>OX393565.1:23847487-24027487 GCA_947652115.1 Blastomussa wellsi
AAAGCAAAAACTCTACCAATATTTTGCCTTTAACATGAAGATATTCATGGTCAAGGTGTATGGTTCTTCCTTTTGTGCAAACTTCTCTGTCCACGACATCGAGCGGTTGGCGCCCCGAGCCCCCTCCCTACAAGGAAGCCAGCTTGAGCAGCATGTAACTATCGTTAGACAGCCTACAATATTTTCCCGGGAATACTTTATTAGGTGTTTATTATTATTATTATTTTACTTTCATAACACGATGAAAAACAACCTTTTTACGAAAAAAATTAAGAACGTAGCACCACGTCATTTGTCTAGCTCGCGAGGTTTATCCTTTTTATCGACCGGCTGTCACGTCATAATTTGTGGGAAGAATCTGATGCGAAAATTTGACTACATTTCTTCCGCGGCCTCGCAGCTGTCAAAACGTATTTGATTTTGTGAGCGTCAAAGCCAAAAAACAAACAAAGCGGACTTTTTTCTGTAAATTGCGATGTCGACAATACAGAGGGGGTGAATGACAAAATACGAGAGTCACCGAGACGCCGAGCGATTTTCCAAAAATCCGAGGCTGCGACTTAAACGATATCATATATACTACGAAACAGAAAGAAAACCAAAAAGAGGCACAAAGGCTTTCAAGATTTCGACACGGGATCAAATAATTTGTCGGTCCCACAGTGTTCTAGCTGCCATTCGCCAGCCCTATGGTTCTGTTTATATGCATGGTGAACAGACAGTTCTTGCGGTTTCTTTGAGAGGATAAATTCGTGTGTAGCTTGCCTTTACAACTTTAAGACATACACAAGACGGACTCCACTCACATCTTGGTTTGAATCCTTTTCTGGATTCAACTGACGGAAATTCATGCATTTCTGTTCACCGCTGCATTAGAGGCGAATTATTATATAATTTCTTTCAGGCTATTTCTCGCAAATGCCTCAAGGCTATTAACGTATTTCAATATGCAGATTTCTTTGAAATACCTGCGTCCCTTTATATTATAAAATAAGTCACACGCTCTATTTGAACTGTGCTAGTGTGAATAAACGATTTCTTAACAGGACGAATAACCCGATGCACTTGAAGGTACTTAAGAAAATTAAAATTTGCTTCCCCCAGAGCACTCTCTACAGGGGCGGATCTAAGGGGAGGGTGAGGGGGGTGTGCACCCCCTCCTGAGATGCTTACGTCACCCATCAGTTACGTCATTCCTTGGTGGTGCACCCCTCCTGAGAAAAATCCGACAGCCACCCTGTTCTAGAATCCCAACGATTCTGTGATATTAGAACAACAGTCACTCGATTATTTAAATAAAAATATCTGATGTTCACTTATCGGTTTTCTCGAAAATTATTACTTTTCGTCAAAATTCAGACATCGAATACTGTCAAATTTTGCTTTGCTCCAACCAAATTAATTAAACTGAAACTCTCTTTAATTAAGCTTAATTTCATTTTTACAAATGGTTGGATCAGCCGATTGCAAATTTAACTTGAATTGTTCTGGGGAGCTCAATTTTATTTTCTGAGAATCGTTTTTCTTATATCGAGATAATCCCAACGTAAAATATTGTTGCCACTCGCATCCATTTTCCTTTCAAATGTCTTCTTTATTTTATATATTTAACATGTATAAGGGGCATAGAGTTTTATCATGTACTCGGAATTTTGTTGGGTTGCTTGTAAAAGCCAATGACGCCACGTTCTATCACTGATTCGTTGGAATTGCTTCTAGCTCATGTTCATCGTAAATTCTCTTTTAAATTGTTCGAAAAGATGGTCTTTCTCTTTTTTGCTTTATTCGTCAAGGTTGTAAAGTCTCTCTTTTGCTCACATCGTTTCTTTGCCAGATTACAAAAGTGATTGAAATTTTCTTCTGTAATTATCTAGAAAAGGAGAAAAGAAAACAAGATTAAAAATTATATATCAAACTCCTGCAATCCGTTCACGTTCGGTAGTTAGATAACAGTTTCAAACTACTTTATAGCATTATTTTTTCTCAAAAGAACCTATTTAAAACGTATTTTATTTTTTTCTATTTAAAGCATCGTGATATTTCTGTTCTAAAGCACGCGATATTTCCGACGTTTTGCGGTGACGAGCACATTATTTTGTTATATTTGTTTTGCCCAAAAGAATCAATTATCTCCAAAGAGAAACATTAGGATACATAACCCAAAAATATTCAAGAAAATTTTATTACTGGAACCTACAAAGAATTAATAGCATTAAAACCTAATCCTTTTTAATAAGTTAACAGAGTGTATTGTTCTCTGGCATACCCTCTTAAATTCATTTCGTGGAAAGTAAACCAATTTAATTCTACGTATATCCGTTGGGAAGGGCTGAGCCTATCTGATAAGATTACAAGAAAAGCTTTAAAATTTAGCGCATCTAGTTAATGGCTTATTTGAGACATAGCAAATCGCCATAACAGTTGCGCATTTAGTTAAAAAATGCCACCTTCGATTAATTAAAACGAACGTATACAAAATTATTCTACATTAGTTGCAATAATATGATCAAAAATACTTTTAGCAAAGTTTGTATATCTTACATTTTCGATTACTTGATTTTCAACAGTGTTTCGAGGCTCAAAATCAACTGAATTTAATTGCCCGCTTTCAAACGACAAACAACAGCAGGTAAAAAAATATAAAACAATCTTCAAGTGTTTTTTTTTAACTACTTTTTTATGATTTATTTAGTTGTACGCATGCCATCACCAGATTTTCGCCGCGGTGCCGTCGTACGTTAACAGCAGTTTGAAATCAAATGAATTTTAAATAAACTACAAGTAAGCGCAGAATCTACCTTTTTCGCTAAATCCCGTTTACCGTGCCCCAAGGATGCTAGATATGCCATCGTGGATGATAAATACAAAAGAACCAAAATCAGACCCAAACATTTTGTACCCATGTCAAGAGTCGCTGGAAAGTTCACTTCCAACTCGGCAATTGTGGCGGATTTGTGTCGGATGGAAAATGGGACTCGGCGTTCTTAAGCCTTCTACCAGTTCGCCGCGGGCTTTAGTCTCGAAACGGGGGCTGTGTGATAAGGGATAGTATTTAATTTAATTATATTCATTGAAATGAACCGCAGCTTGAATCCAACCCTCCGCCCACTTATTGGCTTGCTTCATTAATATTTTCAGCAAAACTTTAAAAATGGAAGCAACTTCGTTGGACGTATTTTTGTCGTTAAACTGACCTAACGTGTTCTGTTCAATTTTATTTTGCATTTTTTTTGCTAAAAATTTAAAGACTAACCAGGTTACTTTTCAATGTAGCTTAAGACCAAATCAAACGCCTAAGGGGTATTTCCCGAAAAACTGGGCGGAGGTGGGGGTTTGAGGAGTGTTTCTCTAAATAAAAACCCCTACTTTATTTGAGACCAAATTTAACAAACTGTTGGCGTTAAATTTGTGGTCTGAACCAGAAAAGTCGATGTCCTATTTCTTTCTTGTATCAGATTCCACCAAGAAATTTTTAAGGTTTGGGTAAACATTGGAGAAGAATCTCAAATTCCCGATTTAGTTAAATTGCTCTTCTAAAGCGGATGAATATTAAGGATGATATACCGACAATAGTTTCTTCCAAGGATTAAATCTCCTCCAAATGAATCAAATTTTAAATGGATTACCTGTTAACCTATCGCCACGTTAAAATTGATTTGAGACGGCCCTTCTAACATAAATTTTAACTTTAACTTCTCTTTTTGAAACTGTCTTATTTAAATAGGAAATTAGGGCTCGAAACAGATTTTACTTGCTAAAGGTATATATTGTTTCATTATGTATTGATTTCTAGCAAGAACTGTTGACTTTTCTGAATTTTTCCTGGTTTTTCACTAGTTTGCTGGTAGGAATGCTAAGCCTGATGGCCAATATAAACAAAATAATTTACTGGCCTCTGACCCTTAAGTTGACGAGCCCTGTAATTTATTAACCTTTTTATTCTAGTTACTTTTTTCACCCCATTAACATCTTGATATTTCTTACTATTAATAAACGTTTTCACTTATACTAAATCATAATCAAATTGTAAAAAAAAATGTGAATTCGGGATTTTTTTAATATGGCTGTGTAGTTTAATTAAGGGGATTTTTTCGCAGCATGGTTGCCGAACATAATCCACAAATCTCTTGAGTATCCGCACTGCGAACGAGTTTCCTTTATGAAGGCCGTCCTTTACGGATTTTGACTTCCGTAAAAAGATACAGATGTTTTTGTTATACAGATGATAGTTTGCATAAAAAGTGAAGTAAAAAATAGATGACTTAGATTTTGAGTAATAGTAATTCAGAGAACTTTCCCAGTTACTTGTTGTGTCTTCTGCATCCTTTGTTTGTTTATTTTTAAAAATCTCTGTTTTGGGTTTATTTGAATCTGATAACATGTTTTTTGCGGGTAATTTTCATTTAATTTGCGTTTTCATCACAATCTGAAAAGTTAACTCTGATAGCAAAATCGTCCAGTTTAATACCAGAGGGATAAAAAGGTTAACTGTTTCTTCATTCATCATCAAAAAGTCTAGAATTTAGCTGGGATGGGAAATAAAATTAAAAATGATTGAAGAAACATTGCTTTTTTTTCTAATTAAGAAATAGCATGCTGTTGATTAAATCTTCGGTTTATCTAAATATAAGATAGGGCAAGAGCGACTTTCTTGTCCTTCTTGACCAGTTGAGGAAGACTTTCGATGTGCCCCGAACCCCGTGTGGGTCTATAACACGCTTGCCACCATGCGATATAACGAGAAACGTGCCAGGAAATTGTCATGAAACCCACTCACGCCGCTGATATAGAACTCAGTCTACGGGTTACAGATAAACGTTTAAAGAAGTTTAAGCTGACGGCAATGCATCATGAATTCAAGCAACCAATATTTTCATCCGGTGAATAAGCAACTTATCTTCACCAAGTTTATCCGATATTATCACAACTTCTTTTGTGTACATGTAGCCGCTTTTCATTTCCATTTAACGTGTAGGTTTAGTTAGAGGAAATAACTTCGTTGTGTGGAAATATACACCTTGCATAGATATCTTCCGACCAGCTCTTTTTTTCATCCCATACAGTAAAAAAACGATTTATTATACGGTTTACATATTAAACGCTTTGGGGGGTGATTTCATACATGATTGTAAGACCCCCGCTATCGAATATGTCATTGTATCAGATCCATCGGACAGTTAATGATCACTTCATCCAATTAGCAGGGGACTGGGAACGAATATTTAACATCGTCTGAATGGAAAAATAACAGATTTCAAGCCACAGGCGATCAATGCGTTGTGGGTGATTTACGTGACATAATGTAAGCCGAGCATGTATGAGAAAGGTTCGTAAATTTCCTTGAATTTTAACTGTGGAAAATAATGCAAATAAAAATGATTAACTTGTGTTTTACTTGTGTTATTTTGATGTCTTTGTGGCCCTGGAGTCGATTTAAAGACATTTAGGCGAATTCTGAGGTTTGCCTAGCAAAAGGCTGGCAACCTAGTCCGCCAACGGTCCACACGCGAAGCTCCGTACATTTCGGGAGGGGGAGGGGTTATTACCTAAAATTTCGGATAGGTGTGTGCCGCGAAGATTCTTAAACCCTAACTATGCTACTATGATGAAATTTGGATGTCTCCAAACTAAGCCATTTTAAAGCATTAATAAACAGTAGTCTGCAAGAGAGGAAAATTGCCGCTTACGTTTTTGAAATATCTTTTTTCGTTACAGAGATATTCAAGTTTTTTAAAATATGCAAATTAGCTAAGTGAGACGTCACAGACTCAAGCAAATTTTAATCAAATAAATAAAGTAAAACTTTCTCACCCAGTTTGTATCAGAAATGTTTGATTCTTTGCATCATGACTCTACTAGCTAGGTGAGCTATGCAATATGCGATTAAAAATTATGTTACCATGGCAACATGCTCGGTCCAGACCTCCCCAATGTTAAAGGCTATTCTGGCCATTTTTGGCCGTCAATTTTGATATTTCTCAATGACTCTGGATCTACATGATTTCGCAAACATATTTATGTGTTAGGTAGGCTCTTTGGCCTGGTTTAATTTTTCTGGGCTAAATATCGCTCAAATACTGAGAACAGATTCGAAGGGACTGGAAAAGAGTATGTTGTCATGGAAACAAGATTAAGTTACAACCATAGGTGTGTCGTTTGAAGAACTAATGCTGTGCCACGTTTCAACTTTCTCTGTAGAAACCTGACCCAGATAGCCGTATTTTTTTACTTGATATAAAATTGGGTTGAGTAGATTACGTCATCGGTCTCCTTATTTGCATATTTTACCAACTTTTTTAAACTTGAATATCTCTGGAACTACTACAGATATTTGAAAACGGTAAACGGCATTTTTGATCTTGCATGAGGTGCTACATGTTTCCTTTCAAAAAGCAAGGTGTGAAAATTTGATCACAGTAGCACTTTAAGGTCGAAAAATGACACCGTATTCAAGGAAAAAATAAAACTAAGAAAGGCATGAATCTTATTTCGTTCCTGTTACGCTAATACGCTTAACAGATTGTTCAGTTTAAATAGACCGGTGCTTCTTCGTTTCTCTTGCAGTCTACGAAACGCACTTTTAGACGATGCAATTTCGACACCCTATCTAAGGATCACAGTACCAGGAACAAAGCCAAAAGGGGCAACCCTATTTAAGGATCGAGCACCTCAAAATGCCCTATCCCGCGGCACATACCTATATAGCTCATAAATTCCACAAAAAACGGCCTAATCTCGCCAAAACTGCCTTACGAAGCCGTCGATATTTTTTTCTTCCTATATATAGGCTTTGCCAGGGTTTTCAAGGTTTATCCTAACATCTCGAGAAACACTATTTTTTAGACTCGAAGTTTCAAATTCTGCATTCGTTAGATCCGCAATTCAAACTGTCTGCTTAGCGGCCGTGCCATCGTGATAAAATCACTCTCTGCCATGGAGAGGCACAGGAAAATCTTATAGATAAACGGAAGATTTTATCAGCGGCGTGTTATCAGGGACGGCGAAGCCGGGGGGGGCTGGGGGGGCCTTCAGCTCCACCACTTTTTACGACGATGACATTTTTTTGTTTTAGTATAAGGTTCGTATGAAGAAATAATGAAAAAAGGAAAATGTAAATATTAAAGAAAAAAGGAAAACGGAAAGAAAGAAAGAAACGGAAAAAGTCCGATTCACCACAGATTATCCCCGAGATGAGGTTATTGGCAAACCAAATACTTCCGTTAACGTTAATTCAATTCATGCTCAGTAGTTATTTGAGAAAGACGTAAAATACATACGAAACAAGTGCTTGAATCCTACTTGTTTCATTTAGTGACAACCATGTTCAAAACCTATCGGAAACTTTTCGTGGTTACGTACTTCCTTACGCGCATTCTTTCCACACACGGGGAGTCTGTGTAAAAACCCAGATTAGTGTATTAAAGCCGGGATATATCGTGGAAGGCTGAAAAATATGTATCAAGCATACAAAACTTCCAAAATATTGCTGTAGCACAAAAAGTACCTGTCATTTTACACTTATCCTGGTTGTCTCATAGCGAACGTTGAAAATTCCATTTCCGAGCCTCTAAATTTTCTAGGGGAGGACCCCCAGACCCCCCTACAAACTCGCGCCCCTGTACCCCGTACCTTGTCACGGAACTGTTGCGTGTACTTTTATCCCTTTTATACGAAAACCTTTCTCGAAACAGCTGTATTGGTGATTAGATTTAATAACATTTTGAGACCCAGGAGCGACGGGCGTTTTTCAAAAACTTCCGCCTCTACATGTATTTATCTAACCAATAGTTCAGAAAACCCTATAATTTGCCTGATAACTGAGGTTCAGTCACCTCCATCCGGACCCTTGACGCGCTTCCATCCATCGGAAGCTTTTGTTAAAGCTTTTAATTATTATAGCGGGGCTTGTTTGTTGAATAACTTGCCCCAGGAATTTGGTTCTATTGGGCAGTTTAAAAGGGGTATTAAGAAGGTATCTGAGATATCGGATTCCCACACATGTAAAACAGTAAAACAGTAAAAAGAGTTTTAGTTTTTAACTTTTAGCTTAACTGATTATTCTCCGTGTGTAAATAAAGTTTTACATTACATCCATGCGTACACAAGGATGTTAATATAAATCTGCTTGGTCCTATTGCGAATGCTGTTCTCTGATTGGCTACGCTACTAACTATCTATTTAAACAATAGAGGAACTATCGGCTGATAGTTGCCCATCGGAAATTTGATGTTCTTAAAACAAATATTTGCCCGAGAAGCGAAGCTGCGAGGGAAAATATTTCCCCAAGGGGAAACTATCAAACCGATAGTCCCGAGACAGGAAACACTCATATTGTCTTTATTGTTCACCACTAAATTTTCTTCCGCGCGCGCACATTCACAAACTAGCATCTTGAGTTTTTTACTGCAATCCGAAATGTACGAGTAAACAAAAATCAGGCAAGAAACCCGCTAAATGCAAATCAACCAAATAGCGTTTGAACGTTTATTTTTAGCTGAAAGCCCGCTTGTTAACAAAAAATTCACGGACGGGCACTATCCATCCGGGTGCTTTCCTCGGACGTGGATGAACACTATCGCGTCACGTGTATAATTTAGACCAATGAGAGTCGGAGAAAATTTAGTGGTGAACTATAATCTGTGTTAGTAGAAACTCAGCTGTGTTCTATTGGAAGTCCGTGAATCTGATTGGTTCTCCCACTGTTTTCTATTCGCCGATAGAAAACGATCGCGCGCGCATTCCTCTTTGAATGCAAGATTTTTCTTTAGTTTTGGCTCAAAAAATACTCAAAAATTGTAGCTTTTGGAATGTAACCCTTTAGAGCTTCTACTAAAACAATTAGACTACTCGCCCTCGTTTTCTATGAGCGATAGTCAACTCGGCTGCGCCTCTTTGATTATTCGCTCATAGAAAACTCGTGCTCGTAGTCTAAGGTCGTGTTCTATTGGGATCAACCGTTTCAACCTCAACCAGTTTTGGTTGATACGGTTGATGTTTCCCAATAGAACATTTTTCCAACCGCTTTCGGTTGAAACGCGGCAACTCCTGGGAATAGTCATTACCAGACCTCTTTCATCTGTTCAGCGCATGAAAAATCGTAATCGTCTTCACTGGTTATCGAACGGCTTTGTACAGTTGTATTTTCTCCGAGTTTGATGTCCAAAAACTCTTGAATGGCCGAAATATTGATCGTGTCATATGAGAAACCGGAGAAATCCGCCATGTTTTTTGTTTTCTGCGAGCGTCACGCGAACTACAAATCATGCGACATGATCACGCAATCAGCCGATTTTAGAGCCCTCGAACAAACAGCGGTCAGTAACAATGCTTTTCCAACCGTTTCAACCTGATTTGAGGTGGAGGCCGGTTGAAAAAGTTGATCAACCAAAGCAACCGAAAACGGTTTTTGCCCAAAAGAACACGAAAAAATCCAACCAACCCAACCAACCAGAAACGGTTGATCCCAATAGAACACGACCTAAGTGTTAAATAGAACGTGAGTAGCGGCTTTCAACAAAAAGGCGACCGCTTCTTCGTGTCTGTGAAGTGTTTGCAGTGTCTGCGAAGAAGATTTGGATAATCATGTTGTTGAGATTTTAACTTCTAGTAGATTTATACTAATTTGCTCTGAGTCGTTTTCTCTCTCGTGGCACTGAGTTGATTCGGGCTTCGCCCTCATCAGCTATCTCGCTATAGGATAGAAATCACGAGCGAATAATCTGATAGAATATAGACCATTAGTATATACACAGTCAATGATCTTGGTGTTTTAAGCAATCTGATTGGTTCGCTATCTCTGGCTAATGAGCATTATTCACCCCCTACCGAGTGAATAATGCGTAAGCCAAATTATAATACCCAAATTATGGCCGAAATAACCATGGTTGTAATACCCAAATTATGTCCAAAATAACCATGGTTATCATACCCAAATTATGTCCAAAGTAACCATGGTTATAATACCCATATTATGGCCGAAGTAACCATGGTTTTAATGCCCAAATTATGGCAGAAATGACCATGGTTATAATACCCAAATTATGTCCAAAATAACCATTTTTATAATACCCAAAGCTTTAAACGTGCGATATCCTAGGACACATTTTACATCGTATTATTATGTAGCAAATTATGATTGTTACTAATTATTACTTAAATTTCCTTGATATTAAATTATAATATTTTAGCGCTAAGTTATACCTAGCTTATTAGTCCTTTAACATTTATATCTTGTAATTTTTGGAATTTTTAGCATTTATATCTTGTAATTCTTACACGGTATGTCTGAAATCCAGCTTGCTGAGCCATTTACCGTGTTTTAAATAAAGTTGATTGATTGATATATAATAAGCCCAATTATTTTGGACGAATTTTGATTAGTTCCTTCCTATGGTCTATTAAAGTGCACCTAACCCCAATTTTGTTGTTATCACTGAATTTTTTGTCGCAATTTCTGTTTTACAGTAGTGAAAAAATTTTTGAATTTGCTCAAATCTACGATTTTTTAGAAATTTCCAAAGTTTGAAAAATCGCGCCAAAATTGCCGCCATCTTGGTTCAAGTTCGAGTGATTGGGGGATTGGGGCTAGTATTTGCTATGACGTAGAAAGGAGAACGACAGCGTGGTTTGGTTGCAGTTAACAACAGTCAACCCGAGTGTTTTTGACATCAAAATGCCAAAGAGATGTGTCGCTGCTGGCTGCAGCAACGAAAGAAATTTAGAAGAAGGTATTTCCCTTCATAAACTGCCATTTTACGGCGACGATCGGCCCGAAGCCAAGAAAAGGAGAAAGAAATGGGTGGATTTTGTTCGGCTGAAGCGAGCGAAATGGGAACCATCTCAGTCTTCAGTGCTGTGCTCTGAGCATTTCAAAAGGGAAGATTTCGTTCGTTCAGCAGATTTGGGCGATGAGAAAAGTCACCACAGTTCAAAGAGATGGCTGAAGACGGATGACCTTGGAGTGAATGTTTTCCCGAGTGTTCATGCGAAAACACTCGTGCCAAATGCACCAAACGATAAGCCTGTGTCAAAGCGATCCAAAAGAATGGTAAGACGAGTGAGATGTACAGCACTGAAGCCATTTGTCAGTGACCTGAGCTTCTCTTCTTATAGCATGCTATTAAACCTGATTTTTTTTTGTTTGTCATTTCCTTTTCGTATTCTGCTGTCCATGCGGGATCAGCTAGTGGATCATCGGCGTATGGAACGATGTCTTCATCACTCGAGTATGAATGATGAGTTGAACACATCGTTTCATCTTCAAACACGCTCTCCTCTGACGAACTCTCGGAGGAGTTTTGGCTTTCTTCGACAATATCTTCCTTCTGTGACATCTTTGTCTTTCATTCACTACTGTTAACAGATTAGTTTTGACAGGATCCAAGGGAAATACAGAATGCCAAGCGACTACCAAATGAGTACACGAGACTGAGAATCGTGGCAAGAAGTCGCATGCCGTTCTCCTTTCTACGTCACAGCTCTACTCGCCCCAGGTCCCATAAACGCGGACTTGAGCCAAATAATTCTCGACTTTAACCGCTCATAAAAAATAGAGGAATCATTCAAATCAAAAAATTTTTGCGCCAGTTTTCTTCACATAGCATAAACATTTATTGGAGCTGCAAATATATTTGGGGGTTAGGTGCACTTTAAAGGACACACGCACGGATAACGTCAAGTTTCTTTATTGTCTTAGTTTCTGTGGTCTCTTTCTTTATCGTTTCTTTATAATATAAAATAGATAGCTCCCATGTTGCCGTGCGTCCTTACAATAATAGATCACAAAAGACGTCAAAATGCGGTAAGAACATAGTGACACTGATAACTGAGATTCAATACACATCATTCCTGTACATGTAGGACAGAGACGGCGGAACGAGCGCCGGAGGCGCGAGTTTTTAGGGGTGCCTGGAGACATCCTCCCCCAGAAAATTTTGAAATCTAGAGGCTTGGAAATGGTATTTTCAACATTCACCATGAGATATTTCTTAAAAAAAGACAACCTGGCCGGATAAGTGTAATATGACATGTACTTTGCTTGCTTACAGCAATATTTTGGAAGTATTGTAAGCTCGATACATATTGTTCACCATTCCAAGATATATCCTGGCTTTAGTACACTAACCTGGGTTTTTACACAACCTCCCTGTGTGTGGTAAACACGAAAAGTTTCCGACAGGCTTTGAACAAGGTTGTAGCTTTGTAAATTCTCGTCACTAAATGAAGCAAGTAGGATTCAAGCACTTGTTTCATCTGGTTAGTGTTCTATGTATTTTACGTCTTTTCTGAAATAACTACTGAGTATGAACTGAATTAACGTTAACGGAAGTAGTTCACTATTCAGTCAAAAATGTGATAAGATATTATTCCATGCTTAAAAATGATTCTGGAATGACGGCAATAACTGCCGGTAACTTATTTTTTTCTACAACATGGCGCTTTTCCGTTTCATTTTTTTTTTTTTTTTTCATTATTTACGTTTTCCTTTCTTCATTATTTCTTCATACGACCCTTATACTAAAATAAAAAAATGTCATCGTCGTAAAAAGTGGGGGTGGGGGGTGTTGAAGCCCCCCCTCCCCCCAGACCCTCCCTATTCTGAGTACTATAAAGTTCCGCTACAAAGTGATGGCTTTTTCATGCTGCAGGTATATAAAAGGCATAGAAATTTCTTGAGTTAGAGTAACTTCAAGAAGACGGGGAACAGGAGGAACAGACTACATAGATACCAATCAATCAATCAACTTTATTTAAAACACGGTAAATTGCTCAGCAAGCTGGTTTTCAGACATGGATAAGAAATTCAGTAGGCCTTCTGTAGGTATGAAATGGGTATTATTCTCCACCGAAGAAGGTGTACGAGAATGGTTTGGATCGCTGGGCTGAGGAATCCTGAATAAGAACTTTGATTAACCCCCCCCCCCCCCCCCCCCTCCTCCCTCCTCGACATAAACGGTATAGATTCAAGCAAAAAGGCAAGATGAAACAAAAGAAGGAATATTTTAGGGTGTGTATTTATTGATGAGCTTACTTTACATTTCTATTCATTCATTTGTTCATTTATTAGCAATGCAGATCATGGTCGATCATGCAAACGACTTGGGTCAGTTTAGGTTAAATTTCAAGACTAATCTTGCATTACTTGCTCCTTGTTCATGGATGTACATTTCATTTTTCCGAGGTCGATAGTTTCCTTAAGTTTTGAAGTCCATTGGGCCCGCTTGATCGTTAAAATCGTTTGCTGCAGGGCTACAGATCATCCTCGCTCGTGTGCAGTACTCTCTCGTCTTTATCAAACCCTGAAATGTTGAGAGCAATGCACAGTTAACAAAAACCGACAAAACCCTAACGATTCAGCTTTATAAATATTACAGTCGAATCTTCATTAACGGGTATCTCTCTACAACATTTAGTCTGGAATAGATGATCGACTTGTTGAAGTTGCCCCAACTGTTCTTATCTGATTTTAACTGCTTTTTGTTTTAAACTGATTTTTATTCAGTTTTGCTTGACGCAAGCCTTGAACGGTTCAAGTACAAGTACTTAGACGAAAAACTCAATTTCAAATCATATCTATACGTTAGGGCTACTAACAACTGAAGAGCCAATTTTCTTAAAAAGGGAAAAAATCTTTCAAAAATTTGGTTCTATCATAGAAAATACGAGAAAGATTATCAAATTTAAGATAGTGAAAATGAACAGTAAATGAAAAACTCGATTACATGTAACAAACCTGAGAATTTCGTTTTCCAAAGCGACGTTGTCGAGACGGAGGCCCTGCAGCTTCCATTGACGAAATAACCAACACCAAAAACACAACATGAATCAGTTTTCTGTTCATTTTCTTTGCTCCTACAGTATCTGGAAAAATTAAGAGCGATAGCATTGAATTGAAGACTAAACGACACCCCTCTGTAACAGACCCACTGAAACCCTACCCAGTGGATTATTTTCCTCTACCCAGCGGAAATTTAGTCTCCCCTGTGCCCAGTGAATATTTTGATTTTACCCAGTGATTGTGCGGTGTGACCCAGCGTATTTTGTTTTCAAAAAAATAATAATAAATAAGCAAAATAAAACAGAAAACGAGCGGACCCAGTGGAAAATTAGCCAACCCGGTGACTTTTTCCCGAAAACTCAGTGAGGATAAAGATTCCACTGGGTCTGTTACAGAGGGGTGTTGAACGCGATCTAACACAAGGGAAGTGTAATTCAGCCCCCTTTGACTTACAAGATGTTTTGTGGCGAAGAACAAAAGCCGGAACACTTCAGCAATTCACTCAGCTACTCGTTTGGAAATGTTGTGTCTCGAGCCGCTGCTGGAATCCCTTTATATATACTTGTTCTGGAACATAAAGACGAACAATTACGGATTAATCAAGTAACCGTTTGAAATCGTCTAGTTTAATAGCGGTGAGTAAAATTTGCCGCCAATTATCATTATGTTCATAAGTGTCCTAATTGTTACTGGCTGAACTATATGCATGTGGAAATCAAATGCAAGCAGATTTATTTAGTCAATACCTATTTAAAAGAACTCGGGGGAGCCCTTCATTTCAAAAAGTATATCAGATCAAATCAGATTAGAAACTAGACGCCGATATTTTGAAAACACTGAAAATGTTTTCACGCACTTTATTCGTCCAATATATTAGTGGCTGTGATAGAAATGGTTTAGGGGTGCAGATGAAATACCGCTTTATAAATATAGAGATCAGTGAATTATGTTACACCCGGGATTGAAAGGCCCTCGACCACAAAGGTCATGTCTTGTACGTTCGAGCACCTCTTTGAGAAACGTGTTGTTGTCGCTGTTACTGTTGCAGTTGCAGTTGTCTGAAGCAGTCTCGTCATGTTTACAAGTTAACAAGTCAACAAATTTGAAACGTCACATCGTTCTGCTTCACTACATTTAGTTTCGCTTCTGATGCGACATTATAAATTTAACAAATAGACGCGAGCTTGTTGTGGTACGTCCTGTAATCGACCACGGAATTTCTTCACGAGGCCGCCTTTAAAGGAGTCCCTTTGGAGGTAATTTGTTGCTTATTTCTGAGAACTAACAGCACCGAAGACTGTAAACAGTTTGAGCGATTGAAGATGTTTTGAAAGTTTTCAACTGAAGCGCGCGTGATGGCATCATACTATGTCATCGTGTTTCGATGAATATTTAGACCGCGAACATTAGCCAATGAGCGCGCGAGAATTTCTGCAGTTATGGTAAAAAACGCGCTTGTAGCCAAAAGTATATATAAAATGCTTCCTCTTTCCAAGCAGATGATTACTCAAAATCTCTTTTCAAATTATAATATATATTTCAAGGGACGTTGATCAATTTGCCGTAAAATATTAAAACTATTCAGTGAAAATTTGGCCAAGTAAGTTATTATCAGACGAAGTTGCATTTTGCGGGAGTTTTTGACCGAGCTGACCAATTTCTACCTCAATTTGCTACTGCGGCGGTAGCGTCTTTTTTTATTTCCTGGGCTCAAACGTAGACGTCCACTGATAAAGATTGAATGGGCACAACAAAAATTACAGCGAAAAACAACAGTCAACTACAACTAAAGCACTAAGACAGCGGAAAGATTTTCAACCGACTTCCACCGACCATTCCTCTTCATAAGGCATTTTTAAATGCTGCCATAACCAACTCCTCTCAAAAGAAAATAAATTGCCTCCTTAGAAATTACTATTTTAACCTTTAAGTAAATTTGCCTACTAGCTCAATTCTGCATCAGCTGCTTTCTGAAAGAAATCTTCCGACATGATCAATTTGAGCCTCAGCTTAGCTAGTTGGGCAATTTTTGGCGTCAGGACGTCAAAGGCTTAAGACCGACTTTGCTTTACAGTTGTTGCTAATAACTGTTAATAATAATAGCAAAATAGTTGCGATGCTTTAATTGATCCAATATGTGCTTTTCTTTTTTCGTTGAAATATTCAAAAACAAAATTATCGTTCAGGAAAAGATATTTGTTTGACTTTATAATTCGTGCCTCAGTTGCAGGTATTCATGCAAGCAGATTTTCAAGTTTCTTGCTTTCGCTATCAAGTAAAAAGCCATCGCCGTTTCCAACCGGCCATGCAATAAAACCAGGTATTTACCGCTAGGTGTGTAACCAGGGGCTTCAGGCAAACCAAACGTATACTATCATCAATTCTGTTTGGCCGGTTTGCTTCATATATATAAAAGAACTTGCCTTCACAACGGAAAATTCAATTCTTGGCTGTTGTCTTCTTTTATTACCTGATCTTCAATATTTCTAGTTTAAAATAAAGTTATTTATTTTAAAGGTTATGCTGAACCGTCCAACTGGTGTTTAAGTACCGAAATCGATCCTAGGAAGAAGTAATCAGAGCTAACTACCTGTATCCGGTTAACGCACACAACAAATCAAGGCGTGATGAGTTTGTATACATCCCAGTTTGCACGAAACTACCAGCTATGCAGGCTAGCTTCCTATTTAGAGACCAGATATGTACGTCCGATAGCGTCTGATAGTTTGACAGAACTCTAAACCTGGAAGTGCTGTTGCGCAGTACCTGTGTAATCCACCGTAAGCAAAAAGATGGCGGCTCATTTTACCACAATACCTTGCGATCCAAACAAAGCCCACTGGGCATATAGAAACGTATGGTTTAACGGAAGTCGTTCCTTGTACTAACAACATTGCTCTTGCCGAGTTTGAATGACTTACAACTTTTCTTTGTGTTTATACACGCTCTTTTAGGGGTTTCGCGCGCAAAGCATTATAGGTAAATGTACCAGTCGCCATCTTTTTGCTTAGAGGCCATTGTCTTCTTGCTCCAATCACAGCTGTTGCTCCAATCTACAATTCCATTTCCAGGTTCTCTCTTTCTCCTTTTCCGAAAGGAAAACGAAACGAAAGTAGAGAGGGCCTGGGAGAGAGGGATGAGCTAAATTAAGGATTACAGAGGACACATATAACATGGGGAAGCGCGATGGAGTAATGGCTAGTGCGCTGGACTCTGTATCAAGTACACTGTTCACAGCCTTTCGATATTCCAACTCAAAAAAGAACGCAAGAAAAACAATCAACGAGGCTAGCGCAAATGCGGAGATGACGGGGATGGGCAGCAAGCGAATAGAAACTATTGTCTTGCTCCCCCCCCCCCCCCCCCCCATCTACCAGCCATTTTTCGCTGGCGTCCAGTTCGCTCAGGGCCCATCTAGTTCGGATCAAGCAGTCCTGATTCGAGCCCTGGCCGGGGCACTGGGAAAGACACTTTAATCTTATATTGCCCTCTTTATTAAGGTGCTGGTGGGAAGAAACTACGATGGGCTAGATAGGGGGAGAGGTGGGAAGAGAGGGGAGGAGAGGGCGAGGAAATGGAAATACATCTAGTCTCTTCATATGGATTAGCTCCGGCCTGTTGGGTGCACATTTTTGTGTGTTCCTGTTAATGTTTCACAGTAGTAATGTATTAATTTAATGATATATTTATTGACTAGTTTACTACAAACGTATTCTTTTATTGATTTTTTTTTCAAGGCAAATTCTACATTTGCGTCAATTTAGTTTAAGAATGCATTGTCCAAAGACATGTCAAAACAAGTCTCGCGTTTAGAACCTGTAATGTATGTTGCTTGTGTGTAGAAATGATTTTCCAGATCAGTTATCTTCACTGTTGAAGTCCATTGGGTCCGCTTGATCGTTCAAATCGTTTGCAGCAGGGCTACAGATCATCCTCGCTCGTGCACAGTACTCTCTCGTCTTTATCAAACCCTGAAATGTTAAAAGAAAAACACAGAGCTAATTTCTATCTCGTCAGTAGAGGGACGTAACCGCGAGACGAAATTTAATGAATCCATTTTACCACTTCTTTTAACCCTTCTTTAAACCGCTTAAGATTTCATCCTGATGAATTCACCTATATTCTATCCTGTAAAAAGGCGGTTTAGCTGGACAGAGCGTGGTCACGAACACGACCGAGAATTTTATCTATTTATCTATTTTGGGCTTCTCGCTTCAAGCTAGCTATGTTCTCGCTACGCGCTCACACCCGCTCTGTAGAGGCAACACGTGCCAATTGACCTTATTCACGATAGCCGCCATATTTGTTTTCACATTGTAATGCAAATTAGGCACGTGATTTGTGAGGGGGCAAACAAGCCTAAATCGTCAAATTTGAGCAGGATTCTTGTCATGTTTAATAATTTTTTTCATAGCCATGCTTTGGTTTCTATTTTGCGCTTTAAATACTCTAAGTTTAACGCAATTTTGGTACTTTTATAAAACAGAAAACGGGTCAAGATATCGAGTAGCTATTTCAAACTAACCTTATAATGAAATCATTATTGCATAACTTGGCTCTCAAATGTGGCTTTACCGCAGATACTTCACTGTTTAGGCCGTTCGATTTTCCAACAAACGGCATCATTTCAATGTTTGCCCCCTGGCAGAAAACGTGGCTAATTTGCATTATAATATGAAAATCATCATGGCGGCTATCGTGAATATGTGGGGAAAGTTTCTAAAGAAACTGTGGTGCTTCGTCGGTGGGAAGGGCTAACGCTCGAAACGTCAGCAATTGAATCTCTTTACGGTGGCCAACTGACATTATCAACCCAGTTGATAAAACCAAATTATATCGTGAATATGGTCTATTATATTCGGAAAATCTTCGATTACATCATGTTGCATAGCAACTTCAGGGACAAACACTGCGGGCTCAGTCCCGTCTCGTAGGTCAGCTGTTGCTTGTGCCCTTTACTGCGCTAATACAAACCATCTGTTCTGCAGGCTATGAATATTAATATTCTGCCATCTTAAATCATAATCTGGCACAAGCACTTAACTCCGCCTTTCCATGGCATGATGCGAGTTTCAGTATCAAAGCGTTGTTGTCAGGCTGCTCAGACAGTTTGCCGGTACTATAAAAGCGATGTGTCCTGAAGTTAAAACCCAGAATGCTCTATCCACAGATCAACACGTCAACCCAGATCACCGCGCGCGCCTCGATCCCAAAAGGACCTCTTGAACATCGCATTAGATATAACTTTTTAACCTTTGTTTGTTTGTTTGTTTATTTGTTTGCTTGTTTGCCTGTTTGATCTGTTTTGTCTATATTGAGCCACCACAAACGTTTTTCGGCTACTCAAATAGCACGAAGAACCTTTTTTTCAATTTGGCCTAACAACTGATTACATGACAAGCAACTTATACTTAGTTGTAATCAGAGATGAAAATCTATATTAGCTACGAAAATCTCAATTTTTGGGAAGGGTCCACTAGGGTTGCTATTTTCATACTTTTTTTAACAAATAAAAAACAACAATAATTTTCTTTGCACAAAAAAAGAGCTTTGAATAAAATTCTGATAATAACAATATTATTGGCTTTCACTGCACGATCCTGCACTACATATCTTATGGATGGTAACTGGCAACAGCTAACTTAAAATTTAGAAAGAAAAAACTCGATTAACAAACCTTAGAATTTCGCTTTCCCCAGCGATTCACACGATTCGGGGGTGAAGCGGCTTGAGCCACTGAAATAAGAGCCAACACCAGAAACACAACACAAAGCAGTTTTCTATCCATTTCCTACGATTGTGTACGATCTGTGAAAAGAAATATGTGCAAGCATTGAATGTACGCGATCTACCAAAATGGAAATTCACGCAACTCAGTGAATAGCAACTTACAAGCTTTTTTAGAGACGCAGAACTGAAAGACAGAATGAATTCAGATTTTGTCACAAATTGTGGTTCGAGTCGCTGGAATCATCCCATTTATACTTGATCAACCAAAAAAGACGAATAATTACTGACCAATCAGTTGTTCAAAGCGTCTAGATAGCGCCGAGTAAATTATGCCGCCAATTATCATTATGTTTTATACGTATACTAATTGTTATTGACCGGTCGGGAAGGCAAATAACTATATGCTGAAGTCAAACAAATTCATTAGTTAATACCTGTATTCATCCTATTGAAAGCTCGGGATCGAAGCGGAACTGGAAAAGCCCACGGTTTGAAACGTAAATCACTAGATTACCGGGAAAGAATCGGAACACTGAAAATATTTTCAAAACTTTATTAATATATGTATGTGAAACCGTTTTGGTAGATGAGGGAAAAAATGAAAAGCTGCTTTTTAAATAGCAGTGAAATATGTTCAAATTAAAATATATATCCAGTGTGCCGTCGAGAATCTTTTTTGTTTGAAACAGTTCGAATTCGACACTCAACATGTTGCGACTGGGAGCCTGGTTTACGAGAAAACACCTTTGTAAATGTGGAGTCGTTCTTCTATATAGGTAACATTTATAGTTCTCCGAATCTCAGTTTTCCTTCTAATCCGACATCAAAACAAAATAACTACGACTGGGAGTAAAAAAGATTTTATCTTTTTTTCATGAAGACTTTATGTCCCTTTCCAACAAGCCGGATGTAAAGTTGTCAAAAAAAAACATCGCGGTAAGGAGGTTTGGTATGGTAATGAATGAAAGAATTAAACGACGCTCAACGCCTATCGTTTAGACGCGCTCAAAATCTCTATAAAACATAATTGCAAGGAACCTCGATCCACAAGCCATAAAACATTTTAATTGTTCCCAGTAAACGTGCTTCCAATTTTGAACAGACCAAGTGTGACAGTCATGACTTAAATTGAGATGCGTGTTATTGGGATGATCGATTTCTAAGTTGCTACCACATCGCGTTATTATTTGTTTTGTTTTGTTTTGTTTTACTCGGCATTAAAAAAACTACGTTTCCAGTTGTCCTGATGAAAAACAACACTAAAAGAAAGAAGAAAACCTAAACAGGCAAACTAAAACAGCAACACAAGCAAAATGTTAAAGGCATTTACATGAAAACGGGTTCAAATGATTTGCAACGACTATTTCTCTATCCGAAGTAGAAATTTTTTGGCATTTACAAAGGGAAGGAATTTAAGTCGCTTTAACAGTAGTTTAGTTGTGGAGTCGATCAGTTGCATAAAATATTAATTGCTTTAATTTTTTGCCGAAATTAGTACTTCATTAATAAATTTGCCGCTACTTCGATCTGTTGGGTTTAGCCATTCCCCGATGCTGACAATTTTCTCCTTAGCAGAACGAGTTTGGCAATTTTCTGGCCTCTACATGGTCTAGTATGGCGTCAAACACCAAAGGGCAGCTATTTTTTTTCTCTTTGACTTTCTGATACTTATACCTTTTAAGTTTTTTAAAGATGTTGACTTTTTTCAGATACCATTAAATTACCGAAGTGTTTTGTCAATATTTACAGATTCACGCACTGAAAATTACCCTTCCTTTTTTAAACACAGCAAAGTTTTAATGCGCGTCAGTCTTGATATGTCGAGTTGTTCTTTTTCCATCTGTTGTTCTAAATCAAAGACAGTATCCTTTAACAACGATACGTCAAACTGTTATTTTTTTCATTCTTTGTGTGGTTTGTGCCCTCGCGATGCAGGTGCTTGACCTTGCATGCAGATTTTCTGATAATGAATCAAAAAATCCTTTGGCGTGCAATATATAATCAGGAATTCATTGCTAAGTATGTAACTACCGGCGTCAGACTAAATGTTTCCATTCGTAAACTGTCCCGGTTAAAAATGATTTGCATCATATATATTAATGAGTTTGCTTCGCTCAATTACAACTTAATTCTTATGGTGGGAGTAAACGAGGAGACACAATTTAGCGAACACATATGTTCCCTGTTTGCCCGTGCGCGCAGCGTTGTTTCGGGCAGAAAATTTGTGTCCGAGACATTGCTGAATTTTTTTAAGAAACATTTTGTGTCCGCAACAAATGTTTCTCATTTGCGCGCACGAGGAAACGTCATAAACAACAACGTGTCCTCGTTTGCTGCCGCCTTTAGGTTTTGTGCTGATTATCACCTGCTCTTAATGATTTGCAATTTAAGATATATTGATTGTGAGGGCTGAACTTCTGAAGCGCGGCGGAAGACGAAACAGAATGATTGAGTGCCGAAATTAAATCGTTTTTAGGAAGAACTTGTCAGGGCTAACTATCTGTGGGACATGTCACTACCAACAAACGAACTATATCGATTGACTATCAAAGTGCTGTGATCCCGGCTACATCACGAGAGAAAGGATTACCCATCTTATGACGCATCTTGAAAAGTTACGCCTACGTTTTTCAAGTTTCTCAATTACAATCCTTTTCAATCTTCCTCAATCCAAGCCATCCTTGTTTCCCTCAGTTTCCCCTTTACCCTTTGGTGTTTCTCTTCCTTAGTAAATTTTGATTTGAACAGTGTTGAATACAATTTCACAAAATTACATGTACTAGCGATAACTTCATTTACGGTAACTGAACCCCTTTGAACTCTAGCTAAGTACATCCTTGTATCTTCGGTAGTCTTAAACAAAACAGTTTTTTTAATTCGTGGTGACTTCTTAAACTAACGAGGTTCAAGATATGGATTCTTCATCGCCTTGGCCTGTTAGCTGTCACAAACCCCGTATAACGAATTCATTTTGTCAGGCTAGAAAATGCGCATTTTTAATATAAACTAAAACATTTGACTCCCTTAGTATACAAAACGAGACTGGCATTCTTAATTCTCGAAAAGATGCATGGTCCATTAAGTAAATTTAAAGATTCAGAAAGTTAATGACAAAATTTAATGATCTATCTCAGCGATCGAAATCGAGGAAGAAATACGTGTTTCAGCATTTGAAAATGATCAGGCTGTTTTTCCTCGCTTTCCAAGAAAGCACCAGCGACAAACTGATATACCGCTCATTTAACTGAGAAAAATCTAACTAAGCCCCGACTTATTTTCAGCGTGATTAGCTCAGTTGGTGCATGGAGCGCCAGTCTGCTGTGCGGGAGGTGTACCAAGGTACTCAGGTTCTTTTAATAACTGACAGAGGAGAATGTGTTGCAAATGGTTAGACGTTCAAGTCCTCTCGGATAAGGACTATAAATCGTAGGCCCCGTCTCCTGCATCTTCAGAGTTGCATGGTGAACCGACACATCTCTCGAAAAGAGTAGGGTACGTAGTTTCCGGTTTCGTGGGTCGGGTGGGTAATAAAGGAGTTGATATCAATTAGGACTGTCCTGTTTCATCTCCTGGCACGATGTTGATTCAAATAAATAAATATATTCAGTCGGAGAACAAGTGTCAGTGAGCGAAAATCTTCGCCGAAACACTCGAGAGGTCTCCGAATTATTTCATCCATTCAAAGCTAAAGTAGCGCGAGAACTCGTGCTGGATACACCGAAGGTCAGATCGCACGTTGCATAGCAACTTCGAATTCAGGGACCGTAACACCGTAAAGATCAGTATTGATTCCTGATATGTTGACTTGAGGAGCACTCCAAATCCGGATCCAAAAATGCATTTTGCCGGACTTGAAAATCCATTTTAAGATTTTGTGTTCTGTTGCACTGGGAAATCTTTCGAGTAATATATCAAAGAAATCAAACACGAGAGACAGTGTTTCATCACATTTCCAAACACCGAGAAAAGAATTGAAAATACCAAGCGCAGCGGAGTATTTTTGGCGAATTGAACTTCGAGGTGTTTGGAAATGTGATGAAACACTGTCTCTCGTTTTTGATATATCTTCTCAATCGAAACTAGGACTACGGAAACAAAAATCTATGCTAATTAAGATCCCATTTCCAAACCACTGATTTTAGTTTGAGAAAATATGGCTGGAGTTCCTTGAAGTTCCAGGTCCGGCTTTCACTAGTAATTGCAATTGTCGACAAAGAATTCTTGAACAGGAGTGTATATAATGATCTGGGTACTCACCATTTACAGGGAAAACAGGAAATTATCCCCCTGTTGGAAAAGAAATTGTTCACATCATTCTGTTTGGAACATTTTGCAAATTACTGACCACTAGATGATGGGTTAATAGACTCGTATTCCTTTCAATCTTCTCAGTGAATTTGGACATTTGGCCATTTCCTTCTTCTGTAAAGCCAGAATGAGTATAGTAGTATATAAAATGCCTTCGCTGATCGTAATTAAAGAAAATGCGATTCACTGTTTCACCGATTTGAAAGGGGCATGAAACAAAAAAATGCACGATGCAATATTTCTCAGTGGGCCTATGAGTTTTCATAATGGCAGATCACGAATCACGGTTTGTGCCGTTAACACTTGTACCCGGAAGGCGGTGTTTAAATTAGTTCAGTCAAACTTTTCTATCGATTCGTGAACTCACTGGGTATTAATAGCGCGGTTACTCAGTGTCCCAAACATGGCGGCCGTTGAACCTGTTGCTGGAACGTCAAAACTGAGTACCAAAGAGAAAATCCAGCAAGGAGTCACTCTGAAAACTGATGGAAACGAGTTCTTCAAGAAAAAAGAGTATAGGAATGCGATGAAGTGTTATCATAACGCATTACTGCATGTAAAAGGTCTTCTAGATCAGCCGAACTTACCGCCCGATTTACCGGGCTTGGAATTAAATTCCGAACTGCTGCAGGACATCACAGACGACGACAAACAAGAGATTTGTCAAGTTCAGTTTAGCTGCTACAATAATCTAGCTGGTAAACTCAAGGAATTCGTTATTTCCGTGGAATATACTAATCTGTAAAGCTAAATTGGAGACCATTGTTTTCCTTTCATTATTTCAAGCTTATTTATGTTTAAAATTAATTTGAAATATTTCCAGCTTGTTTAATGAAAGACAGTCGCTGGGATCGAACGGAGCATTACTGCAATGAGGTAAGAGGTTTGAACAGGCGCTTCATTAGAGAAAAATTAGGCTCATTCCATTTCATATCCATGTGAAATAGCAGATGTGACAAAATGTAAAATTGAACTGTATGTTAATTTTAGCTGTCTTCAGGTGGTTATCTTCTTTGTTTCAAATAGCAATCATACTCACCTCATTTTGAAGTGTTGAGATCAATTAGAAAGAAAAGTTATCTGTTGTTGTGTTGCAGGCTTTAAAACTCCAACCACAAAATGCCAAAGCTTTATTTAGAAGAGGGCAATCTTACTTGCACATGAGGGACTTCGAAAAAGCAGAAAGAGACTTGAAAGCTGCAGAGGAGTTAGAGCCAAAAGGTTTGTTATGTTGAGATAAGATATTAAGATATCAAGATATACGTGGAGAAGATAAGTCTGTGTCGAGCCAAAGTGGCTCATACTGCCAGAGCTTATCCCGGTTTCTGTAGCATGAAGTGACTGAGGTTATTTATACTGCCCCCCTGGATGGGGTGCTAGTCCATCACAGGGACTAGCAAGATGTAGTAGATGCTAACGTATTTTGTAACTTAGCTTGATCATCTGCATGTAGGAAGATAAGCCTAGCCTAGATGCAAAAGAATGACAGTTTCCCTCAATATTTTTTACTATAAATTATCATCATTGTACAGTATAAAGGGGTTTCATTAAAATTTGAAGTAGGCAGCCGGTTTGAGGAGAGTAAACAACCCTTTTTAAAGAATCGTTCTTCAATTTCAGGGGGAATTTTGTAAGCCTGTAGAGCAAAGTAGCTGACACTTTTCACTGGCTGTTGGTGTTTATTGAAAGGAGAGCTTTCATCATCAATCTCTTGTCAACTTGTGGTGTTATGGAAGAGTATTGAGTGCAAGAGCTCCATTATTATTTAACAAATAAAGAAGCCTAAACCATGTATTATACTTTCATAAACACGACGGGCATTTGAGAACACGAGGGAAATGTAGAAAACATGAGCCACAGGTGAGTGTTTTCTACATTTCTCGAGTGTTCTCAAATGTCCGGAGAGATTTGTGACTGTCACAGTATAATCCATGGCTTAGGCTTCATTTGCTTTGATATAGATTTTATACGCCACGAGTTGAAACACCAAAACACACACAATCGATAAACTGAAGCAATTTAATTTCGCTTCTTCTACTTTCATCTCGAACTTAGAAGCTTCTTCCACATTTTCTGCAGCTTGACTCAGAATTTTGTCCGGAGTTTCTTTACAGAACACACATGGGAGTTCACTCACCCCCAATGCAACACAAGGGGTAGGGCCGGTGGACCTGTAGTAGATCTTGTTCTGTGTGCTGTTAATTTTCAAGTACTCACTTTGCCTTTTTTCACCAGATCAAAGTATAAAGAAAATGCTGGCTTTGCTCGAAGTAGAGCTGAAGAAGATTCGAGAAAAGGAGAAGAAAATGTATGCAGGAATGTTTGATAGCCATACCAAAAAAGAGTAGTGACTTACACGTAAAACGTTTTAAAAAATTACAGAGTATGATAAATTATTTACATTTTGTAAAAATAAACAACGCTGAGGTGTACTTGTATATGCCACTAAATGTCCTGGGTTTCAACAATTGTATTTTAGTATTTTGATCCTTGTAAAGCACAAATCTCATATTTATTTCTTATGAAGGTGACTGGATACATTATGTACAGCATTTATGAATTTTGCTTAATAAAATATCTGTCATTATCATGACTGGTACAACTATTTATCCAATTGGTGCCTTCTCTCTCTGCAGAGGCCTTTTTTTACTATTTTTTGTCTTCTTTCTTCGTTTTCTTGGTGTTTCTACTGAAGGTGCTTATGTGATAGCCTAGAATGCAGTTGTATAACGGGCTGTCACTTGTGAAACAAGTGACTGGATACCTCTGCATAGAAGAGCAATCAGTGAATATCCACTTCAGACTTTTCATTTGCCAGACCTGGTCCATTTTAGCGGAGCAGCGTCGCCCCATAGCCAGAGAAATGGGATGAAAACCATGCAGTTAGGTTTCACTGGTCAAAGTGGCTACTGGTATTGATGCAATGCAAATAAGTTTGTGAGGTCTACCCAGGAATTCAGAAATTGTTGCAGATCATTCAAAAACCAAAACCTCAAACAAGAACTGTTAAAATCACATTTTAATCACACTTATTAGCAACTTATATTCAGGCACATATCATGTCAGTAAATAAACTTTCTTTGAAAGTAACAATTATCAATTTTAGTAGTAGAATAATATTAAAATTACACAGATGCCACAAAACATTAGGGATGGACCTGCATTTTTTTATGGGGGTGGGGGTGGGTAGGGCAAATATCCAAAACAATTCCTGCACAAGAAAGTGCCAAAAAATAGTGTGCAAAGTGAGTTATGCGAAAACAACATGCATGTCTGGAGGAAATGGGAAAACATCATTGCACAACCTGAAAATGAAACAAAATTCTGGGTCAGAACTCCCCCTCAAAAATAGTAATGGTCAGTCCCTTAAGTAGTGCACGACATGCGGAATTCTATAAATTATTAACAATTCTCTCTGCATGAGGAGGCACTAGCAATACTTCAAAACCGAACAGACCATACTCAAATTCTCAAAGCTGACTACAGAAAACTAGCTTGTATTGTAACAAGGGCAATGCTTAAGTTTTCACAGGAATCACCAGTCACTGATGATGATGGTGATGGTGATGACCATGACGATAATGATGACAACAATGGTGATGATGATGATGACGATGATGAGCAAGTTTGAGTCTATAAACTATGAAAATACAGTATCATCTATTACGATTTCATGTAACAATAACACGTCCAAAGTAAAATAATGCCAAGTCATACAGAAACTCTAGTCAGAAGTATCGCATTCCCCAACAGAATGTCCGTTTCATGTTTCCCCAGTAGAACTGCTCCCATCCTTTTTTTGTTCTCTCAAGATCTTCTTCGGGAATTCCAGTCTGGGTAAGCTTCAACTCAGTACGGTCATCTTTCTGATCCAAAGTGATTGTTACTGTCGAGTGATGACCTGGACGGTGAAACAAAATGAGCGAGGTTTAATATACGTATTTGGGGAAATTAGTTTCAAACTCTTAAGACCTCCTCTGATGCTTACAAGCTGTAAACTTTGAGAGATTCATCCTCTCAAAGGTTCTTCAGAAACTATTTACAATATTTATGATAAAAAGAAAAGAATTTCCCCAGTTACCAAAATGTCACGAAAACTGAAAGTCAATTAAAATTTAAAGCTATGAAGCCGTTTTTTCAAGTCATACTAAAACAAACACTTTTAAAAATACATTAAGTAGTACAAGAGCTCAGTTACCCGGTAGCCTCAACCAATGCAGTTCTGACTGCCGCTTGCACCTGCCGAAAGTGACAGCCAGAAATACAGCTGGACAATTCAAGATGTTGCAACGATGCTGTAAATATCTGTTTGAAATGTGAAAAGCTATCTCATCCTTGTTTATACTTTTGTACCTTCAGGCCAGCTCTTGTGTCTCCACTGCATTACAATCTTCTCCTCAGGAACCTACGTTGAAGAAAGGCAAAAACACAGGAGGCTTTAATTTTGCAAAAGGGGAACCAGGATACAATAGTTACAATGTGGGGGGGGGGGGGGGGTGGGGAGGTGGCAACTCAACTAGCAAATGCTGCTTGAGCAGTACTACATGTACATGAATGTGTAGACAAATTCAATGTAGTCCTGTAAATTTGGAATATCGTCCTGTAACTTTAATCTGCATGTTTATTGACTTCATGTTTCCCGGAAAATTTCCTGCATCTCCCGATTACAGGGAAAATCTTTAGATTTGTGTACAAAGAATTTTGTTCTTTCTCACAAAACAGGCCTTCTTAGAGTTGGTCCCCCCCCCCCACACACACTTAAGAGTAACACATAATTTCCAGACCTTAAGCTGTTAAATTAAACCAGTCATAATAGTATATATGTGCAGTACTGAAAAATTACCTATGATTGATATTACCTATGAAGACCAATGAATGATAGTCAAATACATGTTGAACATGTACCTCAATGATACAGTGCCATGCAATTTTTGTGATATTTAAAAATATATATATTATATTATAATATAGATAGGACTCTGCGCGCGCTCTGATTGGTCAAAAACCCATGTTTTATCGGAGTATAAAACATAGTGAAAACTCGCAAGGGATGGCGGCAAACATTTTCTATAAAGAAATTCCAGACAAAATTCTGAGTCAATTAAAGCTGCAGAGATTATCGAAGAAGCTTCTAAGTTCGAGATGAAAGTAGAAGAAGCGAATTTAAATTGCTTCAGTTTATCGATCGTGCGTGTTTTGCTGTTTTTACTCGCGGCATATAAAATCTATATCATAAAGCAAATGAAGAAGCCTAAGCCAAATATTATACTGTAATAAAACTCTCCGGACATTTGAGAACACTCGAGAAATGTAGAAAACACTCGCCTCTGGCTCATGTTTTCTACATTTCCTTCGTGTTCTCAAATGCCCGTCGTGTTTTATGACAGTATAATAGTACATGGCTTAGGCTTCTTTATTTGTTAATTAAAATATAAGAAATTGAAATTTAATCTTGAGTGACTTTTCATTAATTTTGTGACTTACCAACTCTTGAAATTTTCCTTTAATGTTGCCATTGAACAGGACAAATGTTCCTCCACGACTAGCATCCACCATTGCTGAGCTCTGAGTGAAATCTTCAAGGCTCTACAGAAGGAAAATTAAAGATTTCATAAACTAGTGAAAAGATGGGGAGGGGGTGCCTCCATTCATCAATGAATTGCAACTTTTAGGTTACAGAACAGGTTCGCGGGTTAAATTTGTTCAAAATTGTGATTTTTAGTGTACATAAACTGTGTGTATTTTTCTTTCTTTTACAAAAAACAGAAATCCAAAATCTTTTCTCACTCCAGAGTTATTGCAAATTTCCTTTTTTTGTGCAACTCATTACATCACACTTTAAAGGTGTCAAGCTGTCAACCCTTCAAGACCAAACGCGGGAAATTGGCTTCCAACAGAGGGAATTTCCTTTGCTCATTCTGCTCACTTCTGTTATTGCAGTACAGTTTTGGCTGGAGCTATTGGATGGAGAGAGAAAAGAAAGGAAAGAAAGCAAGAAAAAAGTCCTTGGGTTCCAAACGCTGGTGGAAAGTGACAAATTGTCACAACCACCAAACGAAACACTACATATTGCTGCTAATTCAGCTACTTTCCTGGGCTTCCGCAAGCAGGAAAAAAAAAACAAAAAACGTCAAAGAATACCGCTGAACTAGGCGAAGGTTTGGATTCAGAAAAGTTGGATTCTAGGCGTTCTTTATCGGACGAATCTGTTGAAATATCACACGACAACAATGACGAATTCATACTATCATAAAGGAACACAAGACTGAAGAGCCGACACACTAAACAATGTGCTACTGCTATCGAATGACTCTCATAATTAATCCAAGAATATTAGAAGGTTCTTCATGTGTGCACTGGTATGTGGACAGAAAAGAATGAAAAGCAATCATAACAAAGAAATTATAGATTCACGTTACAGTGTACATACCCTGCTAATTCCTGCATTTTGGAGACCACGCTTTCCTGTCGGCAAAGGATACTTTGATCTTGAAATAACACCTACCACCACTTTCCCGTAAGTTTCACGAAATTGAACCTGTATGGTCCATTTAGGTGATAAACCAGAAAACCACTCCCTGTGGGAATGCTATGTTTAGGAAACTTTCTTTGCCGTATTTCTCTGCAAAATTTTTCGTGAAGTTTGTTATCTTTCAGCGGCTAGTTTGCATTATGAGAATTCATCGAAGAAGAATTAAATTTGCCCAATGGTACATGAATCCCTCTTCTCCAAAAGTGTGTCTTAGATTATTTGTTTTTCGTTTTGAAGATACAAGCCAAATGCTGTATCAATCCGAGAAAAGGACGAACTTTGAATTATAATATCTTTTTTTGAGAGCTGATCTAACGATTCCCTGACACACTTTTAAAGCCAACCATGTGCTGTGCTGAGTGACATGCAGTCATTGTTTACTTCGAAGGGCCAAAATCTGACGCGAGTTTGCCACACTAATAAACATTGCTCTATTTGCATTTAACTGACTGAAGCTATTTCCACGACATTCTTGGTTCTATAATCTTAAAAGTAATGTATAGGTTTAGGCATTTCCCTCAAATTACACGCGCATGAGGATCTTTTTGTGGTACCCGCGAACCTGTTCAGTAACCTTCATGAAAGATGAACTTTTTTACTGAAATTTGCTAAACAGCAAGAGAGATTTTCAACTAAGTGCCGTAATTTAACCAAAACCAAAGAGATCAACAAAGTATTATTAAACAAATGCACCGTTCTTACTAATACACTATTTTATTTAACAAAATTGCATTACCTTTTGCTCTGTTAATGCTGCATATAGTTCTTTTGCAGTAGTAAGGAACTCTTCTGTCATGGTGAGCTTTTTTGTTGAGATGGGGCAGCCCACTTTAGCTGTATTAGCTGAATTGAGTAAATAAAGATAAATGAGCTTATCACAGTTTTTGCAGCATGAAGCACCTGCAATTACATGTAAAGTCACCAAATCTCTGGATTCGAAGAAAAATGCTTCAAATACAGGTTTTCACCCTAACTCGGGCTGATTTTGGGAGGAAATTTTGAAATATTTGACATAAATGTATTTTTATAAATGAATTGACAGAGCTCTATTTTTCACTCCATTTTGAAGACTGAGAAGAGGTAGCGTGACGCAAAGATTGCTGGACTCCTGGATTTCAATTTTTTTAGGTTGGCATCTCTGGGATACATTGTATTTCTAATCCCCCATGGATGTGGTGTGCAGGCCTGTCACCAAGCATTAAATTTGCCAGTACCCATAATTTATACACCTAGGTGAAGAGATGCACTATGAGAGAAAATTGCCTTGAAAAAGTGTCCCGGCCAGGGCTTGACCCAAAAGCCAATTAGTAAACATATTATCCAGGCACCTACTTTTGTTCTTATTTGCATCTCCCGAGCTAACTGGAGCATTTACAGCGGCTTTGAATGCATCATTATTTTCATTGCGAGTGGAGGCTCTCTGGAGAACTGGGCTGTCTTTGGATGGGAGAATCATTCCTTGACTGAACTCTACAACATCAACAAAAGGAAACCAAAATCAGAAGATGAGGTTTGCTATTGTTAGACAAGACTGCCAAAACACAGGGGTATGATTGTTATGCAGCAAAAGCCAGTAGCTAGATCTTAAGAGCTAGGCATTATTACAGCCTAGCTTACAAAACCGTGAACACCAGAAATGTTTATGGAATGTTATTGTGTTACAAAGAAAAAGCCAATCAGGTGTGAGAAAACTTAACCACAAAGAGCAACGGTAATAATTAGTTTGCGGTTTTGAGGTTTGCTCGCGTGTCCTGAACTTTGCTGCGATTGGTCACTACACAATCAACATTCCTGAAATATTTCAGGTGTTCACGGTTTTATGAGCAAGGCCGTAACAGTGCGCAAACAGGACAACATTAATATTGTCTGTCTACAGTGTGCAATAACCAACAAACCACCAATTTGATACAGGTCTCTACTTCTCAGTCAAGACAGTACATACAGCTGGGCCCCTACATACAGTAATTCACATGATTGATGGGATAACAATGATCAATTTAAAGGAAGGTTATTAATAATAATATGCATTAAAAGACATCTGCTACATAAAAATTATATAGTGTAACAAAGTTCATGGACTGTAATCTCACGAGTCACTCATTAGCCTTTTACTGCAGATCTAATTGCTCTTTGGGTTTTACATGTATACAATCTTTGTGGGAGGGGGGAGATGTGCAGTGAGCACAAAGGACGTCTGCGTACGAAGGTAATGAGTTGCATGTACATATCCAGACATAACTAATTGATGATGAATGACATTATTTGGTAATTACTGAGTAATCGATGGGTAATCAGTTGATTCGTCATTGATTATTGGCAATGATCAATGAGTAATCAAAGCCCAAAAAATTTGTGGCCTATCGATTACTCATTGATGACATTGATTACTCGTTGATGTAATTGATTACCTATTGACCTTATTGATTACTCATGGATGACCCATCGATTACTCATCGACTATTACACTGCGTGCGAAAGACACATTTCTTGCTTTCTTGTACCATTTTTTGTTTATGATTCTTTTATCTTCTACTTTTACATGTATCATATTTTTCTTTATTATATGGCCGTGTCTCACGTAGACTGGGAACTATCGAATTCACAAACTTCATTGGCTAAATCAATATTGATTGAGGTCTAGATTTTCCCATCTAGATCGGTTGCATTTTGAGGTCAGAAAGTTACAAACAAAACAGGAACACATTGTCCCCTTTTTCTCTAAAAAAAGAGCTTGACATGAATAAAGAGTTAAGATACAACCAGACTTGCAAATTTAAGTTCAGCTCATCGCCGTTCGCAAACAAAACGTCAGTGAGAACAAAACAAAACAGTGTCGTTAAGCTGCGTTCGGTCTGTACTCACCACCTTGGTCAAGATTCTCCCATGCAGACCTCCAACTTGGTTAATAAGAGCTAATTACAAATACTGTTTCCAGCCACGAGATGATATCGATAAATAATGAATGAAATCAATGACTAATCAATGCAATCAATAACTAATCAATGCAATCAATGACTAATTAATGCAATCATAACCAAAAATTTTGTGGCCTATCGATTAGTCATTGATTACTCATTGATCATCGGCAAAAATCAATGACTTATCAACTGATTGTAACCTATCAATTATGGTACTCATTGATTTTAATGATGTCATTGATTAGTTATGTCTGGACATGTACCTTGCCTGAGCTCCTTGATATATTGTGCCAGCTTTCTCCTTATCAATCCAGTGCCGACTGATCTAACCATTTCTTTCAACTGATAACTCTCATCTGAACTCTGATCAGCTGTCACAAGCACCTGTGGATGTTTAAAAGAAAACATAATTAATAATTTATTTATCAACAATAATACATTTTTTTAAATAATAGCGAGACGAAACGTCAAATTACATGTGTGTGTTTTGCAATGAACATAAATTTAACTAAAGTATGCAAGAATTCTATCCACTAAGGAACTGCATTTTGTATGCATAAATTAACAAGAGATTAATTAGCATCCTTAAATTGGCACTTTCAAGGCAAAACATATCTTACTATTCAGTGGCAGATCCAGACTTCTTTCTAAGGTACAGGGGGCACTTTGGGCCTTAAATTAATGTGGGGACCCAAGAAATTTTCGACCCTTTGAGCCTTAAAATTTTCACATGTTGGGAAACCCCTCCCCTAGATTCACCACTGCTATTAAGACACCTGGTAATTATTTAAAAACATATCGGTTTTAAAATCAAAGTATAAATTTCTCAGTTTTACTTACATCCACTTCTTCTGCATTATGTTCTTCACTAAGATTTGGAATCTCAATCTTTCCTTTCCATACTTTGTCACTATCTGTTACTGTTCCTGTGTTTATAATTAGTGAGAAATACAGTTAAATGCATGTTGATCACAATTTATTGCATTTAGAGAGCCCTTCAAATTGTTTCAACCGTCTCTACAAAATTAATACTTTCTGGGCTTACACAAGGTTCAAACCATAATTATTATTAATAATAATATTATTATTAATAATGTAATCTACTGGTATATACATATTACACTCACCTGACCAATCTAATGTTATTACCCATTCATAGAAAAATATCAGTTTTGCTTTTCTGTTACTGAAAGAAAGACACAAACAATGATGTTAAGAGATGTCCTGGGCATGCTCAAGTTCAAAGCTTCTCTGCAATTGCTTGAATTTCCAGTAAGCGCTCAACACGTGAATTAAATATTGTTAGTGCCTTTGAAAGTGATGTCAAAGGCTCATTAACGCCTTTGTTGCAAATGGCGGTTGGGTGTACAGGAATCCGGGGCAGGAGCTGCCGACCCCAAACCCAGATACACTCCAAAAGCCTGCCCTACCCGCAACCCAGCCACGAGCCCCCGCCTGCCAAACCCAGCCCCTGCCCTTGCACCTGTCACACTGAACTTCAACTAGAAGTTCAGTGGAAGAAACTACGAGGTACAATAATAAACACCACCCTAAAAAACGCCATGGCACAAAGAAAGAACAATGACTCCAACCCACACCACAAAAAAGGGGGAGGGGGGAGGGAGGGAACACTAAAAATTGCGAGCTACAGAATTGGCCTGAACGCCGAGTAAAGCTACAAGCACATGCTATGGCACACGCATAAAATGCGTCAGAATACCACTGACCCTGCGAATGCCAGCAACACCACAAACGCTAAGGTCCCTGAGCCCAGCAAGGCTGGCCAATAAAAGCTGCCACACCAACCACTGAGCAAACTTGCTCCTTGTTGTTAACTAAGTTAAATTAACTACATAAAAAATAAATTAACGATCAGCATAGGAAATTGCATGAATAGTGATTCAAAAGTTTTTGTTGCTCTTCATTTGATTTTTATTACAGTTATTAATTTCAACCCTTGAGGTATTTTTGAGCCTTTGACATCACCTTCTCTGAAACGCAATCAAGCCTTGGAACAAGGCCAATTAATGCAGCTGTAAATTTTCGGAAATAAAAGTTAAAAAATGGATTGAAATTTGGCAAGATGATTATTACGAAAGTCACATTGTACACGAAAATTAAAAAAAATAATAAATACCACCAATTTCGTCTCATGGGGACTTTAAACCAATTTTTCCTGCACTTTAGAACTCAGGGGCAAGTATCATTGTGTAACTAGTCCTTTGTGGGACCATTACTGGGGACATTTCAAACAAAAATTAATTATACATGTATTAAACCCAGTAACAGGCCACAAGATTGCAAGATGAGACACCCACAGACTTACTTGGCATAAGCTTCCCCATCAATTTTTCGAACATCAGTTATTTTAATTTTCCCTACAAGGATTAAGAGAAATGAATTAAAATTAGTTATCTCTTAGAGATACTGTAGATTTCTGTACTTTTAATTTTAGGTATATACTAAATACAGTGTTGACACTTCCTGCCTGGGCTTACGTACTTGACGCCTGAGTACAGTTCTTATTGAGCACCATTCTCGTCCCCAGAGCCGCTTGTCCCTCTTAGCCGGCTGGGCCTGTGCACGAGGAACAAGTGGCTTTGGGAACACATGATTTGATTGGCTGAAATCTTACAAAGAGAGTCCAATCACATCAGCCGTTTTAAACTTAACAAACAGCAAAGGATACTTTTATAACGACTGATGTGATTGGACTTCTTTTGTTAGATTTCAGCCAATCAATCCAAATGTGTCCCCAGAGCCACTAGTTCCTTGTGCACAGGCCCAGCCGGCTAAGAGGGACAAGTGGCTCTGGGGATGAGAATGGCTGAGCACTTGTGTGAACACACCTTTTAATCTTTAAGTACAGAGTATACCCACACCAGTATTCAGGAATGAGTACTTCAGTTTCTAGTACACCACACCATTTTTTTCAGGTGTACCAGTGCTCAGACACCAAGTGTGAACACCGCTTTAAATTAGGAACATGTAAAATTGGAACACTGGAACACCGGAACACCAATCCAATCCGGACTGCATTTGTTTTGCACATTACACCAAAGATCACCTGATTTAGCTAAACTGATGTGAAAAGCGAACAACACACTGAAGATGCAAATTTATCGTTGTCAGCGTTCTTAACTCAGTGGAACCAGTCTGCAGCTGCAGCTGCAGCTACAAAGACACTTGGAATACCAAAGAGTAAAAGTCAGTTTCACCCGTGTTGAAGAACACGATCAGCTTCCAGCCTCTTTCAAGTCACGTGGATCGATTTCTTTACGTAAGCCTACTCTGTTGTTGGCTCCAATTCTTTCTAGTCTTTCTCAGATTTTCGGAACTTTTCCGAAAGCTGCCAGGAGAAAGAAGCCTTCGTCCAGCGCCATTAACGCTTCTCTCCTCTCTAAGCTCGGTCACGCGGCATTGAAAACAACGCCAAAAATTCTTGATTTCCGACAAATTGGCACTAAACAAGAACCGTATATCACTAATCTACAATTCTGAGTAGTTTTAGGGTGATACTGAAGTAAATTGAGGACGATGCAAACGGATTTTTTATTGCGGTACATCACTTCTCGCATCTTTTGAATTCAGGACATCCTGTCCAAAAATCAAACATTGGCGCATGCGCAGAAACGTGATAGTGTTCCTTTAATAGTAACAATAAATGTGTTTGTAAAAAAGTGATAGTTATATAATAGATACAAACATGTAGAAGAAATATACTTTTTTCCAAGTAATCTTTTTTCTTGGAACCGATCATCACCACGCATACCAGTATTAAAGTTATCCACGATTCGCTTCATACGAATCTACATGTGGTAAAAATCCTAAAGGGATCCTGAGTTCTGTTTTATATACATTTTATCCACAGAACTTAAGTTCATGAACATAACATTACCTTCATCAGTTCCTATTTCTAAATCCTTTAAAAGTGTCTTTAACTTTTCCTTGGACCAAGGAGTTGCATTTTTCTCTGTCCTGTTATGAAAGAAACGTACAAAGCTTATAAAGGTTCAAATAAGATCCGTCACGTTTCAATTAATGTCAAGTTCGTATGCACCGACTAGCCACGTGCGTTCACAAGAATACAAACGATCGATCACTTACCAGTGCCAATTATTCACATTTTTGGCGTCAGCCCTCTCTTCCACAATCCACCTTGGATCACCCTCACCCCACTTAGCCATTCCAATGTCAGTTAAAAACAACTTATCGCATAAAGCCGGTAAAGGTGATGATCTATTTCGTTTATAAAGCGCGAATTGCATCATGGAACAGTTATCCCTTGTGTCTGGAGCGGGGGAGGGGAGAGGGACTTGGGCATTTTTCAGACCCAGAAATTGTGCAGGAATTTTTTCCCATTTCCTCCATACGTGACTCACTTTTCACGATATTTTTAATGTTTTAGCGCTTTTTCTTGTGCATTATTTTGTTACTTTTTTTTCGTTAAGTAGCTGCCCACCTCCCCCGACCACCACATAAAATAAATAATGGTCTCTCCCCAGTTCCTTGCAAGAATTTGAGAAATACGTCGTGTAACTGTCATAAGATGCCTTTTATTTTACTTGGAATCTGTCATGGCGGAAGAAAACGGATTCGGTAACGTGAACGGGAAGGCGGAAGTGCATGGACTTGCTTTACAGAATGGTGAAACCGATGAAGACGAGAAAGGTATTTAACTAAGCATATGAATGGTTTCGCACTAGACTTGTTTTGATACTGAGGCAAAAGAGAACTTGGAAATGGACTAGTATATATTTTGGAAAGATCATAATGAATTTCTTCTGCACCTATCAGTGTAAACCCCTCAGGGTAGTGCGGGCATAGGGTGGGGATTTGAACTGACCTGAGATTTTCTGTTCAATTGCCCGGCCCCAGGGCAGTTGTAGATGGTCAAAAGAGTCACTAAAAGTCAATAAAATGTTGCTAGAAATGCCAATAAAACTTTCAAAAGTCCCCACTACAGGAACTGATGCCAGCACTCACTCCCCCCCACGGGATTTACATTGATAGGTACCCCATCATCATCATCATCATCATCATCTTTATTATTTATACACGGTAGATACATCAGGCCAGAAATAATGCTACTACTGCAAAATAACTATGGATATTGAGTATGAGTGGTAACTTTTCAGCAGGCCTTGTGTTAATTTGCAGAACGCAGCATGCCGAATGCACTGTTTGCTTGCGGCTAGTCTCACTCATGTTTGCTTGCAGTTAGCTTTTATTTGTTGGAAAGTGCAGTTTTGGCCTTATGTACCAGTCAAATCGAAGCTTCAACATCGCCCCCCTGGGCAACTCCCAGGGGCATTTGAATTTTTGAAAAATTTGTGTTCAAATTCCCCCCTCCCCAGGCCAAAGAACAGTTCAAATGCCCCCACCCCCGAGAAAATAAATAAGTGACCAAAGTATACACCGTTTCAACTTTTTAATTAGCTTCTATTATGTTCCTGAAGTCGAGATCATAGAACGCGATAATATCTCAACCACTGAAATATCTATAGGGTGCCTAAAGCCTTAGTCCTTTGCTTTTTAATTATAAGGTGGCTGAACACAGTTTTTGAAGATTTGAGTACCTGTACTTCATCGTGATCTCACAACTAAATGCTAACAGCTGATGAGCCCACATTTGGCATACATATTACACAATACCACTGACGTTTATGCGTGAATTTGTTTTTTTAAAGGGGGCCATTTCCATGGCAATGGAATAGATCAAATGCGACCTAAAAAATCTATTTTTTTTCCATTTTGCGGAAAGTCCACTCTTTAGATTTTTATTTAAAACTGCCCATGAGTTAAACTTATAATTTTTTTAAAAAAAGTTATTTTCCATCAGATTCCCATACAAACACTGTAATTTCTCACTGCTTTGCCTACCCATCAAGATGGCGTTGAAAATCGTTATAACGCCCATTGTATTATATTTGACCCTTTACAACAAATGACTTAGCCCTGCCGTTTTTGGTCAAAGGTGATAATGTAGAAGCAAAACAAAAGCCAATTTTCCTATTTTTTCAGAGTACGAGGCACTTGATCTAGAGTTGGATCAACTGAATTCTTGCCTTGACAAGCTGGAAAACTGGAATGATTCTCTTCAGTCTAGAATGAAAGATATGCTAGAGAATATGCAGAAAACAAGGGCTGAGATACAACCACAGGTCAACCAAGATAGCAACAACAAAGGCTCACCAAGACCTGAAGATGTTAATTAGTTTAATCAGCTGCCATTAGGGAGGACAGAGTAATTTTTAAAGTAATTTGTTTGAGATTCACAGGAGAAAAGACTTTTTTAAAAACAATTATTGTTTACATTTTTAACCAATTAGAATATTTCAGTTAATTTATTTATATGCTTTTGTCTTTACTTCATAGTTTGCATAGTTTATTGCTGACTAAGGGTAATTATTTAGGATATCACAGGAAAATGAACAGAAATTTCTGTGCATCACAATAGATTAGAAATAAGAGTATTATATTGTTTAGTCAGTTGATTGTATCTATAGTACTTGTGTACATTATGGTGTCAAGAAATAAATATTTATTTTCTGTTGCTCAATAATTTCTAAAGAAGCTTACTAACCAAACTGTAGTACAACTTGATAGTGCCAGTTTTGAAACAAATACCTTCCTAGCAATACTCTGACTCCCCCCTCCTTTTCCTTTTAACCGGAGCCTGTTTACAGACTAGAAATAAGGAACAAACTGAACAGTGGCAGATCTAGGGGAGCCCCCTCCCCCTTATTAGCGAAAATTTAAGGCCCGGAAAGGGTCAGAAAATTTTCGGGATGCTACAAGCTCAGGGGTTGAGGTTTGGGGGTTAAGTACTATGCCCTGAGGGGTTGAGGTTTGGGGGTTAAGTGCTACGCCCTGAGGGGTTGAAAAAAATGTGACTTTTTGACGTTTGACAAAGGAGTCTTTGAAGTTTGGTGCGGCTTGATGAAATTTGGTAGGAAAAAATTGCATTTTGCAAAACCAATCAAAAATTAGCCTAATGCGTACGTAAAAGGTTAAGCCTGTGTCGAGCCAAGTGGCCCATCATGCAGACCATAACTTATACTCGTTTCCTTAGCATGAAGCGAATAGGAGTATTTCTACTCCTCCCTGTAAATTCACCGGTACCTATTTATACACCTGCCCAAGAACACAAGAACCTGTCTAGAACAGACTAAAGATTGTGCTCGCTTGGGGACTTTACCCAGAATTCCCTGCGCTTAGTATTTTGACTGGACTCGAGGCTGGAAATCAAAATGGCGCGAGAACGTGGTGAAAACACATCTGAAATTTCCCTCACAAAAACTTCAAAGAAATGCTGAAATATTTGTATTTTGCGCGGAATTTCTTCCTCCTGACTGAAAAATGTCAGACTGCTGTAAAGAGCTGCTTCTGATCGTTGATAAATGTAAGACCAGGCCGTTTTGCGTTATTTTTCTTGACGAAAAATCTTGTATATTGCATACAGTACGTGTGCTCCTGTGTAATGCCGGGCAATCTTTGAAAGCCCATAACTGTGAAATTATTTGATGTCAATTCAGATAACGCAGAAAATCCAGAATTTGGAAAGGATGATGTCTTGGAGGTTGTTTCTTTCGTCCTCTCATGGCCTCAGCGGTAGGTGGATTGTAGCTAGGCTGAACATTCTGATCGATCTAAATATGCGAAGCCGTTTTTTGGCTACAAAGCAACATCAAACATGTCTGTGTCCTATTACTTTGCAGGCAGTGTAGATGCATATTCCGAGATCAGCTGCATCTTGCCCGTCTTGAAGATCTGCTTCAGCATCTCCTAAAATGCGCTATCGATCGCATTTGCGAGCTTCGAATTCCAGCTGTTGAAGACGGGAAGAAAGGAAATGAAACTAACGATGAACAAACCGATGTGGACACAAGCGAGTGGTCGCAACAAGACAAGGAAAGACTGTTTCTTGCTGTTGGAAAAATCTTTCAGCTTCCTTTCCCCTTTTATCAAGTACGAAAGATCCATCTTTTGCGGCAGGTATCTCATAAAAATCATTTTTGTAAAGCTACAGTAGCTTATCTAGTTTTTCTTAGCATTATTTTTGAACAACGTGTAAGCTTATTTTTAAATTAAAAAGTAGCTAATTGCATGTGCTTTAGGTTTTATTTTTCGTAACAGTGTGTAGATGTTTACAAACCTTTTCGTTGGAACATAAATAAATTATTTTAATTCTGGTAAAAAGCACTGAGTTGAAATAAGAAACTTCAGAACCTAATAGTTATGAATTTTCGCAGTGGGGCTACAAAGGGAATCAGATTCTCCAGGTATTATTGAAACCATTGTATGCTAACCCAAAGGTTTTTTCTTCCTATTGGTCTCACTTCATCTGTCACCCTTCAAGTCAAAACTTTTCTCATTGAGCACAAGCCTTTCAAGCTGTTTGACATTAATTTTTCCTTTATAATAACTAGTGTGGGGAATCACCTGAAGTCATCAGAAATAATCAGATTGACCCAACCGTTCAATCCATTGTTAAAGAAGCCATGCCTCTTTCACCTGTTTACAAGGTGATTTGTAAAATCTGAAATGTTTCCGCACTGCCAGGATAATCAAAGATCTCGCGCTCTGCTGGCTTGGCAGTGATGGCCATTTTGGAGTTACACATCTACAGGGAACTGGGGTGAATTCCAAATTCTAACCAATCAATAAACTGACATCAACGCATGAAAGATTATAGTAAGATGAGTCATTTGACCAAGTTTGATACTTTTAGGATGAAGAGAGGCCAAGTTATAGATCTTCAATCTTGCTTAAAAATACATATAAACATCTCTTATTTTGAGACAGCGTCCCCAAAACTATATAGTCTTTCAAATGGAAGGTCCATGACAGGACCACATGTGCCATATGTAATATATTGATTTAGTATATACACAGTCAATGATCTTGGTGTTTTAAGCAATCTGATTGGTTCGCTATCTCTGGCTAATGGGCATTATTCACCCCCTACCGAGTGAATAATGCGTAAGCCAAACAAAAACAAAATGGCAGGTGTAAACTCGCTTTTCGCCAGTGTTTCGGAGGTCAATTAAATCGATTTTCAATGGTTTCCTTCTGAAAATGTTGTTGAGATCACTTCCTGTGTATATACTAAAAGAATTATTCTTCTCAATCTCGGTGAATAGTGGCAGAATATTTACCTTGCCGCTTCGCGGCTCGGTAAATATTCTGCCACTATTCACCTCGATTTCAAAGAATAATTGTTAATTAGCCAACTTCATATTTTTTGCTGGTTCTTAATAATTTGACAACTTGATGATGATCTAAATGAAAATACTAGCGTAGATTACACAACACCTCAAGAAAGATTTTATTGCCAGAAAAAATCAGAATCAATCTTCAACTCCATGCAGTCACAGAAATACCACTGAGGATGGCCATTAAAAACTATTTAAAGGGTCACCGTGACTGCTTTTAGCATGATTTTGGAAATCTCAAAAACATACATTGATCTTTGGAAGTTCAGCAGTAATGGTTCTATTTTGTAGAGCAGTACTCGCCAAATGATTGGAAGCCATTAGGAAGTGAGGATGGCTAATGATGGAAACGGATTGTGATATGGATTTTTGAAAGTGTCACGATGTCAGTTTTTCAGTTTTACAAAGGTTCAAGTTTGGCTTGAAAATTGTTGAAATTTTGCAAACATGTTGCTGCAGTGTGGATGTTCTTCAAGAAATTGCTTTTAATCATTTAGTTAGAGCTAGCTAATAAAGTTCTTATTTCTTAAATTTAGGGACCTTTTCATGAATTAAAAACAGTTTTAAGTAAATATATTGTGATAGTGCCCCTTTAATCACCCTCCCCCCCCAAAAAAAGAAATTGCAAAACAGTGAACAAAACAGTGGAAAACCATTACCTGATCAGCAGTCAACTTCCAAAAAACACATGACCTCGATGAGTTCTCAACCGGAGCCCGTAATATGGTTATGCGATTCTGGTCAGTGGATACCTTGTTTCGACAGCTATCAATTGACCATAATATCGATGATGTAAGCATATGCCATATGCCAGGTCGACCTGTTTCTGTGGAATGGCTGCCATGTTGAGCGACATCGTCATATGTACATACATACAGTGCCCACCCACATAATGAAAAATGAACTGCATGGGTCAGGGCTCGAAATAACGGCCAGTCAACGGACAATGTCCGGACTGATTGGGGATTTGACCAGTCAAACTTTCGTCTTGCCGGTCATGTTGACCGGTCAAAATTCAATAGTGTTGAAAACGAAATAAATTTAAGTTTCCTGCTGTTCAGTTGTTTCAGTTGTTATTTGTCGAGTCGCTGTGTATTGCGGAACTTTGACATGAAATCCTGGTGACATCTAGAGCCATCTAGAGCAACTAGAGCCATTATTTACAATTCGGGCATCGAAACAGACATCGGGAGTTGCCCACTTCCGGTCACAAAATTACCAAATATTTCCACTTTTATTAGTAATTTTCAAACGTTGAACATTTGTCCCTGCATATAAATTAATTCCTTAAGCGGAATAAATATTATCTAAAGCAGTGTACTGCAAAGGGACTATAATTCATAGCAACAATAATTATAATCGGCCGCGTGCGTAAAGTAAACATGAAAGGTTGTACAGCCGTGAACATGGATGTACAATGTACAAAAACTCTCATGTTTGCCAGCTATTATTGGGTTGTAGAGATAACATAAATGAAAAACATTCAAGTAGAAACTAGTTGTGATTGTCAAGGAACATGTTGGAAAAAATATATCTAAAAATATCTAAAGCTGCACGTACACATTGAGAAACAGCACATCACGGTAACCCACGCAGCGTGCATGTTATCATATTGTAAACTAAAAGCACTTTAAAGTGCTGTAAGCTCTTAGCAACGAGTCTTGGGGAATAAATTCGTAACATTTTGGGTTTATGGGCCCCTAAAAGAGTAATTCATCATATACATTTGACCGGCCAGAAACGATACGTGACCGAGCAAAAATGAATTTGGCCGGTCATCGTGACCGGAGACTATCCGAAAATTATTTCGAGGCTTGATGGGTATTTCAATTCTATGCATGTATTCTCCAACCTTTATGGATATTGGGCTCTGCGCCGTAGCCCTTTTGGTTCACCAGAGCTCTGGTACTAAGAGTATCAACACTGGTCAAGAGACCAATTTCAAAGCAGCCTTTAATGCTGTGGTGTCTGTTTATTGATTACTGGTACTTTAAATGTGAAACTCTTCCTACTTCCCTGCAATCAGCCAACATGTTTGTTTTTTGGATGTCCAACACAAAAACAAGTCATATTCACAATCAACAACCAAATTCATTGCTGCAATAAAAGGGCGTGCAAACTCCTTTCGTCTACCATTATGTAGAACAAATATTCGGCAATTCTCCTTATTCTTTCGAGGTCCCAAATTCTTCAATTCTCTTTCACCTGAAATTTCGGGCTCTTCATCACTGGCATCTTTTAAAAAACAACTTAAAGCATATATTATTGATAACTATTAACTGTATGTTACAAAAAAGGCTTGTCATAAATTACATAAATCAGTCATCTGGTGTTTATTGTGAGGGAACCTAAGCCTACAAACCCTGTGGTTTTTTATTAGGTTCCCTCGCCATTTTGCTTTCTACCTTTAATATATTTTGGTTTTGTATTTTCATTGTTATCTTGTGTACTGAGTTGTTTTTGTTTATTATCTATTGTATTGTACCTCAATTTTTGTTTGTGTGGCAACAATAAAAAATAAAGAACAAGAAGGGACTCTGGGAACCAACTTGAGTTTCATTTTGATGTTGACACTTTCATTAGCCACATGTTGTGTTTTTGATATCTGTTTTGCGTACAGTGTACTTTTATTTACATGTGCTCTTGTAACTTTTCTTATCCCAGTGAATAGATCTAACAAAATAATTCCTTTATGCTCATTTGTCAGCTACAAATGTAATTTTTAGAACAATAGAGAGATTTACAAGCATATCGTGTTATATGGCAAATGGCAAATAGGAGCTTACCTTTCATATTGTTCCTATTTTATCTAATTTTGAATTAAATCTTAGAAAAATAGGAAAAAATAATTTGTTTGCAGCAAACACAAACCTACTCATTTCTCCGTACAAACGCCTCACGGCAGGTGGCTGAAGTTGAATTTTTGCCATTCGCGGGAAAAACAAATGTCATGCTTAATCTCTCTATTTTCTTAGAGAAACTATGAGGTAAGTTTATTTCTGTATGAAAACATGCACTATCAAATGTGAACAAAGTGCAAAACCTGTTGTGGTCGTGTTGCGCCATGTTTTGTAACACAACAAAAATGAACGAAACGTACAGCTGTAGGGGAAAGGGGGTATTCAGTGGAAGGTGCTGTAAGTTATAAGTCCATTAGAAAGACAACACAGAAGTTGTTTTGTGTTTTTATTTGTCTGCAATAATTTCTGTCATTTGTCTGCAATAACCAATTGCTGTTGCTTAAAATTTTCAATCAATGATCAATAAATAATTGATGCTCGGCACATCACTAGTAATTATGTTATTATTTGCTTAGGAAACAACAAGTAAAGACTGTTCCAAGTACTGTGATGTAAATGTAAGTACACATGTGAACTCATGCCGTTAATTAAGTTATTTTGTTGCATATCAAATTGACTGTTAGTGATCGCTACATATACATGTAAATATATGTTGTGGTGGACCCCTAATGATAACTACAAAATGGTTGCTAATGATGACTTCTAACCATCATATCTTGGGTTCCCTTTTCAACCCTGTGATACGTTTTTCACCATGCTTCTTTTGGAGGCTGCTTTAAAGTGCACCTACATGTAACCCCAAAATATATATATATACATGTATAAAGTGTAAAATTTGATCTTCGTAAAACAGTGCTCAATACATAGAAGCAGAGCGAAGTATATGTTGTGGGAGAAAAATCAAATAAACTACTAGGTCATCCCTACAAGCCTGTTTCGTGGTTGCCAGAAACTAGATACAGAAACCACACTGCATCATTCCGCCACGCTAAACACAGAAACTCCCCCGAACTCAGCAAGCACATCTGGACCCTCAAAGACAACAACATCGAACTCTTTATTTCCTGGCGCATCCTTTCATCACACTCGCCGTACAACAGCTCAAGTAAAAGATCTATGTAACCTCTGCCTCAAAGAAAAATTCCTAATTATCTGCCGACCCGAACTATCATCACTAAACAAACGTAATGAACTCGTGTCTTCTTGCCGCCACAGAAACAAAGCCCTTCTACGCAACAATTAAACTGTAAAATCTCGCGCTGCATATATTATGTAAATTAAATTGTATATAAGCGATGGTAAAGAATATTCTCATTAAATCCCCTGATGAGTGGGCAACCACGAAACAGGCTTGTAGGGATGACCTAGTAGTTTATTTGATTTTTCTCCCACAACATATATACATGTATATATACGTGTATATTTTTGCTAAAATATACCTTTGCACCAGTTTGAAATGCATTGCACCTTTCGTTTCTCCTTTTTACCAAATTCTGGCTATTTATAGCATTCAAACGTTTACAAAGCATGTTTACAAATGCATGTTCACAAAGACTTGATGCGATGCAAATCAGTTTGTGACGTCAAATCGGGAATAGACCCACGCCCCTTCTGACTCGGTCGTGGAACAAATGATGCACGGTTTATCATAACTTTTGAATGCTATAAATAGTCAGAATTTGGTAAAAAAGGTGCATTGCAATTCAAATTGGTGCAAAGGTTTATTCTAGCAAAAAAATATATATATATTTTGGGGTTAGGTGCACTTTAACTTTTGGCAGTTATGACCACATTTGGAAAGTCACACGACCAGGACACAGAAATGCTAAAAACTCACACAGCTTACATCTTTCAAGTATGAAACCAAATTAAAGCCAATAGATAAAGTGCATTCAGATGCAAAGTCTGTAGTGTAGATTTGTGGAGATTTGCATTAGTTTAAAAGCTATGACATCAACTTTTTTGAGATGTCATGATAGCTTTTTCAGTATTATGAATTAAAACAAATCCATACTATAGATTTTGCGTGTATCTGTATTTCTACATTCCTGTGTGGCTGATAAAAACATGAAATTGATATTGAAATTACTACTCTGTCTTGTCAAGTTAGGAGCCCTGATTCCTGACTATTTGTATCTGTGTGTTTTGTCACTTAATTGCTGCTACAGGATGGTGAAGTGCCAGAAGCTCTTTTGATCAATGTTGCTTACTTCTGCGATAATGGTGGTCTGTCTGCCATAAGGGAAGCTTTCCAAGATGCCGATCCCACTTCTTTGCCATTTCCTGTTGCTCATCACCTCATCAATATTGTTACACAGGTAAAAATTAATTTTTTTGTGAATAATTATTTATTAACAGACATGTGGCTCTCTGATTTCCAATTGAATTAGAATTTACATGTACAAGTGTTGTTTTTTGTGAAGAGACATATTACACTGTGTCCAGGAGTTGAACCAGGTTTCACTAGTGGCATGGTAGACGAGTGCTCTCAGTACTGCGTCATCCCTCCTCCCTGCTCTGATCTATAAACATTCTATAAAGGTTATATCATTTTATTCATTGTTCTGAAGAGGATTTTCCTCCTTGTTGTAGCTTCGGTTATGGTTTAGCATCCAAGCAATCATGCAATACATTATTCCTCTTCGGAGACCAGTCATAAGGTGAGTTAGTAGATATAGAACTTGTATTTTTTGTCTTTAACGATAATAAATTTGACTCTGAAACTTTCACCTCTCATTTTTAAATTCTTAAAGTTTTCTGGATTCTTCTGACATTAATCTTGTTTTTTCACTACGGTCTATGTTTTGGCAAGTTTGACTTGCCTTCTTCAGGAGTGTTTGCAAAGTACCGCTAAGAATGACAAGCTTGACTATGGAGGACTGTTTACAAAATAAGAATGGACTTTGTGGACGAGAACGCCATACATGTACATTTTCTTATTTTTCAAATGGTCCTGAAATAGGCATGCAAGTCAAACTGTCGAAACAATGACTGCAGCGAGAAAACTCATATATTATCAGGCCGAGGTTTTTGTGATATCCAGAATAATCAAATCTGATTGATATACTTCACTGTAAGTGCTTTTGCTATTATCAAAAGTCAAAGACTGCTCTGTTGACACTAGATCGCTTAGGACAGATAATTAAGCAAATTAAATGTGATTCGTTTTTGTTTATTGACAGATACCTCTGCAAGCTAACTGATAAAGATCTGCGGCAGCCAGATGGTCGTATCATGGTTGACTCTATGTGGAGTGCTGTCAAGGGACCTGTCGAATCTGGGCCCATCTGCGATAAGTATGAAATATATAATACTGTAATTACAAAATTTTATGAGTCATGGGTTTAATGCATGTAGCATGTACCATAAAGTCCATGTAAAAGCCCCACCTTTCATCACCTTCATGACAAATTTCTACACTGGAAAAGTTTGCAATGATCACTGTGGCAGTCAGTCTTTTGAAACTGGAGTGGATTTCATAAAATTTCCCAAGCTCTTGTAAGAAAAAACACAGTCAGAATTGTAATGATTAAATAATTTTATTTTTAGGGATAGCTTGGATCTGGCCTTTAAATACTTTACATCGTCCACACTGACAGTGAGGCTTGCTGGCTTGAGCCAAATAGCAGTAAGTTCGTTATGCGACAGTGCTGCAAGCCTGTCCAAAATGTTGTGCGTGCTTTAATTTGTAACTATTAGTTGTTAGACGAGCCAGGAAACTGTATCCATGCATTTACAGGAAGCAGCATGACCGAGTGGTTTGGGTGCTGGTGTTGTAATCTGGAAGTCCTGAGTTCAAGGTCTCCACCCTGCCTCTACAGGAAAATTTGTATCTTGGTAGTCCTGAGTTCAGATCTTCGATCTCACTTTGAAAATAGCCAACTGGTCTGTCTCCTGCCAGTTGGGATTTCTACATGTAACTATGTTCTGTTCATTTAAAATATTTGTTTCAGCAACATGCCTTCATAAATAACATTCTGTAAACTTGCTGTCCAAAGTAAAATAACGTTTTTGTGTTTTGCGATCATCATTAACTTGCTGTTCTTCCTTGTGACAAGGCTTTTAGCCAGATGAGCATCCAGGTGTCCTGTGGATGGCCACCTTTTAAAGAAAATTGTTTTATTTTTTCCGTATATTGCTTTATAAATTGTTCATTTTAGCAGGCCCCATAGCGCATTTTGGACGGCCACTTTTCGAATCCTGACTAAAATCCTGCTTGTGACTATTTTTGAGTGTCAATTGAATTGCTTACTTGTAAGTTTTTTTGTCCTTATTTTAGAATCAGGTTCACATGTTTATGGATCTCTTTCAAACAGACCCAGTGGCTGAAATAGACAGACAGTGGTATGTCCACAAAATTTTCTCTATTTCAAGAAATATGATTCCAAAAATGTCAAACATTGGTTTAAATTATTAAACAATTATTGTCAACAACTTGAAATTATAAATTAAATTAAATGTCATTTCATTACCACAGCTTGTGTACAGAGCTTTCCCAGTGGCTGATTGAAAATAAACTTGTGGAGCATTTGTTTGGCCCAAATCTGCATGTTGAGGTAACTATTTGATTAATTTAGTGTCGTTATTAATAATACTGTAGGATTTCTTGTGAAAAGCAATATAGCTGTAACATTGTAATTGGATAACTAGTACAAGTATCACTTGAAAATTATGATGCAATGTATTTTGCAGAACTCTAGGAGTCTTACTTGGTTATAGACGTACAGACGACTGTCGTCTGTAATTATTGCTTTGAACTCCCTTGCAGTTCGTACCCTTTAGGATTGTGATGGAACTTTCGTGAACACAAGAGATGTTTTAGAGTATTTTCCTGGTGTGCAAAAATGACTTTACTTCTAGTTCATTTATTTTTATTTCCAAGCTCAATGCTGTTGGATTTCTGAATTTTAACCATTTTGTGGCATCTTTATTTTGTAGCTTCTCAAACAGTCACAGATCATACTGAACTATCTGGCTCGGGAAACGTGCCTCACCACTTCTCACTTGGACTGCATCTGGCTCGCTGCACAGGTGTTAACTGAGAAACACAAAAATTAAAATTTCTTTTTTTTTCTGTCACATTTGCTTGAGAGAATAATAATGGTTTTAAATCAGTTTTGGGGGGGATGGTCAGGTAGAATTCATACTGATAACCTGTTTATATGATTGGTCATGTAAAGCTAAAATGTTTGCTAGTCTTTCAATAATTATATTTTGTGTAAAATTTGGATAATACATTGGAAATGGTTGTCAATGCATTGAGAAACATTAAATTTTCGATACTAGTCCTAAACACGTTCAAACATTAGTTTTTGGCAACCTTTTTTTCATTGTAAATGTGTTATGAATGCATTTCAAATGCATTTGATAAATAATTCTTTTAAAATTATGCTATCTTTGTTAAGCCCACTGTTCCCAATTAGCAACATGTCCTCTATTTTGTTTTTTAGCTCAAGCATGCAAGCCGTTATGTCCATGACCTGCTGACAGTGCTCACAAAACACATGGATATGCCCTCCATCTTGTACCTTTTGGACCTGGTTTCCAATCTGCCCCCAGTAGCACACACACGGCAGACTCTCTACCTTGCCTCTGTACTGATCAGGATTGTGTGGCGTGCAGGATTATCCTCAGCAGCTGCCGAATCTGGTCCATCTGTCCACGCAAACAGCCCTGTTCATGGAACAGTGGCTTCCAGTAAGTCATACGGTAGCATCTGATTTCTCCTGCCTCTAAGGGAAACACTTGTACGGGGGTTTAAAAACAAGTTGGTGACCTCGGACATTCTGCTGGTTACTTTATTGTTTGTTGCTGGTGACTCTGGTCATAGCAATCAGCTTTTCACAAACAAGCTCAACTTTTCACAACCGCATATTGTGCATATACTCTGGCAGTTGCTGATGCCTACTTCAAAACATTCAAACCCTTGCTTGTATTCAGAAATTGGCAAGGTTGTGAAATCAACATTAGGGATAAATAATTTCAGTGTTCCTTGCTGGAAGGTAAACCACTTTTGGTTCGAGTTATCGTAGCCTGCGAACACAGATGGATTTCTGGCTTTTGTTTCACGCCACTGGTAAATACCATCTGCGAAACCGAGCCAGGATTTGATTTCCATGACGTCAATCTTTTTTGACCAATCAAAATTAACCTCTTAAAACTCTAGAACTAAACACGCATGTCGTGCGTGGTTGAAACGAGTACACGTGAAGATATCGACTCCCGTGTGGAGTCAACGTGTGGAAAAATTTGGGATACCAAAGCTCAAAAAGCTACAAGATGAGGCTATGAGATATGTTGTTCTAGCTGAAAATGATTAATTTGTGCACCGGATTTGGGAAATCTTTTATATTTCAAGGATTTCCTGAACTGTTTTCATAGTTGTAGACTGAACATTGTCATTGTTGTCTCACCACCATTGGTGAGCTTGATGAAACTCAAAGATCAAGTTAGTCGTCTTTACTCGCAAGTAGTAAGTGCTATCAGTCTAAGCGAAGTGAATACCGAAGTGAAGAGGAAAGAAGTGGAAAATGGCCAATATTCCATAGTGAATGGATCGCCCAAATCGTGGCTGGGGGATGACACATTGTGAAAAATGGTCTTGAGTGGGTTTCTTTGGGGTTGAGGTCAAATTTAGGCCACCACAACCTCTGAACGCCCTTTGAACTAGACCGCTATACTGGTATCAGGCTGCAATCTCCAAAAGAAACACTTCTGGCCTCGTATCGATCGGAGCGAAGACATGTAGGGCTTGATGTCGTGAAATTCCGTAAACGGTGGCGGTGCCTCCAAATTTCACGCTCTTTTTAGCTTCTGGCAATCTTAATTCTTCTTTGACCGGTCATTCAAGGCATACCGAATCATCGGATTTAAAATCTTTCTAATTATAATTTATAGCATTTCGTCCTGCAGATAGCGAGCTGTCCTCTTTCGATACAAACAGCGAAACATGTACATCGAATTTCGTTGCACGGAGGATCAAAGCTGCAATGTCCACAGTATTTTTTCACAAACTCCACAAATATTTTATTTCGAAGCCGAAAACGTTTCTTTGCACAAAAGCAAAATTCTTCTGATCTACACAGTAGACATTTTCTTTGGAGTATTGTCTAGCGCTCTCAGCGGGACATTCGAGCTCTTGTAAACACATATTTTGTGATGTTCCACTTGCGCGAGTATCCGAGCCATTCTATCGTGTCATATGATTGGTCAGTGAGAAGACAAAAGTTTGACATCATGGAAATCAAACCCTGGCTCGGTTTCGCAGACAGTATTTACCGGCGGTGTGAAACAAAAGCCGGAAATCCGTCTGTGTTTGCAGGGGGTGGGGATGGGGGAGGTTGGGGGATGTTAGAGGGATGAGATAAAATGGGCTAACGAATAATGTCATCTTGTGGTAGACATCAGGGATCCTTAGTCCTTCCTCAAATTTCCCCTTATTTTCACTAGTCAAGACTAGTGATTTTACTTAGGCTGGGGTTGTGCCTCGCATGGGTTACGTGTCCCATCTGCGCTAACCGTTTTGGTCTGTATTTATATCTCCTGTTATTATTTATTTAATGTTAGTATAGTTACGTTATAAATTTTAATTCATAGATGTATTGTTTGGTTTGTTTTTCCTTTTTCAGGTGGCACTAATGCTACCATGGTAGCCTCAGCCATGCAGAGGAAATTCAGTCGGACGGCAAGTCTCAGCCAAAGCAGCAGTAGAAGTGGTAGTCTGAGTGACATCAGCTGTGACGGTGAACAGCTTGACATGGACGAATCACCAACACCTCGTCAGCAAAAATATACACAGTATGTACACATTTTATATATTTGATTACATCCCTGTCCATGTTTTGGTGGCATTTACAACTTTACAGAAAGTTGGAAGGGTTATTCAGTTCCTCAATTTAGGATATCTTTTGTTCATGTAATTGCAGTTGTGTTATTTGTTTTAGACCTTTCTTGGGGACTACAATGTACATTTGTATGTTTTTGCTTTGTCTTACAGAGGCGACAATTATTTCAGGATAGAATAAAACAAGGCTGAAATCTAAGTTACATAGCTTTATCGAGTGGGGTGGGTGGGGATGGGATGTTAAAGGAGGGAAGTGTCTGAATCATGCATAAGCTTTCTAGTTTTTTTTTTTCGGTCTCTTGGGATCTTTTGTAATTCCTTTGTGTGGCAATAGTAAAGTAAGAAAAAAATCTTGCTTTAATGGATTATAACACCCAGGCATTTTTGTTTGCAGTCTTTCCTCACAGGGGAGTGCTGATATGGACACTGAAGAGATACCACACCCCCCTGACCTCAGACAGCCCTTCCCTGGCCAGACGGAAGATTACTCCAGCCAAGAAAAAACGGGAGTAGAAGATGGAGATATCGACAGCACCAGCTGCACAAACAGTCGTGGAAGTTCCCTGTCCGACAGGCGTGACCTGGATGAGTTTGAAGCAGAGGGTGTTCAGGACGAGCTGACACAGCTCAAGACAGTGGCAGCACTTCGTGTCATGCAGGATGAAGGAGATGAACGAGAGAGAAGCTTGGGGTTTGATTTGAACACAGTGTGTGAGGAAGGAAAGACTCTGCTCTGGGATCTGATCCAAGATGATAAAGCTGTAAGTCCTGTAAACTCAGTAACATTACCGGTAATAAATTATTACCCTACAAAATCACACTGAATATTGCCTGACAATCAGCCGATACTATTTATTACGGATTGTCAATGAAACACATTATTCAGCTGCAAAACTGTGGTTAATGCCAGCACTTGCAAGACTTAATGTATCTTGACAGCCTACATGTATTTAACAATCATCCTGCGAAATCACATGGATATCACCTGATACTAGCCGGCAAGGCTGTAGGCCGAGTTGGCTAAAATCAGGCGATATTCTGCAAGATTGAGCAGGATAATTGTTTTATTATTCAACAAATTATTGTCAACTAAGAGCATTTTACAGCTAGAAAAGTTGCCATTGTGCAGTGCTTTTTCAGGCTTTCACCAAATTATTGTTACTTAACATATACCACAGAATATCTGTCAGCTGCAGTTGATGGATATTGAGAGCATAATGACCGTATATGGGCAATGTGCAGGATATCTGTTATGCACCATGGATGACGGATGACTAACTGCATTTTTGGCAACACAATAATTATTTTTTTTGAATAACAACAAATTGACTAATAATTTACTACTGACAGTATTATCATATTGCATAAACATGTGCACATGAGTTCTTTCTAATGATCTTTGTGTCATTACTTGCAGATTCACTTGGCTGATGGCTTGGTCCAGGAAGCTGAAAAGCTCCTTTGCCAGTTAATCTGTTACACTGGAGAGAAAAAGATTAGGATGAAGTTTATTGAGGGATGTGTGGCCAACTTGGCTGCAAACAGGTACAAACTCGATAACAAGCAACTCATTGCATGCTGGCCATTTGATCTGTTACCTGTATGACATACTTATATGAAGTGCAAAAATGAAAATGGATAATTTATAAAAATTAAAAGCTTTTTAATTGACAGTGTGTGGTTATGGACTTCAGATTGTGCAGCTTTACTCTGTCAGTTTCTTAATTTATAAGTTTGAGGAAAAACTAAGTTTACAGTAACTAAAAAAAATAACGTTAAGCCCCGTTCACACTAGGGATATAATGACAACATGGGAGAGACATCATGTGTAACAGCTTAGTCCTTTGATTGTTTCTTCAGGTCAGTTGTGATGTCAATTCAGCTGCTACCCAAACTGTTCAGCTCATTCCAGCAGTTTGTGTCTGGTGACCAGGGTCCTCACTGGGTGACGGCCTGGGCCAGTCGAGAGCTGAACATGATGGAGCTCTTCTTTAACAACATTACTCACTATGTGGAAAGCGTAGCCAAGGGTGATGTTAGCAGCAGTTCTCTGTACAGCCCCATGGAAGAGGTGCAGGCTAGACTGCAGTTTCTGTCTTCTGTGTTCTCTTGCGAGCTGTCCCAGCAGGATTTCAGTAAGTTGATAATACAGGCAGCAGACGGTTGATGCACTGGACTCCAGACAGTTAAACTGGCCTGTGTTCAGACTCAAGAGCATTGGGTTGTGTTCCTAGGCGAGACACCTCTCTTCCAATGGGTACCAATTGATTGTAGTGCTGGCAGGGGGTAACCCTGCGATGGACTAGCATCCCATCCAGGGGGGAGTAGAAATACCCCTAGTCACGTCATACCAAGGAAACCGGGATAAGCTCCGACCTGATGGGTCACTAGATTCATACGCAGACTTAAATATCTTTACAGATATTATGGTCAGGTGACATGAAGATTAAAACTTTTTTTTTTATAACTGACAGGCAAAGAATGTGGGAAGTCCACAGAGTTGAACATTAAAATAGGATGCAGCCATTATCCACTATTGGATTAATATTGTTGTTTAGATAGGCACTTTAAAGTATCTTTAATGTGAACATGCCAGTGTCTACTGCTGCAATTGTAGTCAGAAATCTGGTTTCGGAGTTAATGCCCAATTTAATGGCAGAATTTCTCTCTCTTTTTTTTCATTGCAGAATTGAGTTCAAGCCAAGTTGATGTTCTGTGGCACTGTTTAGTGTGTGATTCTGAGAGTTCTGATGACACATTAGAGTGGTTCTTACAACAAGCTCAGAGCAAGGAGTTTCATGCTCTGGATGCTGCTGCTCTGCAATATATTTTTACTGAAAAGGTAGTTGCCCCTGTGGTGTTGTGTTCTGATCTCATCTATCTTTAGCTTTAGGTGGGTGGCTGTATAACGCGAGTGGTAGTCACAGCCACAGGCAACTTTCAAGTTGACATCTGATCTAATGCACCTTTGACTTCTATGTGGCATAATAGATCATTCTGAAGTTCTCTAGATTTCGTAAGGTGGCCCACTATAGTTCCCAGTACATTCCAGCTCTTGTACTATGTTGGGTCTGTACTACCACTATTTAGAAGTTGATGTCACATTAATAATACCAAACGTTGTGATTTATTGCTGTATGTCAATCGTCCTCCGTAATCTTACCTAGCTGCCATCTCTGCCAGCTGCGAAGTTTTCTATGACTGGTCTACATCTCTTACAACAACTTTACAAGATGTTCAAGTACTCTGATGTGAAACCTGCTGATCCTACCAAGGTAAATTTCCAATTCTTCTTTTGGTGCAGCTCTAGAATTTTATCTTGATCTTTTGAGTGTTGAGACTTACACATTGATTTGAAATTGCAGTTTTAAAGGCATATTTATCACTCTTTTCTTGTTCACTATACTCCCCCAAAATACCCCCCACCCCCAATCCAATGTTGCATGATTGCAGCAAAGGCCTCAGAGAAACAAACTGGATCATTCATAGTAGGCGGTGTTGGGGGGGTGGGGTGGGGTTAAATTAGGGGACAAGGTGTAAAATGAGGCTGTAATACAATGAAATGACAATGTGTCAACACTTTTGTCACTCATTGTACAGCCTGTAGCTGCATAAACCTGGTATTATTTCCAACTGGTACAAATTTTAAAGTGATTTATTGAATCATGAAATTTTGCTGTACATCTATGTTGATAACAAGTGATGGTGATTATTAGCTTTGTTTTCCCATCAGCTATGCGGTATAGATCAGTTGTGGAACATAGCTGTTCAGGCTAGGTCTACTGAGGTTAGCTGGGCAGCGATCACATATCTGAACTCACTCTACATCAATGGTAAACAATACACCCACTTCATTGCATATTATGTACTTAGATTTCCATTATTGTGGGATTTCTGTCACAAGAGGTAGCCTGCTATTGGCACACATCCCGCAGCCAGGGAGAGTAGCAATGTCCCTTTTATTAGTCTCTTTGCACTGCAGAAGCTAGGGTGAAGGTTGCCTGGTGCTATTAACTCCAGTTTGTTGCACAGCAGCAGTATGGGAAACGTGGCTCATTTCTTGGCAACATTAAATGGAGCATCAAATATGTTTCTGTTTTGGTCATTTTTTCTTAGAATGGAACACTATTTGATAAAAAAGCAATTAATGTAACTGCCCATTATTCCAGCAAATGGTGGTTGCTTGAAGTTTGAAGACGAGTTTATCCAGAGATGCATGACTATCATTGGAGGGGCTTCAAAGCATCTCAACATGGTACGTACAGGAAGAAGTGTTCATTGTCTTGTATAAATTACTGTCAGTACAATGGAGCCTTTTTCATGTACAGGAGTGTCATAAAACCAAAATGAAAAGTAATCACTCTGGTCTGTCCAAATGGATGCAGGTAATCCAATAAACCAAGTGCTAATTACAGTTCATGTATTCAGGTGCAATTTACAGAAATGTTAAACCCATACGCATTGCAATCTAATTTTACATCTGCCAGTAGTTACCGGTATGCATTTCAAAATTGGACAATCTGCTGCCAAACCCTTAAATTAAGAAATTACATTACTATCAATGATAACCACAATTTTCTTTAAATGTGACCTCTCACACGAAAACGTTCCTAACGGTTAGCCGTTTTCGACTGTATAGCCGTGCGAAGCCATTCATTGGCCGTTCGAATGGATTGTAATTCCATTCGCACGGCTCGAGCCATCCATTTGTATGGTTTGGAGGGCCAGGCTTCCCTCCAAACCATACAAAGCCCTCTTAATTTTTTAAATTGTATATAATTGCCCCTTTGAATATAAGAACAAAAACAAATTAAAATAAACCAAAATTGGAAGACAAACAAAAGGCACAGAATCAGCATGCTATTTAAGTCAAACTTTTTTTTTTTTCCAAGTTTTAAGTGATTCGTTCTCCTGAACTGCTGAACTTGTCTTTACAGGAACAAAACCTGCAGATCATGGAGAGAGGTCTGCTTTTACTGAAGAGTCACATCGAGAGCTTCAAAAGAAGGTTTGTGCTTTCTTTGTGCACCCCCAGTTGAAATTTTTTGCTTCTCCTTGTGTCTTGAACCTCTGCGATCTTCACCATTCCTTATAATTTTATTGTATGATTTTTATTGCTAGGTTTGCATTTCACTTGCGTCTCTGGTGGTTGGAAGGGAGAGGTATTACATGCCATCAGCAGATAGCTCAGAGGCCTACTGTGAAACATTATCCCATCAGAGTCATGTGCCAACCAGCTGGCCTCTCGGACAAGGTAAGGTGTACTTCTGATTGGTAAATTAGCTATATCCTCTCTGCATCCTAAGTTTATTTTCCTTGGAAAAACAGAGCTGTAAATGTGCATTTCTGTGATGTCTACATGTATAGTTGTCGTTCAATCACATTATGTCTCTAAGGGCATCATTCAAAATCCTCTGAAACAGATTGTCCAATCCATTTGATCACTTGGCATACATGTATTTTATTTTACAGCATACTGTTGGGTGCCTATCTTTGTACTGAGAATTGATTCTCACGTCTCGAACATTTAACATTAAACATTTTTTCAGCCTGAGATGACTTGGCAGACACTTGCTTAAAACTGACTTGTAACTCATTATTGTAGACAGTGGTTTTGGTGCCCAGCACATACAATAGCATGCAGATTTTTATGGTTGTTAGGGTGTCTGAGTGCATTGCGAGGATTTGGCTGTCTCGCAAATAATCATGCATTCATAAAATCCTGTCTGTACTCATTCCCTACCTCTTCCGGCTGCAGAGAGACTTGAATCATTTAGCAATTTAATTTTTCTTGATGATTTAGGGTACATTTGAGATGAACTCATCAGATCTTGTGGCCGACCTTCGTGCAGAGGTGACGTTTTGGTGCAAACAGCTTCAGGAGAAGCTCAGGAGAGACCCTCAGCTTGGGGACGGCTCATCTCAACACACACCCCTCTCGCCGTTCTCCCCACAGTTACATCCCCCATTCAGACTCATATCCCAGGGGCATGAATTAACCCCTGACTTAGATGAAAAAAGCCTTGCGGAAGTTGGCTTTAAAGACTTGCAGGTAAGGAAGAAAGTTATAATTTTCATAACATCGTTACTTTAATGTTGTACCTAATCCTCTGTTACATTGCACCCATGCATATGTGAACACATGCATTTGTGAAAGTGTGGAACAGGGGCAATGTAATTGAGAGGGTGTTTTATATTTTATAAGAAAATCACTGTTGATTTTTTTCAAATGTTGATCATTAAGGCAGAAAGTTAATTACACGTAAGTTTGTCAACTCACTCCTAAAGTCTTATTCCCCTAAAGTCTTATGTCATTTAAGGTGATTTAAGGCGATTCAGACTTTTGGGTTTTTTTATTGGAAGCTGGGTGTGACTATTCCAGTGAAAACGTCTAAACATTAAGATGATTATGTCCATTTGCCACTGTTTATTGTATTGTCTAACACATAAGTTGCATGTAGTACCAAAATCAAGTGTGATGAAATCCATAATTTAAAATGAGAGCTTCATGTACTGAGAAACAAATTCCTGTAGTTAATTTGATTTTTACATTCTCATACCGTTCAAGTGAGGAAAATTACTGAGGAGTACATTGATCCCAAACATATATTAATCAACAGCTGACTCTTGTTTTATGCTCATTGCAGCTGGTTTTTGTATCAGTTGGAGCTGTTAGAAGAGACAGGCACCATGATAGTGGCTACATTCCCTCTTCTTCCCTGCCGTCACCTGACTGGGACTCCATACCTATGATCATTCTCCTTCAAGAACAATACTTTGAACTGCTTTTTTCCTTCTTAGAAGCTCTGGATGGCTTTGTGGCCTCCAAAAGCAGCACAACTGAAAATTCACTTTGCAGTTCTTCAACGACACCTCAAACATCTGCACAGACAGTTGTCATTGAAGAGCTGCTAGATCAGACTGAGGAAATGGACACTAGCAGTGAACAAAATGGCAACGCCCCATTGCTGCCTCTGATGGAAAGTCGAGTTGAATTTTTATGTGGAATTACTTGGGAACTCTTGTTTCTTTTACCAACAAACCAATCAATTCTTAACAAACTAAAATATTTTGGTAGAGTTTTACATACAGACCTTAAAGATAACGATAGCAAAAGTGATATGGACCAAACAACGGAGAAAGTACAGCCCGAGGACAAACTTTGGGAATCATTATTGGACCCAAATTTCCCTCACAAACTTTTGTACTCTCTCCAGGTAATAGATTTGATACACAATTCCTCAAAGGAGTCGCACGCACAGTTTTCGCCCACTTATTCTCGACTTAGTAGTGATTCTGATATCTCCGATAATGAGGACGAGAAAGAACCAGCTATGCCTCAAACTCAAGCTGTTTCTTGGGGATCACAGTTAATTGAGTTTGGAGGACTTGCTCACTTGTATCACATACTCATGTCGGGCTGTTTAGAAGTCGCTGGGAACTCACTATGGACGCAGTGGCGGCAAGAATGTCTTGCGCACTTGTTGAAATTAATCTGCGAATTTGGGACCATGAAACGTAGCGGTGATGATGACGACGAGGTGTTTGCATCATCAGAAAGTGACACGAATAAGCTGCAGATTCAGAAAAAAGATGGACAGTTTCGTGTCAGGTATAAAAGTACTGACAAAGAGGAGGTTATATGCATCAAGTGTTTGTCTTCCAGTCTTATGTCGATTGTTAATGTGAACTCATTATTGGAGAAACTTCTTCACATTTCCTATCAGGCAACTCTGCCAATTCACGGAGGACAAAGTAGAGTCAGTGGAGGAGAAGGTGAGTTCCTGTTAATTTATTGAGTCTTTCTGTTCTTTTGTGGGATCAAGTGGTCTGTGTTCGAGCCCTAGCCGGGAAACTATTTTGTGTTCTTGGGAAAGACACCTTACCTCTCCACACTGGTGTATAAATGGGTACTGTGATGGGCTGACATCCCATAGGTAGAAATATTCCTAGTCACTTTGTGTCATGGAAACCAGGGTCAATAGGCTTGTACACAGACTCTGCTGTCTTTTTTCTGCTCGTAATTACTCATTACCGGGCTGTCTGTTTGTCTCATAGTTGTTCATCATGCTGTATCGTTGCTGGTGTCTGCAGCCTTCACTGATGGCACCGTTAGAAGCTCCCTTCTTCAACAGAGTAACTTTAAACCTTGGCTACAGCAACTGGTGCTTTTAGCCAAAGAGGTAATGGCCAATTCCCTTTTTGAGACTTGCAAGTGCACAGGGAGTCATGGTAGTTGTAACAAACCTGATGAATTTTTTAACCGTGTTTAAATAAAGATTTGAGATTTGAGATTTGAGATTTGAGATTCAACTTCACGTGCCAAGACTTGAGGATGTCGTGCACATGATGAATATGTTGTGGTTTAAATTTATACCTGGTTTAAAAATTTTTAAGCCAGTTTGATATTGATTTCCCTTTGTTTCAGATTATGCTAATCAACATGAAAGGGAAATAAAAATCAAACTGGTTTAAAAAAATTTAAACCAGGTATAAATTTAAACCACAACAAATTCATGCGACTACCATGATTTCCTGTGTGCAAGTCTCATAGAGGGAAAAAGTCTCATAGAGGGAATCCCTTCCCTCCCTTATGCTGACCTTTATTCTTTGCTCTACAAGGACACAGCCAATTCACTGTACAAAAGAGATTAGCAGCTGGTAAATTTACCTGCCCACAGAAAACGTTTAGAAACTTCCAAAGTAGTCAGTGCAGCGGGAAAATTTTGTCAAAAAATAAATCTTTCCATACGTTTTCTGGCTTTGTTAGGTTCTCCATGTTTTGTGGTACAATGTACAGCCGCCATCTTATCGTAACAACTCGTGGCAGAGCGGGCTCATTGTTTTTTTTTTTCTTGTGCTGGACCTGTTACAGACTTCCTATTGTGCCAAATGTGTTGTAATTTAATTTTGATAAAATTAATTTACTTGACTTGAAAATTAATGTTGATTACTTCATGGGCACATTTCTATTTTCAGCCAAGTGTGAGATTTGAGGCCTGCCGTGGACTGTACAGATTGAGTCTAATCAAAGAAAACTCCTGCCTCATACAGCTGATGGATGCCCTGTTAGACTCACTTCCACTAGCACAGTCTCTTCAATCACGAGAAACCTCTCATGGCAGGCGGCAAGAGCCCAGTGCAAGAGAATATTTCTCCATTCTGTGCAGACTTGTAGACGGTCTACCTACAGTGGAGGGAGGTCAAAAGGTACAATGTGCACGCACTATAATCAACTGACACCTGCATAAGACGGACAATTGATGTTGGTCCCTTCATGCCATATTTCAGGCATTTTGCTGTGTCTAAACTCTCCACAAGCCGGACGAATCTCTCAGACAGACCGTTGATGTCAGTCTTGATGTCGACCTTAGGAATGAATAGTTGACAGTGTTCATATACTTCCCATTTGGTCACAAAAGGCAAAGTAAAAACTCTCCATTCTGAACTTCGTACATGTCTTTTAATATTACATTTAAGGTAATTCCCTGGTAAAAGAACCCGTCATAGATTTCCGTTGAAACTTGGCACATGTTTGCTTTGAGTCACGAAAATTGTAAAAAGGTAATAAAAAGTGGGGGTCACCGTGCTCGTTTCCACGTGACAGTGCTGACGAATATATATTTACGCTTCTCTGGCAACAGCTGCGCATAACCCAAAACGAGACAACTAAGCTCCATATTTTCCTTAAAGTTTGCAGCATCCCACAACGTTTGACTTGGCTGTATTGTCTATTCACCAATGTACCAAAACAATGTCTTTGAACACCTTTGTTTTTACTTTACGCTCCAAAATAGACTTATTTTTTATATGCGCTGTTCGGCCCTTTATAGCTGAGTCCATGCAATTTAGTTCAATTTCCAGAAAACTGGCCATAGATTTCTGGCAATTTTTTTCTTATTGAAAGAAAACACTATTATCATTAAAATCATGAAATAAAAAATGGGGGTCACCGTACTCGTTTTCACGTTAGAGCCGCAGAATGTGCGCATGACCTGCATTTTTCCGAATTTTGAGCGAAGACTGGGGTGAGTTTTCAAACTGTCATACGGTTTTAAGGCCCTTGAAAGGTGGAAGACAGCATCGAAGAAAATATTTTAAGGAATTTTCATCGAAATACGGCAATTAGGGCGTTATATGATGGAGTGGGAGCTTAAATGCCAATGTAGGGGTTCATTAAAAATTTAACAGCCATCCTCTGTAAGTCGAACTCAACAACTAACGCTATCACTTTACACGTTAATATGCAACTTTTGAAACATCAAGACTCACCTTGGCCAGAAAACTTGCCTACCGACATTTTCATTAACGTTTACTCTTCGAGCAACCCCATTAATGATCTTTCTGCAGAAACTCCTTTTTGTGGCCACCATTTTGTTATGCACAGTGCATGAGAGATGCGCAGTGCAAAACCACTGAATTACCTTAAGAAGTTCATGTTACATCAAGACTATATCATCTAGTTGGTTTATTTATTGTGATCACCTGAAGTTACCTGCGAGCAATGCGGCTTATAAATTTATATTTACATGAATTCTTTGTTTTCTGAATGTTTGTGATTTCTTAAACACTGCAGGATCATGAAGTTGACCTGGATTCGCTGGCTAAGCTGCTCGCCAAGTACATACGAGAATGGTTAGTAACAAAATGATTTTGAAAAATGTTATTTTCAGTTAATTTCTGTCGTTTAATTTTTTAAATAGACCCTTGAGTTAGAGCGAGTTTCAATGTTGTAAAACCAGAACCAAAGTAATTACTTTGGCCAATCGCAAAGAACGGAGACAATCCAATGATCCAATCAAACTCGAAGTAATTACACGTAGGCAACACAAAGTGCGGGAAAACATCCACGTGCGAGTCACGGTTGATTTTGGTTTTACTTCGGATTGGTTGAAAAAAAGGTGCAAGATTTTTAACCCAATCACTGAGCATATAGTACTGCAAAACCAAAGCAATTCGGTAAATACTTTTGACACTCAATTAAAACTGCTCTATGTATCCATATAGAAGTTGATTTAGCTGTTTGTTCTAGCAAATATTTCTTTTCAAATACCATGTTGTTTTCTTTTCACAGTCGACCACGCACCAAGCAGAAGTATGGTAGTTACGAAAATGAAGGTTTGAGTGGCATGCTAAAACTGTGCACAGCTGTTATGAGGCACGATCCATCATTCAAGATGTCGCCTAATGGGCTGGTGAGTGCTGTACATCTCTACATTGTGTGTTGACTTAGTTGCTACATTAATTTTTTGAATCTTGAAAGTCTTGGAAGAGAAGCAAAACTTGGTTTCGGAAACTCGACGATTTCAAGAAATCAGGAGTAAAAATTTATTGTAGTGTTTGCCGACGAGAGGGAATAGATAGTATGCTTGCAGTCTGTTTTTCTCTCGAAATTTCTAAAGGGAGTGGAGGGCTAGGGTTTACATTGACAGTGTTTGCTTCTCGTAAATTTATTTGCATCTTTATGTGTTATTAATACCAATTTTTTTATTTTTTACAGGAGTTTCTGCGAGATGTATTCCATTCTTGCTTGTTTGCTTTACCAGAGGATTGTTGCGATGAGAGAGACTTGCCACTTTGCAAATCCAAGGTACAATACGATATAGTGCACATGTATTGGAAAAGTTTTTTTTTAGTTCACAAGTGGGTGTGACATTCAACCAGAGACACCATGGATCTCACAGGAGTTACAATACATTATCGTTTCCTGTCAAATCTCTTTGTCAATCTTCATATTGTCAAGAAATCATCGCAAAATAAGTCATCAAAAAAGGATAATTGGCATGTATAATTTAGGCAGATATCCTACAGAATGATGTAGAAAGTACAATACAATTAATTTATGGTAGTGTAGATTGAATTAATGGTTAGATCTCCTTTAGGCTACCACTGTCAAACCTAGAAAGCTACTTTTGAGGGGTGAACAAACGACAACAGGGCTTCTTGGGAGAAAATTGTCTTAACATATGGTTGCTTCAACAACTTCACTTTAATAAAAATGACCATTAATGATATGTTTCCTTTTCAGCTGGCAAGAAGTTCTGCCTTTGATCTTCTCCTAGAGATGGCACGAGGCTGCCAGGAAAACTTCCTTGAAATTCAGAAACTGTTGTTGAAGCACCACAGTTCTGGTAAAAGTTTCCGAGTATTCTTTGACGAGCATAAAAAATACAACAATCAATACAATGATCTGTCATTGCAAAGCTTGGTAAAAGTTTAGTTACAGGCTCAAACTCGTAGTCTTAATTCAGCAAACCATATTTTCTCGATTAGACGCACCGGCGTTTATTTAAACGTTGGCTTTGCCGGCCCGGCGTTTCTTCGGGGCCCGCCATTTATTGAACAAGGGTATTTTTCCTTATTTTTCAAAGCCTCGTTTTTTACTGATAATACATAAACGTTAATAAATCTAAGGCAAAAGTTAACAAAAGAGTTCACCAAGCAAGGGCAACATGCCACCAGCTTCGTCCTTTCTCTAAACTTTAATACAAACAAATCATTGCGAATGTTGAACTTGGTTGTTTCTTGAATGTGTGGGAGAAAAATGATAAATGAAACAGTCAGAGCGTGTTCGTGATTGCAACTATTTCTGGGAGTGATTCAGGTTGTGCAAGACTAATTTCAAATAAGTGCTTGTCCTCGAATACACGCCGCCGGGAGCGGAATATAAATTATTATTAAAAACTAGCTATGGTATATTGCATTTCCTGAGTTCTGATTGGTTTAGAGGCAATGGTATATGAGCCCATATACCATTGACCTACAAATATAGTAGGTCTACGCGTAAAAGAATGCATTTTTCGCAATGTTTGTACAGTATTTTTTGGGCGTAATAAAACAATTATTCCAATCGCGCTTGTTGGCTACGCGCCTCGTTGGCTATCGACCATCTCATATCCAACGCTCGCTTGTGGAATAATTGCTAATTATAAAACTTTTCGTGATAGATCCCTTCGTTTATTCGGGGCCCGGAGTATAATCGAGAAAATACGGTGCGCTTCAACATGGGTTTTCTAGCCGAGTTTCCACATTTCATCGCTTAATAATGCAATTTCTTATTCCAGATGGCAGAAAACGTTCTTCTTACGGCTGGCACTACTGGCCGCACGACAATGGTCGTTCGCCATGTGGGCTGGTAGGAATGATCAATTTAGGGGCCACGTGTTACATGGCTTCTTGCATGCAGCAGTTGTACATGATGCCACAGGCCAGGGCCGCTATTCTTAACTCGAGGGTGAGTCATTCTCTGTTGTTTATCTTTTGGAACACTTTGTGAGACGCTGTCATTTGGAACATCCGCAATTGAAATCTGCCAAATCGGAAAAAATATCAAAACGTTTGTCGTCTCCATGGCTTATTTACACTGGAAGGAATTGTCCTGGATCCGTGACGAATCCGGGTTGTTTTAGTACCGGAATCATATTGCCGTTTTCACACAGGTGGGCAAATGCGACATAAAAAAAGTCCCGGGTTTGTCACGTGTCCGTAGATTTTGAATATGAAATCTAAAGTGAATACTGTGGAATCCGCGATGTTTTATACTGTAAACAGTTCTTCAAATGAATCCGGACATTTATCAGCCACCGTCATACACGCTCGTAACGCTTTCTTTTACGAGTTAAAAGGCCGACATCATGTGCCAGTGACTTTTCTAGGATTTGGACACCCTAAGAAGTAGTTCTACCTCATCGTCTGCATAAAGCTAACGTTTTCTGTAGCCGTTTTATGCATTCTTCGTCCTTCTTTGTAGAATTTTGCTGAGTGTCTGCGAGCAAACGAACTGCTTTGGATTATCTGTAAACAGCTGAGAAGCCGAATGCACTTTTAGTGTAAACGCCTATGAATCCGAACACCCTAATTAATCCAACTGCCAACTCTGCCTTCCTTACTTCGTGTAGTTTCACAATCCAATTGACATAAACCTTATCAGAATGTTGTCCAAAGGCTAAAAAGATTTTGTCAACGGAGCGGACGCAGTATTGTAATCTGTTGAACAACATAACTGGAAAAATCGTATTAGGTAAATGACTACGCCAAACTATTGATAACATTTTGAAACATTTGACCAACACGATTGAAGATCAAATGTCATTTCACTTGTACGTATTTTATTTCTTTACTGCAGTATTTTTGGCTGATCACTAATATTTTTCTGGTTATTTCTTAGATCGCCAGTGATGTAAAACACGAGGTTCTCCTGCGTGAAATGCAAAGAATGTTCTGCTTCTTAATGGTCAGTCAGTCTTGAAATTGGAACATTTAAAATTTTATTCACATCAGTTATCGTGTTCCAAATAATAGACTATGGGCAACCCTTGTTTTCTTAGTCCGTCGAGTATGAAGCGACGAAATGAGCGCGAGTTTCTCGCTTTACACTGTAAAGACCAAGAAAACAAGGAACCCCACTTTATGGCCACCTCCTTAAAGGAGCTACGTCTCGATATTTTGAATTATTTATTCGACAACCTAACTTACCCTTAAAATTTAGGAAACTGAAAAATGATAGTTTGCTAAGGACGAAAGACACCAAAGGAGTGATACTAAACCAAAAAGGAACAAGGACGGCTGAGGATGGAGAAGATTGAAACGGATTGAAAATGAAGTGCAGGAACGATGACATAGCTCTCTTAATACAGACTCCTAGTGACCTATTAAACCTCAGTCAGTCATTTTCTTATTAAACGACTCCTTTTATATGGCTATCCTGCTAATACGGCCGGACTTCATGGCCACATTTTAGTGTGAGATTGGTAGAGTTTCCACTGTACGTGTAGAAACATCTGAAACATGTAAGAAAGGGTATGATGTAAAACAACGATGTGACTGTTTTTACTAATCATTTTAAGCCATGGAAGGTGATTCTGTTGTTTGTTTTGATTTGTCAACGCCAGGCGAGTGAGAGGAAGGCGTACAATCCTAAAACCTTCTGTCGAACATACACCATGGACAAGCAACCACTGAACACTGGCGAACAGAAAGACATGACAGAGTTCTTTACTGACCTGATCGGCAAGATAGAGGAAATGTCTCCCGCTCTGGTAAGATATGCCGGGTGTATATGTGGTTGGGGCATCTTTATTTTTGGTTTTTGGTTAAATTAGTACGGAGTGAACATTCATTCAAGACATTCTTAACCTTTATTTCCTCCGAATCCTTAAAGAGCTGAGAGCGTATAACCATTTTCTTCTCGACTGCTTTATTGTGTCCAACACGGAGGAAACTGTGTAGCGCAAATATTGTTAGATAAACGTATTTTGAAATGTTCATTTCGCGCGAAAATATGTATCGAACTTCAGCTCGAATACCATACAATTATGTTTCTAGGCTGCTGTCATTTCATCAGTGGGTGAAGTATAACTTTAAAACCTTTACCAAGATATAAACTCTGTTTTTGCAGAAAGTGTTGGTGAGAGATTTGTTCTGCGGAGAGATCAGCAACAACGTGGTGTCTCTGGTAAGAGAGCAAATTCGAACTTTGTAAACTGAGAGTTTGAGAAAACAGGGGACTTCGTCTAGTATGTGTTGGCCTAGTCCATTTACGGCTATTCAAAGCATAGTTTCATCTACTTCAATATACTGATATACGTTTGTATGGTTTCATTACCTTTTCTCACTGACAGAATTATAGTATACTGTGTATATTAAGAGAGACGAAACGTAAAGGAATGTGCTCTATTTTTCTAGCATACATTTTATAAATTTAAAAAACCCTATATGTTGTATTTTCTTTCTTAAGAAAGGGCCAGGCTCACGTGTTTTTTGAGCATAGCATTATCGGCAAAATAAGTCTGTTTTTGCTCCCATGAAGTCTTTCTGTATTCTGACCTGGGGTAAACCATGTGCGCTCAGTTTGTTTGTTGTTTGCTGTTGCAGGACTGCTCACATGTCAGCAAAACAAGAGAAGAGTTCTACTCCGTGCGTTGCACTGTGGCAGACATGAAGAGTCTTTACGTAAGGCTGTCAACTTATTTCAGTGATCTTTGTTTTACACTGAATTGATAATTTTAAATGAAGGTATCGACAAAAACGGTCATTGTTTTGTCATGCTAGGAATCGCTTGATGAAGTGACCATCAAAGACACCCTCGATGGTGATAACATGTACACATGCTCTCAGTGTGGAAAGAAAGTCAGAGCTGAGAAAAGGTAATTGAAATCCACGTTAATGAAGCTTTAATGCAAAGAAAGCGAGGTCAGAGATGGCGAGATTTGTTATAGCCAAAAGTAAAGTTCACTGTCGAAAAGAGTTTACCTCAGTGTAAGAACTTGTGAAATTGTTCTTTGTTTTTGAGCTATTGTTTCCCTTTGTTGTCTGGTCGTTCGCCTTGTAGGGCCTGTTTTCAAGTTCTTCCTCGCATCCTTTGTTTCAACACAATGCGCTACGCATTCAACATGGTGACAATGATGAAAGAGAAAGTGAACACTCACTTCTCCTTTCCACTGCAACTCAACATGGCGCCGTATACCGAGGACTTCCTGATGGGAGACAAACAGGACCAAGGTACGCTGTCAATAAGGTTTGCTGCTGTATACATGTATTTGTAGATTGTTGTAGTTTTTTTTCTGTATGGCAGAATGTTTGGAAGTTTGTGAAATTTTGAGAGGGATCACAAAGACGAAGTTGAAGTCGTTGCAGTCTTTATTTTTATTTATTCCTGTCTGTGGCCAAACCAAAAACGAAAATAAACTTGTTCACAGGCATGGAATTGTAATATGGAAAGTTGCTTCTCACTCGTATGCAACCAATAATCCAGGTTCTCGTTAGTGTACCAGGAGGCGTAGTTAGTAAATATAGTAAGTGGTGTGAAGCGTAAGTTTATAAATGTGGCTAAAAACAATAGGATATGACGGAGGGACTTCTCTCAGCGACATGTAGCGGCGACAAAATCATGTGTTGTTCGCAAGAGTGGACATTGCGTCCCGGCAACATTTTGTACCTGTGACATGTTCCATGGAGTTCAGCTTGTTGAACTTCGCAAAATTGCCATAAAATTCGTGTTGCACATTAGCTTAAAATTATCAGGACACACGAGGGGATGTGTCGCTGCGACATGTCCCTGCGTCATCATGTCCTCTCGTGTTTAGGCACATTAAGAGTGCCGATAAGCAGCATATAAGAAGCACTGTAATGATTTTTGTTTCTCCCCATCAGACCCCCAGCTCGATCTTAGTTATTGGTATCAGCTGATTGGAGTCGTAGTCCACACTGGTACTGCTGAGGGGGGACACTACTACAGCTTCATTTTAGACCACTCCTCCCCCCAGGGGCGTGATCAGTGGTTTTTGTTCAACGATGCTGAAGTGAAGCCCTTTGATCCTGCACAAATCGCATCGGAATGCTTTGGCGGCGAAATGACAGTAAGTGCGTCTTCTTACTTTTTAGCAAAAAAAAAAAATACTTGTTTTCTCATTAACATTGTCCTCAATTGGCACAGCTGTGCATACAGCATTTACACCTAAAACAACAAAGCAGTTTATAATAATTATTATTATTTTCTTATCAGACCAAGACGTACGATGCAGTCACAGAGAAGTTCATGGACTTTTCATTCGAGAAGACACACAGCGCATACATGCTTTTCTACGAACGATGTGATCCAAACGAGAAAGACCTGTTGGCGGAAACGCCCAACATAGAGTTAAACCAGGAGCTGGCTGACTGGATATGGCACGATAACATCCAATTCTTACACGACAAGCATGTGTTCGATACGACTTACTTCAATTTCATGTGGCTTATATGCAGTAATATCCCACCTTCGGTACCAGACTCCAAAGAGGTCGTGCTCTCCAATGTCAAACTGGGTAACAATGAAATTGTCTTCTACTTGGATAAAAAAATGGGGCGTAGAAAGGGAGCGTCTACTAGGCAATTATGTTTTTCTGTGGGAAGCCATATATTCAGCCAGAATTTTAATTCAATGCGGTAAAAAACGTAAAGAAATTGTGGTAAATTTCCAAGAAATTTAATCCATATTTTACAACGCAAGCCTCTTGTTTACTTGTATTCCCACCTTGTAATCTATTTCTATATTCGCGTTCGTTAATCACTGTCGTTCCCGTTGAATTATATTCTACAAAATCAAACCATCATTAATGTATTTCTATGATCTAGTTACAAGTGGTTTTAGTTCATCATGCTAAAATATAAATGCAACCTCTAAGGTATTGTGTAACGAACGGAGGAATTGATACAGTTGATTATCGATAACTGAAAGGGCTCGAGTTATCGAACGTAAAATAAGGGACGGACATGACTTAACACCTGTCAACTTAATTAAGAACTCAAACGTCCTCAAGAAATGCACAGCAAACTCCAGTGTTTGATCTTCGAAATGCTTTGGATCAAAAACAAAAGATCGGAACTGAACACGCAAGTAGATTCCATCTGCACGAAACGTTTTGTATAAACAGCTACAACCACCACATCTAATTGTAACGTGATGAATTAAAAAGGTTGGAGTTAACGTCGGTTCGATTTAAAGCGAAAAAAATTAGCAAGAAAGTGACGTGGCATGGAATCGAAAAAGGTTTGATTTGTCATTTTGTCGTTTGAATGCGCGAGAGGTTCGATTTGTCAAGATTTAACTGATGTAACAGAGAACTTAAAATAGTAAATAGATTTTGTATTTTGAATGTTAGGTACGTCATTCCTGTTGGAAACGCTGGTCCATGCTAAAGAGAAACTGTTGATAAAGAACTGGGCGGACTTGCTGTTGACACAGTATGCGCAGTCTTCTGTGGTGTGCGAGTGGTTTCTGCAGACACTGGCAAGCGAGGACTGGTTGCTTCAGGTGTTGGTCAAGTGCCCCATTCAAAGCATACGACATGTGAGTCAAAGAAAGTCTTGCACATGTAATATTATCAGAAAAAGTAAACGTGAAACCTTTTCAGACCCTGTGGATCAAACGGTGACACAGAAAATTGTCTTGTTCATGCAGAAATTGTTGAATAAAAATTTGTTCGGAATGTCTACAGATTAGGGCAAGCATGCAGGGTACTTTCTCTATGCTGCATACAAAGACTAGAGTGAAAATATTTCGCACTTGCGAGAGCTCTCTTGGGCCTATTTAAATGTGATACTTTCTTACAGATGGTATGTGTTCCGTTTACAGATGTTCGCCCGTCTCTGCCTGGATGTTATTCAGATCCTGAGGCCTCTCTATGTGGCCCCTTCAGACCAGTAAGCCTGTCTTGTTTTGTTGGGATTAATTTTCTAAAATTACTGTTGCTTTAGTTTTCGCGCACCCAAAATGCGGGAACGCTTGGAGCAAAGGCTGAAATGTACAGACCTCATTCTAGTGCCTCTGATTGGTTGTTTCATGCGCGGGAAATTTAAAATCTAGCAGCGGCCAATCAGGGATAGTGCATAAAAAACGTTGTCAGGGGCGGATCTTGGGGGAGGATGCAGGGGATGAGTACCCCTTCTACCCCCTTTACTGAGATGACCTGCAACTTTCCAATATTACTAGTATTCTGCTTACGTCACCATCAATTATGCCATTCCTTAGTGGTGCACCCCCTCCTAAGAAAAATCCTGTATCCGCTCCTGCTTACATCCTGATTGTTTCATCACAATTAGAGTTTGTTTTGTCGTGGTTTTGTTGTACATTTGATCGCTGCTGTAGCTGTCGATGGAATTGTTCTCTTTATTTAGTTGGCCTGGGTGCACTTAAATAATAATGTTGTGTTCTTGGCCTTAGGGACGGAGGGGAAGTTGAAGAAGACGAGAAGGCGTACTTTGTTTTTGTCAGCGGGTTTGTTAAAGCTGTCTTTAGGCTTGTAAGTAAAAGATAAACTCATATTTGAGCAGTTTCTATCGCATGGTTTCATTTACTGTACAGATTGTTTTATCACGTACTTTTTGTTGAGCTAAAAGAATAAAACTGCCAAGACTAGAAAACAAAATATAGAGATACAGACAAATTTTATCACAACTTCATCTTGTTCTTTTTTTCTGGTGGTTAATTCGCATAAAAGAAAGTCAATGACTTCTCTTCTTTACACTGGCATTATTTCTGTTTTACAGCTGGAGCAAAATATCAAAGCTTATGTAAAGAATCTGTCCGAGGTGTTCTGGTTCATTCACCAGTTTGCTGTACTAGGCAGAGAAGAGGTATGCTTGAATAGCTGTGTTGTGATGATTGGTTTCTGATTAGTTGTTGCGCAAAAGTACTTGTTCGGTTCGGTTTACAAACCCTGTAAATGGTCAACAAAACTTGTCCAACGAGTTCTTTTTGATGGGAACAAAGGCGATATCGGGGCAGTCAAAGGATGCGATTGTGCAACTCCCCCAGTTCTATGGCTGTCTTTGAAAATAATTTGTTAAAACTAAACATATTGACGCAAACACGTACACTCCATAAAGCATGCCAGGAAGTGACGAGAAACACTCGCTTGTAGCCCGTGTTTCACCCTACACATGTTTCGTGCTCTCGTCACTTCCTTGTGTGCTTTAGCTTTATAACAGAACAAATTCCGTTCAAGACTTTTTATTTGTTAATTAAAGTTATTAGTTCCACGCGACAACCTGCAGAGATTAGAGTTTCGCCTGTTATTGGTTGTTACTTGCGCTCGAAAATTCAAAACTGTGTAGCAACCAATCAGAGATGCCGCACGGATCTCTTTAGAACTTCGTCAAACGTCTCGCACGTGAGCGAAGACATAAGCGCGCGATTGCATCCCACTGCTTTGCGTCTGTACAGACTATTCTAGAAATCTATGGATACGAGATCAGTTTAAGTTATCATCTGTTCTGACTACTTATATTTACAGCGTGAATTTCTTCTTAAAATGGACGCCATATCAGTGATGGTGGGATTTTACCTTGGAACAAAAGCATCTGAGCTGGTAAGTGATCCAGTCTGACATCAGGCGAGTGTCGTCGGAAAATTTCGGATCCGAATTTTCATCAATCAGAGTGCATCTTTCCGTGAGATTGGTTTTTGAAAATATTAACTGTACGAATTGCTCCCTGCAGAGACGACATTTTCCAAGCGTATCACTGAACATTTGGTACATTCATGTGCCGCAATAGACCTTTCTCACGCATTTGTTATTCTTTTGTGTTCATGCTAATCTGGCCGCCCAGCCTCGTCAGCATGTACAAAGAACTTGAACTCAGAAATGAGGTTGGGTGGGCAGATTAGCATGGACACAAAAGAATTACAAATGCGTGAGAAAGGTTTATGATTGTGATCTGGGGTGTCACTTTTCTCAAAATTGCTTGGAATTTGTTTGATTCAGAATGAGTCGACAACAGATGATGACGATGATGGCGATGACGACGATGATGAGGAGGTAGTCACCATTCTACCAGAAGATAAATACCGCGTGGGGTCTCTGGAGAAAATGATCTCTGTCATGGCGCTGTTAGTTGAGGAATCCCGGGCTGAAAGGTTGGCTTGATTTTCCGTGTTTTTAAACAAGTGTTTAAAATAACAAAGGGGACTTAGTCTGCGGACAGGCTTCCCGAACACTCTAGCTGCTCAGGGCTTCGCGCCGGAAAATAGCGTCCCTCTGAGACAGGAGGCTGTTCTTAGGCTAGAGGGGCCTCAGGTCAAAACCTTTTAATGAATTGGTGGGAGCAGTTGGATTTTTTTATTTTTGCCACACAAACAAAAATCGAGGTACAATATAATAGATAATAAACAAAAACAACTCAATACACAAGATAACAATGAAAATACAAAACCGCAATATATTGAAGGTAGAAAGCAAAATGGCGAGGGAACCTAATAAAAAACCACAGGGTTTGTAGGCTTAGGTTCCCTCACAATAAACACCAGATGACTGATTTATATAATTTATGACAAGCCTTTTTTGTAATATAGTTAATAGTTATCAATAATATACGCTTTAAGTTTTTTTTTTAAGATGCCAGTGACGAAGAGCCCGAAATTTCAGGTGAAAGAGAATTTAAGAATTTGGGACCTCGGACCCGTTGGAATTCCTTAATATATTATAGATTTAGCCAAGCCTAAAAGCGGAGCTCCGTGTTTTTGCTGGTTCTTAATAATTTCCCTGAAATAAATAATAATTAAAAACGTCAACTCCAATTGAACATAAAAAACTTTAATCAGGCGTGACAGTGACCCTTTGATAGCCAAAGTGATGGTCTATAGACCAATTCCGATATATTAAATTCTAACATGGCGCCGAGGCTTAGGGGAATAAAGCAAAAGAAATTATTTATTCATCCCTACGCGTTGACAGCGCGTTTTCGATTTGATTAGCTGATTCAATTTCCTTTGCTTTGTTTTCAGGCAACTGCATCTGTCGGAAAATGATTTGGCCGCATTAACAGGAGGGAAGGTATGATGATATATATATAAATGTAAAGATCTTGACGTTTCTTTTTAGGTTTACTGTGTGGAAAGAAATTGTAACGTTTCATCTATGTGTTTACAAACTACACCTTAACCGATGGAGCTTCACGGAACAGAAAATGTCTTTGCATTTTGAAAATACTGGGAAGAAAGCGAAGTGCAATTTGTTGTGTTTAGGTTGTTAGTTTTGTTGTTGTTTTTCACTATATTCCACGTTTGATATCTTGCGTCAAAATGTTCTCTCCAATGGTTCACGTAACATAGATACCACAAACTAGGACGAAATCGTGAAACAACAAGTACATTAAAAGATAAGTTATCAAAGCGAACGTCATGAAACGCCCTTCCATCAGCGGTTGTCGCTCTAGGCGGTGAATAGGCTGTGGTGAAACTCACTTAGCCAGTGCAAAAGAGTACAATTTGCTAAAAATCCTTTGTGTTGTGCAGGGATTTCCATTCCTTTTCCAAGCCATCAAAGACAGCATCAACCTGCGCCACACAACAAACCTGATATTCAGTCTGTGCAGATACAATGCCAAGCTAGCGGAGAACGTGAGTTACTTCTGTTTAACTATTGACTGATTTAGTCTTTACAGTATTTCTATATTACACGTGAGGTGCGGCGGCCAATGGTCACTGCGTTGGAGCCCAGACTGGGGTAGTTTTGTTTTGTGATGTTTTCCATGCTTCTGTCCTGTTATTGATCATGAATTTCGTCATTACCTTTTCAAAGTGACTGTGATAGCTGAGTGGATCCGCAAACTACTTTGACAATATTTTGTCTGCCTTCTGCTGACAATGAAAATGAGCCAATCAGCGTGCGAGAATCTCTGCAGTTATTGTAAAATAATTATATTGTCGAAGTGTTCGAGAGGTAGGCAGTGAGCTGGCTCTTACTTCATTTTCTTTTCATTGCAGATAATTTCTCTGTTGATATCATCGGTGCAGAAACTGCCACCAGAGGTCAGTAAAATGTCGTTTTCTCAGGGTTTTGTGCCATTAAATTTCTTGTTGTACTGTTTTCACTGACATTTCTCCTGTTCATCACCCCCTATAGCAGTCGCATTCGTTCTTCAAGTTGTTATCATTGTTGACGGAGATGCAGGGTGGACCCCCCGGTATGCCATCCTTCACTAACCTCACTCTTGCACGCATCTGGGAGGTGAGTTCTTGTCATTAAATGGGAAATTGGCGCTTGTGTTTATCATAATTTCAATCGTGCATTTTGTCATTAAATGGGAAATTGGCGATTGTGTTTATCGTAATTTCAATCGTGTATTTTGTCATTAAATGGGAAATTGGCGCTTGTGTTTATCGTAATTTCAATCGTTCATTTTGTCGTTAAATGGGAAATTGGCGCTTGTGTTTATTATCGTAACTTCAATCACCGCAGTCTAAATTTACCGAAAGGAAAGTTTAAAATTTTCCAAAATGAAGTACATTGACGCCTGATGGAGGATGATGGAGAAATCAACAGTTTGTCGATCTTTGCTTGCAGTATAACTGCATTGGTTTCTATCGCATTGCACCCCGACATTCATGTTTTTGTTTTATTTTTCTCAGGCTGCCGAGTATAACGCTGCACTTTGTATCGACTGGTTGACCTGTATGGCGCCTAAAAACAGAATGGTATTTGTTTGTTGTCTTTTAATACTCGCTTTTTTACTACATCGACTTACTGATCAAGAATGACGATTCCAACTATAATCACCTTGTCGAGTAAACATGCCTTTTGTTTCGCATTCGGCTCAGTTCTTCCCTCCTCACAAAACGTCGGAGATTCAATCCAAAATATTCCATACCAGTGATGTGCAATTTGATTGGTTGTTTCTTTTTTCGAATTTTAAAACAACCAATTAGAGACAAGACTAATCTTTGTGGTGTACGATGTGGCACCCAGGGTAGCGCTAAGCAGCGAGGTTACGCAATTTTAAGCAATTTCAGCTCTGACCAACTGGTCATAGAATTTAGTGATAGTTCACAATAACAGCTAAAACCTGTAAAAAACTTATTAAAGGAACACAGACAAGTGGCTTGGAGAGGAGTGAAACGACTTGCCCTTGGTTAAACTTGAAAAAACGACGGCCCGACGTTTTTTTAAAGTTTATATCAAAATGTCTTTTGTAACGCTCGGAAATCATCAATTTGTTATTTGGCCCTGATTTTGCATATAAAAGACTACTGGTCTGCCGATTTGAAGTTTTGAGCCCATATTAAATTAACGGAAATAAAAAGAATTACCTAAAATGCCGTGACTTTCTTGGCGGTCAAACGCAAATATCCAAAGCCACTTCCAGTTTTCGCCTTCTTGAACTTTCTGGGAATTTGACGCGGAAATGGACAAGACTTTTGAAGGGAAACATAATAAAAACAAAACTGTAAAATTCAAACAAACTTTCGAGCCGGGAATCTAAGTGGATAGTAATTCTTAACTTTACTATGCATTCACGGAGTACAAAACGTTTCAGCGACTGTCTTTTGGTTTGAAAGCGAAGGGTTTGTATGAGCAGTTTTGGCGGGAACTGGGCACGCGCGCGACCTGTGACCGGTGTGAAACCGATGGCCTCGCCGTTTCATTGTTGATCGTGCGCTCTGGGTACAAGATTGTAGTCGTTTCAATGCCATGATTTTCTGAGTGGTGTTTTCCTTTCATCCTGACAGGCGCATCAGTGGGTGCTGGATAACATGGACAAATGGGTGGAAAAGTATCTAATTGCAGACAACAGTCTGAGAATTAGAAATGGTAAGTTACTCAAATGATTATTTACCAGATTAAATACAAACATAAAACCTGACGCTTATAAATAGGTTATGTTTATGTTTTTTTATGTTTATCTTGTTATGTTGCGTTTCATGATGTGGTCACCAAGGCTATTGAGAGCCCAAACTGATTTCTGATTGAAGGTATCTTTTTCCCTATCATTCCTGTAGCGTCTGCCTGTCTGCTTGTCAGCCTTGTTCCTAACAATCACTTCAGACAAGGATTCAGGTTAGTTTGAGGAAAACGAATATGTTATCTGTGTAGCGAAATATTCAAAAATCTCTTTGGTCGCAATAGAACGAAAACGTTTGTCTAATTGTGTCTTGTTGTTTACTTTGTTCAGGTCAAGAAGCTTCTCTGCTCCACACAAGGAGATGGTGGTAAATATGAATGATGTGATATTTACAATAGCAATCAGTGGCGAACTTATTTGAATAATCATCTTGCCCGGCGAGGCTGTGGCGGACCACACAAAGCCTGTGCTTAGAAATAAAATGTGCCAAAAGTCTGTGCTTAGAAATAAAATGTGCCAAAAGAAATAATGCTGGAAATTCCACTCTATAACAGAATTTAATAAAATTATTACTTCGACTACTTTTTTTTAATTTTTGTTGTTGTTGTTTTCCTTGTGTTTCAGTTGAGTAAAGATGCCCTCTCTATACTCCATGAGGTAAAGTATTGTATCATGCCAACACACTTTTAGTATTTTTATTGTTTCTGATGTGGATTTGACTTATTTTCATTGTAATTAGTCTTTTGTGTTAGTGATTATTCCCGGAATGTTTTCTTTGAACAGATTTTCAAGATGTTGCTTAACTTACTTCCAGCGGCTAGGAAATACTGTGGTACGTAAAGGCTATCAATATATTTGCATCTCTTATTTGTCAACAAAAAAGTCTTTGGTTTATGTAATGTAAAGCTGGAATTTTGTAAAACTACGAAAATCTTATAGTTTGCAGTTGTCACCTCTTGTAAGAATGGTAAAATTTTGTCAGTCCATGAAGCGGACGACAGTACAACTTGTAAACCAGCAACGGAAATGTAAATCTGCAATGATAAATTAGGCATTGTAAGTAGAGGAGCAAGCGCAGTTTAAAAATCTGTTGTAAGACAAACAGTAAATTTGTCTGACCACAACAAGCTTTGTTACGTATTTGATGGTCTTTTTTCCTGTTTCTTCTAGATCGTAACATCCATGGCACGACAAAACTTGTCAGTTATTTCGCGGTGTTGAACTACTGCCTGGTATCGCGAACCGAGAAGGAAATAGTACGAGCTTTTTTTTTTGCTTGTTGTTATTTTACTCATGTAGCCTATAATTAATTGGCGAATAACTAAATGGGAATTACCAGTGGCCCCGGAATGGATGTTCATCCACTGTTTCCAGATAGAAGTGGAATAGAAATTGTTGTTATTTTGGAGGGGTAGAATTGGGTACGTTGAACTTGGTCGGTATTTTGGAGGGGTAGAATTGGGAATGTTGAACTTGCTGGATGGAATTTATGTTGGAGTATCGATCTTGCAAAATCTTTTGTTACTTCCACTTTAACCCAATCCATGGATTGCCTATGAGAGGCACTTCTATTGGTTAGCTGCTCAAACATATGTAAACAAATATTGAGTGTTGTACTGTGCATGCGTGTCGCCACGTGATAATGGAGGAGTGAGGACGTCTCTCGCAACGCTCCACGGAAAGCTGCCCTTTTTCGACCACATCCTGCATATGGAGTCTATCGAAAACGAAAATTTAAAACGTAAAGCAAGGTGCTCATCTTCTGGTGATTCTGCTAGTTCTCCAGACGAAAAGAGACAGAAAGAAAACTCTGAGGAAGATACCATTCTTGAAGCTTTCAAGATGGCGGAAGGTTTAGCAGAGAAAGTTGATCTTATATTATCGAAGCTGTCTAAACTGGATAAGCTGGACCAAATTGAACAACGCCTGAATAACCTCACCACCTCGATGTCTAGCATCGAAATGTCAGTAAGCAATCTTGAGAAGGAAGTCAATGCACTAGACTCCAAAACTAAGACGGTGAGTCAATCAGTCGATGATCTAAAGGAAAGCTTGAGTTTCTGCGACGATGAAATAGCAGCTATGAAGTTGAAAGCCGATGATATCAAAGGAGAGTGCTGCTCCAACACGGACGGTCTGCGAAAGCAGATTCTGTATTTAGAAACATATAGCCGAAGGGAGAACTTAAAATTCGTAGGCATTCCAGAAAGCGCTAATTCCACAGAGAATGAAGACGGAATCGAAGACACGGCGGCAATTGTTTACAAATTTATGGAAGAGGAACTAGCAATAAACGAACCTCAGAAGAAAATTGAGTTTCAGCGCATACACCGCCTGGGAAAAACCAGCAGGAAAGGACCACGTCCGATTCTGGCCAGATTTCTTCGCTATACTGACCGAGAGAAGGTGATGCAGCTCGCGAGAAGTAAGTTAAAGGATACAGATTATGCCGTGTACGATGACATACCGAAAGACCTGTATGACCTTCGTAAAGCACAGATGCACAAAGTTAAGGCAGCAAAAAAGAGAGGCTTAAAAGCTTTCTTTAGCAAGGCTCAACCAGACTGTCTTTATATTAACGGTAAATTTATCCCGGCAAACGAGCCTTTCTTCTAGTCTCACATTATTTATTTTCCTCTAAACCGCTGTCAGAAAACTCTTTTTTTCAGCTATTACTTGTATTTTTTTTCCAAAAATTATATTGAATAGCTAAATTAGCAGGTTTGTTTACTGTAGCTGCAAATAATGACAGCTCTGTGGAGCGTGCAGTGACGCCCGGAGAAGATGTCGCCCATACAACTCGCATTGGGGCCACGGGTATTCTTTTTCTTGTTTTTCTTTATTTTATGTACGTATGTTAATTTTTCCAGATGTCCATACTTCAGTAGTTATATTTACATTCTATTGATTTATGCACTTAATTATCTGCTACCATTCTTTTGGCTACGCTTCCTTTCGCTTTCAACTTCAACTTTTGACGCCTTCATCTGAATATGGCAAATTACAATTTTAAGCTTTTATCTCTAAATGCTCGAGGGATTCGCGACTTTCACAAACGAAAAGCAATCTTTACGTGGATTACAAAACAAAAAGCTGATATTGCTTTTTTACAAGAAACCTACAGCTCTCGTGAAATTGAAAATCAGTGGAAATTCCAATGGAAGGGCAAAATGTTGTTCGCTCACGGCACAAATCACAGTAAAGGTGTCCTCATTCTTTTTAGAGATGACCTTCAAATTGATATTAAGAACGTGCAGGTGGACAACAATGGCCGGTACATTTTTGCGCATGCGCTTGTTCAAGACGCGCCTTTTCTTTTTGTCAATTTATACGCACCAACTAAAACATGTGAACAAATCTTATTTTTTGATCAATTTGCGAACATCCTAGAGAATACGAATTTGGATCCTAACTGTCAAATCATTATTGGCGGCGATTTTAACACTCATCTTGATCCCTTTCTTGACAATCTAGGTGGTAGAATGGAATCCAAACCTTCGGCTAAAAAAATTAGAGAGATATTGACTGCAAATGATTTAACTGATATTTGGAGAACTCGAAATCCTGAAAAGAAACAATTTACCTGGACTCAAAAGAAACCTTTAATAAGACGACGCCTGGACTACTGGCTCGTCAGCACTGAAATCCAAGATGACATAACCGAAGCAAACATAGTTCCTGCGATAAAATCGGATCATTCAGCTATTATTCTAACATTAAATAGTCTTGATAAACAGCCTTTCGGTCCTTCGTACTGGAAGTTAAATTCTAGCCTTCTGGACGATGCTAATTACATTCATCTCATCTCTTCGAAATACTCTGACTGGCTCGATGAATTCAAAGATGTAACAGATAAACGAGTCCTGTGGGACTTAATTAAGTATAGAATAAGGCAAGTTTCTATAAAATACAGCAAGGAAAAAGCAAGAGAACGACGTGCTCGCCTGGCTGAAGCCGAACAGAAAGTCAAAGAATATGATCAATTATGCAATGCAGACCCTTCAGACAAAAATATTTGTAATCTTGACACTGCTAAATATGAATATGAACTTCTTTATGACTACATCGTGCGTGGTAACATTGTACGGTCAAGAATTAACTGGTATGAAAATGGTGAAAAAAATTCAAAATATTTTCTTAACTTAGAGAACGCAAGATCCGGTAAAACCGCAGTCCGTAGACTTTTCGATTCAAATGGTAAGATTGCAGTTAATCCGCAAACTATTCTAGATGAACTAAAAAGCTACTATCAAAATTTGTACAGAAACCAAGATCACAATCTGAGTGAAGAGCTTTGCTCCGATTTCCTAGAAAATAATGGTATACCGACCTTAAGCGAGCAATCTGCATTACTATGCGAAGGAATGCTCTCGCTCACGGAATGCTATAATGCCCTACAAAAATTCTCCAATGGTAAAGCCCCTGGTAACGATGGCCTTACTGCTGAGTTTTACAAACGTTTCTGGAATTTATTAGGTCAACAGCTTACAGACTCCTTAAATTTTTCCTTCGAGCACGGTGCCTTATCTAATTCACAAAGGCAAGCCATCATTAAGCTGATCGACAAAAAAGATAGAGACAGGAGATATATAAAGAATTGGCGACCCATTTCTCTTTTAAACGTCGACGTGAAGATTGCCTCGAAAGCCCTTGCCTTGCGTTTAGAAAAAGTCTTACCGGAAATTATACATGCTGATCAGTATGCCTATGTCAAAGGAAGAACAATATTTGACGCGGTGCGAACAATTGATGATATTATGCATTACACTAAAATCAAACAGCTGCCTGGACTTATGATTGCCTTTGATTTTGAGAAAGCATTCGACTCAGTTAGCTGGTCCTTCTTGTTCAAGGCTTTAAAATCTTTTAAGTTTGGTGATTCTTTTATTAAATGGGTCTCCATACTCTACACTAACATATCAAGCTGTGTTCTTAATAATGGCTTTTCCACACACTTGTTTGAAGTACGAAGGGGTGTTAGACAAGGAGATCCTTTGTCGGCTTATCTTTTTATCATTGCTTTGGAAACACTGCTTATCAAAATTCGTTGTGATAAGGATATAAGAGGAATTTTAGTTGAAAACAGAGAAGTAAAATTAGCAGCTTTTGCCGATGATCTAACTACTTTTCTGGAAGGTATCAAGTCTTATGATTGCCTCTCAACGATTCTGAAAAACTTTGGAATCTGCTCTGGTTTAAAGATAAATGTTGAAAAGACTGAAGCTCTATGGCTTGGGAGCAATTTTAACAATCCTCCATTCATTGATATTGAAAACATCAATAAGCCGATAAAGATTCTAGGGGTATATTTTACTTACAACTTGCGTAAAAGTCAAGAACTCAACTTTGATGCAATATTGAACTCCATATCAAAGACCTTAAAAAGGTGGAAGTGGAGAAATCTCACTCTGTTTGGTAAAATTCAAGTAGTTAAAACTTTCATTATACCTAAGTTTATGTTTCGGGCGTCTCTGATCTGCTTGTCTGCGGACATTGTTAAGCAAATTAATTCCATTATCTACAACTTTATCTGGAAAGGAAAGGATAAAATCAAACGCCTTGCTATTATTAGTGATTATAAAAACGGTGGTTTGAGAATGCCTCATATTCAAACATCAATCGACACGCAACGTATTATTTGCCTTAAGAAATACTGTGAAGACTACAGTAGCCCTTGGAAACTCATACTTTCGTTTTTTCTGAAGGACCAGGGCGGAAAACTTCTTTTGCACTGTAACTTTAGTACTTCCGATCTTCCTAGTTGTCTTCCTCCTTTTTATAGGGAATGTTTTGCAGTCTGGTCCAGTCTATCGAATATATCTCATGTGTCTACCCGTGAAGAAGTACTTAATCAAATATTATGGAACAATCAATACTTACGAGTTGACAAAAAACCTGTTTTTTGTAGGAAGCTCTTCTCTAAGGGTATTATATATCTTGCAGATATTCTAACAAATCAAGGAAGACTTAGTTCTTGGAACTCCTTCAAGGCAAGGGGACTTCATGTGAACGAACACTTTCTGCTCGTAGGTCTTTACAACTCGCTACCTCTAGAATGGAAGAAATTTATCATCTCTACCAACGAAGCTCAAGTTACCATGGAGAAAAGTACCACGAATTCGCCCACTTTAAACTTAAAAGGCAACACTCTAAGTCTTGATTCAATTACCTCTTCAAAATTGTATTGGAAACTTATCGAAACCATTCAGGTTGATCCTTCTGCACGTTCTAAATATGTTTCTTTGTATCCCAATTGTAATCTTGACTGGGAAGTCATCTATCTGATTCCACACACTGTGACCCTCGATACCAAAACAAGAATGTTTCAATACAAAGTACTAAACCGAATACTTTTCACAAATAAGTCGTTATACAAAATGAAAATTGTTGAGTCACCCCTTTGCTCCTTCTGTAAGACCGCAGAGGAATCTCTTGAGCACTTATTCTGTAGTTGCGATTTTAGTTGCGCTTTTTGGACGTCTGTTGTTCTTTGGGTTAAATCTCTGCAAATCAATATTGTTTCTTTAAAAAATGAAGATATTATTTTTGGTATAACTCAAAAGATGTCTCATTGGTTACTTTTAAACCATATTATTATTGCTGGAAAACAGATAATTTACCAAAATAGCTTAAAGAACGTCGCACCATTGTTGTCTCATCTTGTAGTTAGATTGAAGCATATAGAATCTATTGAACGAGCAATTGCCACAAAGAACAATAGACTGGAATTTCACGAAAGGAAGTGGAAGCCTTTTCTTTCTTAAAATTTAAAATTTTGGGATTTTTGGTATAACTTTTTTTTTTTTTTTTTTTTTTCTATTTTTATTTTTATTTATTTTTATTATTTTTTATTATTATTATTATTTTTTTTTATGCGTAATGTAAACTAGTGTAGAAATGTAGTGCAATGTAGCGTCTGTCATGTATGTAAATATCAAAAATAAAAATAAAAAAAAAAAAATAAAAAAAAAAAAAAAAAAAAAAAAAAAAAAAAAAATATTGAGTGTTGTGCAAAGTTAAACAAAGAACTTTGTCAAGCCTCACATCCATTCTACTCTATTCACTTTGCTCTTAGCAACCATTCGATTGTTTCTGCGTACACTCGGTTTCCCGGTACCGCTATGTCGCACAAACACTTTGTTCGCAATGTGTCACTTTGTTGTTTTTGTTTTGTTTTCTGTTTGGTTGTTGTTGTTCAGTGTTTTATTACATTAAAGTTCATTTTCATTAAAATTGCCTTTTACCCGATTAAAGTTTTTGTTCTAGTGGTGGTATGATCGTTTACAATATTCATGATGTTGGCTTATTTCCCCCTATCTTGTCCCATTTTCTCCTAACCAGAAGAGCATATTATATTCTAACTGCAATTTTTGCTTGTTCTTTTTGCAGTTCACGCCTTACTGCACGGATTTATGGCGACTGTTTCATCCACTGATGTCGGAACCGAATATACCCGTGCACCCTAACAAGCAGGTAATTTCTCCACTTCAACGCCATACAATTGCTCGTTTTAGTGGAATCCTTTTACGTTAGTTCACACAAAAATACGTAAACGTACATAGTTTACAAATTGACCACTCTGGAGGTATACAAAATTGAATTATCTATAACGTTTACGTTGATCGTTTATGCGCTTTCGTGTGGACGAAAGGCCTTAAAAATTATATCTAAAAATTTACGATTTCAGACTAACATCGCCTAAACATGGTCTTAAGGTTGCGCAAGTGTGTTTTGACCCCCATACTGTCGCAATTTTGTGTTTTCATCGGTACCTAATTTACATAATACAACTGAAAATCTTGAATATCTCTGGAACGAGAGGAGATATCACAAAAAGGAAAACGCCATTCTTCTTCACTTTTAAAAGTCCTTCTAATAAGCTTATTTTTCAACAGCTTGTTTTTTCAGTTCACAGGCACTTCAAATAAATGCATGCGTAATAAAAGCAAGGGTCCTGTGCGACCTCAATGCAATGTTTTCTAGAATTCTCAATAAGCTAAAATATTTCACTACAAATCTGGAGTTTCCAAGATGTACCCCGTTATGGGCTTAACAGACCAACATCAAACTCTGTTAAGTACTTAGACAGTGGTATCTGTTCTTTATTATTATTTTTTTATTTGATTTCAGGCGTTATTAATCTTCTGGTTTCACGCTTGTATCGGCTGCGAGGAGAACGTCAATTTCATCACGGAAAACAGCAATGTGGCCGCCAACATACCCCTCAACTATATCCTGTGAGTTACTGCTTTCATTTTTAAAACCATTTATCTTTACCCACATTCACTGTCTTGTGTAACGATTCTTAGCAACTATCCCGGATGCGCTCAAATTATCCCAGATGTTGTGTTTTTGCAGCTCCAGCGATGAACCGGAAGTGGTAACGTTTAACAGGAATGTACTTCCGGCCTACTATGGTTTGCTGAGGCTGTGTTGCGAACACTCGCGTTCATTCACTCGGCAACTCGCCATTCACTCTAACATGAAGTGGGCTTTTGAGAATCTCACGATTCGTATGAACCAGTACCCACAGGTACCTAACTGTAGTTTCAATTTTTAATTCCTTTTCTTGTGTGTTTTGTACATGGCATTTTTCCTGCATACTACATACCCAAATCTTTAGGGCGATGTAGCGGCTCTCGTAAGGTCTCACATGAATGGCTCCATACCCTGCATGAAAACAAGAGAGCAAACTACAGGAACAATGCCCCTAGCCCCTAAAACAATAGCAACTGCTACCAGTAGAATTACAAGTTTACGAGAGCTGCTACACTACCGAATGTTGGGCGATGTAGCGGCTCTCGTAAGGTCTCAGATGAATGGCTCGATACCCTGCATGAAAACAATAGAACAAACAACAGGAACAATGCCCCTAGCCCCTAAAGCACAATGTTTAATGGAAATCGGCAAAAAATTGTTTGGGAAGCGTGACAAACTGCTAAGTTGCTGTGTCCTCATATAAGGTTTGAGTTCTCAGCTAAGGACAAGTAGTTGTTTATTGGGAATTACGGTTTATTCTTTTCTTTAGTAAATTTTAAAAAAACCTTACACATGTATCATGTATACGTCTGGCCATCGAAGCTTTGCTTTCAAACTAAAACATATGTCGAAATTTTTATTTGAAACGAATTAAAATTGGCAAGATAATAAAACTGACGTAAAAACAATATAATTTCGTGAGACTGTCGAGGGAGTGGATTTTCAACAACTGAGGTAACCAAGCTGTCCTATTGCATGATACGTGTGTCAACTCATTTGCTTGTGCTGTAGGCAGTTGAGGAGCTGTTCGGACTGATGAAACTCTTCGCCGGTCTCATAAGACCCGACTCTTCAAAAGAGAAGAGCAAAGAAGAGGAAGCTGTTGAAGCAACGTTCAGAAGGGATACCATCATCTTGTACCAGAACTGTTTGGACGGAGGTGCATCGTGGACAACGCTTATTAGGTACACGCACCAGAACGAGACTAATTGGAGCGAGCAGCATCAAAATGAGGCGCGAAAGCTTCGTGCCTCGATCTCATGCGACGTCCCTCTCGCGAGGCAATCTAGGGCGAACATCATGAAAATGAGGCACAAAATCTACACGCCTTGCAACCTCGTCCCAGGGTCTCTCTTCTTCCTGCCCCAAAGAGCGGGAGGGCGGTAAGATGAGAGACCCTGGGAACGAGGTTGCACGCCTTGTTTTATTACTGACGTCCTGCAAAAGTTTTACTAAGAAATGAAATTGGAGAGGACTAGCTTCGTGCCTCGATCTCATGCGACTTCCCTCTCGCGAGGCAATCTAGGGCGAATATCATGAAAATGAGGCACAAAATCTACACGCCTTGCAACCTCGTCCCAGGGTCTCTCTTCTTCCTGCCCCAAAGAGCGGGAGGGCGGGAAGATGAGAGACCCTGGGAACGAGGTTGCACGCCTTGTTTTATTACTTACGTCCTGCAAAAGTTTTACTAAGAAATGAAATTGGAGAGGACTACTATTGTGGTGTTTAATAGCGCTCGTTTCTCTCCTAGTGCGTACAAGATCTTACTTCAGACTGAAGAGGACAGATTGACAGTGGTCGTCAACCAAGGACTTCTTACCTTGTCAGATGTAAGATGTAATGTAGTATCTTAATACGTAAGATGGCGTGACCCTGGCTTACGTAACCGTAACCACTAAGCATGCGACAGTCTTGCTGAGCAGAAATCGTTCCATCAAAAGCGGTGGTTTCTCAGTTCATTACCATGTAAATGATTGCTCTTCCCAGTTGCCCGAATGTTTCTGGTTTGATTTTTTTCTTGGTTTAGGGCGATTTTCAATTGTGTCGAAAGAAATTCGCGTTTGCTTTGGTTCTGTACAGCACAGCCATCACTGCGTAATGGGCTTAAAAACTTGCTGCACTTCCTCAGCCCACTCGCTCTTCCACGCTTTTCCAACCTCTTGTCGAAAACGAGTGTTCGCTTCGAGTTTTGATTGGTTCGCTCTATTCTGTCACTGTGTTCTTTGTGGCTGGCTACAGTGATAATTTTAGTTGCACGACACAGTCGATGGTTATGCAGCATATTCAGCACAGTATATAGCTTTTGTTCCTTATCTGATTGGTCAACAGGCGTTCACCACCCTTCATATGATGTACCACGAGGCTACGGCTTGTCACGTGACAGGAGACTTGGCAGAAGTGCTGATGATCCTGCACAACCTGTTAGTGTGCTGCCGGCCTCACAGCAGCAAACCAGGTACCATCATTTTGTATTGTAGCATTATACACTGTTTAAAACGTATACTAGAAATATTTCTTCGCGTACGGTTTAAGGTATTAGAAAATGGTCCACCATTCTGTTCAGAGCTGTAGGAAAGATAGTTATGCATTTACGAATTTTGATCGTATTATGTGTTGTGTTCTACAGATGTTCGAAGCAGCATTGTAGGATGGTCTGAGAGATTTGATGTCGCTCAAAAACTTCTCTCGTTGTTAAATTCCTACACTCCAAAAGAAGTGAGGCAATCCTGTCTGGGTATGTCGTGTTTCTTTGACAGTCTTTCTATTCTTCGTTAAGCAACTTGGTCATTCTAAGTTTACCAACTATGCTTTGACTATTTCTATATCCCCAAACGTTTTGATATGTCCATATACATTCGAGTGAGCTTTGGGGGTTCGACTGCTGGCTGGAGTTTAAATGTTGTGTTCTTGGGCAAGACAATTTGCACTAACAATGCCTCTTGCTATCCTAGGGGTAACTGAAAGAATAATTAGAGGATGGGTCAGGAGGAGTTCTGTTATGTTAGGTTGTCTAGCATCTCATCCTGGGTGGGAGGGGGTAATTTTCTTCATGTACAGAAAATGTAATCCGATTGGGTGGCGTGGAGCACTTTAGTCCGACTCTACATAATAAACGTCTCAACCGAATCTGGTAGCTCTCCGTGGGAGAAGTTTGGCCTGATTGGTTCTTTACTTAGAACCTCGTTAAATATTCTGAGAGGAACATTGGCCTAATGTTTAGTGCACTGGACTCCGGATTTATAGGTTAAAACCTCGCAGGAGCATTGTGCTGTGTTTTGGGACAAGACACTACCCTCATAGTGCCATTTTATTACATGCTTAATAAAGTTTCAATCGCCTGGCACCGCAGGTAACAGTGCTAATCGAGGCGGACTAGGATACTCGGCGACAAAAAAAAGAAAATACACACTAAAGATTTACACACTTCTTCTTCACCCAGGCGGTGTATAAATGGGTACGGGCGAATGCTGGAGGTAACCCTGCGATGGACTAGCATCCCAGCAGCCAGACGGGTGTAGAAAAACTCCTAGTCCTTCCTTCATGCTGAGGAAACCGGGATAAGCTCCGGCTTGATGGGCCACAAGACTTGAAAGCAGACTTTTACTTTCACTTTTAAACATAGACCTTGCGTAAGGTTTAGCAACACGAGCATGACATTGTTTTATTCTCATCAACAGATGTGCTAAATGCTATGCTGGTTCTGTATCCTAATGACATCACGGAATCATTGATTCCTATCATCAGTGCTTCTCATCAGCACTGGAACAAGACCTCCCCCCCAGGTCAGTGCCCTGGCAAGTGTTCACAGAAGCTCTGTAATCCATCAGTCTCTCTCGGTGTCAACTGTCCTCGTTCCATTATCAACTCGTTACTGTTTATCCTTCAAAGTAATTAACGGAATGCGAATTTTTAAAGATATAGATAGTTTTCACTCACGTGACAAGGTGGCCATATTGGTGGACTGAACAATACACAATTGTTGCGCAAAATGTGCATAAAAATAGAGTTTAGTTCCCAAAGGAGAGAAAGTCTATTGTTCTAGTCCACCAACATGACCGCCGTGACGTTACGTGAAAAAGATCTATACGTATGGTTCGAATCGGAGTTACTTCAGATCAAGAAATAGTCGAGAGCAAAAGTTTTTAAAAATGCTTCACGGGCAAGGGGGGCATTTCAGACAATTGGCCAGTTTCACATCTCCCATAATACACCTTGTTTGCCCCCCCCCCCCCCCTCAAATTTTTGCATAACATTTGTTTCCAATTTCTCCTGGGTATTACAGTCGTCCCAAGAAAAACCGAAGACAATTCTCATACAATTTGTTTTTTTTTATTTTGAGGGGGCGGGGTGGGTGGGCAAACAAGGCGTATTATGAGAGATGTGAAAGTCGCGAATGGTGGATGACAACACACTACTGAGCCACGTGACCTGATCCGCCATACACTCGTACTCAGACTCCCAGCAGTGTGCGAATAAAACGTTTTCTGCTTCATGCGTTCCTGAACCAGCGGAAACTACTCAAACATGTGCACTCTAACTCTGTAAAATGGACAGTTTTTCCCGTACGTTAGGTGTCTTTATCAAAGAGATTAGACTCTACATCACTTTAAATTTATTTGGTCGGGAAAATTTCATTTTATCATGAAAAAGGCAGGAAATTTTGAAGCTAAATCTAATCGTGATGTGTTTATCTTAAGGGCTCCTTGGTCCATATTTTCCTCGCCGGCACACCAAAGTGATTGTCAGTAGCAAGTCGGTAGCCCGGCCCACCATACCTGAGCTCAACATGTTCCTTCATCCTTCATTCCTCGATTCCACAAAGGTAAGCAATTTTTAAAGACATTCATGGTTTGTGCATCTCACTTGAAACATTTAGCCTAAAAGTTCCAAATTCGTCATTTGTAACCCGTCTCAGTCTTCTCCATCCTGAATCATCCTTGTTCTTTTTTTGTTTAGTACCTCCTCTGGGAATTTTCTTGCTTTTGTTTTCTGGCGTTTTTTGCAAAGTCGCAAACAGGGGAAAAAATATCGTAGCTCCTACAACTAATGGCAGAAAGACTGTAATAATGTTGGTTTTAACTATCGGTGTGACTATCTGGCAAGAGTTTGTGTTTGTTTGGTTGTTCGGGATCGCTAGAACATAATTCGAAGACCCAACAATCGTTAGCTTTAGTTCCTTAGCGGGCCGTCGTAGGGCTTTCAAAACAAGGCGGCGGCAGCCGGGGTTCCACCGGCTACTTGACTATTATGCCGCCGGCTTCTCTGGTCATAACAATCAGCTTGTGACAAAAAAGCTCACTTATAAGAGCCGCCTATTCTACCAGTTGATGACACCTACTTCAAAACATTTTGAATGGCGCGGCGGGGGCGGGCTTCGTGGGGAGGTGTCCCCGTGGGGGTTTGTGCTAAAGTACCGTACAGGTTGTGCTCTCATGTGCATTGTGTTGTCAGGGTGTAGAGGAGTCTTATGATGCAGCTGTTACAGAGTACTTCCAGCCTTACCATCACTTTGTGGATAAACTGCTGCGGTTTGGCTTCAATCGTGACAGGGTAGCCGAACATGTGATCACTTGCAGTAAGTCTCTGATTCTCTTGCTGTTATTTCAGTAAAGTGCATAGGGGTACAAAAAAGTGGGAGGGTGGTGGCCTAATTGTTAGGACGCTGGATCGAACAGTCCAGGCTCGAACCCTGGTCTCGGTCACTGTGTTGTGTTCTTGGGCAAGACACTCTCAATTTGCCTCTCTCCACCCGGCTCGGGGATAATGTGTACTGGCGAATTGTTGGGGCAACCTAACAGAATCCTAGGGAGTAACATGCGTCAAGTTGACCAAGTTGGGATTAAAAACATTTACTTTTTGCACAACAGAAAACAACTACCTCAAACAACGACGAGTGCACCATTCAGCGCGACCGTGCAGCAATCCTCTACTTCTATACCTTTCACTTTTGTGTTTTATATTGAAGCTTTGATCCCACAACGTTAATTGGAACAGCTGTGTATTGTACATGTGTTGCGTTTCAGGTTGTCTTTTGGCTGTAGAAGCCACTCCTCTTCACTTCACGTTTTTCAGTAAGCTCTGGATGGAAGTGTACCAGATGGCCGGCGAAGTACGTACTGTGAGATGTTTTATAGTGCGCGCAAAGGTTTATTTTGCGACATTCTATAATTTCAGCACGGGATAGATAGTTAATCTTTATTTCGACACGATCAATTCATCAGCCAATAAAAATGCACATCATATTTCCGTTAGACTTAAAGAATGTCGTTGAATCTTGCGTTTAAATACCCCCAGAGGCTCTGTGTTCCTTATATCACATGGTAGACTGTTCCACAGTGTGGCGCCACTACAGCTAAAGCTTTGTTGGCAATAATTAGTGCGTGGTAAAGGAACATTGAGCTTATTCTCGAGTCTCTGGGGGTCATAAGCAGCGTCACGCCATGTAAACTTTGAATTAAAATACTCTGGAGCTAGCCCGTGCAGACATTTCAAAACCATGGTGACTTTGATTTAACTGTTTCTTTGTAGAATGCCAAATACAAGAGTTACCTCCAGCAGCTTTGTCAGCAGCCCGAGTTCCTCGAGGTAAGCTTCACTTCAGAGGCTGTAAATATGTATGTTCTTAAAGAGGCATTGTTACGCCATTTTAGCAACACTTTAAAAAGCTAAAACTTGTCTTCGCTCAAAGGAAAGCCAAAAATAATGGTTTAGTTTTGTTACCTAAGGCTAATATTACTGCATTGAAACCATTTACTGACGTCTGTTGTTACGGATGTCAAGGATGGAAGTGGATTGAAGATTCAAACAAATTGCCAATTTTTTTCAAATTTTCAAGCCATCTCCTGAAAAAAACAGGAAACCAGTGATTGTGGCTTGCTCTTCCTGCCAAATTTTCATTTGATATCTTCTTTGCAATTCTGTAGCAGCATTTTTGTACGAATTTACCTGAACAGTCCTTAATCACCGTGACAATGCCATAACTATGGCGGCAGCTGGCTCTGAACTTGCTTTGTGATCTGGTAACTGATAGACAAAAACACCCATAGCAAAGAAATATCAACGAAAAAGAAAAAAAAATATCTGATTATAAAAGATTTGAAATTTGGGCAGAATGCAACTTTTAATTCCTCCACATCCTGTCAATGCCTCAAATTTTACTCATCTGCATCCTTGTAATCCTGTATTCTTCATCAAACTACTTGTTCTATTTTGCCTTGTAGAATCTTGTTATCAAATTCATTTGTATATTTAATGGCATTTGCCAATATAACGTGGAAAATTGGAGGCGAGTTATCGTCCACGGGGAAGAAGGGTTGCTCGAGGCGATAGTAAATCTGGTTTCTTGAGAACTCTCCAAACTTCCCAAGTGCACCATTTAACAATTAGATTATGAGCTCGAGATTTCTATCGCGTGATAGTTGACGAGGGTGCAGCCCTGGTCAAGTCACGCATAGAAATCGAGAGCGAATAATCTAATTGTTTTAATATAAATCTTCTAGTCGTGGCGACTTTTGTCTTTTCTGGAACAGCCTCGACCAGTAAACTGTCACGGACATTTGGAAAACGTGAAGAAGCGGCCGCCATGTTGTTGACAACCGCACTGCTACGCTACTCACTATCTATCACAGATTATAGTTCACCACTAAATTTTCTCCGATTCTCATTGACGCGATAGTGTTCATCCGCGGAGGGCACTATCAGCAGATAGTGCCCGTCCGAGTAAAATGCCCGGATGGATAGTGCCCGTCCGTGAAATTTTTTTGTAAACAAGCGGGCTTTCGTTTAAAAAAAAAACATTCAAACGCTATTTTATTGATCTGTATTTGGAGGTTTCTTGTCTGATTTTCGTTTATCAGCAAAATCTCATTATTTGTGAATGTGCGCGCGGAAGATAATTTAGTGGGGAACAATAAAGACAATATAGTGTTCCTGTCTCGGAGCTATCGGTCTGATAGTTGCCCCTTGGAAATTTGATGTTCTTAACATTAAAACTAGCATATTTGCCCTCGAAGCTTCGCTCCTCGGGCAACTATTAGCCGATAGTTCCTCGACAGAAACACTCTATTGTTTAAATAGATAGTGGGTAGCGTAGCCAATCAGAGAACGGAATTCGTGATAGAACGCTAGTAGATTTATACTAAAACTCGATAGTACACAGCTAGAATCATGGAGCGATTGTTTGTCAACACTAAAAACTTCCTGAGCGAATTTACATCAAATACTGCGCCAAAACTTGCGTGAGAAATAATCTCTTGAAAAATGATTAGCTCACGCTATCAGCGTGCACTGTTTTGATTTTGTGTACGCTTTGATATACTCATTTCCGAATTTTATTGCACGTCTCTGCCAACTGTTATAATAATATATTTTTTTCTCTATTTAGTATGTGGACCTGATTTTGCTGGATGAACGTGAAAGCCTGATTGTGCGAGATATCTACACCTTTCTTTGCTGTTTCTTTCCGAGGGTGAGAATTCCTCTTCCTCCGGTCTTGTGGCTCAATTTTTTAATGTCGCATTCAGTCATATTCGAGGTGTTCTGTTGGTAGGAAACTTGGACTGAAACTGACTGTGTAATATTGTCCCACGCCATCTCGCAGGTATCCAGTCAGGTGCTAGTGAACCAATGGAACAACTTGGTGCAGACGCTCGTAGCAACGGTAATCGCTGATAAACCTGTAGCCGAGAAAGCTAGTGATGCTGAACTGTGCTCTTTAGCCAAGAGGCTAACCGCGGTAAGCTTTAACTTGAGTCTCTGCAGCTATGGAAGTTCACTTGAATATTATCAGTTTGAAGTTCTTTGCGATCATGAAGGAAATGTTGTACATTGGAACAAAATGTTAAAATTTAAGGAAAAAACGTCCGCCGTGTTTCTATCTGAAGAACGCCTTAAGTTCAGCGTAATGCTGGAGGCGCGGTTTCTTGTTGGTTCCGGTTCAAACGGTCTCGGTTCTTGGGAAAGACACGTTACTCTCACAATGCTTCACTCCACCCAGGAGAAAAGGTACCGGCGAATTGTTGGGGTGGGAGAAACCTGCGATAGACCACCATCCCATCCAGTGTCAGAAACTGGAATTAACCTCTGGCTGTTACGAAAAAATCTTTTTAGCACGGTTCTTAACAGGGTGCTTTCTGAATCAGAGCATTATCTATCTCTTCTTTCGAACTTAAATTATGTTGTGGAAATGAGAGTGATGGCAAATTTTCAGCTCGGTAAATTTAATGTGGAAGATTAATTAATCAACATGACACGAGCGTGGGACAAAGAAAAATTCTGAGTCCCCGACAGGAATCGAACCCATGGCCTCCCGAAAACCGGGCGGGCGCTCTATCCACTGAGCTACGAGAACTCATGGAGAGCGAGGTCATTTTTACTGAGTTCTTATGTGCCATCACTCTCATTTCCACAACTCGTGATGATAGCGACATTGCTGATCCTAGCAGTATGCGGGACACGTGTCACATAAGAACTCAGTAAAAATGACCTAGCTCTCCATGAGTCCTCGTAGCTCAGTGGATAGAGCGCCCGCCCGGTGTTCGGGAGGTCATGGGTTCGATTCCAGTCGGGGACTCAGAATTTTTGTTTGTCCCACGCTCGTGTCATGTTGATTAAATTAAATTATGTTATTTCTCCGCAGGAACTTCGAGCCATGTCTCTCCTGTTCTCCGTGCGGCCGCCACAGAAGTCTGATGTAAGCGCGCTGTTGCACCCAAGTCTTGGTGAGCTGCTGGTAGTGTGCCGCAAGTATCAGGCCAAGAAACTGGAGAGCAGATCACGCCCGCCAAGCGAGTCAGAACAGCATCCTGCAGATCAGAGTCAAGACAAGGAGAAGGAGGAGGAGTCCTCAACGGTGAAAGCAAACGGTGATGGGGGACCGGTGAAGAAACGAAGACGAACTGTGGAGGACGGAGAACAGGCTGTTGCTGCTAAAACCGGCACGTCGCCTTCCGATAAACCGGGAACAAGTAAGGACGAGGGCCCTTCTAAAGTACAGAAGGACAAAGCACCAGAAAGCTCGCAAAAACAACCACAAAAGACTGGTTCAATATGGGGCGCAAGACCGCCAACTGACTGGGTGGATTCGCTTGTTAAGGCCATTCAGAGCACCATCACTAAAGTGCCAGCGTGACTGGCGGACCAACATGGAATCCAAATCAGGAATTTAACTAGATACACGTACTGAAGAAAGGAAAGGGATGCACCAGGAATCGAGGCGTTTTTCCAGGTCTTTGTTGTGCACGGCTGTTGTTCGCGTCAGCCTACTGCGTGAAACAGTTCAGACTGAAACTGGCAAAATACAGACACATTGGTTTTAGTTACTATACGTAGAAATGAACCGTTGTGGACCCAGTGTTTAGCCAAACACGGAATGGAATTGCCAGTCAATTAAATTAAAAACAGCAAAAGTTTGGAAGTGATTTGAACACTCTTGCAGTCGTACTTCAAGTGCACAAGCAAACACCACCCTTTGTGAAATTGCAATTGTTGTTGCAATATTTGTTAATCTCTGAATTGTGGTTACCTGTAATCTCATGTGGGTGTCCTGTGAAAGCTTGCGTAAGTCCTTCTTTGAATTCTCTGTTTCCGGGAAGCTGCTGTTTCTCACTTTCGTCGGAACTAACTTGCGCGAAAATGGAAGAAGCAAATCTCGCGATTTAGAAGAAAAATCTCGTTGAAGGAACTTCATTTTGTGAAAGTTTAATAAACGGGTAATCTCAGAAAGAGCACTATTGTTCTTTGTAGTTCACCACTAAATTTTCTCCGATTCACATTGGTCTAAATTAAACACGTGACGCGATAGTGTTCATCCGCGGAGGGCACTATGAGCGCATAGTTTTAGCTATCCTGATGGGTCTTGTCGAAAGTTCGAGGACACGGAGAAGTTATATTTTCACTACAAAATGTTAGGGGAAGTTTTTTCTTCGTACTTGTGCCTATCGAAATTTTACGAAAATACTAGCCGATATAAATGTTCATCCGAATCTTATATTTTTAGCAGCTTTTAGAATAATTACGACAGACGAAAGTTTTAACGAACAAAATAAACGTCCGAAAACTAGGGGACATTATAAAAAGCGAGCACTTCAATTCCGAAAATTTTAGGGAAACTTTATGGTTTTCCGAAAATATTCGAAAAGTCTAGGGGAGTCTCCAATTCCAATTCTCCTGGGTATTACAGTCGTCCCAAGAGAATCGGAAGACTACTTATGCAAAATTTTGGGGGGTAAACAAGGTGTATTATGGGCAATGCGAAAATGGTCAATCCGAGCAGATATTTACAGAAATATTCCGTTGGGTGCCCCTGACTTCGCGTGAGAAACACTGTGAGAGAGGACAGTACACAATTTTACACGAGTTTTAACAACAAAACAACTCGACGTAATGACTATAATCATGCGTCCGTATTTAGTGACTCCACAGGCAGACCACCCGATGTTTGAGTTTGTTGTGTGACACCGATCAATGGCGGTTACGAAATATAGATGAACATAAATAAGCTGACCGCGATTTGCTCTAAATACTACGTTTATCCTACATGTTCAATAAACATTCAGATGAAACGTTAAGTGAGTCCTGTGTGCTATTTTTTGCCCGTTCTGAGCCGTTAATAAGGCGTCATTTCGCTAGCTCAGAGCGGGCAAAAAAAGCAAACACGACTCATTTAACATTTCATCTGAACGTTTATTGAACATGTAAGATAAACGTAATATTTAGAGCAAATCGCGGCCAACTTATTTATGTTCATCAAAATTTCGTAACCGCCATTGATCGGTGTCACGCAACAAACTCAAGCATCAGGTGGTGGGCCTGTGTTGAGACCCTTCACAAAAACAGCATGACTGGAAGGAGGAATACTTCAAAATTAATTAATTAAAGAAAACCGCCCTAAGCAGTAATGTCAGACATGAAAAAAAATGAACAAAAGAATCTTACATTAGGAACTCAACTCTGGGAACTCCAGGAATTTTACCGTGTGTCACGTGGGTTTAGTGACTCAGGTCACGTGGACACAAGGCGTGCTTTTTTGCCTCGTGCATGAGGCATTAAATTGCTGTCGTTTTTGGCAAGAAGTGTACTCGGAACAAAATTAAATAACCTTTTCGGGGGTATTTTATCCAAATATCTATTCAAATTCCTTTTAAAAGGTCTGCCTTTTAAATATATGTAACCAACGAAGCCGTCAATTGGTGCACGGTTTACTGCACGGATTACAACAGGTGGAGAATGAAAGAGAATGATCTTCGCAGATAAAGATAATCAATCGTCGCTTCGTCTTCAACATGTTATTGTGCTAGTTTGAAAGGTTGGTTCTTCGGGTCTTCTGCTACCACTAACAAGCCTTGTCCAAGCACAAGGTAACAAACCTTACAGAATCTTAAGCCTAATTTGTGGTGAAACTCTATTTTCACTTTCTATGTTTTTTAAAGCATTTATCTGTTTATTTGCTGTAAGAGGAAAATCCTTTTTCATCAGGTGTTTATATTTTGTGACCGAGTCACTTATTTGTACTCATTTCTTCTCGCCGGGGGCAAAACGAGTTTAGGTTTCCATATTTGATCAAATTAACCCATTGACTCCTAAACTCCTAAACTCCTAAACCGGCCTTGACCTTTGTTCCACTTCTGACGTCATCAGCTTTGACCAAAGTAGGAACCCCATTTTACCCCAGTTCTGCAGGAGGGAAGGAGCTTTCCAATGATACCAGATGTTATTGGGCTAATGAGCTTGAAATATGCACGAAAACGCTTAGAAATTTTCGTCCAAAACTAGGAGGAAAATGGCAAGTAAAAAGATACGGGAAAAGGAGAAAGGAAAAGCGAAAAAAAAAAATAAATCGAAAAGCCTAAAGAGGTCGGTCACTTTCTCGAAATTTTGATTTGTTCGCATGCCTGAGCTAAAATGTCGTTAAATGTGATGCAAGTGAAAACCTTGGTATGTCTTTACTTTGCAAATGCATTGTGGAGAGATTAGAAGCAGATTTAAACCAATAGCTGGGTAGAAAATTTTCGAAATTTCAACAGAGCTATACTGAATGGGCCAATAGTGAATTTAATTAATATCTTTTTAATTTATCCTTCAAGGTGGCACCAAAGAAACGTAAAATTAAAAACAGTGAGAATTGATTTAAGAAAGGAAATTTACTGTTGGCGTTTCCTTATTAATGTACATCAATAGCACTCTCAGTGCAATATAAATAGAAAGGCAATTTGGTTGATGACAAAAAGGCAGAACAATTTCAATACAATTATTTAGTGACCGGTTTGGCAGCTGCTGCTAAGGGTGTGTCAACTCTTAGATCTGTTTGACCATTTTTAGCTGGTAGAAATTATCGCCAACGTCTTGTTCGGGGAAACAACGCATCAACCAGGGTGAAATGTCGGCAAACTATAACACAACGGCGAATAACACACAGCTATCGAGCTGTTTCAGTCTAGGCAATTCAACAGTAGAAAAGATCGGAAAAACATTTGCTTACTGCGTGATCCTTGTTTTCTCACTGGCTGGGAATAGTTTCATCGGAATAATTGTCTACAAGACAAAAGCCATGAGAAAAACCATCAACGTTTTAATCGTTAATATGGCCACGTCCGATTTGCTGTTTCCGATTTTTGCCTTTCCATGGATGCTAACAGAGTTTTATGCCGGTTCCTGGCCGATCGATGGTCCTTTTGGCCTGGCATTGTGCAAGTTGTTTTCTTTCTCGACAGTTGTTTCTATTATCGTGTCTATCCAAAGCCTGGTCCTTATTGCTGCGGATCGATTTGGTGCTGTGGTATTTCCCCTCCGTTCACCACTCATTAGTTCAAAGTGGTGTCCCTTCGTCATCCTCGCTACTTGGATCATCGCAATGGTTATTATGTTGCCATATCTCTTTGCCTACAGACTTGTTGAGCATCCCAATAAACTGTCGTGTGAACCGCTGTGGAATGACACCTTACGGAAATCTTTATCTTTTTCAGTTGAAAATTACATTATAGCGCTTTCTATAATAGAAGTGTGCATACCTTTCGCTTTTTTAAGCATGCTTTACTCCATCGTCCTTGTAAAACTCAAGAAACAGAAAACTCCGGGCGCGCAATCACTCAGCGCTGAAAAACAGCGAGCGAAAAGGCACCGAAACGTGTTAAAGATGGCCATTGCTATTGTGTTAGCGTTTGCAATTTGCTGGCTTCCTTTAGGTATTTTCACTGTTCTTTGGACTTTTGTGTGGGACCGCACCACAAAAATGTCTTGCTCCAGCGTGCGCATTTGGTTTTTCTTCACGTTTCTTGCTCACGCAAATTGTGCCATAAATCCTTACATTTGTTTTATTTTTAGTGGGAATTATCGTCGAAGTCTTAGGGCGCTCCTAAATCCGGTACTGGAGTGTCGAATATGTAAAATCTAGCATTGAAATTGCAAAGAGCACGATCTCACATCATTAATAAAACAAGTGACGAGCCGTGCGATGGAAGTTTACTCAGTGATCAAGTTAGTGATAAATATTATAATATAAGAGATGAAATAAAAAGAGTTTTGAACATGAATATTTTGCCAGATCCATAGACTAGAGGGCGACTAGACGACAGATTCAGAGACAACTAAGGCTGGAAACATGAAATATTCACAGTTATTATATGACTGGCTCCGTGAGCGAGCAAGATGAACCAAATCCCGCTCTGTGATTGGCTACCCAAGCGATCAAGATGGAGCTATCTTGCCTGCTCGGGATTACGCGCTTTGTCCCGCAAGTACAATTTCTCTCATGCGAAAGCTTTATCCCATGTCAGTAATAAATCCTTTATTGACCAATCTTGTTCAGTCAAGATGGCTTCGTCGCGGTCCATAAACACGCAAAAAAGAACTTGGCCAATTAATATCCATATAATTTGGTTTTATCAACTGGGTTGATAATTTCAATTGGCCACCGTAAAGAGATCCAAGAGCTGACGTTTCGAGCGTTAGCCCAAGGAATTAAAAAACACACGACCCACAATTCCTTGATTCGCTCCGACGAAGGGCTAACGCTCGAAACCTCTTTACGGTGGCCAATTGACATTATAAAACCAAATTATATTGTTATACTTCCCACCGACGCAGCACCACAGTTTCTTTAGAAACTTACCCCCTCAATTAATATCCAGCCATCTTGACCTCACGCTTGGTCAATAAACCAAAATGTTTGCTTTAGATACCATTCGACTAAGAACTTCAGATAAACTGGAATAAATTTTAAGATCTCACTACATCTTTGATAGAGCCTCCCATCCTTCCGCGGGGTCGGGGTTCTTCGCACAGTCGCCATGATCAAAATAACTTCGCGTATCGGCAGTTGTTAAGCTTCTCAGATGTGTACAAAACGAACAATTTACGACCAGATAATCTCCTCAATGTTAATAAAGATAATAAATCTTGTCATTAAAACAATAAATGTCAAGCAATCCAGACGGATACCTCGGATTATAAAGGATTGAAGAGCGTTTGAAATGATCTACGAATCAACAAATTGGAGGAATTCCCACTCTCCCCTCCTCCCTCGGGTATAATATTGACCACACTATTTTGTGGCAGGCGTTTCGTTCGCTTCATTCTGTTTTTTCTTCACTTTCCAACATCGGAGGCTCTTAAAAGCTGATATCTGCCTGTGTGTGTTGCCATTATGCTGCCTGGGTCTGCCTGTGATTTCTCTCTTACTCCAGTGGCAGTCCTAATGCTTTGTGTAGGAAAGCATACTCCTTTGCTGCCTGTAACACAGCAGAAAAAAGGAAGAAAATGTACCTTAAAGCCTCCTGTGGCATTGAGTAGATCCATAAAATAACACGTCCCCCCCCCAACGGAATGGGTTTTTCTAAGAAATTTATGTCATCTCAAACAGCAAAAACTTGTTCCCACAAAACACAAAAAAATAATAATCCGCGAAATAAAACTCACACTACACGAGGTGCAAGCTATAACTGCAACCATTTCCAGATATGCGCAGGATTGAACGCAATTACGAAAATTACTACAATAGAAAAATTTCACAGATTTCGCGGAAAGAGATGTCACGACAGCCGGAATTCAAGGAAGGCCCTCGACGAAAGTGCGAATTTTACGAAATTACGAAAATCACAAAATTTCACAGAATTCTCGAAAAGAGACGTGACGACAGTTCAAGGAGGGCCATCGATGAAACTGCAAATTTAACTAAAATTGCGAAACATACGAAAATTACGAAAATCTCAACATTTCACAGAATTGGCAAAAGGAGATGTCACGACCCTCAATGAAACTGCAAATTTAACTAAAATTGCGAATTTTACGAAAATCATTAAAATTTGTAATTTTTAAATTGCGTTCATAAGTGACCATTTCAGGTGTAGACTGTGTTTTAGCCATGACTACTACATGCCAATTTAAGCAAGGAGAATTACCTTTTCAATCTTCCGGTACATTCCCTCTGTTTCAGAGTGGCCTCCATAATAATCAACATGACACACAATCAGTGGCTTGTCCCCCTCCTCCGGGCTTGACAACTGATCCCTGAGGCGGGCAACCCACTTGAGAGGCAACCAGTAGGGCACGCGCTCATCGTTCATTGCTGAGGTGATCAATATCGAAGGATACGTCTATGTGGACACAAACACACAGTTCAAACATGGAAACAGCTACCAATGTATAATTTCATATAGTGTGATCGTTCAAATCTCAAATCTCAAATCTCAAATCTTTATTTAAACACGGTTAAAAAATTCATCAGGTTTGTTACATATAAAATTAAACTACAAACAATATTTATAATAGTAAATACATATCTAAAAAGTCTCGTAGAAATACTAATTAGAATTACCCTAAACTATACCTGTTTTCCATGAATGCCGTGTATCTAACTTAATTCACTAAAATGAAAGTTTAACAATTGCTTAAAACGAGCTAGAGATTTCTCTTGCCTAAGATTGCAGGGCAGACTATTCCAGAGAGTTGCACCTCTATAGCTAAAGCTCCTTTTTAGATAGTTGGTTCTTGGTAGAGGGACATTTAATTTGTTCATAGAGTCCCTTAAGACATAGCCTGACGTACTGCGCTCAGTAAACATAGAGGATAAATGGTCAGAAGCCAGATTATTAAGAGCTTTGAACACCATTAGAGCTTCTTGAAATTGACGCTGGGTGATCAGGTTTTTCCACCCAAGTTGCTGTAACAAGTAGCGAGCGTCAGCATCATAGGAGGAGTAAGTCAAAATGCGAGCAGCACGATTCTGCAGTTTTTGTAATCTTTCGAAAAGCGTTTTGCCGCAATTACCCCAGACAAGCTAGATCAGCCAGTTGCTATCGATCACATCACTGTCGTACAAATCTTAAGCAGTTTTCGATACTATGCCAAGGTCCTAAACTTTGGAATTCTCTGCCAATAACCATCACTGTTTCAACAAGTTTTCCTACTTTTAAGGAAAAGATGATCGAATTATTGGCGTAGCTGCACTTCCACAGCCTAATTTTTTAAAGTACATTGATAACCGAGGTGGCCTCCTTCTACATGTATAAGCCTGGTGGTTTCTTGGAGGTCTCCTCGCCCTACTATTCCACTTATAACTATATAATTCCTATACAATGTGGCGAATAAATGATTATGATGACGATGACGACGACGACGACGACGACGATGATGATGATGTTGATAATGATGATAATGACGAGTAGGTCTGAAAAGGACTACTCATTGGTAACTGACATTTCGAGAGCCTGACAGAAGTCATGCTCGGAGTCGAGTGAAAAAGATGTTAGTCAGTCGACGACCTAATGTCATCATCAAAAGCGAGAAACAAGGTTTCATCAAGTTATCCAAACACCAAGAGAGTTGAAAATACGACACAGAGTGTAGAGTCTAAGAGTTGGATTATCTTCTCAATTAAAATGAAAACTAAGGAGTAATATTAATGATGAAATAAAAATTAATGATAAAGATCTATATGCTAGCTGACACTGCGTATCAGAACTTTGCTTCAAAGTTATGTTTTTCATTGTTTTAGGCTGATAAATTATTGAGTTTGAGAAGTTACAAATCCGGTCCAACTGATCGGTCTCACTATGAACATTTATAAAACCTTTTAAACAACAATGATTTTTATACCAGTCCTATATGCATGTGGCAAAAAAAGTTCTTTCACTGCCTCAAAAACAACATAGTTTTATAACTTTTACCTGCTCTTTAATGTTCTGATATGGACAGTATGATTTGATGTAGTGAAAATCACTTTCACTGGACCTAAAGAAGAAAAAGCGTTTTAACAACCATACTGCATGTAACAACTACCATATTAATTTTTCTGGAACTACACAATAAATGAAAAACAAAACTACTACCTTAGGTATTTGTATGGAAAACATAAAATGGAGTCTTTACCCAGGTTCGCCCCATTCCTCGTATTCCTGAATTGTCAGTGGAAGAGATGGATCTAGCATTGACATCAAAATATCTAAAAATGGAACCTACAAGGATGGTAAAAATAGGATGAATTAATGCCTCAACTTACATACCATCTCACAGTATTTTATTTTTTAATCTATGCGTATATGTTCTAATAATCATGTATGTATATTTATTTGATCTATTGAGAGGTAATTACCCCCCCCCCCCCCCCCTTCCAGCCCTTGAACAATATCTGGGCCCTGGACACTTATTTGGAATTAATTTTAATTGTGTTATGCCCTCTCTTAGAATTCACTTACTGAATTCTGTTTAGAGGGAAGAGCCTCTTAAAAGGAGGGGTATTCGGGGTACAGAGTAGCTCATTTAAAAGAAACATTGCACAGCAACAATGAAAACAAGAACGCCATAAACAAAAAAGATGTCTAGCTATTCCAACCCGAAGAACAACAGCCTTGAATAATCCAGGTGATCTGTTGCAGACCGCGCCCACTATTAACCCTCCAGCACTTGTTCCTCTCGCCGCTGTTAACTGAGGGTTGGAGTATCCCATACGATGAAGTGCTTCTGTGCAAGCTTCAAAATCCTGTTGGGAAGATTATCAAATGTCAAGTTCTCAATACTCCCCAGGCTCTACATTTTTAGACATGGCCAAAACCTCTATATCTCCCTGGGGTTATGTCAATAAGTCAAATAAGTCAAATAAACTGAAATGAAAATGAAACTTGGCTCATGCATGTTGATTTTAGCGCCCAGTCGGTTCAGTTGCTGCCAAGGCACTACCAGGATTTTAATTGCTTTTAAATATTTTATATCTTAATTTTAGCAGTTATTTTTATTTAGATGTAGTTACTCGAACTTATTTAAATATTACTCTTTTTAGGAATTAATTGTACATTCATGTTAGTTGTATGAGTAATTTTATCCATATTTTAACATCGTTTCATATTGTAATTATTTTTTACACGACCCCACAAGCTTTAGCTTTAAATTTTATCGTGTTTAAATAAAGGATATGATGATGATGATGATGATGCAATGAGACAATCGAAACGAAGGAATCAAGAATATAATAATTTTATAAGCTGAATGCCCCTTTGACCTCAAAGGTGCAGTACTCATTTGTTTCCTCAAAAGGCATAATTATATACCGGTATATTCATTTTGTTTAAGATGCAAGTGGCCTGAAAAAATAATGTCATTTAAAATTACAATACCTCAAAGCCTTTGTGTTTACTCTGTAATTTTCCTTCTAAATACCACTGGCGACCAAGTTCACCACCACCTCTGAAAAGTATTGACAGAGGAACTTAAAAGTACAGCTTCATTGTATATTTACTGTGATTTTTTGCAAAGCAACTTTTCTCAAAATCACTAATCAGTAAGAGAGTTCCCTGCTATTAAAATCCAAGAATTGATTCCATGTTGTCATGTGTCTGTTCAGTAATAGATCACTGATGATGTCAAGATGTGGTAAGAACAAAAAGTGGCACACAAGGCGATAGCTAAGTGTGTCACTGATGTTCGTAGCACATTTTGATGTTATTTGTAATCAATTACTGAATAGACACACGTCAACATGGAATCTATCTGTTTTATACAGCAATTATAAAGAAACAAAATTTAAATGTCATCAGTGTGTGTTTCCTTCAATAGAACATAGATAGGAACCAATCAAAATGCAAGCTTAATTGGGCTTATTATGTAAATAATAGATATGCAATTTATATGCTTGGGCAATAGATTAAATCAATGCGAACAAAAGAGATAACTCTATAAAATTAATATCTCTATAAATGGTTAAACAATACCACCTCACATTTTGTTACCGGTAATTAAACTATCAATATTACCTGACGTGACAGAAGGCAAGACACCAACCACGCTTCAACAGGCTAATCCTTTCCATATTAAATCCCATGTTTACATTAACACCATATGACCCTAGAATGTGAACAAAGAAATTCTTATGTAAACCAAGTGCTACAGTACATGTAAATGAAACCAACCCCCAACCCAGACTAGAAATTCCAATCAAGCTTCCTAAAATTTATTTTTGATCTTTGAGACATGCAACATTATGTCCTGGTATATTATCTTTGAAAGAGGGAAGAGTGTTGCAGGGAGGGGAGGGCATATTGTCCCAGAATACTATGTTGAGAAGGGGGGAGATAGTTGTAGGGAGTGGAGGGGGCATATTGTCCAGGCAAACTATCTTGGGAAGGGGGAAGAGAGAGTATAGGGAGAGGAAGGTATATTGTCCCAGCATACTATTTTGGGATGGTAGAAAACATTAAGAGGGATGGGTGAGGATAGTTCTGGTACAGTAACCAACTGAAGTAATGTATTACCATAAACATGCAGCAGTATGGGATTGTTTCCATCCTTTTTGAGATCTTTATGATGGAATAATGTGACAGGGATTTGAGTTCCATCCTAATTGCAAATAAAAAGAAAAAACATTAATGGAAACTTGCACTCAACACTCTGGCACGCCTTTTCCAGGCTTCAGTCAGTGGGGTATGCAAAACCTGTTTTTTCTTTGTCCTTGTCTAAATTTAGTGCCCCCAATGACTGAGAGCCTGGAACAGGCCACATTCCAGCCAAATGGCTCACATTGCCAGATGTTATGTAGCAGCTTCCATAGAGGTCTACGATATCAGAAACTCGTAACATTCTACTACAGATTAGCTGGACCCAGTTGATTGTCAGTTTGCCTTAGTTACACTACATGTAGCAAGTACCTGAGCGAAGAGAGACAAGGTGAGTGGAGTGGCAGTCACAGTGACAACAGTGCCAGGCAGTGACTGGAGGAGTGGTGGAATCCGGATCGGATGGTCGGAGTTCGAGCTCTGGCTAGGGTACTGTGTTGTGTTCTGGGACACTTAACTCTCACAGTGCCTCTCCACCCAGTTGAATAAATGGGTACTGGCAAATAATGCTGGGGGGGGAACCCTGCAATTGACTTGTATCCCATCCAGGGAGGAGTAGAAATACTCCAAGTCACTTCAAGTTAAGGAAACTGGAACAAGCCCGAGCCTGATGGGTCACTAGGCTCTAATACAGACTAAAGATCATGTGGTGACACAAACAGGGACTCACAAAATGATTTAAAAATTAAAGTACATCATACCTTACTTTGTATTTCATGTCTGGTGCAGCAAAATTCGGAGCTGTCAAAAGATGGCAAAACAGAGAAGCTATGTTTTTCAACCTGTAGAAAGGTAACAGGAATAAATACATGTAAATCTTCAAGATTTGACAAAAATGGGATGAGAATTAGAAGTAGAGGGGAAAAGGAAGGGAAAGAAGGAAGAAGAGGATAGGGGATAGGAAGAAAGAGAGCGAGGGCTGGCTCCAATGGAGAAGGGAAAAAGGAGAAGGAGGAGGAGAAGGAGGAGGGGAAGGGCAAGAGATGGTGAAAGAGGAAGGGCAGGGGGAGGTAAAGGGGATAGGAAGAAGGAGGTAAGGCAGGAGTCCTGAGGAGGGAAGGAGGTGAATGAACAGGTACAAGAGAAAGGGGAAGAGGAGAAAGAGGTGAAGTACCTGTATGTGGGGAGAGGCAGGAGGTATCAGGAGGTAGAGAGGTAGGAGGAGCCAAGGAAGAGAGTTAATCACATTACTGCTAATAAAATATCACAGAATTCAATCATAGGAAATAAAATTAAACTACAGGACTGGTATGTTATTAATATATATTAATGACCACAATTCCATCAACATACCATTGACTTGGTCTCCATGTTGTACTCCAAGACACAAGCAGGTAGAATTGGTGATGACACTGTTAACCGCACTCTGGAGTGATCATACATCTGACGTAAAATGGAATAAAGCATCATGCATTACAATGTGATATAGGACAATAAAACTCAAATTGCAAATTACCAATTGAAATGATTACCAAATTGACCATTTTCGCATTGCCCATAATACACCTTGTTTACCCCCCAAAATTTTGCACAACCTTTGTTTCCCAATTCTCCTGGGTATTACAGTCGTCCCAAGAGAATCGGAAGACAATGCTTATGCAAAATTTGGGGGTTAAACAAGGTGTCACTGGCCAGGTGCCGTCCATGTGTACTTTGCAAGCTTAGTACTGTCTATTTTGGAGCAGTTCAACTGGTGCTAAATTCCTGTGGGTTTCTATTCCTCTTTTTAGTAGGAAGGGACCCAAAGGTGAGTAGGACGGCTGAAAAGAAGGCAACAACTGATTTTTGGGCAGGTACCATACTGACTTATGTGTATCCTGGTACTGGTACCTGAATCTCACCTTCTACTGAGAGTCCATTAAGTGGCCAGAATTACTCCGACCATATCTAGATGGAATGCTACAATATATGTGTAGTACATCAAAGGTTAGCCCCACATCCCCTCCCCACACCCCACCACTAGCATTTTGTTAAGACACCTCTCAGCAGTTTGCCAATATCCATCAAATTGATTTTCCAGGGTATAGTTGTGTGTTATACCCTGTTAAAGGCTGTAGGTTGGCAGCCAAAAGCTTATTTTAAAAAAACAGATTTTTAACCAATATGCTTGGAAGTGTTTGCCTAAGGCCATAACACAACAAAGATACATATGGCTAGACTGGAGCTTGGTCATTGTGCTCTTAAACTTAATTACAGAAGCTGGGGCACTTTTCAGTTTTGTTGTATATACATCTTTTCATTTTTCTCCCTTACCAGATTTGATCCTGCATCTAAAACACAGATATCTTTAGGAAGCTGCAATAGAAACAATTAATTTTGTGAAATTCATGAGTTATTTAATACAACAAGCATTTCAACAATGTGAAGAGTAAAATGGTGTGAATGAAGTTTCCATGGTACAGCTAGTGTGCATGTTAGATATGGGATGATAAAATAACCAATGAATGGACTGTGCAAGTTATAATAATCTTAAAATGTAAGTCTCTCATTCTTGTCCCCAATGCTGACAAACCACCTGGTCTCTGGCCAGTTCCAGGTTTTGAGCATGGGCTGCAATTTTCACATAATCAGATTTGTCAGATAATGAGATTTGATAATGAGTCCATTCATGAATCGCAGACTTCAGTGTTGGAAGCAGCCAGAAGTACCGATCATTGCTGCAGACCAGAGGGATCGTGGCCTGGGCTCTGGGGATGAGTACGAAAGTCCCGTTGCTTGAGGGTGAGTGACAATTAGGTAAGGGAAGGTCAACTCGTCGTAATCCTACTAATACCAAGATTTTAAATAAATGACACTCATGCACAGCACTATACCTGCACAACATACTGGTCTTCAGGTTTGTCGTAAGGTACAATACGAAGTTGTGGAACAGTTCGGTGTCTCTCATACACAACACAGTAGTTTTGAAACACATCCATGTCATCAAGAAAAATCTGATGGAATATAAATATACATATTTTTTAATTCCTTGACAAGAGATCTTAAAAATAATGTGTTACTTGCTTCATAAGTATAATATTTATTATACAATGACTGGAAATCTTACCAAGGTCTGAAGTGATTTTCAGAGATGATGCTTAAGTTAACAATTGAAGTTAAAAAACAAACTGAAGAAAAACATAGTTAAAAAATGCAGTACAGTATCTCTCCTCTAATACTAAGGCATTTAAGTGCTACTCAGGAACATGTTTACAATCAAAAGTACAAATTGTAGCACTGGTAATTAGTAACCTGTTTTTTGTCTCCAATAAATGTTTCCCAATTTTCTTTTCCTGGATTGCTGACTGGTGCAGTCATCACCTGGTAATTAATCAATAAAGCAAGTTCTGTACACACACATGCCAAGATGAGAGTGCTTTGCTCAATCCTCAACCTCATTTTAATCTGAGGAATATTTAGTTTACCATGTGAAAACTTATTTTTGTGTTTACACCCTTTTTAGTGGGGGGAGGGGGATGTTGGGGTCTGAACCTCCTGGCACTTCATGCACACTTTACCCCCGGTTCCGGCCCCTTCCTTAGTTGTTCCCCCCCCCCCCACCTATACATACATACGTTTACACATACATACGTTTTATTTTTGCTTTTAAATTAAAATTACAATTAAACCATGCCGGCAGGTAGTCTAGGCAGGTCATCTTTACACAAATTATTAATACACATGTACATTGTACAACTAGGCACAACTACAAAAACAACTGAAAACAAAAAGAGAACTAGAGACTAAAATTAACAACAATGACTAGAAACCACTAATAAAGTAACGGTATTACAAATAGTAATTAAAATAAATTTTAAGAGAGACTACAGAGACCACTAATAAATTAACGGTATTACAAATAGTAATTGACAACGGTTACAACGAGGAACTAGAAATACACTAATATGATATTATTGAAAATTAATAAATACATGCTAAGAGGAAAATAAATTCAGCTTTACTTTTTGAATAATTACTGGAAGATCAATATAACAGTCTTCTGAAGCTAGAATTTCTCTTTGCCTTATTTCTATTACAAAATATTTAACAATTACACAGAATATTGCTTGATACTTACCCGGTGAGGCTGTACATGTAGGCTCAAACGGCTAAAATCAGGCGATATTCCGCAAGATTGAGCAGGATAATTGTTTTATTATTCAACACCAAAGTGCCTTTAACAGCTAGAAAGTTGCCCTTTTGCGGTGCTTTGCAAGACTTTGAACGAATTACTGCATCTTTACTTAACATATACTGCAAGAATATCTGTCAGCTGCATTTGATGGATATTGAGAGCATAATGACAGTATTACAATTTGTTGAATAATAATATGCAATTATATTGGCCATCTTGGGAATCCTACTTCCCACGTTTTCTTCTTACTCCTCCCATACCCCCTGCCCCTGCTGCCTGTTCCCCTGGGGTTCTCCCCCTTCCCCCCTCCCTCTCCATTTTTGTACTGTACTTACTCTATAGTTTTTATCATCAGCATTTGTTATGATGTAAAACTTATCATCTCTGTGGTCCACATAGTATTCCATTCCCTTCTGCCTGGGATGCAGCGGCTGGCAAATAAAAGACCCATCTCTGATGTCAACGATGCTAACCTTGAAGAAAGAAACCAGCTAATTAGGGTACCTGTGACTCAAAATTTATTAAATATTGACAAAGGTGTAGATTACAACATTATCAAATAATTAGATCATAGAGAAACAAATAAAAACTCTTTGTGTAAATACTACGTCATCAAAGCTGGCACAGACATCAGTTTTTCAAAAATTGAACTTTTGACTCTCTAACACATACAAAACAATACATAATTAAGCTTAGCTTTTGTCTTGAATTTTGAGTCACTTCCCATTCACAGAGTGACATTGAGCCACCCATCCTAATCACATGCAAGTCCAAGGTTCAAGCCGTTGCACCCTCATGAGTTACAGTTACGGTTCGTTTTCATCCGATACAAAACTGCATTTCAGCTGAGGGGTATTATTGCTCTTTGCATCACAGGAAAGAGGGTTCACAATATCACTATCTGAGGCTATCTAGCCATAAATTACTCTGATAAGGTTGTGTCTCAGATCAACAATTATATTATTTAATCATTCCTTGTCTACACTGTAAGTATCTTATAAATAGACACCGCTTTTTCTATAGCCTGGTTCACACTAGCATCATAAGGCTGACATAACGACAAGGTCACAAAATTAAAAAAAATCTTATCTTTCCTGTCACCAGTGTCAACAACCCAACATAACAACATAGTGGGAACATAATGACATAAAGCTACATGAACATAACGACATAAGAAAAAATGATATATTCTTTGTCTTTATGTCCATGTCGTTATGTCGCTAGTGTGAACCAGGCTTAACTCTGGATTAGCAGCAGGTCAATAGGACAATAAATTACCTGTAACTCTTACCTCAGAGGTTGATCGTGAGTTACAGTTGATTGTAATAAACTTCCTGTCTTTAGTAACACTTACATCAACAATATACCTACAAAAGTAAAAAATACTGTCATGTAAATGTACCATATGATAATCATTTTTATTATATAAACAGCAATGAAATACCAGGTGAGCTTTCGTGCAGAAACATGATATCTTCACATGTGAAGATAACATGTTATCTTCACATGTGAAGGACTATCACCATTGCTACGCTTATGTAATAAATTGCGCCTTTTGTTAGCAAAAGTGAAAAGGTTGTGGAATTCATTGGTATCTATGTAATAAAAAGAATATTAGAAAACTGTACTTGGAGATACAAAATTTCTCTCCTCGTGTTGAAACATGAAAATTTCACTCATGCGCTGTGCTAATTCATGAAATATCTTCCAACAATCGAAGAGAAATTTATTTTGTATTTACCGTGCAGCCATAAAGAGTACCAGACTTAAAACAAAATGCTGCAAAAACCTTTCATCTTCCTCTTCATGTAAGATAACATCTGACAGAACACTTTGACAAGTTTGGTGGCGTAAAACGGCAAATGGTCTATTGTCATCATCAGGCCTGGTATAGTACAAGGAGAGGTCATCACTTCCCCATTCTAAATTGGAAAAAAATATATATTTGTAATATGCATGTTAAAAAATGTATCAGTCTACATGCAGATCAGTTTCTGTTAAGTTGCCATTTTAAAATAATATTAATTATTCTTTAATTTTATTAGTGATGAACATAATGAATTTTGGTTACTTGTAAAGTTCTGGATACATAATAATAAATTATAATGTACAGGTCTTGCGTCACAATATCGATTGTTTTATTTCAACTTGAACTTGTGTGATGCATCGGCCACGCTTACAAATTCATTCCTACCGTCTAGCTTTGAATCATAACAGGTGATGTGACTGCTCTTATTTGGCACGACATGTCTGGTAACAAAGTTACTATTTATAATTGGAAGCCACCTATCGAAGAACTCAATTGCGTTGTTTTCCAAAAGGTTTATACATTTACCTGTAAATTATTCAGTTCAGCAGAGTAATTTTATCTTTATTGGTTATGAGTACGTGTTAATAATTATTTTTCAGTAATGTATATCGCTTCATATTTCGATAACTTACAGTATTGCTTTGATATCTTGTTTGGTAGTCATAATTTTACTGAAAACCCGGAAAATGTTTCTAGCGTTGAAGTTGAACATACATTCAAATAAAGAATATATAGCCAATTTATATGCGAAAATCAAGAACCGGCTTTCCACGTGACATTACAAAACAACATTCCTGAAGTATTCCCCTGAAAGTATTTCTTTGTTCATTTATGTACCAGAGGCATGAGAACATCATAACGTTAACACAGCCCATTTGCAGACTTGGCACAAGAATGTATGTCAACTGTAGTTCTAGGACAGAGATGCATGATAATGACACATATGAAATGAAAAAATTTAACCAAACTTTTAAAAGTTAAAAAGAGATTTGACTCACCAAAATTCACAACTTTAGGTACAGCATCAACAAAATTTATCATCCCTTCATGTGCTTCTGTAATATACAAGCTGTGAGTTCCCTCGCCACTCTTGTCCAGCAAAAATCCAATGTACTGTACAAATGGAAACGCACATTACATCACGCATAAATGTAAAATAAAAGGAGGTTAACACTGCAGCATTCCATTAAACAGTAAGGTGTGTCATTGACGTTATTAACCCCCACAACATTTAGATATGAAGAAACCAGGATGACACTTGTCTAGATAGTCAGTCAAGTGTTCACCTGCATTCCCTCTTAGAACATGCTAAATTGTCTGAGTCTCACAGGAGGTTCAATCGACATGTGTGCTTCACTACCTAACAAGATTATTTCCTTACCCTTCCTGATGGCGACATTTTAATCTTTGGTATGGACACATAAGAATATCGTTCCAATAACTCATTTTCATCAAGTATTGTCTCTGGATCACCATAGGAACCATCTGACAACAAAATCAAAATTATTATAATTATTACCGGTAATGATAATGAAGTTTCATCCAATAAAATCGAATATAGTAGTGAAAGGTATGACGACATAACCTTAGGTCAAAATGTGTTGTGTTCCTGCGCAAGACACATGTTATTCTCATGTACCGTGCCTCTCTTAGTTCAAAAGCCTACTACAGACTATAACTAAGGTCAGCTACACGTACCTGAATCTGGAGGGAATTTTGACTTATTATAATTCCTTGTTGACACCCAACATTAAAAATTTAGCCGGAACCAACAATCCATGTATGTTTCAATGACGTTGCAAAATGCTTCTTTACTTACCTTCTAATATTTTTCTTCTATGATACATGGGAAGATAGAAGTCCTTTGGTGGATTACTCAGATAATACACATAACCATCCAGTTCCTATAGTAATAGAAAAAATAAAAACAAATACTGTAAAAATATTGGTTGGATTGCGTAAATTTGCTCAATCTCAACATACAGTCTCAACATACAACTATAGTATATTATTACATTGTTAGTTATTATTAGTAGTAGTAATTTTAAGTCATTATTTTTATATTAAGAAAATGTATGTCATCATAGTTTAAATTAGTAGTCTTAGTAATAATTTTATATTCATATTGTAAATTCATTCTGAAAAACCCCTTGGGGAGAATTGCATTGCATTGCATTGCATTGATGTGGCTATGGTATATACATGCCATGCCATGGGTGATATTTAAAAATTCTAAGTAAACATGACTCTGAGGCTTACAGGTTAAAAATGCAAATTTTGGAATATTTGTTCGTCTGTTAATTTCCACAAAAGACTTGACCAAAAGAAATAAAACCAAATGTAGAAGTTTGTAAAACCTAAAAGCTTTGGTGCCATGTTTGATTGAAGAGTGTACAAGTAAATCGTTATTAAATTGTTAAAAAAAGAAGATAATATTTTTGAAAGGTGTGAAAACTACTGAAGCTTGACTCAATCTTGTCCCCATAGCCCGCTTTTCTTTTGTATACCCACCAACTCTCCTGGTTTTCCCAGGAGTCTCCACGTTTTTCATGAAATGTCCCGGTTGGATTTAGTGCTCTTATTATTTTGAGCTGTTCTCGATCAGAAATGCAACAGATTTCTAAATGTCTCCAGATTTTTGCATTCCAGGGGTTTGCAGGTATGCTTTTTGTCAGCACCAAGAATGCGGACTCTGGCCAGGACCGATTTTTGGAGCATGCGCATGGTGCATTGGTTTGATTCGCGGCCAATCAGATTAAGCCAAGTCCGTGAAATGCGGACTGAGTTCCAGGATCAGTCCTGGCCAGAGTCCATGTTCTTGGTGCTGACAAAAAGAAAAGCAGGCTCTGGGGATGAGAGAGAAGGTTGACTGAGAATTTCTAAACAGGGAAATTTCATTTGAAGGTTTCAAATGGCAATGTGACAAAAACGTGTTCCCCTGGCTTTATTCATTTGGTGATTGGACACTATCCATTCATTGAAGCTCAGTTATACTCAAACTTTGTACAACTTTTAATTGCTAAAATAACAGAAGCCAGAGAAACCACAGAGAAAAATAATGGTAAAAGACTGGTGAAGCAGGAAAATCATAATCTCCCTTTCGCATAGCAAAGTTACTTGTAGACGAAACAGGATCTTGAATGTTGAGGGAAAATAATTGCTGAAAATGTGAGGTTTGTGGCCAAAACAGGAGGGTTGAAAATTATCTCTGCTTCAAATAGTTGAACAGATCTGACCTCTGGTACTGACTCATCATCAAAGTGTTTCTCAATCAAGTCAGTAATTTCTTTTGTCAGTTTCTCCTGAAAACCTTCCGTGTCAGCTAATACAGCATCCGCATATCTGCAATAAATGGACCAGTCACAGGTTTTCTAGTTAAAGATTGGATTACATGAGCTGACTTGCTATCATGGCAGTAAAAATCCCACAAGCACTGCTTGAATCGATTGTACAGACCACAGACATTCTTGTGAACTGATAAATGCATGAAGACGGTAAATTTAAGACTCAGTGAATAATGATAAAGATGCATAAATTGTTCATCATTTTTTGTCACAAGTACAAGACAGAGAAACAATCTGACTCCCCGACGGGAATCAGACCCCATGACCTTTCAGATACCAGTCGGGTGCTCCTACAAACTGACAACACTTGGGGAGCTAGCAGGCTATATACTGAAGTTCATGTGTGACACATTTTCTGCACACTGCTAGGATCAGCAGTCTCAAAAGTGTCAAGATTGCAATGTAATTATGACCAAGCTCACCAAGAGTTATCCGTAGCTCAATTGGTAAGAGTGCAAAATCAGTCCCTGGGAGGTACGTTCAAATGCTGTTGGAGACTGAGAGTTCTTGTGGCTTACAGTAATACACTCTCCTAAATATAACTTCTGTTGAATGTATATATTGCCATTCAGTTGTTGTTCTTGTTGTTTTAACATAACTTATACTGTATAGTAAGAGAAGAACATCCCACCTGTTTTCCTGTTTTATATATTTCCTTACATCCTAAATTAGAAACAGAAAATGAAGGTGGCACATTTTTTTACAGTAGCATCTTACAGTGTAGCAGTAACATCTCAGTTAGCTACTAGTTCACAGAAACTCTACCACTGCTGCAATCAATTGCTTTTGCAGCTCCAAAGTAATCAGTGAGAATCTTCATTTCCACGTTATAACAAAGTAGTTTCTGGTAAATGTAATTGAGAACCTGCTATACATGCAGATCAAAACTCTTTCATACTCTGTCCAACACTAAGCCGCTTTAAACCACACCCTTCACAGTGGCAAATACTCATAGCAGAGCAAGAGCAGCCCAAAGGGTCACAGAGTAGAGCCCAACTGCAACTGGAGTTAACGTGCAATTATCCTGATTTATTTCGGCTGGGGAAAGTTTCTTGAGTAGCTGAACATGCTACAACAACAGCAACAACAAGCTATTTTTTTAATAAAGGCATTTTCACAAATTATTAGGAACCAGCAAAACAAGCTCGTTCTTACGCTTGGCTAAATCCATATATTACAATTTCCATAAGGCCCTCCACCACCACCCCTTAGTTTCACTCCACCCCCACCCCCGCACTCTTGATTTCCTATGGTAGGCACTGGACATAGATATTCTCTCACTTTCGCACCCCTCCCGGGAAAGTAAAACCCAATATAATTTCCCTGCTCCTTCCAAACCAATAAAGCTAATTTCAGGCGCATCAGACACGATCACCAAAACTATAAATATAATTTGGGTTTAAATAAAACGGATAAGCTTAGCGGAAGCCTGACCTCGTGTAATTAATTTTTACAGTGAGAGAATTTTTCAGCTTACCTTTGATTCACGATGTTTTAGCCAGTGAAAATCATCTTGAAGTTCAACACCGTGTACTGTTTCAAAGCTTGGATCTTTCTTTGGTTTTGGCTCGCTCGGAGGTGCTCCAAACAGCCTGGAAATGAAGCCGATCGACGATAAACCACGCAAGCCAACACATGATGAGGGCAGAGAGCTGCGCCAGGCGAACACCTTGGCCAAGCGGAATCCTTGCATATTTTTCAGCTCATAAATGGAGACAGTAATGTGTCGATGGACTGCCTTGACTCTGCACCATTCTACGATCGCCGTTCTAGCAAGTGCAGGCAATTTTCATTCACGCTTTCCCATGGATATCCCCCGTTGTTCTCTTTCCAGGGAAAAAGAGCGCGCACCAAGATTGTTCAGCGGTAACTGCAAAGACGACTAATACGTTGTGTACTAACTACTGAAAGTTCCCTTGTACCGCACAATTCATGATTGCTGGATATGAGAGAGCGTTCGTTTCGAATGATTACTGGATTTGAAAGAGCATTCATTTCGAAAAGCAAAAGATTTAAAGAAATTTTCGACGGTCGGTTGCTCACGTTCGCACGTAACGCAGATCCTTGACATCCGGTGCAAAACACCGTGCGATATAATTTTGCGTGATTTGAACAAGTGGAATGTAGAACAAAATAGCACGTCCTGGTACCATGCAGCATATGCAAAACAATGGGCTCACATCAAGAAAAAATAAGGGCGCAGGTCCATGCATGAATCTTTTCTTATTGTCTTGCAATAGAAGGAGAAAAATGCTAAAAGTGTTGAGAGCAAAGAAATATCAACTAAGAAGAAAAAAATAACTATAATAAGAGCTTTAAAATTTCACCAGAATTTCAGCTTTGATTTCTGGACATCCTGTCCAGAAATCAATTTGATGAATTGCAATCCACTTCCATCCTTGTAATCCTGTACTGCTTCCCCAAAATACCTGTTCTATCTTGTTCTGTGGAATCTTTTTACGGTCTTTTATCAAATTCATTCGTGTATTTGGTAGCATTTTGCACAATAATATGGAAATTAGAACATAAAATATAATCGGGCGTGACAGGGTATCTGTCAGTATCTTATTTGCCGTGTTTGCAACAAAGACTTTTTTTATTCCAATCTGGTAAGTGCTAACCTACTAGCATCTGTTTTTAAAACCACGTTTTCTCCTGCCTTTTTTTTTTCTAAGTTACGTAAATGCAAGCTACAGAGTGAAATTGAATTAGTAATTATGAATTTAAGCACAGAAAGCCATGTTGAAGTCACGAACGGCAAATTTAAGTCACATTTCCCTTCTTCAATGCTGTTTATCGACTTTTTGTCAAAAACATCGAGTTGTAACTTCTTAGATAGAAGCAAAAAAGTTAATGTTTTTTGTTCACTTTCCTGGGCAACATTAGTGTACGTCTGCCACATTTCGTATTTTTTGCGAGGAGCGACGCGCCTCAATTTTCGTTAGAGGTCATATGTGAAACAGTACGTACGTTATCAAATGTTATCTTCTAATGAAGGCAAAGTGGTATAATGTGCATTAGTAGAAACTCAGCTGTGTTCTATTGGAGATCCGTGAATCTGATAGGTTCTCCCACTGTTTTCTATTTTTCTACTCTTTGAGGGGAAAAATTTCTTTATTTTTGGCTTAAAAGTACATAAAGTGGTTGGTTTTGGAATGTAATCCTTTAGAGTTTCTACTAAAACAATTAGACTACTCGCTCGCGTTTTCTATGAGCGATAGTCAACTCGGTTGCGCCTCGTTGACTATTCACTCATAGAAAATTCAGGCTCGTATTCTAATTGTTAACTAGCCTCCGCGAAGACGGGAATTTAACTAAATTGTCCATCTAAACGGAGACTACTGTCAACTCACCTGCGTTCAGTATTCCAGTGGATGGTCAACTAGACTGATCAGAATTGATAGTAGAAAACGATATGAACCTTACATAATTTTTGTAACATACATGAAAAGGGTTGACATTTTTCTCCAAAAACTGGAATGTGCTCAGAATGTAACAAGACACGTACCAAAGCCATAGGCGTACTCGCACGTTCGGACTTAGGGGGGGGGGGGGCTGTAACCTCCCTGACCGAAATAAAAATACACAATTTCCGAATGCGCTAGCATTAACCGGTATGCAACTACCCAAAATTTGCACTTGCTTGTCGACAACTTTCCAAACTGGGGGGGGGGGGGGGGGGGGGGAGTGGGGTTCGCTTGTAAGCCCATGACCAAAGCAGACTTTTGATTTGACCATCTCTGGATATAGTTCAGTGAATTTCTTGACTATAAATATGTATGAAAAAATTACTCGATTCTGATTGGCTGAGAGCAGTGCAGTTCAAGTGTAACACCAGTACAAATTACACAATGAAATTCTGGATTATGAAATTGCAAATGTTTTAAGTTCGTAGCATTGTCAGCTGATCTTAATCAGCTCGTGCAATTTCAGCTTTTTGGAAAACTCACTGGTGCAAATTAATTCCAAATTGAACTCAAAACCGTATGATTACCTGTACTAACTGACAACTAACAATAGAGCCTTTTCACATGACGTCGTCAACCGAACTTCTAATTCAAAACAAAAATGTTTTAATCATGCAAGGATGTCAATTTTCTTTTAGCATTTTTTTGATATCAGCGTCACTAGTAGTGACTGGCAATATTTTTGTTTCAGTAGAGCCAGTTCTGTTTGGAAAAAGAGCGTTTGGGAATGACTGTTACAGAAACCAATATTTTTAACATTTTAAATACTTCCAGGTTTACTAGTACTATTCAAAATGAAAACTAAAGCATTTCAAAGAGGAAACTCGTGTCTTTATAATTCTGTCTTTCTCAGTCACAGACCTTTTTGGCCGCCATGTTGGTCTCACTTTGCTACACCAAATGGCGAACCCATTCTAAGGTCTTCTAAGCTTGGCAACTTTCCGAAAATTGTTTCCTCTGAACTTGGTTGGAAGAAAGGCTGCAGAGTTTATAGAAATCTATATTTTCCTACTCCAGAATCTATGAATTAAGTTTATTAATGATGTTCTAAATGCAAGAGGAATGATCCTGTTATTTTCGGGTGTAAAAGATATATTAAAATCTTTCTGAATGTGTTCGCAGCTGTCAAGTTGGAAAGCAGTACGTAATTAAAAAGGCATTAAGGGCTACCCCTTCCTCTTTTAAGTGGAATGATTAAAAGCTTACAATTTTCAATCCGTCAAACGTTTGATTTGCGTCGTAAAAACCGTAAATTAATGCGGAGGCGAACTGGTCTTCAGCTCAATATAAAAGTGTCGATCCTTTTGCACGGTGTATTCTTTCCACTAAAGTCCCTTTGCAGGACGTTCAACACAGCTCGCATCTGATCTATACATTTTCTACATCGATCGCTATGAATAAGTTCTCCACCTCGCTGGTTTTTCTGTGCCTTGTTGTTTCAGTTCTGCTGTTAGTTTCTAGCCAAGATGGCGAAGCGTATATACCAATTCCAAAGTGTAACGTTATACGCTGTAAAGATGAATTAAGCGGGAAAACAAAGGTATCGTCATTTTAGAAGCATTTTATTCATTTATTTTTTTTGTAAATGGTCTACGAGTAGTGCCTCTTTTTCTCAATTGTCCATTGACCGTGAAGCGAAGATAAAGGGCGGGTACAAAAATGGCCTTGACAATTTGCGACAGAATGAAAAATGCTCAGCCCCCTGCCCATTCCGTAAGCGACAGTAACCAGTGGAGGATCTAGGGGGAGGGTGCAGGGGGTGCGCACCCCCACCCCTCCCCTAAGATGACCTGCGACTTTCTAATATAACTAGCAAGTGTTCTGCTTACGTTACCCATCAATTGCGTCATTCCTTAGTGGAGCACCCCTGCTAAGAAAATCATAGATCCGCCCCTGATAAGATACTGTGAAGAAAACATGGTAACGTACACAAAATTGAATACAGAAAATTAAAGGCTGAAAACCCCCGGTTTTTTTTTTCACTTAGACGCTAAATGTTAGCTAATTGTTCGCAAAAACAAATGCAGCACATATAATGTGATTTTATATTGAGCCATTTTCTTAGCAAATTGTAAAGTATATCTTAATTTTAATTTTAGTTTTGATTTAAAAGGCGCCCAGCTATTTGGATGGAGCCGGAGCGGTTTGTCACTCAGGAGTCTCCAATCAGATGCAGGCTAATAGGCGAGCTCATTGTCCCTATTTAGCGTGCACCTGTTAATAATTTCGGTTAATTACAAGCCGTAATATAATGAACACATTTTTTGGCTTCAAATTGTCTGTTAATACCAATACCCATGTTTTTACGTCTGATGTTTTTTCAGTTGAATCAGATTCGTTCCCGAAGAAGAAGCATCTGCGATGCGGCGCGCTCTCTGAACTGTGAAAGCGCGGAAGCAGTATCCAGTAGCAGTCTGAACCGTGACGACAGCTGGAGTCGCAGACCCTGAGCGTGTTTAACGGACTAACAGTAACACTAAAAGCTTGTTTTCAAAATACACGATGGTTATAAATAAAAGGACGTCATTAAATTATTCTGGTGCTGTTAAATCTTTTATACCAGTGGTTTCACTATTAATTTTGAATGCTTCAAACTAGATACAGGTGCGATGCTCTACCAACTAATTAAGCCACACATCGGGAGCAAGGTCAAATGTGAGTTCATTCTTTCCCGTGAGAGGAAAACCTACATTTAATATTATGAATTATGAACCTTCCAACTGGTGGGGGTGGGGGCAGTCGGCGTAACAACCCTCCAAGTTGGGACCATTTTAGTCGCCATGGCGAGCAATATTTTGGAGCTGGCGACTAACTTGCAAAAGAAGTCGCCAGCTGGCGACTGAAAGGATTGAGTGCTTGAGCTAACGTTAGCAACTAAAATTTTTCACTGGCGGCCAAACTTGAACAGTCAGTGGCCAAATGGCCACTAAGAAAAAAAATATACTTGGAGCGGGTTGGTCGGCTATATTAATAGTGTGGAGGAATTGGATTCGAGACCGACCGATCGAATACAAATCGACAATTCCATTATATTCACTGAAAGGGAGGACTACGGGAACCACCCTAACCATAGCCCGCTCTGCCTCTATTTTGTCAGCGACTGCGTTCCAGAGAGAAAAACTGCTTGCGACAATTTACGTAGACATGTATAACAACAAACAACAATATTTTATTACTTGCTTAATACAGCTTCACTCGCCTGGCACCGCAGGTAGCAGTGCTAATCGAGGCGAGCCAAGATAAAAAAGAGAAAATACACACTAAAGATTTACACGCTCCAAAAACAAAAAAAATTGCATATGAAAACAGAATGAGTTTACAGAAACAGCTATGTAATTAATTGAGGTTGACAACGTAGTAAGTTATGAGAGGTAGATGAAAAAGACAAAATGGATAAGATTTGATAGGCCAAAAGGACAAAAAAGTAGCCCCTGAGAGTATTTTCTAACTTTTGAGGTAATAAATTCTAATTCTTCGTACGAGTCTTCAGAATGTAATATATTGCACAAGATCATACCAGTTTTAATTTTAAACATGAGTTTTGGTAGCGTTCGGAGCTTAGTTGGTATCTCATTACACAGTTTTGCACCAATTTTTGAAAACGATTTTCATTCAATTTCAAGTTTTGATTTTTGAATAAAAAAGTTGTTAGAAGCTGATGATCGCGTGTTGTATGAATGAATTCTTTTTGCCGAAGGGATGAACAAATCCTTTAATTGTGAAGGGATAACATCATTACTTACATCGTGCATTGTTTTAGCTAGCAATTTATATAATACAAAAAGTGTATAGTCTGTGCACGAAGAAACAGAGGAATGGCGTGGTCACATCTCACGGTCAGCGAAACACATGAAACGTGGACAGCACGTTTTTGGAGGATCAACAAGGATTAGGTAGTTGTATTGACTAACGAGAGTAAGGAACGGTTATCCCACAATTGAGAAGATCGTTATCCTTGTTACCGAACCAAGATATATCCCATGGCTTTGATAGATGTATTACTCGGAATTGGCGCGTCGTTTCCACATGTGTTGTCAGCACGGTCGATGCTAGTACCAAAGCCAATCCTGGAGTCACTTGTTATGCAATCGCTCTCGTTGTTCGCCATGATACCGATTCTTGCTCTTGCAAATGGATTGTAACCAGTAGCAACGTTAAACCCTTCCATATTGCACTTCATCTGCAGAGAGACCTGGGGACCAATCAGCGACATCCACGTGTCACGACCCAGTGAGGTGGCGCGATATTGCCCGTCAGCGATCAGTGAGTACAGAGAGTCGGCCTGCTGGTTGATGACAATGAACTTGATCTGTTGGCCGATCTTCATGGCAAGGCAAATCTTGGAGTGAGGCGTGCTCCAGTAGCTCGGTAACTTTGTCTCTTGTAAATCAAACCCAGACTGGCCTCCTGCAGGATTGTATTCATTTTTATCACTCCAGTAGGTCGAATTATATTGAAAAGTGGTCTGGGGAAGAATATCAATCAATTTCTCAGTCATAATGAACATCGAATCCACTTCAAGTACAAAACATTTCCTTATTTTTTTGATTTCAGTTAATCTTTGGGTTTTGCTAAAGCAGGCCCGCGGCCCACGACCAACCTCACGGCCCGTGAACCAGAGGCTTACAGCCCACTCCATGGCCCGCGGCCCGCGGTCTACTTCATGGCAGCATTTTTTGGTCAGCGGTATGCGCATGTTAAGAACATTAACTCTGGGAGGTCTGTCTTCCAATTCCAACCTCGTCCCCAGGGCCATCTGCGGTTTCAAAATGGCGTCAGTTTGGATCTACTTTTGTTGATCAAGATCTACGACAGTAAACTCTTATTGAATACCTTGTTACCGTTGATCTTCATGACAGGCGTCCATCCACCACCTCCGCAGTCTCCGAGGTCATTGGTCATGTGACAAAAGACTGGAATTGTTGCCGAACCTATTTTTAGCGGGAAGGCTTTGTTCCCTTCAGCCCTAAAATACAAGAAAAGATCGAAGTTTCACAAGTCGAATATGAAAGTCCTAAGCATTACAACTGCCATTGGTTATCGCTTTACACCAAGCAAACCTAAACTTGCTACATCTAATGCTTCGCCTTTCAAAAACAAATTCAGATGGAAATTTTCCCAACAAGAATCGATCTGAAAAATTAATTAATCAACATGACACGAGCGTGGGACAAAGAAATTTGCCATCACTCTCATTTCCACAACTCATGATGATAGCGACATTGCTGATCCTATGCAGTATGCGGGACGCGTGTCACATAAGAACTCAGTAAAAATGAGCTAGCTCTCCACGAGTTCTCGTAGCTCAGTGGATAGAGCGCCCACCCGGCCGGTGTTCGGGAGGTCATGGGTTCGATTCCTGTCGGCGGCTCAGAAAGCAAGTTAGATCAGCGAATATCTCGTGATCTTGACCGGACAGTCTTGGTCAATAACCGGTACGGTACATGCATGAACAAGTGTAATATGAAAATATGGTCACATTCCAGTTAATGAATGACTCACTGTCTGCCCATGACGCCCCCTTTACCACTCGCAAATGCATTGGCAATATTCAGGTATAACTGCTACTTACAAGTTGTTGTCGTACAATTCCCTGCATGCCCGAGCCACTAAGGAAGAGATTAATATTTTATGTTACTTTTTATGGATTTAATGTTTGGTGTGGAAATATGAAAAAGCTTAAGAGACTGACAAGAAGGTAATTTGCGACAATCCACACAGCTTGTGTAAACTCAGGGAAGGATATTGATACCGAAGTGATCTTGCTGATATCTTAATTCTCCCGTTCAATATTTTTAGTTTATAATGTGCTATCCCTGATAAAATAATGTCAGCTAAAATACCTCTGACTGACCGAGTGAACAAATGCGGTATACGTAATTTGGTAGATACGATTTGGCAAACCATCAAAAATAGATATGGGTACGTTTTGCAAGTGATCGAAAAGCAAATAATCACTGACAAACCACGACATCTTCTCAACCTCGTCCAATAACTGTTAATTATCCACGTTTGCTCTTTATATTTCCAGTTGATTATGTACAATAAAGTTGAAGTTGTCTCGATATTTGGTTTACCGATTTCGCAGTTTTCTCCCCTATAACCAGTTGTGCACACACAATGGTATTTCTTGTACGTCAATCCGTTCAGACAGGTCGCATTATGAAAGCATGGGTTATTGGAGCATGGGTTCTGAAAACAACATAAAAAAACTTTCACAAGTGTTGTAGTAACTTCACTGAAAATATACAGTCTGGACAACGAAAAAAAAAAAGAAAATAATCAAACAAGCGTACACTAAGTTAAAATTTGCTCGCCTCGGTTCCCACGTAGGAGAATCCTTCTCGAAGTTTAAGATCTCCAGGGTGTTGCGAGTGATCAGAATCGCTCAGTTGGCACAAGACTCGGTCGTTTATTGCTGAACCAATGTTGAATGACACGCAGTTTTTCTCTATGGTACACCGTGCTCTGCAAGAACTGCGCATTCCAACGCTTAGAGAAATATTCTTTATCACGTGACCCTCAAGAACATGCCCATCCACCGGAGAGTTAAAGTTAAGAGATCGACAGGAATCTAGAAGATAAATATTACAATAACAATCGTTACCATCGTCTCCATAGTAACCTTTCTCCTCTTCCTCTTCATCCTGATCCTCATCATCATCATCAATATCATCATCATCATCATAGTAATTGTTTTAATCGCCTTCTCTCCTTTTCTATCCTTACTTGTTTTAAAGATGTCACGAAAGCTCGGATTATAAAACGAAATGAGTGTCTTTAGAAGGAAACGGAGAGAAATCAGGTTTTTCAGGACTCCCAATCGAGCTCTTCTCTCCTTGCACAGTAGCGGGTCTAGGGCAGGGGCCAAGCGATATTCCCAAATCAATATGACTTAAAGGACTGCAAAGAAGTTGCATATGTCGAGATTACTCTTGTAAGTTGTATCGAGGCGTTTAATCCTGACAACTAAGACAACTAAGAAGTTAAAATGTATTAGCATGTCAACGCCTTATATCTATCCTTTAATACCTTGTAGACAACCATAGAGCTCCACTCTCATCGCTATTTGGCTGTTCCAAGCCACTGGTCGAAAACGAATGTAACGTGCTGTGATTGGCGGGTTTAGTACATGGTAAACAACCATGTTCTGGTTCGTGTTACCAGCAAATTCCTGAATTATTATGAGATCAAAATTGAGGTATGACATTTAACTTAGTTAAAGTGCACCTAACCCCAAAATTTTTTTTTTCGCTAGAATAAACCTTTGCACCAATTTGAAACGCATTTTACCTTTTTACCAAATTCTGACTATTTATAGCATTCAAAAGTTACGATAAACTGTGCATCATTTGTTCCACGACCGAGTCAGAAGGGGCGTGGGTCTATTCTCGATTTGACGTCACAAACTGACTTGCATGCATGTTTACAAAGAGTTGATGTGATGCAAATCATTTTGTGACGTCACATCAGAAATAGACCCACGCCCCTTCTGACTCGGCCGTGTAACAAATGATGCACAGTTTTTCATAACGTTTGAATGCTATAAATAGCCAGAATTTGGTAAAAAGGAGAAACGAAAGGTGCAATGCGTTTCAAACTGGTGCAAAGGTACATTTTAGCAAAAACAATATTTTGGGGTTAGGTGCACTTTAACTGTGAGACCATGGAAAGGTTATTTAATGACAAGCATATGCATTCATTTGCCATCCAAGATATGTCCAGGATTGACCGCTAATGAGATACAAGCTCGTTATCCTCACTGATAAAAGTTCACTAAAACACACATAATTCTGTAAAATATGAAGTAATATGAAAATGGAAAATAACCCAGTCAAATATGAAGTAGTAATTGAAAAATCCTGGACATAAGTACTAGGTATGCAGACTTTACCTTTTATTTACTTATCGCTGACATTTCAAGTCTGCCATACATCTCGTTTCACGACTATTCTTTATTAACGTTAATGTGGCAGGGCTTTTACAGTGGTCTTTGCCGATTAAAATTGTCTAAAACTGGGTGCGCATAGTGAGCTAATACCTTATCTGCGTTTTGTCCTTGTTCGCTGTAGTTAAGAAAGTTCATTCCATTGTTGCTGTGCTGTAGCGTGTATCTGGTTACCCAGTGAGGGTAGTCACTTCTCCCTTGTGTTGCTACACGTGTTATCTTAGTGTACTCACTTCCCAGGTCAACCTGGAGCCATTGATTTGAACCATCCGTGGCAGCCACCCAAGCACCTGTTTTGCCTCCAGAATACTGAATGTGCAATCTTCCCCGGTTGGCGGCTTGATCAGCGTTCCATTCCGAAGATGCGCTGAGTTTATCGTCAGAGATTCTTCCGCTTTCCATTCCCAGAGCTTCTTGACATTCTAATGTTTGTATTGGAGAAGATCAATTACGATAAAAGTACAGATTAATTAAACAAACTTGTACTGATTAACCCCAGCACGAATAGGGGCTGCGTTTCTTTAAAAAAATCCAAGATTGGATTCTTAAATCCGAAAACAGATTTTCCGTTTCAAGACCACTTGGATCGTAGGACACCACCCTGGGCAAGGGAGGTCTTCGGCTCCTTTGATGCACCATGATCGGAGTGATCTTGGATTAATCTGTTTAATAAAGAAACGCAAAATTTGTTTTCGGATTTAAGAATCTAATCTTCGATTTTAGGTGTCCGGAAATAGGAACACCTCTCCAAAAATGCAAATAAACTCTTTTGTGGTCAAGTTCAAAGATACGAAACTGAACTGAAACAGAAAATTCTTATATGTTGACAAACCTAGTCCTTTAAGCTTTACCTATGTCCTAAGAAAAGTTTAATCTGTATCGCATTTTGCGAGAACAGACCGCTTAACTGTAAATAGGTAATTCGACGCGCGCTAAAAATCGAAACAAATTCCACCTACCTCGACTGAAAACTTTAATGTTCTCGCCTAAACGGAGTGTGGCTTAGCCACGAAAGTATCAAACGAAAGCTGGCTAGTCGATAAGTCTTTGGAACATATCGATCGGATTTGTTTTATTGTTTCAACGAAATACGGAATCGTTAGTCGAAGTTTTTTTAACAGGGCAACATACTGTACACCAATTGTGTTTTGCAATGTTTTAGGCACGGTCAACCCCCAAACCAGCGAACAGAAAATGTAACAAAGAACTTTTCTGGGCTTCATAACTATTTTCCTAAGCTTTGTTAACTATGGTAAGAACGGACAGAAATATTAATAACAAGTTTATTATGTCACCTTGTCCTGCAACAACGTTAGAGTATAGACAGCAGCATGCCCAGTATAGCAGAAACAGTGACGACAACCCAGGTAGCGCTGATGAAGAACGGCGTTTCATTCTCACAAGCTCGGCGATAGAAAAGCTTATTAGTTAGTGTCAGAGCTCGACGTTCTAGTCGGACAATGTGCAAAGAAAACCTGTAAATTTGAAAATAAAACGAGTTTTTACGTTTCGTTATGAAAACAATTCTGAAAACATACGGCTTGAGCGAAGACTTTTAGAAGGCAGTCTGCATAATAACTTTCCTAATGACAAGTTCGACAAATGGCAATGTTCGCAAAAATTCTAAGACTCCATGAAAAATTGTGTCAGTTTGACTCTAGGTTTTTTTTCTAGTTCAGGCAGTATGCTCTACAGAAATTGAACGGGTAAGCACTAAAAAATGATCATAATTAATTTATGACAGGATCCGTCACTCACTAAGTAAAAGCTGTCATGCGTTTGTTTTGCTGTGTTTGTTCACCAAGGTGAATATATTCCTCCGAATATATTCCTTCCTACTTTGCACTGACTGCATTCAATTACAACAAAAATGACAGCTGTGGCATTGCTAGCAGAGGCCGCACAATCAATATAATTAGAATGTAAAATCTAACAGTGAATGCTGATGACGTAGGTAAATCGCTTCTCCAGGATGTTTTTTTTTTCTTGCGCGAGTTTTGGCACCGGTTTTGATTCACTTTTCCACCGACAATGTTAAAAAATAATCGCTTCGTGTTTAAGAAGCTGGAGTCTCGGCTATCGCCTTTTATGAAATGCATAAGCGTGACAATTTGAAACACAGTGGGTAAACTAATTTTGAAAACTAATAACCGATAAAGTAAAGTGTTCAAAGCTTAACATAGAACCAATTAAGTATTTAAAATTACTAGCCTAGCAATTCTGACAAGTTTCATACTGAACTTCTTGAAAATAGCGCGCAGGTTTCATTAATTTTTCACTGACGTACGAACTAAAACGCTAAAAACAGACGGTCCGGGGTGTCTCCTAATTTTGTATTGAGTAATTAGGTAAACATGTCAGCACATTGAATTTTCTTATTCATACTTGACCATAATCGCAGTTTAGGGAAAACTTTTTATTTTCATTATACGCAGAGGGTAGAATGGATCATAAAATTTCTCTCTTTGGGCGTCTTCTAAATCAGGAAAACATGAAATAAGAAATTAGGCAAACATGTATCTCGTGAGACAAGAATATTTTTATTTATGCAAGACCATAGTCCCATTTAGAGATTGAAAATGTTTAATTTTAATATATGCAGAGTGCAGCTCATAATGTATCTCATTATGGGGTTGTTCTAAAACAAACCTTTTTGGGCAGGTTTTTTCTTTTGTGATTTTAGAGGAATTTATTCTAATTGTTACACGCTGCGGGTCATACCAATTTTGTAAACTGTTTTGTAAAAACCGTGTTCAAACTGACTTCTAAAGCCAAAAAGAGGTGGAATAAATATATTGTGAAAATTTGAAAACTAACAGGCTACGATCTTTTGACTCAGTGAAAGCAATACAAGGCGAGTCTCATGTCCAACCCATTGCAAAAAACAAATTCCCACTTGCAATAGAAATTCTCGAATCGCGAACCTTTAAGGGACTGGTCATAAAGTACAGGAGGGGGTGGGCCGGAAAAATTGATTTTCTAGTAGACAAAGTTTTAGTGACCCACCCTTCCTAGTTAACACAAAAAATGTAGCCCACCCTTTTAATCCTGACATAAAAATAACTGACCCACCCCCCTCTTTCCAGGGGCATCTTAAGTTACTAAACAATAGATAAAATACCATTAACCTTGATTTTTGTGGCATCAATTGGAGTCTCCATAGAAATGACGGGTCATATATGTGGTACATGGTCTTCCAGTTCTGGAGTTACGAGGCTGTAATATCTCGTCATTATCTGAGTCACTTCCATCGTCGTCACTGGGCTCACCAACCTCAAGTAAAATTACATCATCCTCATCATCAGAAACATCACTGTCCATTGATTCAGCAGGATCACCATTATCTTTAGCTTCGTTATCTTCATCGTGAATTCCACTTTGTTGTATCTTGTGGTATTCTGAATTTGCTAACCATGCATTGATTGTATTTACTTTTTCCGCTTTTTTCATCTTGCCATGGGCCAGATGATGCCTATCAAGGAACAAATTAAGAGCAGGAACAGTTTGTTTTGCTAGTGTTCCCTTGTGGAACATCTCTACCCAGTCAAAGTCATCATAGGTTCTCATGACTTCCTCTTGTTTTTTTCGCTTTCTTTCTTCAGACCTCTTTTCTTTTTTCAATCTTATGTATTCAAGATGTTCCAGGTACTTTCTTGTTAGACAAATCTTTTTGAAAAAATTCCAATAGACTCTGCGTCATCCAATGCAAGTGTCCCATCTTCAAATTTCTTTTTAATTTGCGCTCTTGGCTGATAATCATCTATATCCCTTTGAGAACCACTTGAAGTAACAGTAGGGGTCTTGTCAAAGGGCAAGTAACACAATTCTGGTGGAGCTCTCTGATCTGGCATTGGCCTTGGAACTCTTTCCAAGCCTGGGGCTGAACAGGGAAATTTAGCACAAAACTCACATAGGGTTTTGTTTGTGTTCTGGCAGTCACCTTTTAGATATTCCAAGTAGAGCTCTCCCACCTGTACATGTTCTTCCATAAACGTATTTATTTTCTTAACGTATGCAGATCCTGGTATGTCTTTCTTCTTTGAATCTGGTGCCGAAAAAAACTGGCGTAGTTGTTCTGTGTTGAAGAAAAACTGTGCATTCTTGTGTGGGGTCAGAAATGATTGCATGTAATCTCCAGCTGGACCTGGCTCGTGATTGATTCTTTCAGCCACATTCCGGGCAACGGTCCACGCATTTTGTTCTATTGCCAGCTCCTCGCGTTTCTTGATATCATCAAGTGAGAGTGCTGCAATTTCATCTTGAGTCAGTCCATCAAGTGCGTCATGGAACTTCCATTGCATGGCCCCACCATCAACCAGTGCTTCACCAATACATGCATTTGATCTCTCTGCCTCATTCTGGCCACTGTCATCTCTAGCTCTGTGAATTCTATTCACACGATCAGAATTCAGGATTCTAGCCATCTCGACATCTCTGTATCTCACTTCTACATTGCTGCTTCCCACATCAGGCCCTGCATCTGTATTCTTAAGGATGTCAGTCTTGACTGGTGGCAACTTCAACTCGCTGATGCATTCTAGGACCTGGTCCACCTTTCTTTGGAGAGCACCGTATACTTCCCATAACTGTTCTCCGGTGACTGTGATGTCGGTAAAATCTTGCTCCAAATGGTCTATTATTGAATCTACTGCATCCTTCACCTCATTTCCATAAGCTATATCTTCAGCTTTGACGTCCACTTTGTCTTCGTCCCATCTTAACATAGCTGCATTCAATTCACGTCCAAGCCATGACAAACGCATCATTTCATATTTGCGGAACTTGCAATTGGGCTTTTGTGTTACTGCCATTATGTCTTCATACATTGATGTGTCTTGAAAGTTTGTAACAGTTTAAACCCTAATTTAGAAACAGACAGTGACACAGATACTGAGGATGACTTCACTGAAGATGATGTCAGTGATGCAGACTAAACCTTGCATGGAATGTTTTATAGGTTGTTGCTTTCATTTTGTTTATTTTTTCACATGAATATTCCTTGTTGACATAATCTTTGTAAAAACAGCTAGCTGTCACTTTAGCCAGTAGGTGTAATAATGAGCAGTTTTATTCCAAGTCATTTATCACGCTATATTATTGCCATTTAAGTGTTAAATTGTGTATTTGTACATATTTGCAGCTAATAAAATTGAAGCATAATTGTTCATAACCCACCCCCAATGTATTGCATGATGTTTCTTGACCCACCCCTTTTTACGTGCACAAAAATGATGGCCCACCCCCCCTTTTTTTCCGGCCCACCCCCTCCTGTACTTTATGACCAGTCCCTAATCCTAGCTGTTTTAAATCAAATGGAAATGTTGACTGTCTCTACTGCTCTGACAAAGTGCACCCTCGTACTCTCCCGCACGAAAAAAATAGAGCCCGAAAACATAGAATATTGGGAGCGGTTCGTACTGTGTCATTTGCAATTAAGCAATAATATTTGAATTCAGATAATCGCAAAGTTTAATTTAAACTTAATACTGGGCAACTGGGCAACAAAACATCGAAAACAACCAACCAGCTATTTCAAAATAAACGAATTCATGTAAATGTGTTTCATTGACTAAAATCTGGCAAGTTTCTCAGTCAAGCCGATTAGTGACAATACAGCCAAAGAGTACTGGAGATGTTTACTTACTTTTCTGTTCATAACGGAGAAGCACTGAAGATAAATGGTCATAAATGGAACAAACAGATCGACTTTATTTAACAGATGCCTCGCACAGGCGCTGCAAGATCTGGAAGTGACGACGGGAATATTTTAGCATATACTCACGATGGGCGCACAGTGATCATAGGTAGTGCAACAGTTTTCGTAAGCTTGTAATTCTACTGGTAGCTGTTGCTATTGTTTCAGGGGCTACGGGCATTGTTCCTTTTTTTTTGTTTTATGTTTTTTGTGCAGGGTATCGAGCCATTCATGTGAACCTTACGGAACTTCTGCATCGTCGCAATCAGTGATAATTTTTCAGGTGCCTTGTTAAAACGCAATCGTCGTAAACGTAATCTTCACGTAAATATCAGCATACCAAATAAGACTGCTTGGTGTTAAGCAACTGGAAAACATACAGGGCTTCAGGGATCCCAATGTGTGGCTTCGTAGCACAGTTCGTAGAGCATCGCACCGGTATTCGCGCAGGTCATGGTTTCCAATTGAATCACGCTGAAGCCCTGAATTTTTCTGGCTGCTTTATTCCAATTGCTTAAATTGGAAATTCACTGCGATTATCATTTTTCAGTTACAAAGTTAAGTTACTTTGATAGAAAGCCCTGATCTTGCTGTAGAAGATGAAACAATTTTTGTTGGTTATGGTGTCATCTGACGCCATATGACGTTATTAAAGACACCATCTTGGATTTCATTCCTTAAATTACGAACGAAAACAAGCCAGTACGAAATCAAAGGTGATGAATGGAAAATATACAAATTTTGTTATAAAGAAGTCGACATTTGGCCAAACCTGCATGTCATTACCTACAAACAAGAGTCATCACGTTACTGGAGTCACTATGGGTATTGAGCAGAGGCCTCGTTTTAGGTTGAAGGAATTTCTTTTGCCTTCGGAAACGACAACAAATGCTGATAAAAATTTCAAAATTATTTTGCAATGTTCATTTCAGTCGGGCGTCATTCAAAGATTTTTGTTTACAACTTAAAAAAAAAACAACGTGACAGTTAATAACTGAAGTTCACCCGTAATAAGTCCAAGAAACGGAGGCAGCGTGGACGCAGTGTAACCGAGTGGTGTTGCTAAAAACTCGCACAGCTTAAATCTTTCTTGGATGAAATTAAACCCAAGCCAGCAGTTAGAGTGCATTCAGATGCAAAATCTGTAGTATGAATTTGCTGAGATTCGCTTTAGTTAAAAGCTATGACGTCATAAAATTTCAGCATTATGAATTTCAACACGTCCAGATTTTGCATCTGAATGCACTCTATCCATTGGCTTTGGTTTCATCCGAGAAAGATGCAAGCTGTGCGAGCGCTTTTAGCGTTTTTGTTTTAGTCACGTGACTTTCCAAGTATGGTCACATGCATACATACATACTTTATTCGTCCTAAAAGGGCTTTTCGCAATAAAAGCAAAACGTTCATATATATATACGAATAAATGAAACACAACTGCCTAAAAGTAACCTCAAATAGCAGGCAAACTAATCAAGCATGGAAAAAACCTAATCCCAGGATTTAAAGGGAACCCAACATATCAAAGTGTGCGCGAATGCGCTCTCCCAAAATGTTCCGCACCGCCCACTGTAAGAAGGCTCCAAGTAGAATCACCTCTGTTCTTCGTTTTCCATCACGACCTGTCTGTTTATGCAGTTCCGATTTTTTATTTGGCACGAATGCACCTTGCCAATTATTGCGCCACAATTTTCAAAATAAGTCCGTTTTTTGAACGAAGACTTCTCATTCTGTCCGCCATTTTATTACCAGATTAGGTTGCAGTCGGAATGGATCGATAGAGAAATTTACGTCATCTACTCGGCACTAGGTTATTTTTTTTTTCAATGTGTGAATCCAGCTGATTAGAATGCAGCACGCGCTTTTAGAAGTAAGTTGCTGTTCTGCACACCAATTTAGCTGGCCCATTCTTGTCAAATATAACATCGGAATCGGGAGAAAACAATAACAACAAAATTTCGCATTTGACGCTCTTGTCTAACAATAGACACTCGTGTCTCGCGTTTAACGTCTCACTTTTGACCTTGTGTCTCGCATTTGATACTAAATCAAGTCTGAAGTGTGGCGCACGAGTCGCGCCTCGCGTGTGGCGCAAAAGACGTGTCTCGCGTCTGTCACTCGCGTCTCGCGTTAAACGGTCGCGTCTCACTTTTGACCTTGTGTCTCGCATTTGACGCTCACGTAACTCGCTTAATCCGCCTGTACCGTAGGCCAACTGCTTGCCCACATAGGCGTGCTGTAAACTGTTACTCTTTCCACATTTTAAGCCATTAAAGTCTGAAGTGAGTCCACACACAGTGTTTTGTTCTCTTTTCAGGAATTCCGTGTTACTGACAGGTTTTACTTGTTTTTCCGGTTTTTCCACTGAACCCACCTGGCAAATGGAAAGACAGTAAACAACATGTACCGCAACGAAAAACAAAGGAAAATCAATCATTTCGGATTCCAAGAGGAAAAGAAAATATTACTTCAAAATCTAGAAGTTAAATAAAATAAATATTAAGTTTCTTGTCATCCTACAACGCAAGAATATTTCAATCTTAAACGCCAAGAAATAAATTTTGAGAAAATTGGAATGCGTTTGTTTACAGTGGCCCTGAAAACGCATTGGGGGAGTGGTCAATAAGGACTATAATATACTTCTGGGACTACTTTCGGTTTCCCCATGTTTCTAGTCTGTCTATCTGTCAGTTTTTCCGTCTGTAGGTACACCTGCCTGCCAGTGTCTGCCTCTTTGTCTGTCTATATGTCTGCCTGTTTGTCAATTTGTATGTCTGCCTGCCTCGGTGTCTATCTGTCTGTCGAGATCGCTGACTGGCTGGCTGGCTGGTTGTCGTTCGGTACACATGTGCTCCGACCATTACCAGTTTCCAGCGAGTGGTATGTACTGTGCAAGATATAAGTCAACCAATCGTCCTGGAAAAGCAATCCAGACTTCATTCAAACAGTTCACCATAGCAACAGCAATGAGGCGTACACATCTTTCAGTTTTAATAGTAGTTGAAGGAAAATCGTGATCCTTATGAGTCTGTCAAATATGATACAACAAGCATTTAACTACTTCTTAATGTGAGACTAATACACGTGAGCTCAATTTAACAAATAGATACCATGTTGCCATGCGTGTGTTCAGTAACAGATCACTGATGACGTCAAAATTTGGTAAGAGCAAAAAAGTGGCACACGAGTCGATAGCCGAGTGTGTCACTGATGTTCTTACCACATTTTGATGTCTTTTGTGATCTATTACTGAACAGACGTGCGACAGCATGGAATCTGTCTTAAATGCCGGGGGATTTTGTTGTTTGGCGTATTTTTCACTTTCCAGTGTTTTGGTTTTGTTCCAAAGTAGCCAGGGCTCAAACTCGTAGTAGCCGGGGGAATTCCCTGGCCCCCGGCCCTTAGTGACAGCCCTGAGGAACCAATTAAAATGCGAGCATAATTGGGCTTATTATATAAATCAAATACAAAACTGCAAGAAAATAGGCCTTTTCACTGATGGAGGGTGGTCATAATTTTGATTTATATTGTTTTGAAATTAAGACATAGTAGATGCTCAGGGAGGAAATTAATAAGTATTTGCCTCCTGGGCATCCCATAATAAGGGCCAATTAAAATGGTAGACAGGGTAGAATTCAAATGGCCGCTGTATCGGTAAAGTAGTACATTTGGTTTCATGTACAAACCTGCCCAATGTGCAATACACATGCACTGCGCATATATACAAACAACAAAATATATATATACACCGCATGGGGATTGCACATGGTTGCTACCGTATATATCAAACACTCAACATTTTAGACTAGTACATCTTCAGGATTCAAGAATAAGGTTTACATACATGTATCCATGCTAAAAAGTGTGCAAGTTGTATTTTATTTACATACCTGCAGGTTTTCCCGAAAGGCATTCCTTAAAAGGTTGGAATAAACTAAACCCGGGCAAACCATTGTAATACCAACATTTTTATTATGAAGTTCCATGCGTAAAGTGTTGAAGTAACCCTGTAATAATGTGAAGAATACTCCTGACCATCAATACAATTTCAGTTAAAATATTACAATGTTTAACTCGTGATGGGTTTAGTAATCATATTTAAGTGTATACAGTACGTAAATACGTTTCCCACTAAGTGAGGGCACAATAACAGCAATCATTATGGTTGTGAAGACTTGATTTTGGAAGATAACAACACCACCAACAACAATTTCATTAACAACAACAACAATAATATAATAAAAATGATATTTTTTTAAACAGTACAATGTAGTACATATGTAGTAGCAGCAGCTTCTGTGGGAGTAAACGTACTGTCTGTGGCAGTGCTGGTGGCGGTGGACGTGGCATTGGTGGTGGCAGTACACTAAGATTACCACTTTCAAAGTGTCACATTGTACATGTATCTACCTGGAGAGCAAATTTTGAGGCTGAATATGCAGCAGTGTTTGGACCTGCAGCTGAAAGAAGTAGGAAAAACTATCAAAACACTGCAATTTATTTTGTTTTCTAAATATTTTCATCGACTGACAGCTCGCAGTGTTGGCAAAATTCTCAGAGGAATCATGAAGAATTAATGAAAACTCTCAAGATGTTTTTCTGAATCAAATGACTCAGGGGTATAGAGTCCATGGCCAAAAAATTTGTTAGAAAAAAAAATCTGTGAGAGTTCATAAGTTAACATCCACAAAACATTGTATGTATTTTCCTCACAGTGACCTATATAAATACAACAGGTTAAATTATGCTTTCACTGGATTGACAGGTCCCCAAGTTACAGAACTGAAAATATAAAGAAAAGTATTAATTACCCCATGAGACAACTTCAAGAATTGTTTTCTTGAAGTTTAGAGTAACCTTGATGTTCAAAATTGAGCAAGATTTTGGAACCCCACCAAAAACTCTCAAGCTATATGCAAGGCTGTGCTTTAAAAATTACAAGGAGCCAGAAGGTTCCAAATGCCCAAAGGAGGCACCTGGGTGCCCTTACAGCACCGGCCTGTATATAATTATACAATTGTTTAACTTAATTACCACACTTTCCAGACGCACTACTTAGGACTACAATTTGCCCATTTTTACTTTCAACCATGTGGGGGAGAACAGCTTTGGTTAAAGAGATTGTGCCAAGGACATTAATGTTCACGACAGTGATATCAACATCAAGATCACTGTCCACTGATGAACCAATTTGAGCAATGCCTGTATTGTTCACTAGAAAATCAATCTGCAAAATATAATAAAAAGTAAAAGTTGACTTCAACTACAAATATATGTATATAATATTATATATGCTATAACGTCCAACTCTTATGCCTTAAGGCTGGTTCTCACTAGCGCATAAGCATAAGCAGAAGCATAAGCATAACATAAGCGTAAAAAGCAAGTGAGAACACCCACAACATAAGCATAAGCATAAGAAAAATGAACATGTTTGTTTTTCTTATGTCGGCTTGTGCTTATGCTTATGCTGATGTCGCAGTTTCCACAAGTGAGAATGGGGCCGACATAAGCATAAGCATAAGCTCAAGCCTTTCAACCAATCACATGTCACTTTTCCCCAGACTTCTGCGAAAAGTATCACAAGCAAAATGGCAGATGCTATGACATCTGTAGACATCAGCCATCTTGTTTTTAAACATTGAGGAGATCTGGTATTGAGTATTGCATCAAAAAATGTATTCTGCGTGTGCGTCTGTCCTTATGCTTAAGTCGCGGGTGTTCTCACTTGCTTGTGCTTATGCTTATGCTTATACGCTAGTGAGAACCAGCCTTTAGGGGTGACTCTCACTATTTCAGTGAGTCTCACACCTACAGGTTGGAGAATTGATGTGAATTACCATGCGTACATGTATGTCCTTTTCTTTTTAATTCATAATTTACTTCAAGTTTATTTATTTTAGAAAGTGTGTTAGTTAAGGCTCACATTTTCCAACAGGTGTGAGAAATTTGACCACAGCCATGTGTAAGATACACACTTTTTACCAGGAGACATGAGACTCAAGGGAAAATTATGCATGAGAGTTAATTGGCATGAACTCAGGACATGAAATAATTCATCCTTAACGTTGCATGAGCTTTTTAAAAGACTAGAAAGACTTAGAGTCAGCTTAAAAAAATTGGAAGTTTACAGCAATGTTCGACTGACAGCATAGACTTCAAAAAAATGCTCAAAAGACTATCTGTCAACTAAGTTTAGAATTAGTCTTTGGGTGTTCTTTGGAAAACTTCATAGCTAGTACTATATGGAAAATACTCTGCTCATTCAAATTAATCTTGATAGTATGCTGCAAAAACAAATATGTTGTTCTCTTATTTGTTTGTTTGTTTATACTATTTATTTATTTTGCTTTACCTTGCCAAACTGTTTAAGAACTGCATCCACACAGTCTTTGTGTGATGCGAAATCTGTAACATCCAGTGGAAGAACAAGAAAATCTTCCTCAAAGGTTAATGGAAAAATTTTACTTGCCAAACCTACAAAACAAAAAAGAAAGGAGTCTTTTGTGTATTCAAAACATTTTACTTGCAAATGGAGCTTTCCAGGGCCAATGTAAACAAACAATCAAACAATTTAAATAAAAATAACAGGGTTAAAAATCCCAACTGGCAGGAGGCAGGCAAGTTCACTAGTTATGTAGCTCGCTGCGCTCGGTCCGTACTGCCACGACCTTGGCCCAATATTCCCCAGTACGGCCCTCGCGCTCGGTTAGATAACAATTATTCCATGAGCCCACGTTGGATATGAAGTGATTATAACCAACTCGCGCTACGCGCTCGTTGATTATTTTATCACTTCATATCCAACGCAGGCTCATGGAATAATTGTTATATAGTCGGAGTTTTTTAGCCAATCAAAAAGCTAGAAATGCAATAGTCGGAGCTGAGAATATACTAATAAGAGGTTATTACTTCGGGTTAATGCTTTCGTTTTTTGTTTCTAAGGGCTGAGAAGTCTTGCCTGCCATCAAGAACCACCACAGGCCGTTCATATGTTGTATGGGATTACATGTACATGTACGTGACATACATATATCAGGAAGTAAAAGTTGCCTAAATGTCTTTAAATCGACTCCAGGATTACAGAGACATCAAAGCAACGCAAATAAAACATAAGTTAAATCATTTTTAATTACATTCTTTTCCACAAGTAGAATTTGGGGCCATTTTCGAACCTTTCTCGTACCCTCTCTTTTTTTGTCACATTCAACGTATGAGAGGCCTGTGGAACCACGGGGCGACAGAGCGATACTGGAGATCGGAAATGAAATAGAAAAATAAAACGCACACTTACTTAAGCACTGAGTTTTTACCCTGTCTAATTCATCTTTTCTTCTTGCAGACAACACCAATTTACAGCCACATTCAGCCAGTCTGTAGGCTAAATGTTCGCCAATACCACTCGACGCTCCAGATATCCACACAATCTTCCCTCGAAATCTTTTGTCCGGTTTCACCGCAAACCTCTCGTAGAAATGAAGGACTGCATCGCAATCGGAATAGTAAATCCTCAAGATGAACAATAAAAGAAAGAAAACGAGACAAAGCTCGAGAAACCCAAACATGATAGCGCGCGGTTTTTGGCCGCGTGAAAATTGGGGCGACAGCGAAAACAAATAGTGAGACGTGGGGGAAGGGGGATAGGGTACCTTCTTCGGATGTGCTGAAGAAATTCGTGATCGATTACAGAGTATATTGACAATAATGGTAACAAAATGACTTTTATCGGTATTGTCCATTTGCGCCCTTCTAGTGTTAAAATTTCCTCCACTGGGCAAGGATGAGTGTGGTTTTCAAAAATCGTTGCAATTGAAAATAAAATTTCACAACGCCGCGAAACTTCCTCTGTCCGGCAAGCAATCCAAGAGACCGACCGTGAGATAGCACTGAGGCCTTTTATTCTCAGGGATTGGCTAGTTGATTCAATTGGACGAATTTCTTGAACCAATTACAAGGCTTAGCCTGAATCGAAGGAAGTGTTATCGCTTGACAGGAATAGTCTGTAATTTTCGAACTAGGGACGGCCACGGCTGAAATTTTGCATGTAGTCCAGGTTTGGGGCCCTAACTACGAAATAGATAACTTACTCATATCCAACGAGGGCTCATGGAATAATTGTTAATTATTCGTCCAAGAGGCATTATTCGCCTAAGACGTATTATTCGTCTAAGACGTATTATTCGTCTGAGACGTATTATTCGTCTTAGACGAATTATTCGTCTGCGAAGTATTATTCGTCTGAGACGAATTAAAGGTTTTTTTGCTACATGCTACATCATGATCTTTGTACGCTCTGTAATATAGGAGTATTTCTTCATTTCCCCGTGAATAATATTCTAGTCCAGTGCAGGGTTATACCCCTAGTACTTCTAAATTTACCGGTACCCATTTAACTCATTGTCAGGGAACTTGACAAACGAATCAAATCATGAGTTTTATAAAATATTTTTAATTCGTTCAAGCATCCGAGTACTGAATTTCCACCATATTTCATCCAATAAGAAACTATCGCGAACGCTTGGAGTTGAGTCGCAAATATTTAATACAAAAAGTACACTTACAGTACACTTCAAATGTAAAAAAAAGAGAGAGAAAACAAAGTTACCAGGCAGTTTATCCTGCAATTGCATTAACAAAAATATTAACACGTTTTATTTTAAAATTGTCAGTTACTTAAAAAGCACCAACGCGAGAAGACGTCACTTATTTCCCAAGCAAATACTTGGGGGTCTTTTCGAAATTTCCGGACGAACACCCCCGTATCATCGTTTTTATAAGGGACTCCTCACGGATTAGGCTCCACTGAACAACAGCGTTCATTTTAAATGGGCACGCTTTAGTCGCAAGTCCACAGACTCTTTGAAAGCTAGACTGACCACCTTGCATCACATAAAACACTGCTCATGGTCACACTATGACGAGAGTTTCGTCTGCATATTTAAAATTTAGTTTATACACAATAGCTTTAAAACTAAATAGCACATACTCACATACTCCTGTGTTGCTAACACGTTTCAATATTTTGATGTGCAATAGCGGACGGGTTCACTGGTCTCTCTACATAAAATTGTCGAACTAAGCAGACAAGTTCTTCGTAATTTCCCTCCTCCTTTTCATTATCAGACCCTTTTTTCGCTAAAAGTTTTTTGTTTTCTGTACGCTCTTTCTCCTGTTTATCTTCGTTGGGACTGTTACGCTCGAGTTTTGTAGTTTCTTCTTTTTCCCTATAAAAAGAGAAAGTACAGACCTTAACAATGTTTGGGAAACAAATGCGAGGCCTTCCAAGCGGGGTAGCTGTGTCGCGATGTCGCTTGCTTTTGGAGACCGATATCGCCTAACCTACAGCTGCAAATGTCGTTGTCGTTTTTTGTAGTGTACGTTACTGTACCCGTCACTTTTGTTTTGCGAGAATCTGTTTCGATGCAGGGCTATAACCGGACTTTCATTGCGCTCAGTAGGCCTAAAGGGGGCATTGAATGTAGGCTCCCGCTGGAAAATTTTGAAAATCTGAGCCCTCAGAAATTCAATTTCCTGTATTCTGAGTCACTTTCATGCCACATGTATAATATATTTATTATTATTTTTAAGTGTAATTGGTAAAATGCACAACTTTACAATGTCACTGTCGTTTTTCACTGTTTATTATGTCGCTGTCGCATTTTAGCAGCGTTATCATGACACTTGTTGCTTTTTAAAAATCCCCATGTCGCCAGTTTTCAGGGCCGTGTCGCATGTCGCTTTTACCCCTTGGAAGGCCTCAAATACAAGGCAAACGTAATCAATACATGATTCAGGCCCGTAGCCAGGTTTTTTTCCGGAGGGGGATCTGATACTGAATTTAGTGCGATTAGAAAACAGTATGATACGAAAACAGGCAACCAAAAACGACCTTAAAACTTTTGAACTGCAAATGTTTTTGGTGACTACTTTTCGCATGTATTTTCAGTATTAGAGGATAATGATACTATTTAAAAATAACAAAAATAGAAATAAATTTGAAAATCCGAATAGAATTATACTATACTATATTCTATGCCCTTTTTTAAAATTGTTGCGCAACAAAAAAGTGGACCTCCGCAACCTGTGGGGGGGGGGGGGGGGGAGTGCGAGTGCACCCGTCGTACTCTCCTTCCCTACGGGCCTGTGATTACAACGGAAATCGAACCCATCAAACCCACGACCTCCATGATACGGCGGTGCCTGCCCTACCAACCGTGAGCTATGAAGCCTTGATACGTTGCTTATGTCTATCACATGAGAAACTGGCAAAAACACATGCATTGGAAGCAGTATTTTCGACACTTCGCATGCCTTATTCCCAAAGGAACACTGATAAAATTTCAACACAGTTTAAAAAATAGACATTCTACTACCAAACGTACTAGACAACATTTAGTAGGATATAACTTGAATGGGTAAACTTACGTTCTTCTACTGCATAACGATGCTCTGTTTAAATTTGCCTGGTCGATATACTTCTCTGTATTAGTATCTAAAACAAACAAGATCATTTAGGGCTACTGCTGTATAATTGTTAAATATGCTTTCTAAAAATTCTATCTATGATAAGGACGGCCTAGTTTGTCATGGGGCGTGGCTATTTTAGTGCCCGGTCCATGCCATTTTTAACGGTACGTTAATTTCATCATTGGCAACCAAGCTTGTTGAAATGTTCGAAGCCGTATCTGCTTTAGTTTAGGACTGGGCTATACGCGCGCACCGTGATGGCGATGATGATGACGATGGAGCCTCCATTACACGGCAATAGGCGGAAAAGCACATTCATTGCGTTTGATCGCCGTGCAACACGTCTTGGAGAAATTTTGCTCGTAATTTCTGGCGTGCTTTTGCTATCTACAGCAACAAATAACTTCTGCTAGAAAATTAGTTATTCTGTAAATGCCGTGACTTGCAAAAATAATCAAACCTGGCATATTTTACTCGAAATTTTTCGATTAAACTGACTATTACTAGCCGGCGTTTTCAAATTTATTCACTCTGACGAGCGTTTAAAGAGGTCCAATTTTCAGTGACCGAATACGCCGTTTTAGTCTTGACGGAAGTTGCGTTTTCAACTTTATACGACTTATAATTGGTTAGACGAGTAAAGTAAGTAACAATAAAGATAAAGTGAGTACCGATAAAGGTTATCCATGAAAAAAGAAACAGAATCGACAAAAGACATTCGACGTTTAATCTTGAGCTCACACAGCTTCAGAGAAGCAATTATGTTAATGATCTCAAGTACATCACAGGAGAATTTGACAGAAAAGCCATATATATTTTTAAGCAGCTGCGTCCTTCAAATTTTAATTTTTTATACACATGGATCTTTTCTCGGATCTCGGATGCATAGAAAAAGACTAAAAAATGCTTGCTGTCGAAATTCTGTAAGAAGAGTGATATCAGCTTTTTGTTTTTTCGTCTAATTATATTTCATAGAAACCACTCGGTAAGTGATAAATGAAAAGCTGTTGTTATTGTTTATTGATTAGGAATAGCTCTTCCTTGTCGTATATTAGATCATGCCCCTATCGTGGTGCCTCGGTTATGTTAGTCAACTACATACACAGTCGCAGTGAAGACAGTGAAAGCAAACTTTCCTTTCAGTGTTTGGGATTCATTTCGACTGTTTGTCAGGAAAGCAGATTCACACTGCCTTTGCTGGAAAATACCTTAGTGGAAACATTAATTGCCTCGAGGAAGAGGAACCAATGCGAATTAAAGATCAAAGCATATTGAATAATCTGCAGTCGCCTGGCAAAACATCCTCTTCCCACACTCTCAAATTTCGGATCAAATAATTATATTAGATCGAAAAGTGCTCATTTTTAGCAGGTATATCAACAAAACCTCAAACAATATTGACACAACTGACTAGTCCCTGTAACATTTACATTCATCTTCCTTTATTATCGAGGACGAACGCATAGGACATACTGTGTTATCTTTTGCTGTATCCAGTCTGATAATACTCATCTCGCCCGTTCAAAATTTCTCAACACTTCTATGTTTTCACACTTAAACGATGATTCTAACAAAAAGGAATGCTGGCATTTTTCTCGTGACAGGTGGAATTTCATCGATGGCTGGGTTAATATTTCTGGTTCAAAGAATTTACTAAAACGCTTTCTTTCGCAGAATAACAAACGGAAATATGAAGATAAAGTCTGTTACCTTTTGAAGATAGGAGTTCACTGAAGCGTGGAGTGTTCTGTAAAAGTGAAGAAGACTGGACCTCGATATCTTGAGATGCTATTTGACGAATATCGCTTCCAGTCCGGGCATTAAGGTCGATATCTATTAAGTTATTACACGCCGCTTCCAAGCTTCCTTCAGTTTCTAAGTCGCTTCTCTCGGTCATGACTGATAACAACGTTCACCAGACGAAGTTTAAAAAAATAGTGGTGGGCAGCAGAAAGTGCGAAAACTAAAATGTTTCAATTGATCCCAAACTTTCGGTCAAAAATAGTCAATCTTTCATCTCGAAGACTCATTCAGCCGTGGCACAACAGTCATTTTCATTGGTCTAAACCAAGTTGTCATGTTTTGAATAATTAAACGAAGACAGCGACGGCAGGTGTACGGAGTTTTAGACATTAGAATCGTAATTTTAACCATCTACTTCAGTGTACACAATGTCCTGTGCGAAACAATATCTGTGGCTAAAAAATTGTATCTTTTACCTGCCATAATATATTTTATTTTAACAGTATCTGGCTATTGACGGTGTAAAGTTCACCGGTGAACTGTAGCAGAGATGTTTCATCAAGTCATATGATAACTAGATAAACATTTGATCTATTGGAAGGTTTCCTTTTTCTGTAAAGATGCAGAATTTGAGTTTTAATGTCACAATCGGGAAAACAAAACTATCCAATGCTTAAAATTCAGGCCAATAAACATGTCATATTTTTCTCTCAAATTAAACGTTCGAAAACTAATATTTATAAAACATATTCATCTTCCCCCATAATGGTATATTCGTACAATATTCAGGAAATTACATGTGATTATGCAAATTATTTCAATGTCTCGGCGCTCTGTTGCTATGGAAAACTTTATAAACCAGTCGGGATTTTTTTTAACCATTTGTTAGCGTCATAGAGATAAATTTTTGAACCAATTACAAAATAAATGGATGAAAATTGTCTTCTCCGATCTCGTTTTGTTAGATTATCAGTTCGAGTTTCACGATTTAAACCATCAGGAAAAAGAGGTCTTATTTGCGTCGTTGTATCAAACAAAATTGTAAATTCTCCCAAAAAAGGTTGATGATACATAATTCAAAGAGTTATTCTGAGTGATCAAACTATTTTTTGAAAGGGTATGTGACACCAGAAATCGTGATGGGTTACTTGAGGCTAGTAACGGAGTAAATTTGTCCTATTTGGACTGGGAAAATGGCACTGGGACTGGGATTTAACCACTGATGATGATGGCCATCCCTTAGCTCCGGCTTGAGCATAGGTCATTGACCACTTCCGTTTTCCAACGGGTTCTGTCCTGGGCAAGCCTGCCTTGTGCGTTCCAGGTGTGACCCCACTTCCTCATTCCAAACTCCACACCCCTTCTACCGGAGTTCCTTGGGCGACCCTTCTTCCTCTTGCTCGGAGGGTTCCATAGCAGTGCCTGTCGGTTGATGTTGTTAGTCGGTTTCCTTAAGGTGTGGCCTATCCACCTCTACTTTTTCTTTTAAAATCTCGATTGGTTCCTCGTCTGTTCCTTCCCACAGCATCTCATTTGTTACCATGTCTGTCCAACTAATTTTTCAAATTTGTCTAAGGCCCTTTTTGACGAGGGCATGCAATTTCTGGGACTCGTTCGTTTTGTTTGTTCTCCAATTTTCTGAGCCATAGAGGAGACTGCTTTGATATTGGTGTTAAAAGTTCTAAATTTGGTTCCCCACGAGATGACGTAGGAGGATCACACTTTCCTCAAAATTTTGAAAGCTACGGCTGGCTTTGTTTATCCTGACCTTGATATCTTCATCGGAACCTCCACCAACACCAAACAAGCTGCCTAGGTAAACGAAATATGTTACTTCCTCATTGTGATTGGTCTGCTGTTGGTGCAGTTGACCTTCATAATAGGCCCTTTGCACGACCCAGCAAACTCTAAATCGTCAAGCTGCTCCCCCAAGCTCCCCTGGATCCCATTTCGCTGTTCTATTGTTGTTTCCTTCATGATCCGGTCAATAGCAAGTAGAAACAAGAACGATGCCATCAAACAACCTTGCTTGACCCCAGTGTTGACTGTAAAGCTCTCTGACAATCCACCAGCATGAAGGACGTTGCAGGTCATCCTATCATAGGAGTTTTTGATGATTCGAATAAATTTCCCTGGAATACCGTGGTGAGGCACCAAAGAACGCTTCTATCCAGGCTACCAGAAACCTTCGCAAAGTCGACAAAGTTGACATAGAGGAAGGTATTCCATTCAATGGACTGCTCAATGATTATTTTCCCGATGGTTCAGTGGCGCTACAGCAATAACTAAAAAAATAAAAAGCTTAAACATGATAAAAAAGTCAGCAATTTACATAGGAACAAAGAAAAAGGTGTGTTTTAAGTTGTCGTTAAAAATGTCAACTGAGTTCGAACTTTTTACGACCATAGGTAACGAGTTCCATAGACGTGGGGCAGCCACTGCAAGGGACCGACCTCCGTAATTTTTAAGATTATAACAAGGATTACGAAGCCGATTTTGTGTAGAGGAACGTAGCGGTCTTGCTGGACGGTAGTAAGAAAGTAGTCTTAAGCTGGTCACCTTCCCTTGTCAAAAATGCTACCCCAATCTCCAAAATGGGAGCGAGGTTTATATTTTAAGCGCTCTCTAAATCTATTATTTGACACTACAGCTTAATCGAGAGCCTATTTTCCTGCTACATGCACGAGCAACACAATCAATGACTAGAAGGAAAAGTAAGAGGGAATTGCCTCAAACTCGCGAGAAATTCAAGGAGTTTCCTAACGAAAAAGAACGGACGATGTGACAATGGCAGACGATGGCAAAGGCATGAAATGCTTGCTTGGTGGCAAAAACTTTAGTAACTGGGATTTGGACCAGAGTTTACCTGGGAATTGGGATTTGAGAAAAATTGGTAACTGAGATTTGCCTCCCTTATCCCTCCCCCCCCCCCCCCCACCCCAAAACCAAAACCGAACTATTGTGAGCTTACGATTCTCGACTATTATCGCTTTAACTGCGACCCAATTAGTTACATACTCTAAATAGAACATCAAGTAAACTCAACAAATACGACACGCGCAGTGCAGCTTCTAATTTATTATCAAGAGAGTGAAAGAGACTGATCACCACAAATTACGAGCACTCGATCTAATCTCTTCTGCACTTATCCCCACCCCAGGAACGAAGGGAGTCTAATAAAATCAATCGTTTTAGATCCTCTTGTTGCAAGATACTTTAAACGGTTGATTTGATTGGGCGATGAAAAATAGGGCTGTGAACACGTCAGGCTAACAAATGAATAAATATTTTACCTTGAACAAAATTATCTCCAGAAAGTCACTTTGAAAGTCACTTTCAACGTGCTACCGTGAAGAAGGCAGCACTGCCGAAACGTCGGTGAACATAACCGAACTTAATAGCGTTAAAGAATACCAAAAACTTTTCACCTGAACAAGACGCTACGCAGTTTTTAACAATATTACTTGGGGATTTCAGCCTTGAAATTTTTGAAACCACTACAAGAGACAAAGAAGTAAAAGTTGCAATTAATTGAGAGTAGGATGGTATTTTAATTGAAAAACATGAACATTTTAAGCCCAACTTGATCGCAATATGCGTCTAACATAACTACAGAGTTACTTTATCAATTGCCAATTTTGCTAGTTTCTTACTACATGCAGTAAAATGAAACTGAACAGACTGAAATTCGGATGGACAGTTGAAGTTGTATGTCTACTTTAGTGGCTGTTTTTCTTCATTATCCGTACAACTGATACAATCTGTCGAGGGAAAATATCAGTGTCGGGTAGCAGCTGTCATAAGGTCTCACATAAATGGTTCGCTACACCTGAAGAGAACAATAAACTGAACAATTGCAACTGACAATACCCCTACCTCAAAAACAATTCCAACTTCTACACTAGATAACCAGTAAAAAGCTGTTACACTACCGAAATGAGTTCAACGACCCTCGGGCGCACACAACTTACAGATTTTTTTTTTAATTACAAATTTCAATGATTATCCCAAGCATGCAATTGTGTGGAAGCTTCAATTTTCTTTCTCGTCCTTGCGTCGGCTTGTCGAGTATTTGTTTCCCTTGTGGTTGCTGTGATGACTTTTCCCAGACTTGACACCTTTGTCGTAAGTGGCAGGTACTGCAGCAGGGGCTGCAGCTGGGTAGGGTGCTGGTGCAGCGGCAGGAGCTGCCGGGTATGGTGCTGGAGCTGGATACGGGGCCGCCGCGGGGGCTGCCGGATATGGCGCTGGAGCAGGATACGGGGCCGTTGCGGGTGCTGGATATGGAGCTGGAGAGGGAACTGGAGAGGGCACTGGAGAGGGCACTGGAGAAGGAACTGGAGAGGGGACTGGAGACGGCACTGGAGAGGGGACTGGAGAGGGAACTGGAGAGGGTGCTGGAGAGGGGACTGGAGAAGGCACCGGACTTGGACTTGGAGAAGGAGCAGGCTGCAATGAAGGAAATTCACGTTTAGGCAAGTGCTGCGTGATGAACGTCACAATATAGTTAAGGCCGAGGAGAACGAGAACGAGATTTGGCGAGAGTTGAGGGGTGGGCATGCAATGATCACCTGTAAATACCGTCAGTTTCCATTAGGGTGCAGTCTAGCAATGGGAGTAGGTGAGTGGACATTATCTTCCAGTCAAACGAGCAAACCAATTAATCGTTGACATTTGTTAAAAATTGAGCTGGGTTTCTCGATAGTCGAATGTTACTTCCTTGACGTTCGTCGATTTCCTTTCTGGTTTGAATCACTATTTACAGGTTGCCGATTACCCGCAGAAGAATATTTCTTATATTAGCTATAGAATGCAATCAATGATCAGATTATTTGCATAATATATAGCACGATCTAGATAAGCCACCAAAGAGTTTATGGATTTTTGAGCAAAAGCAAGAAAACAATGGGAGACTTATTTGCTCTTTTCAAAACAGCTAATTCACTGCGAGAGGTGTAAAACGTTTACAGTCCGTTTAAGTAAAACAAAAGTAGTCATTTTGCAGGCGTTAAGTAAGCTGGAACATGACAAGGGTTCACCGTTAACTCGTAAAATTATGTAAACTGGATGTTAGTAAACAATTACGTGTTATTGGTGAGAATTTTCGTCTTATAATATCTTGTTAAAGGGGGATAATAAGGTAAGATATTAAGAAGATTACAAATTGAATTTAAAGAAATAAGCTTACCTGTGGTGATGGAGATGGAGAGGGAGGATATGGGTATGGGGAGGGGTAGGGGGAGGGTGAGGGGTATGGATATGGCGAGGGGTATGGGGAGGGGTAGGGGTATGGATATGGCGAGGGGTATGGGGAGGGGTATGGTGATGGATATGGTGAAGGGTACGGAGCTGGGGCTTGTGGCATCGGCCACTGCCCGGGTTGATACTGATAGGGGTGCAGGGCTTTGATAGGGTAGCTGTATGGTGTGGGAGCCGGTTCGGCATTTCTGTATTTCTCGCAACTGTAGGGACAAGTTTCTCTTATGTTCCTGTTCCCTTCACAATAACCAAACTTTCCCCATTGTGGACAAACTGCATGCTTATCCGTGGCTTCAAATTCTGAAAAACACAAATATGTATGGTCATATCTTTACATCTCATATTGTGCTTATCAGTTAGAAAAAAACTACCTTATCCTGCCGGAGCATAAAACAGGATGAAATGCAATGAATGTTAAATTTAAATTATTGAGGTCCGTATTTTCAACAGAGAACGCTACAGGATGCTGCAAAACTTTAAGAACATTTTTTGTGAATCACACAAATCAACAAATCAAAGCAGGCGAGCATGCTTCACGGTTATAAATTTAAAGAAGCTCCATACCTGGGCCGCAGAACATGCAGGTTTTTTTGCAGTTTTGCATCATGTAGTCAGGTTGTATTTGACAGCCGCCACGTTCGGAAAAAGTGTCACAATTATCGATCTGATCCTTGCATTCTTTAGTGTCTCCTGAAATAGAAATGACAGAATCATGTGGGAATTTCACTCGCGGTCAACTGGTTACTATTTCACTATAGGGATCTTTGTAGAGGGCGCTGTATCAGAAGTTCATTATTCCAGGAGGCCCCATCATGGCCGCCATCTTTAATTAGAAAAGCAGTGGAGAGTTAGGGCGAGGAAAGATGCAAACTCGAACACGTTGAAAACCACCAAAACCGCCTGCACTGCAGATATGTCTTTCGCGGGTAGGCTACGTTTAGATTGCTTTTTCGAGCACACTAAAGAAATTTGCACGCTGAAAATGACAGTTCACGGACAATACCATCCATCCGGGTATATTTTCCTGATATTATATCGTCACATTTTTAAGCCAATCAGATTCTAGATGTTGAAGCATGACCCAGTGTCCGTTCGATGACATAGAATATCGATAAAAATGTTTTATTTATAGTTTTGTTTACTAATTTTTGGTCTCAATGCCGACCACATGACTCAAAAGAAGGATCTAATAGTCGGTCAACCGGTTATGCTATTTTCGATAGACTGCCCATGGAAGTACCATCCACAGATAATATTCAAAACGCAGTTTGTTAGAAAAACTGAGAACGTCTATGTAGCGACCCACGATAATTTCTTGGTGTTATATTCTGATTCTTTGGGTATACCTGATAATTGGCCTACTTACTACAACAGAGTGACAAATTGTCTTTACCAACCTCCTTTTCTTGCACAGAAGTGACATGAAAACGGGCAATTTTTTAGCATACTGTCAAAATCTTTTAGACATTCTTCTTCGTTAACGCCCTCACAACTTGCCTCTGGGTTATCATTGCAATCCTCGCGGGAGATGTTGTAAACTAAAAACAATAAAAAGACACAATCTGTTAATGCAGCAAAGCAATTTAATGAATATGAATGTTCATACCATGCCATAAAAAAAACAGCCAATTAGAATACACTGAGGAGATTAAAAGGAAATTTATATTTTACCTACGAATATAACCAGTGGGGTGTCTAACAATTGCCTCGATGTATTCGGTGCATCTATCGCTTTCATCATAGTCAGGAAAACGGAAATTTAACTTTGGGGTTCGCGTTCAAGTTCTCCAAAGTACTCAGAATTTGGTCGTTTCACGTTGTTGTTTTGTACAGGGTGGCAAAAAAATGTACACAGAATTATAATGCACAAGCAGAGCTATTGTTCTGCTCGTTAAATATTTCGTTTAGCGACATTCTCGTTGACCTTGCCATCATTGTTTGCTTAAGCTCTCTGGTATTACACCCAACCCCCTAAAAACCGCTGCGATCTTATTCCTGTGGAATTTTACTAAGAGTGTTTTCTATGGCATGGTATAAAATAGTGAAATCATGGAATATCACTTTGTGTATACCAAGAAAAATATAGATGACTCGTGGGATATCTTTAATGTAATCGTATTTTCTCAATTACACGTCCCCGGCGTCAAAAACACTTTACTGCCTTCAATATTCACGTCTAAATTTTCGTTTGCGCGCACAATCGACAACGAACACCTTAAATTATTTTAACTTTTGAAAAACATGAGAGTGGAAATGTAAACAACGAGATCTAAACAAAAAGATAAAGAAACCCACTAAATGCAGAATATCTTTTTGTCTGTAGGCCAGCGGACGAGTGCTAACCATACGGGCATTAAATGACACTGTCACAGTCATTTTTCAGCTTTTTTTTTAGTAAAATTGCCACAAAATTATGACTAAGTTCTTTCATCCATGCAGGAAACGCTCCTAGAACATAAAGAGATAATTTTCACAAATTTTTCCAAATCACAAGGACAGAACTTGAAAAAGTCAGCCTGACTTTTTCAAGGTGAGACCTAAAGCTGCTGATGCTATCATAATGATATCACTCCATATTTAGCTTGAGTACACTGGCATAGAAATTTTAACAAAACTTAACCACTGTTTGTAAGTTTCCATTGGAGTTAACACGTTTGGGGCTGTTGAATTTTTGAAGTTATACTCGTGCAGTGTGGCTGATAGCTCTTCGGATGAACGCTATCGCGTCACGTGATCAATTTAAAGCAATGAGAATCGGAGAATATTTATTGGTGAACTATATGATATGCTAGCAGTTTACATACAGCTCTGTGCTAGGTTGCTAAACCTTTGAGTGAAAGTGAGGCTGAAGGAACAAAGCGGTTAAACGCAAAAAATTAGCGTCATTTTCGATTTTCGTCGCCTCCAACTTACGAAAATGTGCGAAACTTAAAGAAACTGAGAAGCTCAGAAACTCAATGGAGAACAATTGTTGGTTTGTTGTGATAAACAGTCCTTCTCATTGGCTTCTGGGTGATATAAATTGAAAAGGTCGAATTGAATATGAAGCTTGAAGTCCGGTGTGGCCACCTTCCTGAAATCATGCACTTTACATGTTACTTTCAAAATATCAAATATTGGCTTGGCAGCCTCTTTTATCGCCTGTACTCATTAATAAAGTCATTTGACTGGTTTCCTACTTACGTTTTTTGTAGGGTATTGACGCCTGTAGATCATATATTCTGCGCATCTCCTGATCTTCTTCAGTCAATATCTCTCCACTTCCCGTTCCAGGTTCTTCGCCCGAAACGGCTGAATCTTCATACTCTTCAGTGTCTAGTAGTACGAAAATAAACACATGCAATTGCAATATGACATCAAAGCTAGAAAATGTTTGGGGTGAAGCTAATTCTTCGAGCTGATTTTCTTCGTTTTGTCCACTCAGCTGCCAACAGGTGTCAAAAAAAGCCACGGTTACATGTGGTATTCCTCAAGGACCCGTTCTTGGCCCTTTGCTTTTTATATACGTTAATAACGCGAATCAGCGCTCAAACAAATTCAGATTTTACCTTTTCGCCGACGATACAAATATTCTATTTGCGGACAAAAATTTGAAGACACTTGAAGAAAAAGTAAATGCTGAATTACGAAAGCTCTGCGACTGGCTATCGCCAGCAAATTAACTTTAAACATACAATAATAGAACTATGTTTTATTCCACCCATACCAGAGGAGACCGACATATTCTCCCAAATGAATTTCTACGTTCGAAGCACTAGGTTAGAGATACATGAGCGTTCTTTTCCAGATTTGGCGTAAAGCTATAGAATGAGATACCGTGCAGGTTGCGTAATCTACCCAAGAAGGAATTCAAAAGAGAAATTCGCCGACTTCTCCTACATATATTAGTAAAAGAAAATGATTATATAGAAACACCTATCATCATATATACAAAACGTTGGACTGCCAAAATAGTGTGTTTATGTATTTAAGTTTCATCTTTATCGTTTGCATAACTTTGTCTTTATGTAATAATATTAATTTAAAATTTATCTATGTCGTTCTTCTGTCCCGCCTAGATTAGCTTTTGCAGGACAGTGTAATTAATGAAGTTAAGTATTCATAATAAAGTTTTCTTGTTGTTGTTAGTTCTTATCATCCCATAAGACCTGTATCTGATTTAGTGGCACAATATTACAAAATATTTTGTTGTCTTTTTTAATGTTGTTGTTGTTGTTGACGTCAGTTATAGTAATATTAAAGCAATTGACTCTTACCATATCCAAGAGTACACAGGGTAAAGGCGACCAGAATAATGCAAACAAACCAGACAGGCTTAAACTTCATTCTCTTGCCAAATGTTACTCGCTGCAATATTAGGAAGGATGATGCATCAAGGTAACTCAAAATTATTTTACAAATAGAACAATTACTCAGCTCTTATTAACCGAGCGGGAGGTCTGTATGGGAGAATCTTGACCGAGGTTGTGAGTACAGACCGAACGCAGTGAGGTCTGTACTCACGACCGAGATCAAGATTCTCCCATACAGACCGACTAAGCTCGGTTAATAAGATGTTTATTAAATGGCCAGGCGGAAACTTAGATTTACTGAACGACACTGCTTCGTTCTCGCTGACGTTTTGTTTGCGAACGGCGATGAGCTGAACTTAAATTTATTTAAGTTTGGTCGTATCTTTACTTTTTATTCTTGTCAAGCTTTTTTTAATTTTCCACTTAGTATTTTCAGAGAAAAAGGGGACGATGTGTTCCTGTTTTGTTTGTAACTTTCTGACCTCAAAATTCAACCGATCTAGATGCCGGTCTAGATGGGAAAATCTAGACCGCGGTCAATATCGATTTTAGCCAATCAAATTCGTGATTCGCTAGTTTCCAGTCCACGTGAGACACGGCCATATAATGTTATTATAAAATGCTCGATGAATTGTTCGCGCTATCGATTGGTCAGTTCAATTTTACTATAGCTCCGTGAAGCATGCGGAGTTTTATAAAATAACTGACATAAGACGCGCGCTCTCATTGGCCGATAGCTGTGTGAAGAAGAGAGTATATTAAGGTGATTCCTCAGTATTGCATTGCGCATCCTTGCTGCACAGAATTTCACGCGCGATTAGCTCACATAAACAATATGGCGGCTTTTTCTATACGGATTACTCACGAACGAGATAAATCGTCATTATTCTCGTAAAAAAAAAGAACGGTGACCCATATTTTTATTGCAAAATTTTGGTGCACCAATGATCATCTTTAATTTAAATATTAAAAAGAGAAAGTTTTGGGAAGGAAAGAAGGTTGAAACCTCTTGGGACGACTCGAGACATTTTGAGTCGGTATCGTTTAAATTTGTCTGATTCATCCATAAATTATATGTTGTATTGTTCAATATAATCGAAACTTGGAACAGAATTTCTCGTTCTCCCAAACCTCCACTCGTGTTTCTTTTACTCGATAGAAACACGGAAAATGTTTTCTATTTCTTAAATACTGCACGCGACTTATTTCATGTGTTGGAGCGAGCAGATTTCTTCAACTTTTATAAAAGAAACAAAGAACTTGCCATCGGGCATTCTTGAGTTACATTAGAGCACTCTGGAATTCTAAAGAACACTCGAGAAGTATGAGAAGAACTCGTCTACACGCCGTGCTTCGTGATCTCTACGCACTTCTCTCGTCTTCTGAAAAATTCCCCCGTTCAACTTCAAGTGGGACACACGCGTGCGCAGTTTCACAGCCATTTTCACTTAATGTGTCCACGGCTGTTAGTACCACTTGGGTTTTGAACATTTCATGTCATAATTTCTATGGTCTTGACGATATGGTCGCTTTGTTGAGTGTTTCTCGAGGAAATTAAACTAATGGACGTAGAATCCTTTTGGTCGAAATAACGCACATGGTTTGATTTAAGCGGCTTATTTTTTGAGATTTTTCAAATTTGAAATATTTTTAAAAAGTAGATGCTTTTCTACTCTTTAAATTTTCCTTTCAGGGTTGATGAACAAGAAAAAAATTAAGATAGTAATTTATTTCTGCCTTTGTTTCCCCGCGATTTGCGCAACGTTATAAATTCTGATAACTCGCACCTCAAGCACTGCAGGTGGGTCGCACGTACGAACGCTTTCAAATTTTTTTTTGAAAAATGGCATGTTGACAAAACGTGTTATAAGATGTTTACCAATACTTCTGTCTGTCAATAGATTACTTACGAATCATTCACCAATTGAAAACAATTGTTCTTTGCGAAAATAATAGAAAAAAAAAACGTTTCACAAGAACAAGAACGTAATTGGATTATTTTGGCCTTTGGTTTAGTTACTAGTAATTTAACGAGGCAACGTTTGACGTCTTTCCCATTATCAAAAGAACATTTTGCCTTCTTAATAGTTAGGCAAGATAATCACTGAGTCGTATGAACTTATTTAGTAAAAGTCAAACAGTTGTAGCCCGAAGCTAACTTCGTTCCAAAATATTACAAAATATGACAACCTACGGCAAATAGAGCTCCAAAAGTAACTGTACTTAGAATACGTTCTAGTTCTGGATGGGCCTGTCCTAAACAGAACATATAAAGTAACAGCACTTAACAAGGCTGAAGCTTTTACCTCTTTTTTTCCGTGTGACTCTTGAAACTTCAAAACTTGTTCTGACCGTTCTGTGAGGCAAAATGAATGAGTGATCATATGGTGATAGAAGCTTTAATAGCTGTCTTTGTTTGCGGAAGCATTTCCAAAGGTAACAGGTTATAACACCTAAACGAAAGGATTTTCAATAGGAAACCAGAAAACTCTTCGAAGCGTGGTACACCTATCCGCTCTGAAGACTCGATGAAACAAATGACAAACTTCCCCATTTGAAATTTCTGTCAGTACAATTCAATTGGGCAAAAATAAATTTAAAATACAATTCTACCTAGATAAAACAATTCTACCAAGTTAACTATAGGATTATTACTGAACTATTCGAGAAATAAACTGCTTCAGAATCGCACACATAAGACAGCCGGTTAAAAATGACCGTCTCAACTGTGCTAGTTTCAAGAACATCTGGATAGTTCGCAAAGAATTCACACACAAAGTTACACACACACGAACATTAAAATTTTCCATTTTCACGTTTAACTATAGTTTGGTGTTTTTGCATTTTTACCTGCCGAAATTAAAAATTTGCGATAAAAAACCTCTTTAGATAGAAGTATTCAGGTCTTACTTTATCAAAGTGTTCTTTTGTCAAAAAATGTTTTACCAAAAGTCACACTTCGTTTCCAGTTGCTTCAATCTTGGAGAGACTTGTAAAGGTAAGGAACCAAGTTTCACTCCCCCCCCCATCTCTTATCTCAAGGTTCTCAATGTTGGTGAATTTCAAACCCCATTCAGAGAAACATTGAGTAGTGGAGGGGGGGATAAAATATATAACAATTATTCCATGAGCCCGCGTTGGATATGAAGTGATAAAATAACCAACGAGCACGTAGCGCGAGTTGGTTATAATCACTTCATATCCAACAAGGGCGAATGGAATAATTGTTTTAGCAAATTCTCAAACCATATCTCTTGAATTTTTGTGGGAGACAGCTCCTGAAACCTGCCAGTGTCGGCCATTATGGAGGGCTGAAGTTAAAAACTTGGCGCACTATTTTCCATATGACGTAAAACTCCGACTATTGGCTCATAGTCGGAGTTTTTTAGCCAATCAAAAAGCTAGAAATGCAATAGTCGGAGCTGAGAATATACTAAATGTTTTTAACCGCTTGTAAGTCAAGACATTCCCGATTTGTTTGGCTCAACTAGTCCTGTCCAGAATTGAATGCTAGTAGCGGTTAAAGGTGGAAATGGTTTAATGAATTCGTGCCTGAGAGCCACCACTGTTTAGAATTGTAATGACGTCACGTGAAAACAAAATATAGAACTTTGACGGGAATTTTAACTGCCAGAAGAACTCATTGATGTACACAGTACATATTACAGAAAGTTATAATCGGTAACCAAAGGATGTGCGCTCTTTCAAAAATCCTTAGTACCCATATTTTGATATTTCACCGTGTCTGGTTTTTTTCTTTTTGAACTTTTCAACGTTTGACTGAAATATATTTTTTAATTATTTCTGTAAAATCATTTGAAAACATGCAAGAAAAAACTCAAAAGGGCCCTAGTCAGCCACACCTTTGTTCTTGTTTACATGCCAGAGTTCAGTATTATATTTTACGCTGAACGTGTCGAAACGAATGATCACTGAGAAACTTGCTAAATTTTGCAATTAAACACTTCATGCAATTTCCATAATTTCGATGGCATCGAAAATGGCGGAGGCTGATTCGCAGTTAATCGGCCAACAAAACTGTTTTTGTGATTGGCTAAACGAAACAAAAAAACAAACAATGCCCCGGCCGCCTAGCCCTGAGAACAAAAGAACGGATGAAACTTGGGGTCCAGCAACACCTCGTTGAAGCATAAATACTTGACTGGGCGTGGAAACAATAGAGAACAATCCTAAACAAAGCTTCCAGAACAAAGCTTAAAACAATAAAGTCTATTATCACGGAAAACGAATGAGAAATAGGTTTATATGAGATGCTGGACTACTGGAAATTAATGGTGTAGGTCTACTGATTATGGCCGAAGTTTTATTTAAAAAAGTAAACCAGTCATTCGAATGCTCATCCACAGAAAGGGTTTTCAACAGAAAACATCGTACAAGCCGGGGGGCTGCAGTCCCCAAGTTTGGAAAATTTTCGACGTTTTTCGGGCAAACTGCTCACGATTCGGACAACAGCAGCTGAATTTTTGGGCGGTTGTATACCTGTTCAATGCATGCTAACACATTTGGAAATTATATCAAGTCCGAAGGTGGCTGCATGCCTGATACAAAATGAAAGTGATATGACGCGCGCATAAATTAACTTCTGAAATTGAGGCTGAAATTAGCAAAAATTTTAAGAACGTATCAAGAACATTCCTCAGCCTCAAATTCGATTAAGAACATTTTTATTTTGAACGTTTTCTGCGTTTTTGCCACAAAATCTGGTAAATTTATGTTGCGTTGTTTACCTTTATGTTCAATGCTGTTTTAAGCCAAATTAACCAGCTGCAGTGTATGTGACAAGTAACTGGAAAAAATACCAGTAAGCAAATGCACCTTGATAGGTTTCCTGATTATGTAAATTTAAGAACACCTTAAGAACGTTTTCAGCATCAAATCGCAAAAATATATTAGAACGTTCAGCCTCAGATCCAAAATTAGACGTTCATATATAAAAAAGTGTAGAAGCAGTCCACGATATAAACGTTGGTGCCACATATTGGCTATGCTGAACTGGTCTCTGAAGACTTTAATTCACAAATTGGGGGGGGGGGGGGTAGAGAATTATCGATTATACAGAGAATGTCTACCCCAGGGGGGTACTCCATTATACATGACGGGGATTTCCGACGGAGCTTCATATCGCTCCGACGAAGGGCTAACGCTCGAAACGTCAGCTCTTGAATCTCTTTACGGTGGTCAATTCACATTATCAACCCAGTTGATGAAACCAAATTATATTTTAATTCACAAAGTTAACTTTAAATCTACGCAAAACTTCTTTTACTGATTACTTTAAGATCATGCCACACATGGCTGTAAAACAACAATGGTAAATAAAAACCAGACCCTTTTTGAAATGAATTATTTTTCATAATTTGTTTAATTATAATTTTCATCATCGACGTGGCGTTTTCTCTGCATAATCTTGCTAAAATAAGTTACATTTTAGTATTCGTCCTGTATCACTGATCGTAATGATACTCAAAATATATGTTTGTATTGAGAAAACCAAGAAATCATTAGTTCTTTGGTCAACAATGCAACATACCGCCATCTTGAGCACAACTAAAGACCACTAAACAGTCTGAAGAACAATAGTAAATCTAACTGTACAGGAGACCGTATATGATTCGTTTAAGTTAAATTAGTTTGTCATACATATTCGATGAATATTCCTACAGTCAGTCAGATCGCAGAATGCCTACCCCAGGGGGGGTACTCCATTTTACATGACGGGGGGTCCGACGGAGCTTCATTTTGTAAACCAAAAAAAATACACGAGCCTGAAAGTTTAGACCCAAAAAATACCTGGCATCAAAATTTCCTACCCAAAATAGACTTAAATACCTGAGTATGGATTTATTCAATCAAACAGCCTCTTTCTAATGCATGATTTTGCACACTGCTGAAAATTCGAATGAATCTTTCTCTGATCCACCGATCGCATGAAAGACCTCTCTCCGAGATGTGTAACTGAGTTCGTCAGGATTAAACTACAAGATGCAAATTAAAGGTGGGTCTTATTTTATACTAAACCGGCGTAACTGCTCTGCAAAAGGCCAGCAAGAAATACTCACAGGAAATGGCTAAAATCTTGCACTAGAAAATGCACAATGTATGTGGGCACGGATTTAACGTTAAATCCGTAGGGAATAGGTAGTAAACTAAGATGCAAATTAAAGATAGAAAGTGTTGTTAATACTGCTTCTATCAATGATTCGTATTTGTATCGAGTACTCCTGTAATTGTGTGAAACCATTTCTCTATTTTTCATCACTTTATCAACTTCGAATCAAACCAAGATTATTTGATTTTGAATTTAAATTGACTCAAATTGTCCTTCTAAATATTGCTTTCAGAAAATGTAAATTGAGGACATTGTAAAATGCCGAAGTAAAAAATCGTTATCGTTTAAATTTTAAATTTGATATAATTATTTAGTCAAACAAAATATTGGGCACAAAAAATATCTTTCATCTGTGCCAGGGTCTTTTCCCTTTGTCGCCAGGATCAATTCCTGTTGTATTTATCTTTGTTCGTTACTTCGTTTACTTTTCCACACTGTTGTATCAGATCTGGCCCTTTGTAGCTAAATGACTTGTAATCGTGGTTTGCTGACGGTATTTGAAAGCGGTTTACTCTCCACTGCCTGAAAATGTTGTTATTTCCAATCTCTCGTCTCCCAGATACTGACCGCTTCCAGATGAACTAACTACGATGTCATCACTTGCTTCTTGTTTTTCAGGTTGCCCGCTTCCAGAAAAGTTATTTTCTGGAAATATCCGTCTGACGTTTTCTCCTTCGCCGCTTTCAGGGCTGCTGTACATTGACACGTGGAGGGTGTTCAACTCGTTTGCTTCACCACTTCCAGAAAAGGCCACATAGTGTTTCGTTTCTCTGACATCGTTTTCTGTATTATAACCAGAAACCTCTATTTCGTTTTCTTGGTCTCCCTCTTTCTGTATTTCTTCGTTTCCTGATGAAGACATTTCAATGCCCAGGTTTGGAGTACTTCCTGAACTCCTATCGTTTCCTGAAACTATGACTGGAACTCTTCCTTTCTGTTGTCCATCTTCATCTAAGTCTTCATCCTCTTCTTTTTCTTCTTTCCAAATTTCGTCGATTCCTGACTTGTTCTTCTGTGTTGAAGTCTTAGTCTCGTGGTTTTCTTCAGCTTTCCCGCTCCAGGTTAGACCACCCAGCGCCAGTTGTGGAAGGAGGGAGTCGTACGGCCTGGGAGGAGGTGCTGGAGCGGAACGCTGGAGCATTTCTCCTGCCAAAAACACAGAAATCAATACACTGCTTGTGATAGTCAAAGGATATTAATATCTAGGAGAAAAGGGAACCTCGGCTCTTGAAGCAAGTCGACGTCAAGTTGTCTAAAATAGTGTCTAAATTACAAATTTTACCGGACGTCAGTGCGTTGTTCAGTTGTTTCACACAAAAGAAACTCTAATTAATAACAATAACGACAACGCGATGACGTCATGAAATCCAACATGGCGGCGCACAGGAATTTTAAAAGCGACGATCTTCTCCGTTTTTTATCATCATGAAATGTTATATTTCCCTCCCAGGATGGAAGTGGATTGAAATTTGAAAAAAAAACAGCCAATTTTTTAAAATTCTAGAGCCATTCCTTGAAAATATCGCCAGGAATTGATTAGGGTTTGCCCTCTGAGCCACAATTCGTTTAATATCTTCCTGTTAGTCCACCAGGAGTATTTTGAGCACGAGTAAAGGTACCAGGTAATGATTTTAGCAATGAATGAAGCAGAAAACAGCAAAACTCCAGTGACCGTGCTCTTTTAATTCACCAAACTAACAGTGCAACACTTCATAACAAGCTTTTTGGAAGTCGCCTACCTCGTAACGTCGATGAAATATTTTGGGTGAATCCTGATGAAGGCGAATATATTACGTGGGTTCCATTAGTTTGTCCACCGCTTAACTGTGCCGTCCCAAGAGTGTTATTACCTGCCCGGGCCGTTTGGTTTGTGTATAACGGTAAGGAAGGTGGGCGTAGCTCTGGATGAGTGACGTATTCGTTTTGCTTTTGAGTCAGTTGCAATAGCTTTGAGTCCCACCATTCCTTCTCAAGAACTGCCCTTAAGTCTGGAGGCAGCTGAAATAACAGCAATACCACATTATATCAAGTTATGAATAAGAGCGTTTTCTGAATTCTTAGGTCCAGTTCAAATATCGACAGTTTTTCACCTCCACGTTTTTTAAAGCCACGGGTATACCGACCGGACAACATGCACAAGCCCCTGCAATCCGCGAAAACTTCAAAGGCAATATAAATAGCGCAAAGAAAAACGTGGCAAACAGACGTAGAAAATTATTCACGAAATTGTACAAGTGGCTACCATATTGTGGCTACGGCAAAACTAGCATAATTTGAATGGAAAGTTAGCAAATTGGTTACAAAATTGTTTCAATTTAAGAAACAACTGATAACTTATAACACATCGGAGGGGTCGAGCGCCATATACCAAGTCAATAGCAAGTCCCGAAGTACGTCACAAAGAACACAACAATGGGTCCCAGCCATTAAACAATAGAACAATAGATTTCACACAATAGAACGACAGGATATGGAGCATCACCCCATCGGAAGCAAAGCTAACGTCCACAAATATTGTCACGTTGTTTAATTTACACTGTTCTTTCAGTTCAAGTAAATGAAACATATACTCACTGAATCCAGGTCTGAATGGACACGGATCGCAGCGGACGGCGGAGGTGGAGCTACGATCTCAGTGAATTTTGGAGCTGTGATTGTTGATGTATTTTGAAAATTGACAGTTATGTAACGTTCTTCCATGGAATTGGCGCCCACGTAGCCGAACTTTAGACAACTATGAGGACACTTTTGAAGCAGGTCCGAGTTTTTCTGGCACCAGCCAGCCTTGGCCCAGATGGGACAAATCGACTCTGAATCAATCACTTTGTACTCGCTTTCTAAAAAATATGAGACAAAATATAAAATAGGTAAGGACGCACCATATAAGCATACCCGGCTTAGAGAAAGTCACCCTTGGTAATGTATAACCAAGGCGTGGAAAACACCAAACTGGTAACAATAAGCTGAGAAGAAACAAACTAAGGATGACTTTGAATGAGGAAAAATGAGGAGGATCGTAATTGAGAAACTTGGGAGGTTTCATCTATATCCGCAGTTCACATATGAACATTATTTCATAATTTAGTAATTTCTAATATACAATAGCGGAACAAAAACTATTTAAAGTAGTGGCTTGCTTAGCCTCCGCTGACAGGCTGTTCCATGTTACTGCACCCCTATAAGGAAAACTCTTCTTGAGGGCCTCAGTGTTCGGCCGCGGAATAAACAGGTTATGTTGGGTACCCGAAGATTATGTCTGTGGATGGTATTTACGCTGGCAAATTTATCAGACAGGTATATATAATAAATAATTTGTGCACAAGGTTATTTACTGTTTTGAACATTAAAGATTTCAATTATTTTGCACGTCTGTCAGCAAGGCTTTTCCATTTGAGGGCACGAAGAATCTGGGCAGATTTGACATCCCAACCAGACCCTGTTATTAAACCGTCCTGCACATATCCAGGATGGTTTCGGTGCATTGGGTACGCCCACCCTACCTCTTTGTCCACCTGTCCAGTCCAGGTATTACCAACAACTGAGAAACAAAATTTTAAGCATTCTAGTTTATACCAAATTTAATTAGCAAAATTTTTTCGTCGTAGCTAGACATCTTTCACGAAATCATAACCCATTATTCTGCACATATCCGTGTAGTAGCCTCCCTCGTCCACTCAACACAACAAGAGTTTTAAAAACGTAGACATCCTCTTCGAAATTAACTTAGCAGCTAATAGCTAAGTATACATCTAGAACTCTAATAAGACATTTTAAATATAGATTTACCTGGACCACACATTTCACAGCTTTTCTTGCAATTTTGCGCCATGAAATCTGGGCGGGTCGCGCATTCCTTGTTTGATACCCATTCATGGCAGTGTTTACTGATGTCTTTGCATTTCTCAGTGTCTCCTAAAATCAAATAAAAACACACACACTGAATGACTGGAAATCAATCATATCAGCATTAGCAAATTCAAAGAGGTATGGATAGAGGCTGAATAAATTGTTTCAAGAGACCTTAAAATTGAAACATCTTTTTTTACTGTGGACGTCTATTAATCAAAGGACAGTAACCAAATATTGTGTGAAACTTTGTTCTAAAATAATTTATAAATATAACTTTATTTTAGTGTGATTTTCCTAATGTGCATTAAAGTGGTACCACGGTGAAAAAATGTTGTTCTTGTTCTTTTTTCGACTCCGATTTTATGTTTGGCAAGAATGCACCATGCCAATTATTGCGCCTCAATTTTCGAAATAAGTCCGTTTTTTGAACGACGAATTCTTGTTTAAACTGTCCGCCATTGCACGATTCGACTTGGCATGGTGCATTCTTGCCAAATGTAACATCGGAATCGAAAGAGAACAAGAACAAAATTTTTTCATCGTAGTACCACTTTAAACACCTCACTGGCTGCCTTCTCATCACCTCTGGCTCTTCTGCAGAACCGACAGCTCCATGGACACCTGTCAATCATGTAATTATAGTTGGACACACAGTAACCGGTGTCCGCCATTTTGGGGCATGACTTAGCACGGTCATAGCACTCCAATGGGTTGATACGAACTGTGGAGGTAAATAACAGTTTTTATGACACGTCCATGACAACCGAAAGGGTCCTTGTACTAACATATAAGTCAATCATATTTCTTTGTTGCTGGCCTAATACTTTTTTTTATTTATTGGACGGGGTAAATCAAAATGTCATGCTATAAAATTATTATAACCAAGTATGTTGCGGCTGTACTGAGATAATATCCGTGCTGGTATTTTTGGTGGGGTAAACGTTCTCCCTGCGCTCGATTCGCCCTCCTAAAATATTTGGGACGATATTCTCCTAGCACGGCCCTCGCGCTTGGCTTATACGATACATAAAGTTAATTTACATAGTGTTCACACTATTTTCGTAAAGTAATGCGTGTTTTTGCCACTTAACCGTTTATCCTAACGCTATTCGAGTGTTATTTAACAATTATCCTGCGAAATCGCGCGGAATATCGCCTGATACTTAACTGACGAGACCGTAGGCCGCGCCCGCTAAAATCAGACGATATTCCGCAAGATTGAGCAGGATAATGATTTTATTATTCAGCAAATTGTCGACAAACAGCATTTTACAGCTAGAAAAGTTGCCGTTATGCGACGCTTTGCGAGACTTCTACCGAATTATCGTTACTTTACGTATACCGCAGAATATCTGTCAGCAGCAGTTGACGGATATTGAGAGCATAATGACCATATTTGGACAGTGTTGTCAGGCGGTCAGTCGGTCGGTCAGTCAAACAGCCAGTCAATATGCAGACGGTAATCATTCAGTAAATCATCCAACCAGTCAATCAGTAGGACAGACTTATATAGTCAACTAGTCAGTTTGTCGGCCGGTCGGTTGGTCGCTCAGGTAATCAGCCAGCGTTCGACTAACAGCCCCCACCCACTACATTGACTGAATTTCTGATTGATCCGTTCTTCGCTCCAATAATAATTAAGATAAGTTTGATGTATCAAAGGCTGGAAAGAACAGCTGACAAGTAATATATTTAACGCAGTTTCCCTTGTTAACTATCGTATGTATCATGTGTCTAACCCATGCTAGTTGTCAATGAATAACAAACAAAAAATATTCTTACGTCGTGAAACATCCAGGGATATCGATGCAGCCTGTGTAGATTCTCTTGTTATAATCTGAATTACTGTTGAAAGGATAACAATCAGGAGTCATTTACTGAAATGCTTGAAGATTACCTTACTATATATAGCGAGTATAGGGAGCTTTTGAATTCCATGCCATAGAGGAATAATTCATAATTAAGACGTTCGATTAATGATGTATTAGAGAATTAGAAATCAATCTCACTAGTCCACTTCCGCGTACGCGTCCAAATGAATTAAAGACAGCAACAAAAACTTTTTTCTATTTTTTTTTTCTGTAATGAAGACAAATCTATGGAAATTTCAACTTCCTTGTGTTATTCAAAAACTTATGGAGTGAAAACGTTTCTTCGGTTACTTAAAATGAACTCTTAGAGACCCCAGCGTTGGATACTGTTGGGACTTAGTTTGGTATCGAAATGCATTAAAAAAGGAATAAATATCAACAGCAAATTTGCTATATATAACGAATGTAGTTAATCTGCAATCAAAAGTTGTTTACACTATACCTGAGATGGTGACGCAAAATATGACAGGGAGGATCCCGTTTCGCGCTGTACGCCCGCAATCGACCATCACGACAAATGGTTGCTATTATCTACACACAAAAGCCCTATGGCGTGATTAAATAGAAGATAAAATTAATCTCGGTTTACTTGGCAATATTTCAATTCCTGTTAATGACTTCAAAAGATGGATTTGCGAAGAGGTAAACTGTTGTTTAAAGTCAACAGAGCATTAGAATCAAATTGGGAGACATTTTCATTAATGGGAAACAAGTGGATGGGAACAATATGTTGCCACACTAACTCTTGCGCTTAGCCTAATTACTCACTTGAAGGTATACGAATGGAAACTTACCGTAAGAAGAAAATTTTACTTCATATCCACGTCGAAAAAATCAAGCCAAATTCACGTCTCGGTGAGCGAGTGAATGAAAGTGCTTCCTCTTGCGTGAATGAATTTGACAGGTGCTACCTTACAAAAATCTACAGTGTGACAAAATTCCTTGCTTGCAGAGAAGTTCCCTGTAAACATTTGTGGGGGGTGGGGTCATAACTCATAGCTACTTTCAACAAGCTGGCTTTATCTCTCTTCATCTTGTGTCTATAGACTTGTTTGCATTAACTACACCACATTTCAAGTTAAATTTCGGCGTTCGTAAATGAGTGCTGGTGATGATTCAGGGAACTTTCAAATTTTAGCAAGTCAACTAGTCAGTTGGTTTCCACTTTATATGATAAAAAACAAGTTATTTCGACTCTGTGGGAGTAGGTCTTTAATAGTTTTGCCGCCTTATTTTGAATTTTGACTCAATTAAGCCAAAACCAGACATAATATTTGATTGAAATCATTGTTCTCTTGTTTTTATCAACACTTTGCTGTCTCGGTCTGTACAAGTAAATCCTTCACAAATCCTTGTAGGTGTAATGATTCAAAAATAAGTACCAAGCTTTTCAATTTTTTTTAAAACAAGCAACCAGCACGGGAAAGGTTTAATATTACATTTATTTCACGTATTTACAGCAGGTTTTTTTTCTCCGTGAAAAACTGGTGGCTAAGGTGTTTTCCAACCAGTTAAAAGGAATTTCCGGTTTTGAGCTCAAGGAATTTTAATATTTGTGAAGTTAATGGAAAAGACATTTTAAGTCACCTTTGCGTGGATTTTGATTCAACCATTTATAATTTAATTAATGTTTGAGCGCTAGGAATATGGAGCTCTTAAAGCCCTCTGTTCTAGACCTAGCGGGTACATTCTCGTGCATGTCAGGACATGCGTCTGAAATCAGCGGCCAAAGACGTCGATACCAATGCAGCCTCGTTCCCAGGCTCTCTCATTGAGGTTGATACTGATATGTTGTGCATGTACGACACAGAGAACTTTCTTGTGTCGCAGAGTGGTTGTTTCTCTGCACGATGGGAGGCTTCAAACGAATCTATTAAGTGTTACTCATTAGTATGAAATTCTTAGAACGGTATAATCAGAGGATTCCCTCGCTTGGATTTGAAATGGGAGAGTGAATTTTAAGGCTCTCTATTTTCTTACTGTAGCTTGAATTCTGTCACCCCATCGGACACAAATATTATGGAAATGATTCTAGACATTACCACCAGCTAAAACTAGTGTCCACGTTCCTAAATATTCCTGGAGGGGGATTTTAACTGCAATATATTTGGTTCGAAGGCCGCACTTGTTATCGGGGGCTGCTGCTGCTATTACATAACCGCTTTATATAAACAAGTCAAGGAAGAAATTCAGTTTTATTCAAATGTGTACATAACGTTTCTTAGTACAGATGTCAGAACGTATTAAAGAATTTTTTATGACACAAAGATTTGAAGTGTGTGTGCTATACATATCATGCAACTCGTTGAAAAGAACTGATAAGCAACGTCGTTAGGGTTATCTACATGAGCGCGACTGATTAACAGCGTTGTTCTTCAAAATCAAAATCAATTTTTGACAAGGACAAAGCCACATGGACATAGTCGTATCAGTATTACTTTATTAATATTGGAGAAAAGTGTCCAAGTGTCTGATGATACCTAGGTATTTCAACTAAACCGGAAGCATGTTGGTGATCATGGACTTTCATGATTTGATCCAATAAGGAAGAACTACATTTTTGTAGTTTTAAGTCATAAAACACAGTCGACTCAAAATTGAGTCATATCTTGGGGTGTCCTCTTCATCTGAAATAAAACAAAATGTACAATTATTATAGCTAATTACTGCTGAATCCATAGAGTGGGTCATTCAAGAAACTGAGCTTAGTGTTGAAACCCCTGTCGTCGGATAGAATAACCAAAATAGTGTGGTCACTTTAATAAATAGATTCCATGTTGCCGTGCATCTGTTCAGTAATGTACCACTGATGACGTCAAAATGTCGTCCAACTTATCAAGTAAAGTTCAGTAATTCCATTGCTTTAGGTGCCATTGCCATTCTCTCCTAACAACATTTATAGTCATACTCATACTCAATGTTTCTTGCACAAGTCCATCCAAGGGGGAAAGGTGCAGTGAAGCTATCCCTATGTTAAGCACCAACCCGTGAAACGAGGCCAGACCACAGCAGCAGGAGCCTCGTTTCCCACTCTTTGCGAGAAATGCGTGGGGTTTTTAACGTTCCCTGCTCACCATAACGCTGAAGATACAGGAGACGGGACCTATGCTTTTTTGTCCTTATCCGCGAAGACCAGAACGTCTAACCATTTGCAAATGTCTTTGCAAAAGCAGCACATAGAGCGAGGTAGTTAGAGCAAGTTTCATTTGAGTGTCGTAAAACCAAAACCAAATTAATTACGTTAACCAATTGACGGAGTCAATCCAGTGACGAGAACAAAACTCCAAGTAATTACACGTGGGGGACACAAAGCTTGAGAAAACGTGCACGCGCCAGTCACGATTAGTTTTGGTTTTACTTTTGATTGGTTGAAAAAGTGCCGCGAGACTTTTAAACCAATCACTGAGCGTAGTAATGCAAAACCAAAGCCATTCGCTAATTTCTGTCGACAAAATCGCTCTAAGGGTGTGTGTTTTATCATTTCTTACCTAACAATGCAAAAAAATTTACGCCACTACCACTTCGTCGGCAGCGAGGTTCTTTTTAGGTTCTACCTTCTTGTTTTCAACTCCTTCTTTCTTAATCGTGAGTGGTCCTTCTGTTCCTGGCCAGGGATGTTGGATGATATATGCTTGACCTCCTTGTGGTGAGTCAGCTTGTGGTTCAGGGGCCATGGCGCCAGCACCACCAGCACCTAAACAATTATGAGAGCTAAAGAGTTTAAAATCTGACCTAAAAATGTTCTCCTTGCAATTGGTTGCCAAATCAAGTCATGAGTGACGCTGCAGTGAATAACACAGCTATCGTCTACTCAAGAACCATTAGTGGCATATTGTAGCATTGACGTGTGAAGAGAACTTAGAAGCGGTCCACGAAAAGCCACAATAAATATAATAATGGGAAATAAGGCATATTATTCTTGAAGGGGATTTGTCATTCTTAGATACAAGAATTTCGTTTTTTTTTTTTTTCAATTTTCAATAGTATTGAGCCGAATGTTTGTAGCGTGTTACATAACTATATTTCATTTAACATTAAAACCTACCGGGAGCAGGAGCCGCAGGCGTCTGGGCACCTGGCTGAGCACCAGCCGGTTGGACAGGAGCTGGTTGGGCAGGAGCAGGTTGAGCTGGGGCGGGTTGTGCAGGAGCGGGTTGAGCAACAGACGAAGGCGCCACTGGCTGTGATGGTTGCCCCGGTTGTTCTGGTTGGAGCGGGGAAGGCTGTGGTTGAGGACTTACTTGGCTACCTTGTCCGTAGAATTGTTGCTGTCCGTAACTAGGCTGTCCGTATGGATTGGGTTGTCCATAAGGAGGCTGCTGAACATAGGGAGACTGCGGCGCGTATGGATACTGTTGGTTGTAAGGTGATGGTTGTCCGTAAGGTGACTGCCCATAAGGTGACTGTCCGTAAGGTGGTTGCTGTCCGTAAGGTGGTTGCTGTCCGTATGGTGTTTGTCCGTAAGGAGGTCGCTGTCCATAAGGTTGATAAGGTCGCCTTGGTGGAGGGCCATGTTCAACAGGGGGTGGCTTCTCCTTTTCTTCCTCTTCTTCTTTTCCTTCCTTCTCTTCTTTTTCTTCCTCTTCTTCAGTTGGCTTTGTTAGTGGTGGTAGAGGTGGAGGATGTGGGGGCTGTGGTACCTGAGGACCTCCGCATGGCTGTTGGAGTGGTGGTTGCGGGCAAGGAGGTTGGCCGCAAGGTGGTTGTGGTGGACAAGGTGGAGCACAAGGATCCGTGGTCATTTGAGGTTGACCACATGGCTGCCCGGCTTGTCCATACGGCTGCATCATTCCTTGTTGGCCATATGCTGGCTGCTGTCCGTAGGAGAGTGGCTGAACATATGGCTGTTGTCCATATGTCTGCTGTCCGTAAGGCGACTGTCCATATTGTGGTTGCCCGTATTGTGGTTGTCCATATTGCGGTTGCCCATATGGAGGTCGACCATATTGCTGCTGCTGAGGTGCATACGGATTGAGAGGCTGCCGTTGTCCGTATTGCCCATACGGCCGTGGGCGCTGTCCATACTGTTGTCCAAATTGCTGTTGGGGACCAAACCTACCAACATATTGTCCTCCCATTCCAAAGACATCGCCTAACTTCTTTTTGGGGACGCGAGGTAAAGCCACAAACCCTTTGCAGCTGAACTTGCAGTGTTTAAACATGTAAGGTTGATGGTTTGCCTTTGCACAGAAATCAGATCTCAGCCATTCGTTGCATCTACTGTCGTCATCCAGTAGCATTTCCCCTGGAACGAATTTAGTCCATTTTGTAAGCAAAAGAAAGCACAACATGAAAAAGCCAAGCATAAGGCTTGATGAAGGTGAAACGATGAGCATTCTCTAATAGGCGGCCAGACATCTATTGTGAAATTGTGTCATTTTGACTTTTGAGAGAAGTTTTAAGATTCTAATTGTGTCAAGTGTGGGAGGCGCAGTGGCCTAATGGTTAGTGCGCTGGACTCCGGATCGGACTGTCCGGGTTCGAGACTCTAGCCGCTGCGTTGTGTTCTTGGGCAAGACACTTTACTCTCACGGTGCCTCTCTCCACCCAGGTGTACAAATGGGCACCGGTGAAATATTGCCCTGTGATGGACTAGCATCCCATTCAGGTGGGAGTAGAAATATTCCTTACCGGTTAATGCTACGGAAACTGGAATAAGCTCTGGAATAGGGGCAAGTAGAGGTACGTCTTTACGGGATTTACATCGCAGGGGCGGATCTAGGGGGAGGGTGCAGGGGGTGCGCACCCCCCCCCCTGAGATGACCTGTGGCTTTCTAATACAGCTAGTATTTTGCTTACGTCACCCATCAGTTACGTCATTCCTTAGTGGTGCACCCCCTCCTGAGAAAAATCCTGGATCCGCCCCTGCATCGTACGTTATTAATTGATCAACTTTTGCAAAAAAAACTGGCAATCCATAATTATTCAATTTCTTACCTGGAGCACACATTTTGCAAGACAACTTGCACTTCCCTGACATGACTGAAGGGCTTTTGGGACAGTAACCCTTAGATGCCCACTTTTTGCAGTAACTTATATCCTTGTCGAAACAGGTACTGTCTGGGAAGAAGAGAACGACAATTAAAATTTTAACCACTTACAAATACAAAAATATTTTAGCAAAATATACCCAGAAAATATACCCAGAATCACTGGAGGACACTGAAGTACAAAGGTTTCAGCAGAGATTTATTTGTAAAGGGATTCAATTTTGTGTTGGTTCCCCTGAACCTGCACTAACACCGTATCTTTTCCGTGTCATAAGTTACTATGATAATCTTACCTTTCTTCGGCTTGTCGTTTACTTTGACTGGCTTTTTCTTTTTGTCGACAGGCTTGCCATGACAAACGGAGCCGAGTATCGTCAACACAGCAAAAATGACCGTCGCTTTCATCGCCTCCCGCCTGATTAATAGAAACGTAGAAGTCAAAATATTGTACAAATAAAAAAGCCTTGATCGTGCTTTGTCCTGTTATGACAAAGCACACAAGAAAGTGAAGAGTGCACCAAAGAAGTGTAAGGTGAAAGGAGGTTCAAAGCCCTTAAAATGTAAAATTTGGCTAAAATGCAATGAAGAGTTAGTTTAGTTTAATCGTTACAAAGGTATATTTGTGGTCAATATGATAGATGGCAAATGTTCAGCTCGCTGAATAAATGACAAAGATGAAATGATCAGTTGTAACACGAGCGTGGGACAAAGAGAAATTCTGAATCCCCGACAGAATTCCAACCCATGGCCTCCCAGATAACGACCGGGTGCTCTAACCAACTGAGCTACGAGAAATATGTTGAGCTAAAGCAATTTACTCGGTTTATGTAATAATACGGCACTCTTCCTGTATACCGCTGGCATCAGCAATGTCGGAACAACATGTGTGTGCCCAATAGGATGTCATGGGTTCATACTCATACTCATTCTTAATTTTTCTTGGACAAATTTTTTATAAGGGGAAAAGGTGCAGTGAGGTTATCCCTATGTTAAGCACCAACCCGTGAAACGAGTCCAGACCACAACACCGGGAACCTCGTTCGAATCCTCTCAGGGGAATGTTTTCTTTTTTTTTATTTTCATAACGCTCGTGTCATAATTGATCATTCAATCTTTATCAAAAGTATATTTGTTGCTCCTAAACAGACAATACAATATAACAAAGTTAACTGTAGCAACAGACAAAATAAAAAAAAGGACAGTATACACTGCTGTGTCAAACTGTAGTGACTGCTTTTTGTTTGTTTGTTTTTTTAGTTAGTCTTTTTGAGTAAAGAACGTTTGAGCAAAAGATCACTGCAGTTTAATCACTATTGACCGTTTACAACAGGTAGGGTCACACCTATATTAAGTAAGAAATCTAGTATTTTAGGCGTCAGAATAATTCGATATTTTGGGTTTCGTTTTGTTTTTCTTTCAGGAAGCACGTTCTTTGTGTGCTATTAATCACAGCACAATATTCAAAATTCTAACCTAAATAACATCTGTCTATGAGATGGTACAGGTATATGACCTTTACAGTCAGAGAAAAAAAATTAAATGCTGTTTCTATTTTTTAGCAATTTCATCGCATTATTGCTTTCATAGCACATATATTTTAAATAATTATCTCACCTATTATATTAACCACACACAAGATGGCACCACTCGGATCTTTAGTTGTTCTGACGTCTTAAATGGTAGTGGGTGGCAATTTTACCTATCTACAAGATCAATGATCTTATGCAAACGTCATCGACACTTAAATGAGAAACTACTTCAAGAAAAAAGTATTCTCGCCCTCTCACATTCATCACAGAACAATTCATTTTAGTCCCTAGCGAGTTATGTTTTTGCGAGATGTCTTTTAACTGAATTGCTTTTTCCAACCGATTATGTGGCGACTTGATCTTGGCCCGTCGAAAAACTGCGTTGTATAAAGCAATAAAGTGATTAATGCTTTCTACCATCACCTTGCTTAGAACTTCTGATTATGAAATCAATTTACTAATATTTAGATTATTTCCTTAGCGAATGTTATTAATCTAACTTTGAAACCTAACGTGTGAGAGGGAGTTATACAGGGGGCGGAGTCAAGAAAGATCGCGAAATTTCTAAATCTAAAAGAATATACTTATTTATCGTCTTTGGTTGTTTGTTTCCTTGCTATTACGAACAATAAAAGTTGATTTCCCCAGCTATAAGGTTCAGTTGACTGGTGTTGGTTATAACAGCTCACTGGCACAACAAGACGGACAAATTTTACCAAACAATGTCTCCCACTCATTCGTTTATACTTAGGTTCTTTGAATGTAGAAAAATAAAGCGCACCTCGTCTAGCTATATATAGTGGACGACTAACAAAATATCTCAATTCTTAGACTGCAGTTTTGAATTGCAACAAGGTATCATTGTGTCACAGCAGTTAAGATGATATGCTTGTGGTCAGACCGTGATAAGTTTGTTCAAAATGACCTCATGATTGTCGAAATAGATGCCCTGTTTTTTTCTGATCACAGCCGTTTCATTTCTGATCTTCAGAATCAAGCGTGTAATACCAATTTCATAAACTGGGTTCTCATAAAATACAAAAATGATACATAAGTATAAGTCGTAGTAGTATAGTATGCTATTTTCTTTGCTAAAAGTGATAGAGATTTTCGGTTATATCAGTCTGTTAAGAAAATCAAATTAAAATGAGGTAACCTAATTATGCCACTAACTTAGCTTTACTAACGATTCTTTCCAAATGAAAGTCAAAGGAGTTGGACAGCCCAAAATTTCTCAGATACGGACCAACTAATACCATAAACTTACTTTTCTTTAAATGTTCAACCGTCTTCGATGGCCTCACGTAATTACAACTGCGAATTCCATATTCTTTTGAGATCAAAACCGACATGAAAATGACAGACTGCTTGATTTAATTTTTAACAGAAAGAAATAAAAAGAAGTTTCTGTGTCGGCGAATCCGTCAAACAAAATCACTCAACGGTATAGTTTCGATTGAAGAAGAGACTTCACACAGTTACGCTTTCGTATTTCCCGTATGATAACCGCTACTTATTTTATAGCAAAGCGTGTAGTACTCTTGTCTACTTAACCAGTCGTGCTTATTAGGCACCTTCTGAATTTAAAGATACCGTTGTCAGCGACCTACCTGATTAATGCACGCCTGTAGCCAAAACAAACTTATCGTGGTCAAAACACTACCGGGGCAATCTTCTCTGAACTGAGGATATGACTACCCGTTTTGGACATAAAACTGGTAAATAATTAAACAACAACAAAAGGCCACAAGCAAATTCCTTAAGGATCAGTAAGTTTTGTTGAAGTTCATTGCATCTGAAGCAGGTCCGATAACAGAATTTATTTACTTTCTTGACTTCTGCAGTAAGTTTTTATCTGACTCTTCCAAAATTGATCGACCTGTATTGCAATCACAAATCCGTCGCAAATATAAAGGTTTTTGCGAAAGTGGTGTCATTTTCACACCTTACCTGAGGCTCAGGCTATTTAGTGACGCCACTTTCATACCATGAAAATAATTAAAAGGAATTTTAATTCCAATTAGCGTAAACAATGGTGGTCAAGCATCTGGTTTTACTATCACCAGCTGCCGCTGCGAGAGAAAGAACAGATCAACGGGGATACTAACTTCTCATTTAAACCTATGTAGTTATTTTCTCAAACAAATAATTCGTATACTTAAAGATGCCTTTCGTTCAATGATCACATATGAAATGAATGTATACTAAATTTTATGAATGCCTGCCTGAAAAGTTCCACGCCAGTCACAAGGTAAATCAATAGACTATTTCCGGGTTCCCTTTTACATCTGTTTCAAAACGAGTCTAACTATGAAATCATTCATATGAAAGATTTTGCATTGCATGAAAATGAACATGCAGTTAAATACGTTTTCCTATGATTGGTTTTGCATTTAGACACGTTTCAGGGGAACACTGAGGCAAAGGAGAACTTGGTTATACCCCCAGATTTTGAAATTTTCGAAGTAGCGTTTTGTCAGGACTCCAAAGTTTGACTCGTTGAAGGGATCGTTTATTTTTGCCGTGTTCTGCCGAGGCACAGCGGGTGGACAGAACTTTGTATTAATTCATCTGGTTTTCGAGAATTTCCGAATGGAATAAAGGCTAGTTGTTAAAATTCTGTTTCTACAGTTTGGCTTTGAGTTACTTAATGTAATTTGAAGTTTCTGGTTCTGTATTAAAGTTTCGAATCGGTTCGCTCGCACTTTTACTTCGTGAAAGAAGGTCTTCGTGTAATCATTTTGGCTTTGTTTTGTTAAGGTAAGACAATTTGACAATGTGATGAAGAAATTCGTGGTCGATTAGAGGACGTACCACAACAAGCTCACGTCTATTTGTTAAATATAGCGCCATTTTCCACTAATTGTCCATGGCGCTTTACAATACGTTTCGTGCCTGCATTCAGGTAAGCTTCGGCCAACTCATTACTAACGAAGCCCAGTCCAATTTTATCAAATCCTTAAAGGCCATTTCCAGTCCGTACTGCGCAGTCTCGGGATTTGTTTACATTTCTGTTTAGAATTCGTTGATACGTTACACTTCGGTAACTGCGTACATGACGTTTTTGAGTCCGCCATTACGGGTCGTTTTGTTTGGGAGTTCGCAATGAGCTGAAACGTCGGTTTGGAATATCGTGGGGGTTCGTCTACTATTTATTATTGTTTTGCAAGGATGTCAGATGTTAATAAGGAAGAAAAAGGTAAGTGTTTACCCGTAATTTTCATTTTGGTTTGTTTACTTTTCATCGTGTGAGACTCAATAACATTACAGGCGGAGATTGCGCAGTACGGACTGGAAATGGCCTTTAATTTGTTTTATTAGATTTTATCTTCATCGGCATTACAGCAGATCCACTCTCCTCTTTCAAAAAGGCTCTTACTTTCTCAGTCTTCTTATTATAAATTTTCTCTAAAGGCTTTAAACCTTGATTCTTCATCTTTTCATTATTTCTTTTATTTTCATCGTCCTTCGCTTTTGTCCCTTGAACAGTTTTCACCTTATTATTATCTTTGTTATCATTCTTCGTTGTTTCCTCCTTGCTCGTTTTCTTCGTATTATTTGTCTTTTCGTCGACAGCAGTGGCTTTAGTTGGTTTTGTTGCCTTCTGTTTTTTCATTGGTCCAACTGTTCCAAGCTGTGGCTGTTGGACGACGGGCGTATAAACCTGACCTGTGCAATAACATGAAAGGGTAGTAAGTGACTTACATTACCGATCTTATCTGCATGCAGTCGGGAGAACAAGTGCAAACTGATGACGAAATCCCGCCTGCAAGACGGGACTTACGCCACGGTGTTCGTCCCTGAAGTTGCTGAGCAACATGGAGTGTTTGCTCGTACGATCGAGTACGTTCGAGTTCTTGCGCTAGATTTCGATTGGATAAAATAAATCGAAAATTCCTCGAGTGCAACGAAGATTTGCCATGCATGTAGGGCTCGTACCATCCTCAGTGACCCAGGGGCGAAAGTTTACAAGAAGTTACAAGAGTGCCCCTGGGATGCTTCACGTAAACGGCTAGTCAGTCCACGACCCATTCAAATGCTTGCCTCTGATTGGGCACAAAATTGGCCACAAAAATTTTTCTGGCCTAGGTCTCCGAGAATGGGCGCGTAGAAGTTGTATGACACTACAAAAGACGCATATTTCTCTGAAAACATTCCTCAAAGTATCATCGGTCAATAGCTGCATACACACCTGAGTTCACCTGAGGTGGATAAGAAGCCTGGGGTACCTGTGGCTGAATGACAGGGTATTGAAGCTGATTTGGTTGCTGTACCTGCTGCTGTATCGGAAGGGGCTGTGCCTGAGGTTGCAATTGAATAGCTGGGTTCACTAAAGCGGCTGTTTGCTGTGCCTGGGGTTGAGTCTGAGAGGGTTGTACTGCTGGGTTGACTTGAGGATTTGCTTGTTGAATCTGAGGTTGTACCTGAGAAGTTTGTACTGCTGGGTTGACTTGAGGATTTGCTTGTTGAATCTGAGGTTGTACCTGAGAAGTTTGTACTGCTTGGTTGACTTGAGGATTTGCTTGTTGAATCTGAGGTTGCACCTGAGAAGTTTGTACTGCTGGGTTGACTTGAGGATTTGCTGGTTGAATCTGAGGTTGTACCTGAGAAGTTTGTACTGCTGGGTTGACTTGAGGATTTGCTTGTTGAATCTGAGGTTGCACCTGAGGATTTTGTATTGCTGTGTTTACTGGAGGGGCAGTTTGCTGAATCTGAGGTTGCACCTGGGCAGATTGATTAAAAACCGTCGGTTGCTGCACTTGCGGCAGCAGCTGCGAGGTCTGTGCTGGAGTCTCTGCCTGAACCCCTACTTGAGACGAAACTTGAGGTTGAGTTAGAACTGGTTGCTGGACCTGTGGTTGAATCTGTTGTGTGGGCTGCTGTGGCTGGGCTTGAGCAGCTGGCAACTGGGTCTGAGAAGGAAGCTGACCTACTTGTTGGGGTTGCAATACACTGCCGGCTTGTTGTGGCTGAGCCTGTGCTTGCTGGGGCTGTAATGTTACTTGAGGTGGATATGGATTTGGTTGAGAAGTTACCTGAGCCGGTTGAACGAAACGCTTACATGTGTGAGGACAGATGCGTTTCCATTCCCAGTCATTGCAAAGAGCCTGTTTGGGGTTGCATTCGCTTGATGTGTCCATAACGGGGTCACCTATAGATCGAAAAATTGCATTCGGAGTAAATTCGGG
>OX393565.1:24032487-24052024 GCA_947652115.1 Blastomussa wellsi
TCCTTAATTTTACTCTGCCCCATGTGATTACCTATACTAATTACAAATCACTGGAAGGAGTGGAGGGGGGGGGGTACTTACAGTCCTTAGAATCGCGCTGGCTTGTCTTTTTCTTTCTCGTCTTGGATACAGACTTGCCAACAGACAATGAGAACAGAATGGCGATTGAAAGTACAAGAAAACTCTTGAAGGGTAGATTCATCCCTCTGTTAAAATTAAATGTGCTGTTTAAGCTTCACTGTCAACATACAATTCTTCTAAGTGTTTTTATAAAATACTTGGCTGGGAGAAACATTGTGTCCTCAGTTCTTATTAGAGTGGAATCCCGATAAAGCATTCACCCCTAGCCCCATAATTTCCAGCTGGTCTTATAGTTTTGAAGATATTTAGTTTTTTAGTTTAGTACAAACGCCCCCACAATTTCTTTTGCTTTTAATCGAATTGTTTTTAACTAAATGCTACCCATCGGCCTTGATCCCGGTTAAAATTACTATCAAAACAAAGGCGGATCTACGGGGTGGTATGGGTATTTAGACCCCACTCTCCTTAAAAAGGAAATTGCAGAGAGACATATGGCCAATGGCATTGGGTGAGGTGAAAAAGTCCCTCATCCATCCCTACCCATAATCGTATGTTTTGCGCGTGCTTAAAGTAGCGCGAATCGAAATTGGCTTTACAACTCGTTGGTGCCTAATGGCTCTGGATCGAGCGATCCGGGTTCGAGCCTTGGCCGGGTCACTGTGTTTTGCCAATTATCGGGCAAGACAGTCAATTTGCTCTCACAGTGCCTCTCTCTACCCAAGTGTATAAATGAGTACCGGCAAATATGGTGCCGAGGGGTAACCCTGCGATGGAATAGCATCCCTTCCCATAGGTGTACGGGCAATTTTTGGCCGTGATGTGGGGGGGGGGGGTGTTGAGTGAACCATTGCCCAAAAAATTCTCCCAATTTGCTTTGCCCAAATTTCCTCATGCTGCCCAAAAAATCTGATTTGCCCCAAAAAAAACCTCTCTGCCCGTACGCCTGTGTCCCTTCCTGGAGGGGGTGGGGGTGGTAGGAATGCTTCTAGTCGCCTCATTCTACAGAAAACGGATACGATCCGGCCTGCTGAGCCACTAGGCCGAAACTCAGAATTTAAATAGTGGAATTAAATAGAGGCCATAAAGGTCAATTTTCACTTCTAGTGACATTGCCACAGGCATTTCCATTTCCAAACCAGCAAGGGGTTGAACTTCACGCTGTGTGGCCTCTACATGCATTGATACGTTTTGATGTCTTTTCAGTGTTTGACTGTACGGAGAAAAACTGCTGTGGTTGCATTTTTAAATGCTTAAGGTGGATGGTACCAGTTTTCAGGTTTTTGACTGTGTCAACTTTGGAAGAAAAGAGCAAAATATCAATCCAAGGTCATAACAAAATGTTCGTATGATTCAATTCCATATTTTGTTCTTGACCAAAAATAACAAGTATTTCGTCATCAGCTGTCACCATGGTAACGGAACTTGATGATTATTCGGACCTACTTTTCAGCTTCTGGCGCATAAAACTTGAAAACCAACCCGGTGACCCCCAATTTTTTTCACGTTATAACTTTTGGCATTTGAAAAGGAAGCTGTATAATAATTGTAACAAAATTCTACGAAGCGGATTTTTTATAAACGTGAAAAAAGGCAATTTTGTGAGTAGAGAAAAATTCCTTTCGTAGAATTTTTTAAAATTACGTCTGACGTTTCCTCTCAGTAAGGGGAAAATATTGAAACAATAAAAAAATAGGGTCACCAGGCTTGTTCTCTTGGAAAAGCCTTCGCGAGTTCAACAATATCCACGCGCGTCGTCACGCACTTTATATGACAAGCATTTACTCATGCTGAGTTTTGACTACCGCTGACCTATTCGCGTTCATACACGCGCGACCACGCAATTACCGTCGTTTTGTTTTCTTTGGTCTTTGACACTACTTTGTGGATCGTCTTCGAGAATCTCGACTTCACTGCCGTGGAATTAGTTAGCAGTTGTGCCGTGAACTGTTTTATTGAACGTTTGGACTCCCTTTTAACGATTTCCTTTCAAAGTTTTGTTTGATTTGCCACATTCTGTTGAAACCGAAGCTGTCAGAAACGATAAGATCTTTGCGATCGCCGACAGGATCGATCGCAGCGTCAAACGGGAATTTTAACTTTGTAACTCGGGCATTGAGTTCCAAAAAATAAATTTGACGCATTTCGAATTGCCCAAGAACCGGCGCTCAAAGAACAACTTTCCTGTTGATCCAATCTCTGATAAACAGAACAAAAGCAACCTTGCATGTATTAACCCACGCGCCGCCATATTTGTTTTGAAATCTCGCAGACTATCTCGCGCGTGAGGCGCGCGCTCGTCACCAGACTTCCCACGTACGAAAAACTGGTACGATCCACCTTAATTCAAAATACTGAATTGAGATCAACTTCGTACATATCAATAGTTTACCTCTTGGAACACTTAACTGATCATATGAACTAAACAACTCCGGCCAATCACGGTATCACATAAACAGCGACAAATAACCGACAAGTTCTGGCAATAAGGCAATAAAACGCAATCTTCGAGAAGATCCTTCTCCAAGCTCATTTTAGCGCATTTCGCGTTCCAATCTGGCTTTTTAGTGGCATTAACCTCTCCAATCAATCAGTCAAGCAACTAAAATCCTTCAGATTTCGTCAAGACATCTAACCTCTTGAGAAGTAAAAGCTGCCAGGCGATGCATACTTAATATGTTATTTGTTTCCCGTTCTAACGTTACAGCCCTTCAACTGAATGTAAATAGACTACTCACAAAATAAACTTAGTGCATGAATGTACTCACCCGAATTAACATATAGATGATATTACAAATCTCCAGTCATCCCTGCACAATGTATCGATCTAACAGTTTTACCTCGATTTTCCTAAATTTTTTATCGCCTTCACTTCAACCACCGGTTCAACACCTTAAAAGCAAACTACAACCTGTTGTGGAACGTAGCAAAGAAACTTCCCTCCCCCTGGCAATACTGCCCATTTCTACAAATAAGATTCGCTGGCCGCTCCTACTAATATGGAAAATAATTAAAATAATTAATGAGACTCGCGGCTGAGTTCAGCCAGTTTTTAATTCCACGTTTTATCAAATACAGTCGTTATGAAACTTCGGTAATATTATCAAAGAGATTACTTCTATGAATGTGACAAAACCATAGCTTCATTACAAATTAACATGTCTACCGAGTGTTATCAGTGAACAAACAAACGAGACGTTTTGTTTAGCGACGATTTATTTTTTAAACTGTCCGCCATTTTCAGATTCGGCTTCAATGGAGTTGCATTGAGAGAGCTGGATCGAGTGAGAAAATGACGTCATCGACTCACTCGTTTATTTTTGCAATGTGTGAACCCAGCTGATTAGTACACAGCACGAGCTTTTAGAACATTTAGAAGCAAATTGCTGTTTTACATACGAAATATGCTGGTTCGCACAATAAAAAATTAAACTGGTGAGTCGATGACGTCATTTCTCTCTTGATCCAGCTCTCTCGATGCAACTCGACTGAAGCCGAATCTGGTAATGGCGGACAGTTTAAACAAGAAATCACAAAAATAATGATGCAAGGCTGATCGAACAGCTTGAAACTGAAGTATGGTGGCCTAGAATTGCCATAACAAAAACGCCATTGTCTTAACAATTTTTTTTTGTTTATCTATATTTTATTCCATTTTTTTGCTTTTCTTTTTTGTTTTATTTCTTTATTTTTATATTTTTTTTTGTTTTTAATCAAAATAATAAAAATAATATTTTATCAAAGTAATTTTAAATCAAAGTAAATTATTTTAGGAACTAAATCAAAACAAAATGATTTCTATGGTGGCCTAGAATTGCCATAACAAAAACGCCATTGTCTTAACAATTTTTTTTTGTTTATCTATATTTTATTCCATTTTTTTGCTTTTCTTTTTTGTTTTATTTCTTTATTTTTATATTTTTTTTTGTTTTTAATCAAAATAATAAAAATAATATTTTATCAAAGTAATTTTAAATCAAAGTAAATTATTTTAGGAACTAAATCAAAACAAAATGATTTCAAAATTAATTTGTTGTCGAAAACAATTAAAAACGGAATTTAAAAAAAGTCAAAGTAAAATAAAAGCAAAATTGGCCATGGCCTGTGATTGCCATAGCAAAAAAAAAAAAAAAAAAAAAACCTTATGGCCTAGCGTTGCCATAGACCAGAATGCATTTCGGGTGCGATCGCGCTCCTATTCAAAATGGCGGCTGCTCGCATCAGAAACAACGATTGGCAAGAAGACGAGGAGTTAAAAGACGCGTTGGATCGTTATGTGAAGCAGAACCTTCGTCGAATTGAAGTTTTAGACTTTGTTTCAAGGGATTTTAGTGAATATGCGTGGAGTTTAAGGACGCTAGACAGAAGACTGGAGTACTTTGGCATCAAATACACAGACCGAACCGTTCAGGTCGACGAGGTCCAAGAGGCAGTAAAGAAAGAATTGGAAGGGCCGGGAAAACTTCTTGGCTACCGAGCGTTGCACAAAAAACTTAGACAGGTTCATGAGCTTAACGTTCCACGGGATCTTGTATACGCCGTAATGTACAATGTAGATCCCGATGCTCTCGCCGAAAGGGCTCCCCAATTTAAGAAGAAGAAGGCAAAAGGCAATTTCACATCACGCGGCCCAAACTGGGTTCATTCTCTTGATGGCCACGATAAGTTAATGGGCTACCAAAATAGCACTTTTCCTGTTGCCGTTTATGGATGCATGGACACCTGCAGCCGGAAAATGCTTTGGGCAAAGGTTTGGGCTAGCAATAGCAATCCAGATGTAATTGGTAGATTTTACCTTGAGTACTTGTACAAAACAAGGATGATCGCGAGCAAGCTAAGGCTGGATAAAGGAACGGAAACTGGAGTGATGGCTACCATGCACGCCTTTCTCCGACAGCATCATGGGGACATGGATCCAGTAGAAACAGTAATGTATGGGCCATCAACTTCTAATCAGGTATGGGTATTTTTTATTTCATGCAGTGTTTTTCTCACACCACAGCATTTAAATTCTACCTTTTGCTGAAATGCCCCATCTTGGGCTTGGTAACTGAAAGAGAAACTCTATTCGAACTTGCTGAAATTCCAAACCCTACGGTTCCTTGATTTATACATCTAATTAGGGAAGCACAAAAATTTCCTGAAAACATGTGTGCCATTTATGTAAGAGCATGTCTGCTAGGGCCAGCTGGGAACATCCACACATTCAGTTCTCTTCTGCATAACCCCCTTTTTTAAAACTGATGACCCACCCCCTTTCTGCCCCCCCCCCCCCCCTCTACTTATTGACCAGTCCCTAACATGGCAACAAGATTGGTGACTTAAACAAACTCACATGGCATGAAAACATGCGCCCGCATATATCTATAACAATACCGCAGGCACTGCATGCTGGCGATGATGTAAACAGTAAAACTCACTTGTTACCTTGACTTAACTATGACAGATCGAAAGATGGTGGAGAGAACTCCATGAAAGGCTGGAAAAATTTTTCAAATTTCCCCTGAATCAACTGAAAGACCAAGGTCATTATGATCCCCAAAATGAGATCCACAGGTAACGAGCTAGACATATAGACATTACTTTACTTGACATTAAACATTGCTTGAGCAATTTTAAAGGTTACCTTGGGCAGCCATGTTTGCTGTTGATCATCTGCACATTGCGCAAGGCATCATAGGTAAACGCACCCGAAATGCATTCTGGTCTATGGCAACGCTAGGCCATGAGGTTTTTTTTTTTTTTTTTTTTTTTTGCTATGGCAATCATAGGCCATGGCCAATTTTGCTTTTATTTTACTTTGACTTTTTTTAAATTCCGTTTTTAATTGTTTTCGACAACAAATTAATTTTGAAATCATTTTGTTTTGATTTAGTTCCTAAAATAATTTACTTTGATTTAAAATTACTTTGATAAAATATTATTTTTATTATTTTGATTAAAAACAAAAAAAAATATAAAAATAAAGAAATAAAACAAAAAAGAAAAGCAAAAAAATGGAATAAAATATAGATAAACAAAAAAAAATTGTTAAGACAATGGCGTTTTTGTTATGGCAATTCTAGGCCACCATACTGATGGTATTTTAATTAAGCCCAATATTTCGGATGGACAAAACCAACCTTCATCAGGGGCATAAAATGTTTAGCGAAAATGGAAACAAACGGTCACACGGTTTAAAAGGGATGATATAAAATGTTGTTACGCGATTGGCTGACTATATAAACGTAAACAAATAAGCTAAAAATATATATAAAAAAATAACTGCCAGAAAAACAAAAATAGCGTGTAAAAGAATATATAAAGTAAATATTAAGTTTCATCACGTCTATTAATGCCATTAGGTTCTAATGTCTTTCCTTTGGAGATGAGGTGTGCTTCTTTTGCTTTGCGAATGCTGTCTCTGTGCGAATTTATGAGTTCGAAGGGGATGAATTCAAGGTGAGTCAATAAATGTCCGGCGAGAGCCAAGTGGTATGATATGGCAGTGGGTTGATCAAGTGGTTGTTAAACAAGAAATCGTCGTTCAAAAAAACTGACTTATTTTGAAAATTGAGGCGCATTAATTGGCATGGTGCATTCTTTTCAATTATAAAATCGGAACCGAAAGAGAACAAGAATAACATTGTTTTCATTGCAGTAGCACTTTAATTTTGTCTAAATCTGAGGATGAAAATTTTCGCCGGTCGACAAATTTAGCCTTAAAATACGAATGGACTGCAGATTTTTGCGAAACGCTCGAAAATATTGCGGATCGCGAATTAGCTGCGGAGGATTTTTGTTCGGATTCTAGACTCTCTTTATCATGAACTTCGGATCACTGGGACGCTAATAGTAAACCAAATTCGGATCAATCTGTGGTCGGTCTTGGTCCCGGTATGATGGCGTTTTGTTCATTTTGTTTTCAGACGGAACCATACAACCTCCTTTTAAAATTGTAATTATCACAAAAACCTAAAAGGAACGAAACTGTCCCCGGCTAAACGATGGCAACATTTTTGCGCAAACGTTTGGCCACCCTGTTCACGGGCAGCCCAAGCTCATGTTGTGAGTCAGGATCATATTGCGCATTATAAAAATCTTCTAGTATACTAATGCAAATGCCGCAATCTGATTGGCTGAGCTACTGCGCACTATCAGCCATTAGAGTGCAATGGTTGAAGGTCGTCTTCAAAACGGCGACGTCTTCGCGCTTTAGCGAAGTTTCGTTGGACGATTTAAGACGGAATCCATCAGGAAGTTGAGTAATATTTATTTAAGTTGGACAAAAATCGAGTACGAGAAAAATTTAAATCATATTGCGTTGTTTTTTACCCTTAACAAAAGCTGGGTACAGATGTAAGTAATTATTTGTGATAACACCGACAATAATTTCTTATCAGAGCCCGAGAAAGTGAATTTTAAAGATCACAAGCTATAGGCAAAGTCTAATGTGCAGCCATTTTGTAAAATCGTCTTTAAGCGATTCAGTGGAATTATATTGGAACTTCGAAATTTGTTTTCGATGTTTGGTGTTGTTAGAAAATATTTCTTTTGATAAGATATTTGAAGCAGTAACTCGATTGAAAGTTTGCAATAAGATGTAAATAATTTTGGTACAACAACCAACTACCAAATTTAAAATAAAGTTGCCTTACCTTACTTTCACTGTGTTTTCGCTCTTGTCTGAATGCTTATTTTGCCGATTCTTGGCTATTTAGGCGAGTTACCGCTTTCTGTGTTCTCCACTACAAAGAAAAGAACAAGGCTGCACACTCCAGTTCGGAACGCCCGACTAGTCAAGCGAAAAATCCAAGCTTAAAATGGTCAAACGGCCTCAAATCCATCGCGAATTCCAAGAACAGATGTTCTAGTTTCATTTCAACTCAACAACAACTCAGTCCAGGCTCTGTCATCGATGCTAAGCGGCCGTTTGCTTTCAAAAATGCAAGGTAAAAAGATCGCCATTCTGCCAGTACACTCCCGTCACGACAAACGACAGTTGAAAAACTCCCTGTAACCCCGCCTCGATATTCTTCCTGAGGGGCCAGGGAAGCCAAACAAAACTTGTTGAGAGCAATTGACGGTGTGGTAGCCCGGTGAGGTATAGTTTGTTAATGACGTCATAGATTCTACCATGTTTCCCGCTCAGAGACTTTCGTCGGGAAACAGTTTTTATTGTAAGATGTCATGTGAACTCAAAGTAGCCAATGAGAGTGCGTTGCTTTTGGGGAAAAAATTCCAGCTATATAAGGGAAACAGTGAGTTTTGTTTCCCGGGACCCTCAATGTTCCACGAGGGTAGGAACCGTAAACGAGTCAAAAATGATAATTATTGACATAAAGCCATACCTTAAAGAGAGAAACATTCATGATTAATTGACTACAGCTAACGGCCGATCATATCGCTGCTATTTCGCCTCGATTTAATAGTTCTCCTCATTTTCCATCACATGTTTCATCAAAACACGAGAAAAGAACGGACTAGATCCAGGTTCACTCCGCATCACATGCAGAGTGACCGCTGCGAATCGAATGTATAAAAATGACGGTTTCGACGACGCTTGTTTCCCTTTCGTAAACGGTCTGTGCCATTTTTAACGGTCGATGCCACAATTGGGATCTTTTCGGCGGAATGGACGATGCTATATCTGCTCTAGTTTAGGCCTGGACTAGGTCGAAACTGGTTATAATTTGGTGACAGACTAATAAACACTCCCTAATTGCTTAATTGCTCACTTTAATTCATTTCACACAGCTGGTTTGCTCGCGGTTAGCTTTTATTTGTTGGCTTGGGCAATACTAAAGTTAATAGATTACGGTGGATCAGCCTAGTAGTAGTGGTGATCAGATAGGGATGTTTTGTTTTGTGTTGTTTTTCACCATTCTACTGGGCAAAGCTGTCCAGAGGGAAAGAGCACGAACAGGACTCGAGGTGCTATGCGAGGTACCCCACCCTCCCCACCCAGACCAGAAAGGCCAGACCACAACACCGGGAACTACATGCCCTACTCCATCTAAATTCCTGCGAGCAGGATAGGCTTCCGTCAATCAAAAGTCATTATTACCTTATATGGAAAGGTTTGATTATATGAACACTTTCGAAGGGTTTGAATAAACAAACGCCTTCCATATAAAGCTAAAGATAACTTTTGATTGATGGGAAGCCTATCGCCAACTTCTCGCGGGAGTATTGATTCAAAGGGTCGCGTATCACTGAATTTGGTGGTAGCGCTCAAACCTGATTGGCTGGCGATCGGAGTTTGCGTTCTTAGTGCTAACTGTGAGCTCCGGTCCGAGCATTTTAGATTTAGCTCCGGTCCGAGCATTTTAGATTTAGCTCGAACACACCTTTTTATAAGAAAGATTGAGCTTTGGGGGGGGGGAAACGACTGTATAAACGACTGTACAGGACACCGGCGATCACAAGACTAATTTGCAAATTTTGGGAGACAAGCTTTATTATTACCCGGCTAGTTAAACCACCTGTTCCTGAATTTTCCTGCATATTCTTTCAATAACAATTATTTCAATGGACGAATATGCATAATATTTGTGTTACGCTAATAAACCGGCGTGGAATATAGAATAATCAAAAGCTTTCCAACATTCACGATTTTGTCGTTGTTGTTGGCAATTATGAGGGAATTCAGCTGTACAAACGTCATCACTCATTAATTTTGTAATTTCGTATTTCTTTTTCATTTTGCCAACGTGATATGCATACGAACAAACTGCAAACAAACAGCGAAAAAAGATAACGATTGCATGTTATGAGTTCACTCAAACTCGCTGTGTGCATCGTACGAAACCATAACTTCAAAAATTCACGAAAATGCGGCCTGGCTCGCTGTAATATTCATGATGAACTTTGTTTGTTTTGTCGACTAGAGTGAGCGATTTAGCGCACACGGCAATGGGTAGCTAGCCAATAGACGTACTCGGTTGATATTGAACGTGCGAAAGCTAGATCGAGGTATAATAGATCTAATGAACGCCGTCGCGTCCTCGGACATTTTAACATTTTATATACCATTTATGAATGTGTCAATCTTTTTTGGCGGCGTCTTTGTTGTGAAAATTACCCGGACCGTGTAGATATTAAACATTTGGAGGTTGGAAGGCATCTGTATTTGCAAAGGTGAGTAGGCGAGAGTTGGCGTCAAATTTTGTGACACCAAATGGCGGCTTTCGTTTAATTCGTACACTAAAGTGGACATTTTTTTGTTTGAAAGTTACATACCTAATCGAAGTTTTTCGCTAAGAAACGAAATGTAAGCGCTTCCTCCGCCTTTAGCTTTAATACGTCAGTGGCCTTCATGATGAATTAATCGCCGATCGTTCAAGATTTTTGTCTTCGCTGACAGTTCATATGCAAATCTAGCTTGCCAGGTAGCCACCTTCAAAATTAATATTCACTCGCAGACAAGCATAAGTAAAATGAATTTAGAATTGTGACCACAATTAGAACAAACTTATTTTTTCTGGAAAGCGCGTTAAAAATCGACCTCTGCCGGTGGGCATTTGCAGTAATTCCAACGATTAGCTATTGGCTTTCTTGATAGATAACTTAGCTGCTGTCCGAGGCCGGAGTGCCGAAGTGGTGTATTTATAGATTCAAACCGTCTACAACGAGGGGAAGTCCGCGAAAAAAAAACGGGAAACAAAGGACTAAAATCAAACACGACCGATGTATAAGTAGAGTGGATGTAAAAGGGAGATTTCCAATCTATATATGATGTTGCTGTAAATACGGTTATAATTCACGACCACGTCTCGCCTGTAGAGATTCCTTTTATGATCGCAACAGACGCCACAATTTTAATACAGCTGGACTGAGGTATCACAACCAGGCTTATACGTCTTCTCGAGCCGAGCATCTATATTACTTTTAAAAGTCCAAAGAAACTCTCATTTCCTTTCGCTGCGAAAGGATTTTTCCTGTACGTGTGTGTCAATAGAAGGAAACCTTTCAGAGAGGAGAACTTCATTTGGTAAACAATAAAAACCGACCACAGCTGAAAGAATTGTAGACGACAAAGCAGATTTGTGGAGATTGTGGAAGGTAATGAATGAAAGCGCTCAGTCCTTTATTTGTGCGCCGTTTTTCTTATCTTAAGCTTAAGCTATGAAAAACCACTGCAGTCACGTTAAAATGCCTTTATTTCAGTATAGTGCCGCGAGGAGTTATGTACATTTTTTTTTTCATTTTGATTGCGTCTCATTTTTAAACACTGCTTTTGCAGTTAACGGCCAGTGAAGTATTATTTAAAAATACACGTTACAAAAAACTTCATATCAAAAAGTTAATCAGGGGGGGGACGACCTAATTTCAACACTCGCTCTTGCATCGATTTCGGCAGCACATGATCTTTAATAGCACTGATTTTCAAGGCGAATATTCGTGTATTTCTTCCTAGTTTTCTTATGAAACGATATACGATTCGACTATTTACCTTTTTGTGTCAATAAAGCCACAGTATGCAAAACAACAAGTAAATACAAAAACGGCTTCGGTCTTCAATTACAGAGATATATATTACGCGCCATTGTGCCCGCGTATTTCGTTATTAAGATTATTTTTTGCATTCAATTTCGCAAAATTGTTAGGCTGTGAAAAGCCTGCTTATTTTTCAACTTCATTTGTTCTCGAATTAGAAGTTTGTCACGTTTTCTAACTTCTTTCCTGACGTAAAATAGTCGGTTTTTAGAACCAAATAACAAAAATCTTCGTAAATGAAAGATACTGAAAATATCATGCAGGTTTTGTACAGTTTTATTAAAAATTAGGGGGGAAATCATTGTTGTCTAAAGTGTAGAACTGCAGTGGTTTAAGCTGTCACGTAATAACTCAAACATCCTAACTGAATACTATGTTTTGATGCACAATATTTAAAAAAAAGAGAAAATGAAATTTCTTGAAAAATATTGTACATGTAATCTTCATGGCCTTTGTTCTTTCTTGTTCAAAGTAAACTTGTAATTTTTTAAAGATTGCATGCTGCAGGTGACAGACCAAGTTGTTTTTATAGAACCAACCTCTTGACTTTTATGTCTTGATGAACTACAAAGTTCTCAAAACTTACAAACAAAATAAATATAATGCAATCAGTTAAGACAGTTTAGGGCTATTTTGATTTTAAGTTGGAAAAAAAACACTTCTAATTTCCTGACATTTTTTATCTTCTGTTGATGATGATGCTGTTGTCCACTGTATCCGTGTTGTATGTCAATCAATCGCTTTGTGCAACATCGTCTTGGGTAGCTTGGTGTAAGTAGTTTAAGGCTTTTTTGCCATAAAAGTCGCTCGCTATAAAAATCGCTCCGTAACGTAGGATCTACTGGGAAGTCAAATCAGGCGAAAAATGAATTTTCTGAATTCAAATATCAATACAGCAAAGCTGATGTTAAAAAGTCTACTTTTTCACCTATAGCTAGTATCAGCCTTGCTGTATCGTTTGAAAAGTCCGTATAATTATACGGACATTTATTTGCCATTTATTCACAGTCAGGTACCACTTAAAAATACAAAATGACAACTAGACTTAAAGGCGACCGACCAAATAAGTACAAATCGATAATTATGTTAAATGTTGGCCCCAGACAGAGTATGAAACAAGAATAGCAAATTCTCTTCTTATCAAACGCCATACATACGCCATTTATGGCATAATACCAAGAAAATACTAGCTCCACTGATACCGGCTTTTCTTTATTTTCGACGGTTTTTCTATAGGATATTAATTGCATTGAAAAGAGAAATAATTAAGATGGTGAACACTGCCAGAAATAAGAGGGGAGACTTATGAAATGCAAGATTTTTTCAGGTCATTTTTTTAGCTGTTGTTTTTAATTTGTTGCAAATTGTTGCAGATTTTTTTTATTTTTGATCAAAATTAAAGATATTCCACCCAGAGAATCTACTACGGTGAACAGAATTGCTGTTACTGATCGATGCAAATAGAGAGATTTTTAAACAAAAGCACTGATTTACCAGGTGAAACAGATAAATTGTCAAATTGCATTGTGAGAATGAAGCAGATGGACAAGAATCTATCGATGCATTAGCGTGTTTTTGTAACACAATCGTCGCCACGTTAATTAGTCTTAGAAAGCTTTTTACTTTACGCATTTGCATTGATAAAATATTTTACGTTCATGAAAACTTTTATGTCAAATTACTGCTTGGCTTTCAAAACATGAAACCGTTGAACTAAATTTGTCACCGATGCAAAATACTGTAATTTCAGATAAATCTTAAGACAGGTGTTTGGGACATTTAGAGTGAAAAATTATATTCTTGGCAAAATCTACGTTAATTCTACTAATTGACCGCGCGATACTGTGTACCACAGCGAAAGATCATATTTATTTAGAAATGCAAAGAAATGTACAGAATGATGTGCTGAACGGACTAATTTTTTCAAGATAAATACGAATATTAAACTGTCCGTCTGAAAGACGCTTAAATCATTATACTTCTGCCGAGAATGATGCGTCAAGATATTTAATTACTTTTTAAACAACTTAACTATGTGCTCTGTTTTACTAGCCTAAGTAAATAGCCGTCCCATTTCGCACGCTCGTGATTGGTAATTCCAAGCAGCAAAAGTTGCAAGGGATGCAAGTGCTATGAACCTATTCCTGTCATTTGAAATTATATGGTTTTCAACAACTCTTGTAATATTACAGTCCATTAATGTGAGACTTTATTATCCTAAGAAACTCTATCAGTTATATATGGGGCCACGAGCCGCGCCGAAGAAAAGTCATTTTTCGTAATTCATTTTGCGGCGTTTATGTGTGCGCCAATTTGATAGTTTAAACGTGAGCTACACCGTGCTATGTGCATATAGAAAAATGTAACGTAAATCTGTCAAATTCGTTAAAGTGCCTATGAAGCGAAATTTTTCTCTACATAATTTAAAAAAATTACTATTTGAAACAAGCAATTCCAAAGTTTGAAAGCGCTACGATAAAAATTGTCGATTTTAAGAGCGCTCAAAGTTACGCTTTTTTGCCTTAAAAAATGGCAGAGACTGAGTCCAAATTTATTGCGAGATAATAGCGTGTGATGTCAGTTTGTTTGCAAGAATTTGTTTACGCTCACTTGACTCCAGTCGCGAAAGGTCGGATAGAAACTGATGCATTCTAATACCCGGGGTGTAAAACGTATTTTGGCAACTTTGGTTGTTTGGGGCCCCAGCAACGCAATATCGTCCACCTCTACGCTTTACTTTCTCATCATCGGCCATATTTGCTTGCACTGCTTGCAAACAAACTGACGAAAGAATTTGAGGTCACGTGGTATTTTGGTCGCGCGATTCAATTTGCCATTTTTCACTGAGGCGAAAAAGCGCAACTTTGAGCGCTTGTAAAATCGACAATTTTCATCGTAGCGCTTTCAAACTTTGGAATTGTGTGTCTCAAATAACAAATTTTTCAATTATGCAGAAAAAAAATTCCGCTTCATAGGCACTTTAAGTGCAACCTTCTTAATATTCTCTATCCTCAAAGGAGCTACTTCTTTGCTTGTGAATTTTCAAAAATTTAGTGTGCATCAAGACTCATCTTGAAACAGAGGAAACAACATCTTGATTCAACCAAAAAATGGCTCAAAGTGTCGTGATGTAGTTCCTTTACTTGCCGTTTATTGTTTGCTAATACATTTCATAAAACAGCAATTAACTAAAATAGTGAATATGGTGAGAGTGCTTGCCTTGTGCTAGCATGGCAAAACTGCCATCATAATCCATCATATAGGGAAGCGGGAAAGTGACTGGCGGGAGAGTGCTTAAAGGGGCATTGTCATGCTATTTAATTTAGCAAAACTTTAAAAAGCTAAAACTTGAAAAAAATAATAAAAAGGTAAAAATAATGGTTTGGTTATGTTACCGAAGACTATATTACTGCATTGAAACCTTGTACTGACGTCTGTTGTTATCGATGTCGAGGATGGAAGTGGATTGAAAATTGAAAAAAATTGCCATTTTTTTCAAATTCTCAAGCCATTTTCTAAAAAATGGGAAACCCATGATTATGGTTTGTACTCCCTGTTAAATTTTCATTTGATATCTTCTTCACAATTCTGCTGGATTTTACAAGATAATGCCTTTAGCACAGAATTTACCTGAACACTCCAAAGTCACCGCGACAATGCCCCTTTAAAATAGATTCACGATTAAGGTCACAGAACTTTCATTTAACTATAAAACAACAAATTCACGCTATCGCATTCTTACTGCATTATTTTCACTTTAATTTGCAGTACGAATTCCAAAGAAAACTTGTGCACGATGTCGTCTCCTTCAAAACAGAACTCTTGCTCAATAACTGCCAAGAAATCCGCTCTGAAAGAAACAGTAGATCTCCTTCGTATGCAAGCAAAAATGCAGCGGATGAAAGTCTCCAGATCAGCCGAAGAAATAATGAACTACTGTTTAGAAAATGCTCGGGACGATTGTCTTCTTCAAGGGATTCCCGCGGGTGGAAACCCGTACAAGGAAGGGAAAAATTGCCCGGTTATGTAGCCTGCTAACTTTAATAGCCATTAATTTATATATAGTTTATTATTTAAATTGAATTAGAAAATTTAGAATAATCATGAACATGATTTTAAAAACTTGAAGCTGTCTCAGTCCAATATTAAATATTTACTGTACGAAGCATGAACTTCATTCTGCAGTTCTTAAGATCTGTAGATCTTAAGATCTTCATTCGATTATGAGACCGAGCGACAGGAATGTCATTCCACATTTTGTATATTGAACTTGAATTCAGGAATTTGTGGAAGCTGATGCATATGTAGAGTCGACATACTTGAGAAAGGAAATATATTTACTTGCATCGTGGTAAAAGTCAGCCATAACGATATAATGTATCGAGTATTTTAACCTAGTCCTGGTATATTGCAATGTCTGAGTTTCGATTGGCTTACAGGCCATGGTATATGACGTCATATACCATAGACCACAAATATGTCAGGTTACACGTCAGCGAGAACAGCCAGGGAACACCAATATTGCATTTCTATTTGTGTTTTTAATAAAACAGTTATTCCGCTGGCGCTCGTTAACAATAATAGTAATAGTAATAATAATAATGATGATGATGATGATAATAATAATAATAATAATAATAATAATATTAGTAATAACAATAATAATTTATTAACAGTAGTTAACAATGTGTCCATTTACATGGCTCTTCCCCAAACTAAACCATGTCTAGAAAGAAAAAATTCAAGGATGAAATGAAATTACAAATAAAACTACAAGTTACAAATTAAAGAGATTAATGAAATTAGGAACGAAAGAAGTTTTTAAAGTTGAAGCTATAACAATTAGGGTACAAAGTGGATGCACCATTACAAATGTGAATGGTGGGGGGGTCCAAAAAAAATGTATGCAAAGCAAAAATTTGAGAAAAGAATCCTGTAGGGAATTAAAAAAAAATGCATGGGTTGAAAAATTCTTGCACTCCTTCTAGTTGTGGAAAAAATAACATACCTTTCCAGAAAGTTCTAGTCCTCCCTTCACATTTCTAATGGTGAAGGTGAATTTCCACTGCCGCGTAATTTTCCGTACGTTAACGGGCGTGTTTTAAACTGTCTTTACGTGCGTAAAATAAAAAGGAAGAAACGTATGAACGTCTCGCGTCTGCGGAAAATAGTTAAAGGGGCATTTCCACTGTCGGGTAATTTTCCGTACGAACGGGCGTGAGTTCAATTGGCTTTACGTGCGTAAAATAAAAAGCAGAAATGTATGGACGCCTCGCGTCTGCGGAAAAAGTTGAACGTGGTTTAACTTTTTCCGCAGACGCGAGACGTTCATACGTTTCTTCTTTTTTCATTTTGCACACGCAAAGCCAATTAAACTCATGCCCGTAAACGTACGGAAAATTACACGACAGTGGAAATCCACCTTTACTCTATCTGTGTAGTGTAAAGGCGGTGGCAAACGAGGACACATTGTGGCGGACACATTGTTGCAGACACAAATGTTTTCCAGTGTGCGCAACACTGTTGCCCACACAAAATTTGTATCCGAGACACAAAAGATGTTTCCGATTTTACTCAGAAACATTTTGTGTCCGCAACAAATGTTTCCGCGTTTGTGCCCGCGAAGAAAAATCGTGAGCAACAATGTGTTTGCCACCGCCTTAAGAGATGTTTAAAATAAAATAATTGTAGTCAACTCGCCCTAATCTCCTCGTTGGTTATTTACGAGAGGCGAGCTACTTTGAGAAAGTCTAGTCATCTAGCTACCATCTCATATCCGACGCACTAGTGGATAAATTGTTAACAATCACAAAATGAGTTGGGTTTCGTTCTATTGATGATTAGAATTAATTAATTTCTACGCGTATGGAATCTTTATAGCTCATAGATGACGTAGCCATGCTATGAGGCTAGGCCTCAATTGCACTCATGCACGCACCCACGCACACACTGATTGATTGATGTCACCAACATATACTTAACTAGGAATTCCTCAATTCCTCAAAATCAAACCACAAACTTGTAACTACATATGGCGTTGTTCACGTGCGAAAATTTCTTGGTCAAGGCCACATATTTTCTCAAGCGCAAGGTTTGTTCTAATATTAGCCCACTTGTGAAAGACAACACGAGCCCTAAACTTATAAGGCCTGGTTTTCACTATTGACGGAGTCGGGGTCGGTGTCTAAGCAGAGTCGCAAGCGTTATGATCTAGTGAAAATCAATTCGACACATAAGCGTACGGGCAATTTTTTGCCAGGGGTGTCGGTGAACCATTTGCCCAAAAAATTATCCCAAGTCGCCTTGCCCAAATTTCTCTTGCTGCCCAAAAAAATCAGAGTTGCCCAAAAGTTTAGGGGGCTGCAGCCTCCCCCCCCCCGGGCCCCCCGGCCCGTACGCCTATGATTCGACGAAGTTGCAAGCAGAGTTCTGATTCCGCTTCCTGACTCCATCAATTACGATCCAGTGAAAACTGAATTGTCGGAGTCGCAAGCAGAAAGGAAGTACTCGGAGTGCTTGAGGATGGTAATATGATTGGTTAACTCTCCCACTTCTTCTTGCCACTCCAACAATCTAGTTTTTACTAGATTGTGGAATCGGAAGAAAATGGAAATGTTCTCGGATTCTTCCGACTCCGATTCGGTAGTGTTTCTGACTCCCTGCGTACGACTCCTATTTTCGATTTTCACTCGGTCGAAACCGTTCTTATAACTCCGACTCTGGTGGGAGGGGGGGAGGGTGTTGGGGGCAGACGGGTATAAGAAAGTGTAACATACTTCCAAAAATCTAAACTTACACATCCCGCTTATGACACTTACGTGCATAAAGTGCCAGCGCGTGACAACAAGAATACTTTCCAAGCAGACCAAACACATCTTCCAGCAACACGAACAACTTCTCTTTCACGGCTAGCACAAATCCTTTACACCTTTTTGGCGAACATCTCCGTTTTTTGGCCCGTGTAATTATAATTGTAATTTTATGTTATACTGTTTTTCTTCAATGTTATAAGAAAGGGGGCGTGCATGTAAACCTGTAATAACAGAAAAGCTATATAGTAGCCTTTGATGTTGGTAAGCAGGGTAAGAAACGAGAATAATATTTATCAATTTCCAATTTTCGGCGTGTTGTAGAAAAACGACATTTAACGTTGGGCGAGGCGACCAGACAGAGGGAAATCACGAAACTCATCGTGCTTAAAAAGGCGCATTTTATGAGAGAGCGATGAAAAATTAAACACTTGACCAGGTGAGCTATTTTGGTCGAGCAGGTGCTCGCTTATACTCTACAGTGAGGTGAAGAACAATGGATTGCTTTTCAGCTTTCTAAAAACCAAATGCTCTTACCCGTCTGCCTGAGGCACCATATTCTTATTGCCTTTTATTCAAAGTGTTACAAATTGGGGATTATTAACAGATTGCAAAGATCATAAAGGTATGTAAGTAAGGCGAGCTGCTGTGTACTTCTGAGCGTTTTCACGTGTACATTCCTTTGTTTTTATATTTCGACAATACGAGAATTTTAAGTAGATTGTTTACTTTCGCGACTAAATATTGTTTAAAAAAACTACGACCTCCAGATCCAACACATTTTTGAAGGAATTGGACAGGATTAGAGTAAACGTCGTACAAAAGATATACTAGACAAATAGGTAAACGGCCTCTTGACTTAGAAGCAGAATGATCTACCCTTACCATTTAATTCTCAACTAGCAGGGGGGTCCCCTGAGGTGAACAGATGCAACACACTGCGCCACAGCGTGAAGCCTGCGGCAGCACTTCAAACGAAAATGTGAAATTAAATTCGACAACCCTGATAGGCTATTGTAACATTAACAAGACACACCAGTCACAGGCCTCAAAGAATGAGATCAATCTGGGGCTTTATGTTGAATCAATGGTGGACAATTTTTGCCCTACTGTGTTAGCTCCACGGCTATTATCCTTTACAGAGCGACATGCCCGTAAATCATGTACCAGTT
>OX393565.1:24052224-24097224 GCA_947652115.1 Blastomussa wellsi
AAACGGCAGTTTAACAATTCCACGCTTTGCCCTCCGGACAAATACAAATCGCTTTTATTCGCTCGTTTGCTTATTATGGTGGTGTTTATTACGTCGCGTTGTCCATAGTCGGAACGTTTGGCTTCGGTTCTGCAGTTTCTTAATCTTTTAGTGTTTTTCTCGTTCTGGAGTCAAATTATAGGCCTTGAATAGTTCGCTTTCGTCGGCTCGTGTGTGTGTCGTCGGCCTTTTTTATGCTCGGGCGCCTTCAAAGTCGACCGTCCCACATAAGTTCAAACTTGCCTGCCGATACAATACACAATAAATGGAGGCATCAATTAAGTTTGGAATTCTTTTCATTGCTTCATTTTGTTATGTCAGTTGAGTGCAAATCACACAAAGCGGAGCAAAGACCGTAACGTGTTCAATATTTGGCACATCTATTTCAAAACTACTCCTTGCTGTGAGTCTCGTGGGTCGCTCCGCGCCAGTCGTAAGACAAATGTTTGCAAATATGTTATAATACAAAACAATTTGCATCCGCTACCTGGTGGCATCGCGGCGGGAGATGCCCGAGAGATCGAAAAGTTCAACCCCTGTTTAGCGCCACAAAGAAACATAAAGCATAGCTCAAATAATTTACTCAATGAGCGTACGCGCGGAATGGTGCCCTAAAATTATTTATTTTCAACGCTAAAAACATCTTCGAATGCCTAATTTACATATAATGCAAACGTTATACTTGTCTGCGGCTGTTTTTATTTGTAGAAGGACATTTATCGCTTTGGTTTTAACGACACTACTATCTCACTTGTATACGATATTTCTTAAGTTGAAAACCAAATTTGACAGTTGTTACAACATGTTATTTTGAGGATAAGATGGCTGAAGTAAGACTCGGAAATTCCAGTGTCAATATAGTCCTCGATAGCAATATGGTCCTCGATAGCCATAGTTTTATTTATTAAGCTATTCTTTCAGTTAACGAATCGCGCGAAGCATTACTCTTACGCGAGCCTTACACCATTTCAGTCGCGAAAAAAGATTTTTGTCGGCTTTGGTTTGACCTGAAATTCTCTTAGGAAAATCGTTTTAGTGCACAATAAAACTGAAACCTCAGATTTGCGTGTTTGGCGTGTCTTGTTTCAAAACCGGAAACTGTTGATTTGTGTTGAGCGCAGTTGGAATTCACATTCCCATCGGAATAAGTTTTAATCGCCCCATCTGCTCAATCACACCAATTGCCAATTGTACCACCCTTGAATAAGGTTATCATAAAGTTGAGAACTACACACTGTTTCCTTGAGTCTTTCCTTCGTACAGGTTTTTCACTTCGCGTCGCACAAATGCGGGAAATAAACAATTTGATCCGAAGCGCAATCTTTATTACTGGAAACAGGAAGGCGTCGAGGGGTAAAACGGATAGCTATTTAAAAATAAATGTATGTCTGTAGAATGTGATTTCTGCCGGGCTGCGAGATAGTTAATGCCTTTAATGACACTGATCAATACTATTTGTATTTTTTCTGAGATATCTGAGCTCGAGATATTGTCATTCCAGCAACAGGTAATTAGAAAATAGTTCTTTTGTCAGGCCTATCCGGTATTCGTAGTCTTCAACTAAATTCGTGAAGACTAGAATCGTTGTACAATGAAACTGACAGTCGCTTCCGGACCTTAGTTATTTTCACTCGCCGTTTTTTGTACAGACAAGCCACCTCTTCTTAATCTAATCTCTGGCATTTCCCGTGGCTTAAAGATATCATTGAGAGGCCCGTTTTATATTAAGAGGGTTTAACTGCAGTAATAAATATTAAATTCACAAACAAGCCTTGTTAATGAGTTTGTTTTGCGTGCGGAAACTCGCCGTTAGACCTGTAGAACTATAAGTAGTTTTCTAAATTGCTAAATACACCAAAATATATCTTCACTTTAAAAAAGATAAAACACTCTTGAATCACTCAGCACAAAGCCCAGGCCGGCGGGACATAAAATGCTGTTGGCTTGGTGTTTAAAGATAAATATTTTATGCTCTTTTGGCTATTAGCTGATCACTCTCCATGAATCTCGCCTTCTTCGATAAATAGGAAAATAGGTTCTTTCTAAAAGTCTTTTGTTTTTCTCCTGCAATCTTGGGTCGTTTTTTAAGATTTCAAAGACATATGTAAAAGTGCTTCTTGACAGAAAAAAGGCGTGTATCTTGCTCTTGTAATTGACAAACAATAATCCCCAAATTCTGATCTCGAGTATTATCTGACTGTTGTACACGTTCCGAGATTTCTTCCTGCGGCAAATTTTTCTGCGGGCAGGAAATTAGAAAATACCAAGTTATGTTATCAGTCGTACATCTCTATACTGTGAGGAAAGCCGGAAAACATATATTTAAAAACGAACTATTTTGTACTGTAATTTGCACGCGTTTCCGCTATGCCCTGTGGCTAAACTTTGACTGGCTTGATGAAAAGGAACATTGAGGAAATCTAAAACCGTTTTACCGAAGACATCCTAATGGCTGCACAAAAAATCTGCCTGAACATGTTGGACATCAGTGAATTTGTTATCACGGAAATCTTAGATTTCCAGCCAAGAATACTGAATATGGACAATGATTGGCAGTGCGCCTGTTGAAAAAATAAACAATAATTGCATGTGTGGGGATTAAAATTATTATATATCCCGACCGGGTACGTTGTTCGTCTTCTTCGTCGTCGCATAAAAGCAGCCAAAATGCGCTTTGGAAAGCTTGGATTTCGCTATTTTATTGTTTCGTTGTGGTTGAGGATCTTGCTGTCACCTTTTGCCTATGGCGTGGAAGCAAATGATACTGGAATAAAGGTTAGAGTTTCATCGTTTTCGCAGGTTATTATAATACGTGTACTTAACGTACATGGTAAAAACGTTTATGATAAACACGTTTTCGCTGAGTCAACAAATTGATGACCGTTTAGTATTTCAACCTATTCTCTGCTTGGATTCTTGGACTTCAACGTTTTAATGGTGTTGCGATGTGTTTGACGTGGTGTTATATCACGTTGCGTAAGCCATGCTCAAATGCACCAGGTTTTACGGAAAACTGGTTTTTCGAATTTAGAATACACTGAATTCGCTACACTTCAACTACACTTTAAACTACACTGAATTCGCCAACGTTAATTTTACTCTTATACCTTAACGTAAAGGTGTTCGTTTATATTGTATTATATAGATTCCGTGCTCATGACGAGAACAAAATCGAATACAGAAAGATAAAGAAAATTCGATGTGTCAGATCATGAACAGTACCCATTGATATTGGAGATTCTTGGACGAAAACGTAATAATGGCGATATTTTGCCTTTTACAGTAGTTCTTGCTTTGAACTCTTTAGCAGAGAATTGCCTTGGAAAGGTTTTCTTAAAGTTAAGCTGAGTTGCTGTTGTTGCTTTATATTCCCCGAACCCCTCGAGGAAATTGACGTTTGGAGTGGTTATTTTGTAATTAGGTTTGCTCTTAAACCTTAAACTTTGTTGCAATTCACGTGCTAAATTTGCCGGCGTTTACATTCAAAAAAGATACGACAGTTTCATTGACGCACGCAGTTCAGAATGCTTCCGTGACCTGTCTTTATTTTGCAAACTCAGCGTCTCGCCACCCACTTATGACCAAACACGAACGCAAACTTCAATGATAGTTTACATACCGAATGAAACTAAAGAGATGATGGTTTTCAAGTCAACCGTTATATTAAAAGAACAGTGCGGGAGTTCATGAGCTTTTTAAACATTTTTCCATCTTGCCACGGATTTTAAATAAGAAGTTTTCAAGTGGTGCGGAAACCACTTGAAATCAGCCGACATTTGCATTTTGTTTTGTTTGTGAGCACGCCGGCTGTCTTATTCCACTATAAAACTATTGCCTGCCCCGCTATAACTTTGTTTTGTACTTTGAGCTTTGATACAAAGTGCAAAATGCGAAACCAAGTTTGTTCTGAAGCGCTGTTTTAACTTTTATCCAGACTGCGAAATTGATAGTCTATGCTCAATATGCATGGCATTCATATTGTTAAAGGCTTCGTGACAACCAACACGATATTGCACATTTAGCAAATAACATAATTTACTTATCGTGGCATATATTACATTTTACATCAACCCTATAAATAGAAAAACCAATTATGCCCTTGTCGCAGTGTATGACAAATTCTATGCTATATACAGGTGATCACAACCAGATTACTCGACTTGCCTTATCAAGTAACCTTGGAAAGAGCGGCTTGTTCTAATGATCCATGGTTTTGAGAGCATACAATTGGGTTGCGCTATTTAATTCACTCTCTAAAAGAGTATTCTAACTCGCAACCTGAAATTTTTTATCACTTATGCAGGCTGACATTTTTTATCACTTATGCAAGGCTAGAATTGTTGTCTTTTACCGGGCTTTTAAGCAATTGGTTAAGACTCGAAGATGTACTTATTGATCTTCAGTCGCTACACGGCGTTCCGAACATCCATAATATCTTGACTCACTGAGTGAAAATTTGTAAAAGGTTTTGCCCGAATAGACCAGCGAATGGCCCGATTTATGCTAGAGACGGATCATCTGTCTAGACGGATCGTCCTTCTAGTGTAAATACGCGACGAACTTTGGGACGAACAACAGATTATCCTATAGTTCGTGTATTTACACACAGACGAATTATCGGACAGATTACCGTTCTCTGCCCAAATTCATCCCAAACGGATCAGCCGGTTCTAGAAAAATCGGGCCAATGGTGTAAGCTAGAGAATGCGTAAAAGTAACTGGAGAAAGTTCGAAAAAGCGCCAGTTGTGATTCTGGCCAACTTAAGTAATAGTTTTAGTGTTTTTAGCACTTTTATCTCTGGCTTTTTTTATTCACAGACAATATGCGCTGTGGGAATTGGCTGCCTCCCTGGAACATTTGTTACAGATAAGGGCTGTCAAAAGTGCCCAAACGGGACCTTTTCAGACGTTGGAAACGCCACAAAATGTTCGCCATGTGACATATGTGCCGGCAGACACAACGAAATCACGAAAGTTTGCAGTATCTCGTCGAACACTAAATGCTCTTGCAAGCGTGGGTTTTTCTTCAATGAATTCTTGTTTTGTTTAAAATGTAAGCAATGTAAAAAAGGGCAAGGAGTGGTTACAAACTGTACCTCCACAAGCAACACCGAGTGTGGTTTGTGTGTTAAGGTAAGGGAAGCGGTTCTGTTTTCAATCATGAACATGTTAATTCTCTTTACTATGTCAGTATGTTGAAAAGCGGATAGGTGAGGAGAATAAAGAAAATCGATCTTGCGCGTGCAGACGCATCTCGCGCACTCTTTCAGTTTCAGGTTCATGCTTTAGCGTGCACTATCGCGTTTTATAAAATAACTGAAATACTACGCGTGCTCTGATTGGTCGATAGGTGTGTTTGTTTAGATGAGAGCACGTAACACGGTTGTGACCTTTTAGATTCACGCGTAGTTTTGAGAAACATTTTATAAAATCAGTAGAGAATTTTTTCCGTGTTTATATAGCCTCATGTAAACGCTCGGGGGATTGGGAGAAAGTTTGTATGCAAACGCTCGACTTTGCACAATTCTGTCGAATTCTTCTAACCCCCTTCGTGTGTAGATGAGGCTATATTAAATGGTGCACGCTGGAAGCTTGGAGAGAATGAGAAAAGCTTAAGAGTTACTCGAGGCTATAGCCAAGGGCAATTCTATCTTCTTGTGAACTCTCCAAATTTCCCAAATGCGCCACAACTAGATAGTGCAAGTTGAGCCAACTGTTCAATAGCATTACCGCTGGACATGGTTGTCAAAACCCGCGCTACAAACTCGCGGGAGAAAAAAATTTTGCTGTTCGACTTTGTGCACACTTTCGTATACTGAATCTGATTGCGCGGCTCAGCCGAATCTATGTTATAAACCAAATTAGGAACAAGTTCAACTGCCTTGCTACAAACAATAAGAGACTGTTTTCATTTAAGGCGATTAGTTCAAACAGTTCAAAGTATATCCCCATTGAAGTACAACTCGTGTCGCTAATGATTTTCACGCGAGGGCCGGGAATTTCGCAACGCAGTCAGACCAACAAAATTGGGGATGTTACATTCGGATATATTTTTACACAGCAAAATCTCATGACTGGGAAACGTGAACTATCCTACAACATTGCAAATAATATTAATAAAGTTTTGTCCAGAAACTGAACTTTTTCTTTGTGTTCTTTGTGTAATTCAGTTCAGTGTTATTTTAATTTTTCCATCTTTAGGGCAAGACATTCTCGAGTGAGAAAAATATGGAAAGGTGCAAGCCCTGTACGAAATGTCCAGAGGGACACGTTGTTCGAAATAATTGCACGCGAAGAACGGATACTGTTTGCATTCCGGAGAGAAACAAGAATATTTCTAAATTCCCCAGAACACAAAAGGTGGAACCTGTAATCACAGCAACACCGCCGGAAAGAAATTACACAACAACAACGAAGAAAAGGCGATATAAGACTTCGCCCAAACCTCCATCAAATGAATCATGTAAGTTTGTTTGTAATTGTTTCGTTTGGTCAAATATTTCGCTTAAATATAAGGTTTGGTACGAAGCGAATAGATTTACAGGAAATCGGTTTTCAGTTCATTGTAGGACCCTATGAGCATAGAATAAACTGGCAAACAAGATTCAGACCTCTCTGTGTCGTTTCTATAAAACTCTTATTTGAAACCTTTTTGGACCAGTTAATAGTATTCTCGAGGCTCTAGCTATATGTGATGTCTTGCTAGCTCGGTGGAGGCTCCTGGGGTGCATTTTGCTGTGACCATATCCCAATTGAAATATCTTTGTTATTCAGTTTTAGCACAAAATGACTCCGCGACTCCTGTACCAGCTATAGAGGATGCCACTGCAGGCAGTGACGACGATAACGGGCTCCAGATTGCTCTGTATGCGCTGATTGGTTTGTTATTACTGCTTATTGCTGTCCTTGTGCTGGTTTGTTGGCACAGGAAGAAGAATCGCCCTAAAAAGGTGCCTGAACAAGGTAAAGAAGCGTTTCTGATCTTATAATCAAGCTGCTTTGAAAACATGCAATCCGTATAGATAAGAATAGCGCAACGAATTAGGGCGATGCCAACAGACGTGCTACCAGTGCAGTGCTAAAACAAGTCACAAGTGCGTGTTTTCCAATAGTTCAAACTAGCTAAATCATCTTGCACGACGTTTTCTAAACAATTAGAAGCTTAGCAAACGCATAGGGCTGAACAAATATAGAAATGAAGCCTTAAAAGAAGGTCGAATTTCGTCCTCGGAGACCAAGGGGCGGTTAGTCGGAGCAAAACGAAGTAAACGCGGCAAAAGTCGGAGTGACGAAAGGTTGATAACTTTCGCTTCTCTGAGTTTTGTCGTGTTTACTTCGTTTCGCACCGATTAACTGTCCCTGGTTGTACAAGGATGGTCGAATTTCAGTTTGCGTTTATATTTCCGGCCAATAAATGTGTTCTTGATATTCAGGAATCCGTTATATTTGGGAGGTTCTTTGTAAAGCCTGCATGTTAAAAAGCAAATGACCGATTTAGCCAAACATTATATCGTGGCGTCTCTGTGCCAAACGAAGCTCATGTCATTTACCACGTGTTTGTGATCTATCTGCAGGGAACTGTGAAGAGCCAAGTACAAGATCAAATTCGACTGATATCATTGAAGCTGTTGAGAATCCATATAGCTCATTGCCTCTTATTGGCGTGCGGCAAGGTTTGTACAAGTTAATATGTAAACCACTTGGTTGGCGTTAACAAAAATACTGACTTTATTCTTAAAAAGTACTATCATTGTATGACAATAACTTACTTGAAACAATTTCCAAGTTTAGTTCAAAATAGGTAGGTATCTCTTTAATAAATAGCAATCGTTTGTAAGCATTGTAGGGCTTTTTTCACCCCTCACGAGCAGTCTTGAAGTTACTAGTAACTAATGGTTGTTTTAGTAACTGCTCGTTGTTGTATAGCGTATAATTAAAACCAGTGTTTGTCTACTCTTATATTCAGGTTCCGAGAAAATGCTGCGGGACGTACCCTACACCCTTATAAACGATCTGTCTGTATATTTAAATCCTGGAGACAGATGGAAACAACTCGGAGGACTCCTGAAATTCAACAGCACACAGATAAGCAACTTCGCCGTTGACAGGAGAAATGCCACACAGGTCATGCTCCAGGAATGGAGTCAAAAAGATGGAGCCACAGTTACAGCGCTTCAGAGCACTTTTCGTAAAATGAAATGGACGAAAGAAGAAAAGATCGTGGGAGAGTATGTGTAGTTACAGTATAGTTATGTCTATGGGAATGATGTTGTTACTCGCGCACCGTATGTTCTTGTTGTCCACGTGTTTTGGTCGTAAAATGTTTTCATGAATGGAGAGACCACCCCATGCAATGAAATGGTTGGTTTATTGTAACATCACCGAAGCTTACCCTAATCCACAAAAGCAAACGCAAGGTGAACCAAGTTGTTTGCCCTTTTTTTGCCTGTTCCACCTGATGTAAGCGCTCCTGTTTGAAAACGAAATATTGCATTTGGCTGGCTGCTCCGTTCAATGTGTCAGTTTGCTGTTTAAATTAAATATGTGTAACGTGTGAAATTTAATGTTAATTTATTATTGTGGAGTGCTAATTAGAGTATTCTCCTATCAACTTCCGAAAAGAGAGTGAAGATTTCGAAGCGTTCGTGAATAAATAAGGGAGACTGGTTCCCGAATTCCAGAAAACTTAAGAAAACGAATTTTTGTCAAGATGCTTCTAAAACATGCTGTTGACAAAAGAGACAAAGAATGAATTTGGTATTTTATGCCGTGTAGTAGTCACGTAGTTGACGAATAAAATATTAATTATAATTATTAAAATCGATTAAACTGATTGGGAAGCCCGCTAAAATTTTAACGGGATAATTGATTTCTTACAATTATAGTGTGTATCGCAGGGACGGATCCAGGAAATTTTGATTGGGAGCAACCTCGTTCCCAGGGTCTTCGGTTAGGAAAGGGGCGCCGGACTCCCCCTCCCCCCCCCCCCCTCCCCCTGGATTCGCCACTGTGCTGCATACTAAAAATTTGAAATTCTAGATTGTTACTTGTCTTAGGTGGTTTATATTGCGTATTAATGAGTTATAAATATTGCTTTAAAGATTTGTTTATTTTTTAAACCGAATTTGCAAGATATTAAGTTGTTTGGAACAGTCTCGTTAAAGACTTGTCAAAAAAAAAGTTCGTCACCATGTTGTTTGTAAATTATGTCGTCTTATTTTTGTACACAGTTATGAAAAGGTCAGTTGTATAAATTATCTTTTGCACAGGATTATTAAAATACTAAATATTTTCTTACCAAGCTAAGAACAAATTGTAATTCGTTCGGAAATAATTGTGTATTCTCCAGGTAAGGTTTTATAAATGCTGGAGCGAGAAAATTTGTTGTTGCGCTAATTTTGTATTGAGCTCAGCTGATACAATTATTGATAATTGAATCTCAGCAAATCTGCGATTTTCAATTTAATTTGTATTTAATTGATGGATATTTTACTATGAAAATGGATTTATTTGTAATGAAAGCTACTGGCGCTTTAAAGAGACGTGGGAAAATATAGGTCATTAGAAATAGTCTCAAGTTCTTTCTATCTCGAATTCAGCTTTCGGGGTAAAATTACTGCTATCATGGATAGTATGCTGATATAGATTCGGCCACCTTTTTGTTGTTGACTTTCATTTACTCTTTTCAAAATTAATGCAAGTCCTATATTACAAAAGAGAAAAAAAATTCATATATTAAAATTTCATATATTTACTTTCATATAGAAAACTGAGAAACTATTCACGTACGTTTAGGACAATGTTACTATACGATTGCTAGTCAGTGAATGTGCAGGCGAATGTACAATTTATTACGTCTGTTAATTGTGGCGTCAAGAGATGGAAGGAAAACTCAAGATATTATTGTTTGTCACTTCCCGCTATTGGGATAAAGAGTTTGAATCATTGTATTTGTTATGCTCGATACAATTTAACAAAAGGATATTCCTGGATAAAGAAATTCGTTTTGACTATGGGCAGAGTTAAACGGCTCGAATGAAATGTAAAGCATTTTGTGGCTAGTTTTCTCAGCAAACTATTGGTTTTGTGTTGGAACTTAGCAGAAGTTAGGCTGCTGCGTTGTTCAAAATTACCACCCAATAGCAAATCTGGCTCTTATTCAGAAAGATAGGTTAAAACTTAATGCGAGGAAAAGGTCACGACAAAGCCAATAGTTATGCTGTGAAAAACGGGAAGAATGCGATTTATTCTGCAGAATCGTTTCCACTTGTTTCGGTCATTTCTGTTAAATCACATCGAACCAACCTCTTTTCTAATGGGCGATACAGTCATAAAAATTTTGTCCGAAGCTCAAAAAATTTATTCTCCTTACAGACAGTGATACAGTTGTCTTAATTTTAGTACTGAGAATTCAGTGATGTATCAGGACTCTTAGTTGATCACTTTCATTTTTCTCATTGCCTATCTATGTAACAGTGTATTGTTCCTTTAAGGAGAAATAACACGTCAATCACTCTTGGGACTTTCGGAATAAACGCATTTTAACCGGGAAAAGGCCCTTTATAGTATTTAAGGGAGCAAAGAAATAAGAAGGCCTATTTAAGATGTAATTTATTAAACATATAATCTTGTAATTTAATACGCTTTCCGTTGTGGAATATATCCAAATTATTTTGCCAAGAGGTTATTTTTGTTACACGTTTGTAATAAAGTTGATAAAAAAAAGGCTTCACATAATTTATGTACTGCGTGCTTTGTTGTTGCTATTAGTTAACTAAACTCGACGTCGCACGAGAAATGTCGCAAGTTCGAGGTTCGCAGGAGTGATATCAAACACCAATCACGAAACGGACGTACGATGTATCTTTATAATCCAATGTCGCATATTCCGATTGTAAATAATCCTTGCTCTGGTTTTCAATAACATCAATTTAAAATATAAACAAAAAGGCTAATCTAAGCGACACGAAAGGGCTAAGGCCGCGAACAATAAGGACTTTAACTCATTGACTCACCCCCGGTAACCTTTGTTCCACTTCTGACATCATCAGCTTTGGCCAAAATAGGAATCTCATTTACCCCAGTTCTGCAGGGGGGAAAGAGCTTTCCAATGATACCCAGAGGATATTGATTGGGCAAATGTAGCTTGAAATATGCACGAAAACGCTAAGAAATTTCCGCCAAAACTGACCGAGGAGGAAAATTTCCCTCACTTACCCGTCTTATTGATGCTTTCTTGGCAATTCTTGAATCGAAAGCAAGCCCAGTAATAGGAGACAGCTGCACGCAGGCTGAGTAAAAGGCCAACAAAAGCATAAAAATATACAAGAAAAGGAGAAAAGAAAAGTGAAAAAAAATAAAGCCTGAGCTGAAGATGCTAGTGGAAAACCTGGCATGTCTTTATTTTGCAATTTCAATTTGGAGAGATTTGAAACATATTTAGCCTATAACTGACTAGAAAATGTTCAAAATGCCTAAAAAGCACGTTTTTTTTTCAAATATATTCAGGAGTCAAAGGGTTAAGATACGACGTCCAGGGACTGTGGACACGGCAGCACTTTTCCACGGGTGACGGGTGGCGGGTGGCGGGTGGCGCGCACGATGCAAAACATGCCCTTTCATTCACAACGTTGACAAAATATCGGGACCCAAGCGATCTATCAAGATCACTGATCATTTCACCTGTACCTCAGCCAATGCCATCTACTGCATAACCTGCACTCTTTGCAAAAAGTCACACATCGGCGAAACAGGTAGACGACTAGGCGACCGATTCCGAGAACACCTTCGCGACGAAGAGAAGGACGACAAAAATGCATCGAAACCGGTCGCGAGACACTTCAATCTCCCAAATCATTCTAAGCAGCATATGGCAGTCTGCGGCCTTTCCCTTCACCAAGGAAACACGGAAAGCCGCAAAACTCTAGAACAAAAATTTATTTTTCAAATCGGCAATCTTAATCTTAATCCTCACGGTATCAACGAACGCTTTTAATTCAACTAATTTATTCCGTTGTTTTCACGTTACCAGGCACCAGCCAATAGCGAAGCTCCATCTTCGGGGTGCATGGGCTCCCTTCATTAAAACTAGTGGAACTTTACGTCCTATAAATCGTGGCATATACTCCATGTCGTGCACCCTCGGGAGCGCGTTACGGGTCCGCAATGTGACTTCAAGGTGGAACGCGTGACGTTGATTTTTCTCCAGTCTCCTGCCAAATTTTGATAGAACTATAGAACGCCTGTCGGTATTGGCAAATGGCGTGACTTTGAAACATTGCATGAAATGTCACCAAAAGGATAGAACTAAGAAGTCACAAAAAATGAGTCGTGCTCATATGCTTTACGACAACAAGCCTTTGGAATCGGTTCCTGTAACTCCTGTGCGATGGGAGAAGCGATGGGAACCTGAACAAATATTTCGTTTGCAGAGGTTAGTATATTGACTCTCAGTCGTTTTATTGAGTATATCATAGAAATTTGAGTTTTCTCTTTCCACTTCACAGTGGTTCAATTGCTTACTGTGACTATTGATATTTTGTAATAGCACAAACAACATTGTAGTATACTTAGCTGGATGTGACTGGCCGAATTTAGAAGAATATAAATTATATTTCCTTCAACCTTTAATAATTCTGTTGGGGATCTGGAGGGGGTGTTTTGGGGGCTGATAGGATTCAATGAAAGATCAGAAGACAACAGAGAACAAAAACATGCATGCAGTATACGAACTAACCATTTTAACTAAATGTGACCAAACTTGTCAGTTATAAAGATGAAAAATTGAAACATTTGCGGATTCAGGGGCTAAAATGGGGTGTGGGGAGATGTATCACAGCATTACGTACGTTCACGAATGCAGATCTAATGCACCTATCAATGTTAAGACCGGGGGGGTCAGACATGGGGTGGGGATTTTGACATTTTCTGAAAAGATAAGTCAAATTCCCCATCCCCAGGACAACATAATTGGTCAAAAGTATCAAAATCTTCCACTTCTCCACTATTAAAAATGGCGGCCAAGTCAAAATTTCCAATCAAAATCCCTACCCTGGGGACAAAACTCACAGTCAAAGTCCCGTGGGCAGCCCGACCCCCCCCCCCCCCCCCCTCGTGCTTAACATTGATAGTTGCATAACTTGAGATTCATAATTCTCGTCTTATTTAATATAGCAGTACTTTAATGATATTTTGGATGAGCACTTCATATGGCATAGGATGGAAAAATTTTTCCTTCTGATGCTTGTCAAAGCCAAGAAGATTAACTTATTTCACCCAACCTTTTATCAACCAGTCCACAAAAGTACATGCAGGTATAGTTGTGGACAAAAAAAGTAAGTATGTTCAGTGATATATTGCAGTAATTTTCTGACTCATCCTTGGTGTAAAAACCTGTCAGTGACATAAAACAAAGAACGAACAAGACAACAAAGAACTCAAAACAATATAGAAAAGAAAAACAAATAGCTCAAAAACAAAGAAAAAAGTCACAGGTTTTTACACCGAGGTAACCCAATTTTCTTTCAAAGGACTGGTGGGGTCATCATTGAGGGCAAACTTCATGACAGGTTAAGATTTTCTGTCACAGATCCATTCTCTGGTGCCCAAAAGGTATTCTTACATGTTTATTCAATGTCACATACATGTATGTTAAATAACGTTTGTTCATGTGCACTCAATTACCTGCCAATATGAGTTTGATAACAAGGGTTTGCACTCCTCTAATACCTTGGTTCTGAACTAACAAAGATGTAACTCAAGGGAGTATTTTCGTCCCCACAGCCCACGATCCTTCTGGTGACTCTGGTCTGTTCCAGAAGGACTGTGGGCTCAGGGGACAAAATGTCAAAGCCAGCCAAAATTTCAAGTCTCTCATTTGATTTCCTGATAGTAAAAATACAATTTTTTAAAAGTAATTAAATTTCTAACAGAATATTAAACGATTATTTCATTTATTCAATACAGTGGCGCTATGTTGTGCTACATATTGAGATTTCAAAAGCCTTAAAGAGAAAGTTTGATTCAAGCTCTGGAAAAGAAATTGAGCCCAACTATGGAAAGGACAAGAAAGTCAGTACTGGCTATTTGATGTCTTCTTACAGTAAGTTAGACATAATAGTCCATGGCTATAGACAAAGCAAAAGTTGTGATCACCAGAGGCACTAGGTACTTTTTTTTTTGCCCCTTTTTCTATTTCGTCGCTGACTGTTTTAGTATCCTGTATAGTCACGCAACTTCTCGGATTAATAAAAATGTATGTATGCTAGCTGCTGGTGGGGACTGCTGTCATACCCTTCCCCCCACCCCGACCCTGAAAACAACCTCATCTCTGGAGCACATTCAGAAAAGCACCCCATGCGGACAAGGTAGCCCTGGGAAGATCTTGAAATCTAGAAGCTCTGAAGCCATTTTTTGCATTTTTGTGAGATGTTTCTTCAGAATATTCATAATTATAAAATAATGCTTGAAAAGTTGTCAACTGAACTTAGCTAAGAGAAATTATAATCTGGCTATGTTTGAAACAAGAAGAATCTGGAGAATACTAGCTAGTGGAAGTCATCTAGCTAAAGCCAGGATGAGGACCAGCCCAGGGTCGGAATTTCAGCTGTGGCTAACCACAAACTAACCAAAGCAACAGGCTCAAAGTAGGCTCAGATCCAGCCTCTTTATAATTAAGACGGAATCCATCAGGAAGTCGAGTAATATTCATTTAAGTTGGACAAAAATCGAGTACCAGAATATTTAAATCATGTTGCTTTATTTTCTACCCTTAATAAAAGATAAAGATGGAAGTAATTATTCGTGATAACACATCGACAACAATATCAGAGCCTGAGAAAATGAATTTTAAAGATCACAAACTGTAGGCAAAATCTAACATGTAGCCATTTTGTAAAATCATCTTTAAGCGATTCAGGGGAATTAGTGGATGGCTTCGAAATTTGTTTTCGTTTGGTGTTGCTAGAAAAGAGTTCTCCTTATAAGATATTTGAAGCAGTAACACAAAAGCTTGCAATAAGGTGTAAATAATTTTGGTACATAATTTTGTCCAATAAATACTCAAAGTCCTGGCGGATTCCGTCTTAATTTCTTGGATCTTAGCTCTTTCAACTGACTGTCTGGAATCGGGAGAAAAGTGTAAACAATGTTTTTTGACTTCATTGTACTTTTTCCTAATTAATATTTATTTTCAATTGATTATTTTGTTGTGTATATACATGTATGTAGGGACTTCCGCTTCAAGTGATTCAGATAAAATTAACCCAAATGAGGCAAAAAAGATGACAGCTGTAGCAGAGTTGTCCACACTCACAGAGAACAAACTCCCTGATAGAGGAAACAATGCTTGTCAAGCTTTCTGGTGTGAAGAAAAAGACATTGAGAAAATGGAGCTGCTTCAGGGAGACCATGTCAGGTTAAAGACTAAGGGAGAAGGTCCATGTATTGGTAAGCCAAGATTCTGCAGTTCTTATGCTGTTCTCTTAAGGTGGCTGCACAGTTTTTGATACCAGTATCTCATTTGTCATTTTTCTAAAACCATTGGTCTCAGAATGCCCAAAAAATAATGGTAAAACACATTCAAGTTAAAAGGATATTATAAGTTGACGTATGTGCTGTTGTACATGGTAACATGACTGGATACAAAGCTAAAACTGGGTTTACATATATTTGCAGAAACTTAAATTTTCTCTGACCATCATTTGGCTGGAACAAACTTGTAATTATAATGCTCACATTTTGTCACTATTCTAATAGACTTTTGACAGATAGATCTATCTTTTTTTCGAGGATAACTGGATTACATTGTATTTACAATAATTTTCCTTTGTTGAATTTCAATTATTTGCAGTGGCCCACTTGTTTACATTATCTTCCTGCCAAATGTTATAAAATTCTAATGAGTGGTTCGCAAGAAATACATGCATTTCTTATAGTCACAAAAGAATTCAGTCTCAATTTTTGGCTAACTATGCATGTGCTGCATGGCAGTACCATTCATTTTTAAGAAGAAACATAGCACATAGAACCAGCATAGAAGAATTAAATCATCACTCAGCTCAATGGTTGTTTTTCGCAATTCTTGTGTACAGACTGCAAAGCGTGCGCTAAAACTGTGTTCAGCCACCTTGAGTAAGAGCAATGAGGCTCATTTCCTGAACAGCGGTTGGTATTTGAGTGTAATTAGGGGTTAGAATATTATAAAGGTAGTGTATGTTTTACAATTGTAGTGGTATCACAAGATATAATATTTGGCTAAAAATGTAAAATAACACATATCATGCTTCATGTTATTCAAGAGTTTATTGTCAAACTTGATGATGGCAGTGTAACAGCAACAAATTACACTGGAGGGGATGGAGCGGGCAGCTCCTGGACAGACAAGGTGATGACATTCAAAGGGCAGCAAGATACGCCACAAGATGAAGGAGCTGATGATAATGAATGGGTGAGTGATCTCCCTTGGAACATAAGATGTATTAAATACTGGAGGGGCACTCCACGATAAGCTATGTAAAGCATTTTACAGGCTGGCCTTAAGGTCTGGAATGTCATATGAACTGGGATGAGAAAGGCAGTTGCACTTCTCTCAAGTTCCCTCTCCTCCTCCCAAGAAAACAGGTCCTCCGCCCCCCTTTCTTCCAGTTAGATAATCCTCTAAGTCACTTTAAAACTACTTGCTACTTACATCACTACAAGTCTTAACCTGCAGTGTAAGCTATCCAAGACTTTGAAATCGTTAAATCTTTCTATAAATTTGTAATGAAGTAAAAGCTTCCCTCCCTTCATCGATGAAAGTCCTGAATGTTATTGTGGCGTTGCACATACATTGACAAGGGCATAGTTTGGGTGGTGTCCTGGGGTGCCCTTGACCCCCCCCCCCCCCCCCCATCTGCAAGACTTTTTAAGTAAACTACAATATTCAGGTAGCAAAAATGCACGAATCCAAAGAAACGACATAATATACAGTGTGCCACCACCCCCACACCCCCCTTGAAAAATCCTGGCTATGCCCCTGATTGAGGAATTCTGAATAATTTCTACTAGACTTAACATGTCTTCAGGGTTCGTACCCCTTTTCACAGACAAATTTCCAGGACTTTTCCACATTATCGGTAAACCCTTTTTCTTACAAGATCACAATATGAATTCTCCCTAATGTAAGCCTCTCGTTTCTTAGTTCAGAAAAATTCATTTCTTGAGTTTAACAGATTTCCAGTCCTGGAAAATGCCAAAATAAAATTCCAGGACTTTCCAGGTTTTGCAGGACCCACGAACCCCAGTCTCTTTGAATAATAATTATTATTATCTTCATTCTATAATGAAAGTATGGGGAGCTTGTTGAATTCTGAAAATGATTGATAATTATCTTTCAGGATGACTAAGTACAGTACAAAAAGTATACAAATTCACAAGCTGGTACGAAGAATGCAGCAACAAAGTGACCAAGGGAAGCTGATTTCAGGCTACATAATTATCTCAAAAACTACACGCCAATTTAGAGATCATCAGGAGGGCAATTCAAAATCTGTTCGCTAGACTTGTTTCTGATATAGCCTCTTAGCCATTTCTTGTATAATTGCTTTGGGATTTTCTTTCATTAATAAAAACGAAAAAATTTTGCTAACATTTCCGAGTACTGGAACTGTTTGGCTCTCTCTAGTCTGGAGAGGAGCACATGCTCCGGTTCCCGATCAGCAGCTGGTAATCGAGCCTATGGTACTGTGTTATTAAGCTTAAAATGGCCATGTCAGTGGCTTGGATTAGTGGATAACTTAATTAGCATGTACTGGCATTTTAGTTTGAGAAGATATATCAAAGAACAAGACAGTGGGGTTTTCCAAACACCTCAAAATTAATGCCTTCTAGGAATATTCAAAGTTCAAGGAATAGCATGAACTCTGTAAAATACAAAAATATATTAATATTTAGTTATTCAACCACATCAAACCAATGAACCTCACTCAAATTCATTTTTTTAATCAAACTGATAGTTTATATTTTAATTAGTACATAATAGTTACTGAAGATGTGAACACCCACCCATTGGAAACCCACAGAATGCATATACTCTATGTGACACATTATATAATGTTAAATTTACCAGTAATTTTTGTAGTAAAAATTAAATATTTAACTTGCACCATGGAAGAGGCGGAAAACGAAAGTTGCAGCCTTATGCGCCTCATGGCGCGGAGAGAACTAACTAACTAACCATGGAAGAGGCAGTTAATTTTCTGCTATTTATAAACGTCTTCATGCACATTAGTATGAATGCTTGAGGGAGACAGAACATGTATTTACTAATGTCGCTCATGCCATTGACAACTCTGAAGAATTAAGACTCTTGCTACACAACAAAGCCAATTCTCATTCATTTTGATAGTTGGAACTAAATACAATTCTTCAATAATTTTTAGTTGGACATAATTGTTACAAAGTTTACTACAACTACACAAGAGGCATGCATAATTATTACCCTTGGCAGTAAATTTATAATAATTAAAAGTGAAAAGGTGTAGCAAGCTGTGGAAGGCGCAGCGACGTAATGGTCAGTGCACTGGACTCCAGAGTGGATGGTCCGGGTGCGAGCCTCGGCCGCGGCACTGCACTGTGCTCTTGGGCAAGACACTTTGCTCTCACAGTGCCTCTCTCCACCCAGGTGTATAAATTGGTACTGCTGGGGCCTAGCATCCCATCCAGGGGGGGGGGGGGGAGTAGAAATATGGCTAGCCACTTAATGCTACTGAAATGGCAGTTGGGCCACTTGGCTCGAGGCTTGAACCCTTTACAGCAAAAAGGCCGCCACCTAAACAGGTCCTATTCAGCCAAGCCCTTGTTTACCTTTGAGAGTTTCAGTATCAATAATATAATATTTTAGTATATTCTCAGCTCCGACTATTGCATTTCTAGCTTTTTGATTGGCTAAAAAACTCCAACTATGAGCCAATAGTCGGAGTTTTACGTCATATGGAAAATAGTGCGCCAAGTTTTTAACTTCAGCCCTCTATAATGGCCGACACTGGCAGGTTTCAGGAGCTGTCTCCCACAAAAATTCAAGAGATATGTTTGAGAATTTTCTAAAACAATTATTCCATCCGCCCTTGTTGGATATGAAGTGATTATAATCAACTCGCGCTACGTGCTCGTTGGTTATTTTATCACTTCATATCCAACACGGGCTCATGGAATAATTGTTATATATTTTACACAGAGCCTGTAAAAATGAAAGAGATTACTGTGAAACTGCTAAATGATCAGATTTCCAGAAATACAACTTACAGCAATGCAATAAGATTTCACCATACAATTTACAGCCAAGCTAAGAAAACCGTGAACACCAGAAATGTTTACATATGGACTTTTTAATCCATACATGATGTTACAAAATACATGTACAGTAACCTCTGTACAAAATCTTGCATAATTATAAAAAGCATATAATTATTTCTCCACATCAGTGATAACAATTTAATTATTCTGAATAAATTACAGTAATAAAGATTTCTAGACAAGGCAAGAATGAAGTTTTGAACTAATTTTTAATTAAAGTTTGGTGTTACTTGAAAAGCAAATCTTCGTCCTCTGCATCATCAAGTAGGTTGGCAGTTTGATCTGTAAACAAAAGATACAGAAAATTACACAACTGAAAATAATTATGAACATCACTATTAAAATTGAGTGGCACCAAGGTTCCTAGCTGCTACATGCTACACAAACCGGAATTGTGCCATCTAGATTTTCCAATTGTCTTGAACAGGACAGACTTCACTTACCGATGCAAGTCAAAACAGATTATCCTTTTGAGCGAGTTCAAATTGTTATGTTTGGTACATTCTTAGGTTGAGCTGAATGTATATAGTAATAAAAATATTTAGGTTCCACAAAACGATTTTATTTATAATAAAATTAATGTATTCTCAATTGTTCACTGAAAACCCTCAGATGGGGGTTTGTTCAATAAAAATGTATATATAACTATGTACTTCTTAAGATTATGCCAAGAACATGGAGAGTGGACCTTTCGTCACCAATGGGTGACAAAAATCTTGCGGTATGAACAGAGTGGTAGGGATTCACTGTAAGGTCACAATTAAGTCCCCAATCAAAATTATTAGCTTCACTGCCTTTCTGACCAGGAACTGCCTGAAAAAGGTCCATAAACCCTGTTCTTTGCTACTTGATTATACTGTCACAGTATGCTCAAAATGGTAAAATCCACTCTTACCATTAGTTATTCCTTTTTCTTTCTTTGCTGCTTCTGCTTTCTTTTTAATAATTTTCTTCTTTTCTTGAATTTTCTTAAGCCTACAAATAACAAACCATACATCTGACATGTATATGAACAGAAGAAAGTTGAAACACGGTCCAACATAACTATCATAACTACACGAAATGTAGAGCTCAAGTGATGTCGCTTCCTTACAAGAAGTCAGACTATGGCAGTTCCTAAATCTTGAGTCATACCATTTGAGAGCATTTGAGAGTCATACCATTTGAGAGCATAATCCATGTGCAGATGTATCAGTAAGTGGAAAACATTTTTTCAAGACTTGCAGATATTGCAGAATGCTGTTTTCCTATTCATTTGTTTGTGTAATGTGATGGAACAGACAAGAGAAGCCTTGAGAAAGACTGTCCTCCAGGCCTTCAATGCATGATAATATCGCAATGCTTAAAATTCACCACCAAGCCTTGTTTATGCAAATACTTTTTCTGACTCTTTAACAACACTCTGTCCTTCCTGAATTTTTATATGGACTGCATTTTTTGATATTTTGCAACTTTGTGAATTATTTTGTCCCTGATAAATTTAACCAATCTAATGTAAACATGCATACAATAAACCAATTAAAATGATTCTAGTTCCAATCAGCTTTTTGGAGTGCTGAAATACTGTATGTAATAGTTAACTACATGTAAAAAAATGAAAATAAGAAGAAACTACATGTGACTGATCGGTACCTTCCTTATGTGTTACTCAACTCACTGACCTGTAGAACTCTTCTCTTTCTCTTTCATCCAATTCTCCTATGATGTATGTTATTGTTGCCTCAATTTTCGGAATGATAACTGCAAACAAGAACAAATAATCATAATATACTAAAACGGGCAATAAATTATTATAGAGTTACATTTAACACATACTGATTACAATAAATAGTTTTACAACAGAATGCCATTATCCTAACTTGATGCCAATATGTAAGTGAAGAAATCATGAAAACACACTTTCCAGGGACAATATGCTAGAAGGATTAATGTGAACTTTACAAGAAAATCAACCTCTCACCATACTCAATAGCATTCACTCTCCTATTTGTAATTTTGATGGCTTCATCCAGAGTAATGAAGGCAGTCTGAAAAGATGAACATTCCAAACAAAACAACATCATCAATAATTTAACTAGACATAAGCGCTTTCAGTCACAGATCTGATTATGTACATCTACAGTCAGGGGTTTCAGAATGTTTTGAAGTAGGTGTCATCGACTGGAAGAGTAGGCGGCTGTTATAAGTGAGCTTTTTGGTCACAAGCTGATTGCTATGACCAGAGTAGCCGGCTGCATAATAGTCAAGTAACCGGTGGAGCTCCGGCACCTGCCGCCTTGTTTTGAAACCCCTGCTACAGTGTAGGCTGACTCATTTAGTTATTAATTAAAAAGTAAGGAATTTGATGAATGTTGGAAATTTTTATGATTAGATTCGTGGAGATGAACTGATGTCAGTGGAGTTGGGTCACTTTACATGGATTTGTAGTCTTTGTGTAAAATGAGAAACATATTATTTTATAATTAACAAAGATTTGCCAAAACCAGCACTCTCACTTCCCGCGAGGAGCACTGAGTTGGACAGAGCTTTTCCAATTAGATTGTCCAACTTTGTGCAACATCTGTCAGAGAGTAATACTGTAAATTAACTGCAGAAGCTGAAAAAAACCTCCCCTATAATAATAGTGGCCTACATAAATCTTTGCTGACAATTTGTAAAAAAATACCCTCCAGAGCTCTGATGGCCGTAAAAGCCCTGGTATGATATCAAAACTAATAGTCTGATTGGTAGTTTAAGTCTGCATACAAGCCAAGTGGCCCATCAGGCCAGAGCTTATCCCGGTTTCTGTAGCATGAAGCAACAGAGAGTATTTCTACTCCCCCCAAGATGGGATGTTAGTCCACTGCAGGGTTACCTCTCAGCAGTAAATTTGCTGGTCCTATTTTATACACCAGCAGTGCTCGAAACTAACTTTTCAGCTTACTAGCCTTGTGGCTAGTGACAACTCAGATGGTACTAGCCAAAAAAAAATTTACTAGCCCAGCGTTGGTGTTGGCTAGGTCCGATAACAGTTGATCCCTAGCAAGACTTGCAAGCACAAAGCAAGCGACTTTCTTTGAACACATAATGTTGGTAATTGCATTGTTCTGAAATCAGTTCCAATAATAAAACAATTTTGGTGGAACATAGTCAGCATGAAATGTCCATGATGAAATTCTGATCTTCAGTTTCCGAGCAAAGTGTTTGTGTTTGTCTTGCTTGAGAAGACAGAAACTGCTTCGGCCAATTTCATTTTGTTTACTAGCTAGCCAAAGTGGCTAGTGGAAATCAAAAACCTACTAACCAAAACTAAATTTCTACTAGTCTGTGGCTAGTTGGCTACCGTCAGTGTCGAGCCCTGCACCAGGGTGAAGAAGGACCTGCAGTGCCCTGGCTGGGGTTCAAACCCTGACCGTCCAATCCTGAGTTAGCACACTAACCATTAGGCACCCATGCCTCCCACAAGTCATATAACTACTACATACAATCTTTCACCTGTAGAGAAGCCAGATCAACAAGCAGTTTGACAGCCTTTGCATAGACTTCCTGGCACTTTCCAACCTGCTGACCTCCACGAGACAAACCAGTCAACTCATAACCTGGGAGGATAAAAGAATGCTACTCATATTGTGTACAAGTTAAAATTATTAATAACAGTTACACGTCACTCACTACCATTATGCATGGTTCAATTCTACCTGTAACCACCCCCCCCCCCCAGTCATCAAGGAGGCCCAGGGGTGGGCAATTTTCTGTGTGTCTGGGGGTGGGGAATAGACCTCTAAATAAGAACAAAATGGAAAATGCCTGGGGGGGAGGGGGATGGTAACACAATGTATGTACCACACATTACTATGATCATGTCTGACTACTTGACCTATAAAGAAACACTGAAAGCAACAGGTAGCATGGCTTACATACACCTAAAATCAGAAACAGTACTACAGTAACTAGTATAGTATCACAAAGGATAGACATCAGACATCAACCCCCTAAATCGCTTCATTTATTTATCAATTTGTTTCAACACCGGTAACAATAACAATACTAGATGACATTAGTTAACGCTTACTGTTGGTTCCATCTGCATAAGCTTCAAATATTGGTAACTGAACACCTGAAAACAGAAATTGAACCACAGCAGTTCTAAATGCACTCTATCAGATGCACATGTCAACCTACTTTTAGCTTTAGCGGGTCTTCACTTGATTTAAGATAACTTGAAGATTACCGGTACCGCAGTTTCTATTTAGTTCCGCGTTTACAGGGTGGGAGAAGGTGACAACAAAGAGAAGCTTCCTCATTTTTCACCTTGTGGACAAAATCCCCTTGCATAAGAGAGCTTTTCCCAGTTTCGCAGCCCAGCGCATGAAAGCCACCACACCTGACATTTTACTGCCTGGGGTTTCTTCCAGGCGATAAGTTGATGAAACGTGTAGGCACATACATGTACATGTACATTGCATTATTCCTTGATGTCACATTTAATTATCAGAAGAAATACTCTATTTACCAGCAACATTGTCTTTCCTGAGTCGAATCTTTGTTTGAGCCTTGTCAACATTTTCCAAAACCACATAGCTGAAAATAAAATGGACATTTAAAATTAAGAAAGGAGCTTTTTATGCAATTTCACATGGCAACTGAAACACCAATCCCGGGGGAGAGGGGTGTGGGCATAGGTGGGGGATTTGAACTGAGCTGGGATTTTCTGTTCAACTGCCCTGCCCCCGGGCATTTGTGGATGGTCAAAAGAGTCACTATAAGTCAATAAAATGCTGCTAGAAAGTCCAATAAAAATGGTCAAAAATCCCCACTACAGGGCAATAACAACTGCCAAATCCCCCACCTATGCACGCACCCCCACCACCCGGGATTTACATTGATAGGTGCATAAGGAGGAATAAATCAATGATACAGAGAAAAGTTTTAATTTAATATTTGTTCTTATTAATTTTAAAATGTAGAGACACAGTAAATAATAATTGTCATTACTTGAACGAAAGGATCATTACCTGAAATCCCCGGCTGCAAAGTTTGCCTCGGCTAACGAGAAAGTTGCTTCTCTCATTACATCACCCATCAAAGTTTTCGTCTTTCGATGAAAAAAATTTCAAGTCAAGAATTGGACTGGAGCATCAAAAATAGCTAGCAGTTCCAGATATCGAATTAGTAACACTCTTAGTACTTACTTCTATGATCATTTTAAGTATTTTTCTGAAGCGCATTGTCAGTGCATCGGACTTCTTTTTCAGAAGACTATGACCTTTTTGCGCTCCCTTCAGGCGAGCTTTCATCAACGTTAAGGCCCTAGCAAACAATGAAATAAAACCGGTCTTCGTTGATATTTCCATCAGAAAAACCCTTACAACTTAAGCTTGATTATTTTTCTTACATTCTCGAGGGGAAAATGTTCAGCCTGTCCTTTCCTCCTCCAGACATCTTGAGAAAATCGTAGAATTTCAACCTTAGAAAAGCCCCCCGGCTCTCTCTTCTTCTTGTAAATATTTAGCTTGGCTACCAGGCCTGTTTTAGGCGATTGCCCGCGCGTGATCAGCGGTTTCTTACCAAAGGAAGAATTCCCGGATCTTCTTTCTCTCTCCTTATGCCACGTCGCCTGCCATTTTGAAATCGGTATTGATGCCGGAAAACGACACTTTTGCCTAGTTTTAAAACGCTCTACGTTTTCGAAATGAAGTCATTATCATTCCTCATAGCTTTCTCTATAGTCTTATTGAATTATTTAGCCTTAGTTAGTGCTCTGTCGTTCACTTTGCAACCCGGTCAAGAGAAGTGTTTGAGGGAAGAAGTTCATAAAGATGTTTTAGTCACGGGTGAATTCAGATTATCGGAAACTTCACATCAGAAAACGCACTTAACGGTATGTATTTAAGAAAACTGCAAATTTTTCAGGCTGATGTGGTCTTTTTTAGATTCTCGAGTGCACATGCATGTGTTGAATACTGTATTTCCGTATGTATGTTAATCATTTTCTTGCGCGCGTGGCAAATTTCCTTTTGTAAGGTGACTGATTCCACTGGGCATGTATTATATAAGAAAGAAGAAGCCACCAAGGGAAAGTTTGCTTTTACAACTGACGACTACGATATGTACAAAGTATGCTTGGAAAGCGAAGGTAGGAATTACACTGTATCGGCTGTAAAACATTGTACACAGCAATATAAAACAATGCTGAAACACTAAATAAGTCTTGCTAGAATAATAATTATGGGTACGATTTTCTTGTAGCTCCAGTCTTAGTTATGCATATGTTTTCTTTCATGATATTTTTTGTATTGACTATTTTCGCATTGCCCATAATACACCTTGTTTACCCCCCAAAATTTTGCATTAGCATTGTCTTCAGATTCTCTTGGGACGACTGTAATACCCAGGAGAATTGGAAAACAAAGGTTATGCAATTTTTTTGGGGGGTAAACAAGGTGTATTATGGGCAATGCAAAAATGGTCAATACAAACGATTGTGCTTGTGATTGTAGAAATATTGGCCTTATTGAAGCTTGTTTACTGGTAATCAAAAGTGAAAACTCAATCATTAAGTTTTTGATTTTGATTTTAAACTTAACTGCTCCCGTTAAAAGTCTACATCAGAAAATAGTTCACCCCAATCATGTTGCATGGTTTGTGAAGACTTTGTACAGTGACAGAAGTTTTGTTTCAAGTCTGGGTTGATCCTTAGCAAATAATTTTTATGTGCATGTCATGTATGATTAGGCCATTCCTTTCCAAGCAAGGTAACCCTAAAACTTTGTCCCTTTAATGCTGCAAAATGTTTCCTACAAATCACTTATTTCGTTGAAATGCCTGTTTCTCATGGGCAACATAAGATCATTGCAGCCCACATTCAATGTTTCTTCACTTTTCCAACGTATTGAGGTCATTCGTGGAAAATGCCTAACTGATCATACATTTTGACTCTTGTTACATGAATCAGTTTGGAACAAGATTGTTGAAGAAAAACAGTAGATATAAATAATATGATGTGATGCAAAACAGCTGAATGGCCTTCCATAAGCAAGCTAATTCTCTTCTACAGTAGTACATGTACATGTGAGAAGATGCTCAATCCTTCTCACTCTAAAACTGTCCTCTAAGTATTCATTAGTGACTATACACATGTACACGTCTTACTGCAACATTTTTCTGTTGATAAACTGTAGGGCAAACTGGAGGAGGAGTTGATCGTGAAGTCTACCTGGACATTAAACATGGCGTGGAGGCGAAGAACTATGAGGATGTAAGTTGTAAAGTGACAGGCTGTCATTTGTAAACTGCCAATTGTATGAATGACAATTCAAACCCGATGGTTGCATACTCAAGAGATAATTTAAAATTATATGCAATTTGTACTGCTTTTTTCTGAGGGTAATTTTATTTTTGTTGAAATTTCTTAACTGCTTGTACATGTACTTGTACTTACTTTAACCAAAAACCAATAGCTTTATTAGCTTGTACATGTAACTTATTTTACCTTGAATTGCAGTTAGCAAAAGCTGAAAAGCTGAAACCAATGGAAGTGGAACTAAAGAGACTAGAAGATTTAGCAGATGCTGTTGTTAATGACTTTGCCTACATGAGACAGAGAGAACAAGAAATGAGGGATACAAACGGTGAGGAAAATAATCTGTTACATAGCTCTTACTTACTGAGCTAGAGGGCCGTACTGTAAATTTCAGCATGCGTTTTTCCCCTTTGATTTATGGCCCAAGTGTGAAGTGCACTGGCCATAAATTGAAGGATAAGATTGAAGGATTAGAATAAAGGATTTGGCAACACACTGCAAATGAAATTGTTAAATTATACGCATCCACCAGATTCAGTGAATCTCGAGAGAAACGAGAAGCTTCTCAGGAGAAACCAGGCAAGTCTTGTGAAAAACGAGACAAGAGGTGGTAACTTACATTTGGGCAGTACTGTACTTGTGTTTGCGCAGAATGGAAATTTGTGAGCGAGGTAAAACTTTCCCTTTTAACTTTTCTGATTGGTGCATTTTCTTTGTTTTGCAGAATCCACATATTCCCGAGTGTTGTACTTCAGTATATTTTCCATTCTGTGTTTGTTTGGTCTGGCCACATGGCAGCTTTTCTACCTGCGACGATTCTTTATTGCCAAGAAGCTCATTGAGTAGCTTTTTCGGAGCTTTGAACATTTTGATGCTGTACGATTACAAACTTGACGACCATGCCAGCTATTCCAGGGTTGTGTGACATTTTTACAGATCTTGGTGGCTCTAATAACATTGGTTGGGGTATGAAGCCCCTAGTTATATATTATTATTGAACTAGATGGAACAACATATATGCTGATAATAAATTTTCTGGTTGAACTTACTACAACTGCTTCTATGATGCCAAGATCCTGGAAACTTCTCAAAATAGTGGTGGTTGTCCATTTGTTTTAACTCCATTCTACATGTAGATTTTGTATGCAGGCAGGAAAATGAAAGTGGTCACTACAGGGAATCGACCATTGTGGGAAAGTGCTGGTTATTAGCCACTGCAATGGATACATTACAAACATTCTACTGTGACAACCTAGAAGGAAAATAATAATGCTCTAACAGTGCATACTGTTACAACACTGTAAAACACAGTTGGGGGTGCCAGTACAGTGGAAGCGCATCATGGTCACCTTGTTATTGAAGCCACTTAATTTAGGCTGAACAAAACTTCAGTCACTCATTTTATTATTTTGTTGAACCTCTTTTATACAGCTAGACGCCCCAGATATTTGTGCTGTTGGTGACCAGATTAACATGTTAATGGTCCAATCCATCCTCTGAGAATTTAGTTTGTCACCTTGGTTTTGGCGTGACTGTTTTCAGTGTACCTGTTAGTACTTGCACTAGGTTTTGAACAGATAATGATTATCAGAAACTATTTTGATTGCTTCATCAAACATCTCCATCTTCGTCAATCATCTCGCTCCGACAAAGGGCTAACGCTCGAAACGTCAGCTTTCGAATCTCTTTACAGTGGCCAATTCACATTATCAACCCAGTTGATAAAACCAAACCATCTCCCATAAAGGGCATGTATTCCTCTGACTAACTTAGCATTCATCTGAGTTAATTGTTATGCACCAAGGGGCAAAAAGGTGTTCGGTTTAAAAAGCAAATTATAGCTGCATCAGTTGACTTCATTTCACCACTTTAAAGTATCTTTTAAAGAAGCTATATCACAAAATTTTGTTGTTTTTTTTCTAAGAAATCTAAAACTATTAGTTTACAAAGGAAGAAAAACACCAAAGAGGTTATACTAAACCAACAAGGATGGTTAAGAATGGAGAAGATTGAGACGGATTACAAATGACGGTTTTGAAAAATTTAGGCTAAATTTCCAAAATGTAGGAACCGTGATGTAGCTCCTTTAAAATTTTCAGCGAGTAACGTAACTAAAATAATGCAATTTGTGAAGAGAAGATGCAAGATTCAACTTTATTGCTGTTCAACACTGAGATCAGTTGTCGTTTGGTACTGCAGTATTTTCTGGTTTATTGTACATACAGTGATTGTATTGTACAGATGTACATGCACAAATCTTTAAAGGAGCTCTGTCGTGATAATTATTTTGAGTCATTTTTGTGATGAACCAAATTCCCCATTATATGTAGGAAACCTCAAAATAATAGTTTACTAATGGAAGAAAACAACAAAGAAGTGATACCAAACCAAAAAGGAACAAGAATTGTTAAGGATGGAGAAGATTGAGACGGATTGCAAAATCTAATGAGGAATTTGAAAAATCGAGGCTAAATTTTTCAAAGTGCATTACCCATGACATGGCTTGTTTAAGATTGTTAGGAAGGTCTTTGTGTTCTCTATGACTGCATTTACACAAACATGTTTCCCAATCGATGTGGTTTCAAATGAAAGGTGTAAATGCATTTAAAGCAATGCAGTTACAAATGAAACCACATTCATGTAAGCACCCTATATCTTGAATGAAATTAAAGCCTTGCTATGCCATTGATAGTAATTAAAAATCCTGTATTAGTTACTTTCATTTAAATTAAAGCTTTCTGAAAGTAATTAGTGTCATTTGAAAAATTATCATCTTGATGTGAGATGTTGCTGTAAAAGAATGATTATGAACAATGAAAAAGAAGTTGTCAGCAGTGAAAAGGTGTGTTGTGAGTTTGTATCACTGAAAAGTGTACAATATTGGGATTTTTGGGAACATTTAATATGTATCAGGGTGGGGGGAATCACAAGAAAAAACACATGATTTGATGTCACTGAATTGTAATTCGTTGGTTTTAAATGTAAAATGTAGTGCGATATTCTTTGAATCTTGGAACTTTTATGGGATGAAATATAAAATAAACTGACCAGCAAATTAAAAAGTATTTTGGAATGAATCACAATAGTTAAATAACAGATAATAAAAGTCAAATCTCTCCTTTCAGACACCTGGATCCTATTTAATAATAATTATGGACAGGTAACTTATTATTATTATTATTATTATTATTATTATTATTATTATTATTATTATTATTATTATTATTATTATTATTATTATTATTATTATTATTAACTGAAGATGCCAAAATAAACCTGACATCAGTAAAAGTGAAACCTCCATGCTACAGACATTTCCATATCCCTTTGATATCTGTATTTGAGAGGTTTGACTTGAATTTTGAAATGCAGAATAAATACAACAGTGTACAACTGAATACAAGTAATTTATAATATCACTTAGATACTATGCGCGCGTGTGTTTAGATGAAAGTATTTAAACATGGTTGTGACATTTTAGTTTCATGTGTAATTTAAAGATTAAATATTTGATAAAAGCAATAGAGGACATTTTCCTTGTTTACATAGGCTCATATAACACAAGTTTGGGACAATTCTCCCAAATACCCTTGTGTTTAGATGAGGCTATGTAAGCATAGAAAACATTCTGTATTGCTTAAATGGCACATTCCCAAAAAAAATATTGTTTTGAGTTTTAACTCAATCCTATCAAAACACCCAAAACATCTGATTAATGAGAAGAGAGGCAACAAGTTTCAAGGCTTATGTCATTAAAATAATTATTGGTGATAAAATAATGAAATGGCTAATATAATAATAAAGAAGAATACAGATTTGCATTGAATTATCATTAATTAATGATGACTTGGGAAACTCCTAGCAGCCAATCAGGAGGACACAAACACAGGGTCTCCAAGCTTAATGACTCCTTCACAGTCTGGAGCCATTTGTATTCCAAAGAAAGGGGCATTTCCATGCCTTGGATCTCGGTCTGGCGGCAATCTTGTCCTAAGTACAAATTCAAGAAATTAGCCCGATGTACAAGATGATACATAACTGTATAAATATACAATTGTGCCTTAACTTTAAGTTATACATCTGAAAACTAAACTGATTCTTAAGCAGTACCTATATCACATAAATATGAACCCAAAAAAAACCTAATTTACCACAAGTCTCCCTACAGCTCAGTGGTTAGAGTACAGTAAACCCTCAAACACTGGTTTCAGGCTGATGGACTTCTCATTTTAAGGGGTGCTTAGTGAGAAATCACCAGTGAAAGTGTTCTTGAAATGTTATTAAAATTGGTTTAAATTGTTAGCAGAATAGTGTCACCTATTATAATCCCATAGACCCATCTTTCCTGTGCACTGTTAGTTTATTTAGTAATAGAATCAAGAGTTTGTAATGGCCCTGAACACCATTATGATAGCACTTTGATGAGTTATTGGTACTCCAATACCCTTTCACTGTACATTAACAACAGGTTGTATTTATCTGGCTGAATTTGTTCTAATGTATATGGTGCTTTAATGAACACACTTCACCCTGATATTGTTATTAATCCACTTGCTGTTATTATAGGGGTGTTTACTGTATACCAAAAGCTGTAACTTCATTTCAATATGGTACAAATCATCAGGACTGGTGACTCATTGATCCATTGACTCATAAAAACTGTACAGCTATATCTCACAACTTTTACCGTCTTAAAGTTGCAACTGGTTCAAGCCCATTCTTTATTCCGGTTTCAGGATCTACAGTGGTTTGAACACACCTAGGAAAGATAAATGAGAGTCATTGATAATTTTGTAGCTGCCCCATGCACCCAGCTCGGGCATTGCTCTTTGGTATAGCATTTGGCACACACTCCACTGTTGCAGGAGAGAAGGGAGACACTGCCTTGTGTTTACCTCCTAACCATAGAGTCCTACAGTCCATGTTTCCCACTCATTAATTAATGTCTTATTCACAGCGATGAACTCTCTTCACAGACAAAGACACCTAACATTGTAAAATGGTTCTGATCCATACATGGCATTTTTCAGTCATTTTACAGTATCTTAAAGCTGAATGCCCCTTCAAGACAGACGGTGCTGGTACGCACCATCTGAGTTTAGTGTATTCAGTTCACCTGTTCACAGCAGGCTATTTGTAATGATTATAATAATTTATTTATAATATACACTCAAACAGTGTGAAAGTTGTAGCTAGAGACAGGCTGGAATGGAAGAAGAATGCTGTGGCCTTTATTGCATCTGTACTGGTGAGAAGAGGGATGATGATGATGATTTCCTCTTACCTTCCACAGTCCTTAAGTGTTCTAAATCTCACATCTCCGATCTTTAATATTTCCTGAGCCCAGTGATCCTAACAATGAATTACATTTGATAACTTATTAGCAACACAGACATTCCAGTATGCAAAATATTGTAAGCAAGAAGCTTATGTTATTATTATTATTATTATAGGAAAGTGTTGATTAAGTATTCGGAAATTAACGCGACTTAAATTAATGCAAAGTGAAGAAAAAATTACTTTCAAATAAATGAAATTAATGCGAAAGACGTGCTAATATTTCAAAACATTATGAAGGAATTTAATGCGACCAGACACAAAGCTAAGAAGCAGATGATTGTGTATGTTTCTGACAGTGACGAAGAAGCAGAAATATTGCTGTTTACTGTTTAAACTGTGAGAAAGTAACACGTTGTCAAAAATGTTTGGAATGAATCAAAAATTAACGCTCATAAAAATTTCGCAAATTCGTGCTATTTTCATAAAGTGCTAATTTCCTATAATAAGGTATGCAGCTGGAATATAATGGGGTCCTTTTCAACAAATTGTCTGCCTATCATTATTGGCTACAGCGAGGCAATGGGGGGTCCTCTTGTGTTTTACAGGACTTTACTTCACTTGACATTGCTGTCAAACTTTTGGCAAGGCATTCCACTTAATCACTAATAACTATCAACTAACTCACATACTGCAGAGAGAGAACCATTTTAAAACTACAAGTTATTAAAGCACTTTGTTAGCTCTGAGCAAATTGAAAATACACTCAGTTAAGATAAAAAAATGTCTAAGCAAATGAAGATAACAAACAAACCTCTGCAAAAGGTTCAGTGCCCCCAATAACAATGTTGGCACGGAACCTGTCCATACCAACTGGGGATCGGAGAATTTCATTCAGTGCCACTAAAGAGGATTCTGTAGTCATGTGGTATGCAGAAAAACTTGCATATCCCACCTGAAAAAAAAGAAAAAAAAGAATAAAAAACTACAGTCGTTCTTTGAACATAAAATAATTAAAATAAATGTTCTTGATGACTTTTGACACCAACTGAAGCTTCTGTAGGATTTCCCCCTCGGTATTTTTGTGGGTCAAGAGATCTGTCACATATTCTTTTAGGTCTTAAAACATATGCAAATAAGATATTTTTGTGCATTTTACAGAAGAGCTTGAGGTATTCATTTTTCGGGGGTGAGAAATTTTGATGCCAGGTATTTTTTTGGGATGAGAATTTTTTGGGTGTAAAATTTCAAGCTCATGTATTTTGGGGGGTTTGAAATAAAAAGTTCCATCAGACCCCTCCCCTCCCCGATCATGTATACTGCAGGTACACCCCCCCTTAAAATGGCATGCATGCTTCCCAAATGTAAAGTGGCTTGACGTTGGGTAACTGATATCCAGGTCCCTGTGTTGCATTCTTAAACAGATTCCCTGTCAAATGAGGTTGTACCTTATCTCCAGGTAGGGCTAGATTCCCCCACTTTGTATCTTGGGTTGAGTGACGCGGCTCATGGATTTGGTACATTTTGCATCTTGGTTTGTCCAGCAAAGTCGAAAACCAAATAGCAGCTTCATCTCCAGCGTACTGACTTCTGGATGAAATCCTACACACTCTAGAGATCATACCACCATTAACAAACTGACTATACAAGTTTAGTGCTGTTTGTGTTAATTCAAAATCCTGTACCTTTAAACTGGCATATTTTATTATACGCAAACAAAAATACCTGATGACTTTATATTCCCGAGTGTTCAGGAGTATTGGGACTCTGAGGGTGTCCATTCCAGGAGCATTGAGGCAAAGAATTTCATCCTCAAAATGTGGCTTGACTTGAGACAGAACTGGCTTCTCGACAGAGGAAATGAATTTGTCATCTTGGTCCACAACAACCCAGTGCCTAATTATAACACAAATTCAATTATAAAGCTCTCTTTTAGTCAGAGAGATTGTACATTGTACATCCCAGGAACAAATTATATTACTGCACAATCCAATTAACAGTATTAATATTAACATTACAAGAATGAAATATGGTTGACCTGCTCATACCTTTCTTAGTTTGGGCCTTAGGCAAGGTATCAAATTCTGTTTTCTGTATACTTTAGTAGCTTGGGTCAGAGATTAAAGGGACAGTTTCGTTGACGATGAGATTGGGTACAAAAATTGCCCCAATTTAATATAGCGTATGCAAAAAAAAGGCTGCAATATAATATTATAGGAGACAAATAAAGAATACACTTCTCGAATTTTCAGGTGTGTGAGTATTCCAAACTTCAGATATTTGTTGAAAGGCTCCACACAAAATTATGGAGCCACCATATTCAGGGCTGTCACTAATTTTTCAAGTAGGCAGGGAAAGTAAAAAAGTAGCCGGGGCATCTTGTTGTTTGGCTTATTTTTCACTTTCCTGTGTTTTGGTTTTGTTGCAAAGTAGCCGGGGCTCAAACTCGTTGTAGGCGGGGGAATTCCCCGGCCCCCAGCCCTTAGTGACAGCCCACCATATTGTTGTGTGGAACACCAATATGGTGACCGGAAATAGTGTAAACATCTGGAATTTACTTTGGTTTTCTAGATCTTTCTAGGCAACTGTTTTCCCTGACTCGTCCCCAGTCGTCTCTTGTGCAATCAGTGCCTGATGAGTTTAAAAGGTTTGGTGGCTTCTAGAATTGATGACGTCACGTCCATACGCTCTAATTCAACATGGACAAAATTAGGTGTTCTTTTCATCTATGCTGCTTTCGGAATCTGCTCAAAACCAAAATAAGATATAATTTGGTTTTATCAAGATAGTCTGATACAAATATACTGATGAGTTGATGTGTTGTTTATTTGTTTGATGGATTGATTGTTTGTCGAATAGCGGGACCAGCTCACCGCTACCGCTAACCTGATTTCATTTCCACTTTACATGATTATAAAATGAAAAGGCTGCAATGTAATTCTGCAAAGAGGAAACGAATTATAACATAAAATAAACAACCAAATAGACAAACCTGTCAAACTGTATTCCCGCCGTCAAACAGTTCGCAGTTTCAAGCGAAATCTCCGCACAAGACTTCACAGGGTAAATGAACAGTCCCGACACATGGCCGACTTGTTCGAAGTGCTCGATCTTTAGTACTTGTCTCTGTTTCCACCAATAGTACACAAATGCAAGTACAGGTAGAGAAAGAGGAAGGGAAACCGTCCACAGCCTTGAATGGGATGTACCCATTTGTTGTCAATACGTTCGCGTGTTGTAACGTGAAGCGTTGCGTGATACGTTACATGAAACTCACTCCCAGTGCATGCATGCGCAGCTCTCGGCGCTCTGAGGTTCGTGTTTGAGTAGACTGCACAGATTATCCATTCCAGGGTAGCTAACTAGGGGGGTCCGGGGAAAATTTGAAATTAAGGTCTTCTAAAATGGCTAGAAATGGATCTAAAACTGCCAAAAGTGAAGTTAATTTTTAATTCTTATAAAACAACGACTAACCAACTGGCCTTCACGTTTGACAAAATTGGACATAAAATAATGTAATGTACTGTTTTTGTAATAGACAGAATGGTGATTTAATCAGCCAAAAAAAAAGTGGGGGGGAGGGGCGGCTAAAGCCCCACCCCCTGCGCGGTCCATGAGCTAGTATGTTCTTTATCATTGTCATCCAAGCTCTTAGAATTTTGGTCAATTTCAGCCTTATTGAAATAGAGTTGCATTGAACCTTGTTCACTGAGCGAGAGTCGCACGTTTCAGCATCTCATTCCGAATCGATTCGGAATCATCTTTTGCTGCCGAGCCTGCCTCGTCTCCAGGCGTCGCTCCGTGGTCGTACGGTTTGCGGTTTGCGTGGCGTTGTGGAACGGTAATCACTTGAAGGGATAGAAGACGAGGCCCTTCTTCCCTCTGAGACATTTCATGTACTCATACACTTACCTTTTTGAAAATGTAATAACTGAAGAAGACTAAAGAAGACACTTTAATGTATAGAAGATATTTTAATATGGGGACACCGGGAGTCGAACCCGGACATATGATTCAAGAAGCATACACCTATCCACCTATCCACATATGATTCAAGAAGCATACACCTATCCACTACACTATCAAGTATTCCAACTTGGTTTGGCTTTCGCGAAGGAATGCAGTACGACAGGTGAGACAGGTTTCTGAGCTGGACGCGGAGGGGCTGTTTTACTCAGGTTTCCTATATTTTGGGCAACACATGTCCAGCTCGCTCCACCTCTGCGTGCATAAAGGCAACTTTAAATACTACAGGTCTAAGTTTATGTAATACTTTTTCAGTGTCAGCCAAACCACAATGGGGGCGGTACGCAGCTCTTTACCCTAGCCCTAAAACAATAGAGCTGCGTGCTACTGCATCACATTTAATGATTAAAAAGTAAATAATTATAATAACAACGATACTGATATTGACAAAGTGTGATGTCCTCAAAATACCCAGCGACCGTAATATTTGTTTTAGAATATTTCTTTGATCACGTGTCGCTCCATTATCCTTGACCTGTTCGACCCTGCTTTCGTTTACACGAAATTGCGAAATGGCTGCTTACTCGAAATATGTGTTAATTGGCTTGCCTGTCGCGGTCTTGGCGGGTTTTGCTGCACTGTGGTTGCGAGATAAGAAGAGAAGGCGATCTTTTAAGGAAGTGGGGCGCGTTTCTGGGCTGTTCATATACCCTGTCAAATCCTGCAAAGGAATTCGTGTTCACGATGTGAAATGCTTTCGCGAAGGAATGCAGTACGACAGGTGAGACAGGTTTCTTAGCTGGACGCGGAGGGGCTGTTTTACCAGGTTTCCTATAGTTTGGGCCACACATGTCCAGCTCGCCCCACTTCTGCATGCATAAAGGAGATTGCTGACTAATCTGAATTTTTCCGGATGTTAGTCCGACTCACATTGGTCCACATTAATGTTTTCACGCACTACACATGCAGTACTACTGAGTTAGGTATTCATATTCATCTGTTTACTCACTGACTGCGGATGAAACGTAGACTGCAGATTTGAATAAAATGCTCGTTCGATTAAAATGTCTCAATGGTTTACACAATTCGTTGAAAAACAAAAAGTAATCAGTTCCAGTGAATCGAGCCGCATCCCGGCTCTGAGTCGATATGAAACGAAAGCTTATTTTGAAGTGGCATTTGTTGGTGCATGGTTTACCAAAAGCGCTAGCGGCAAAAAATAGTGCAATATACTTGAAGCTCAGGCTTGAAAAAGCGGAGGGAGTGTTTAGCTACAACCGGAACGAACGTCATGCATGGCGGCACAAATAATGTTCTCTTTCGGGAACGTTTTATGAACTGAAAATAATAATGGCGCCACGCCAACTCCAAATAGTTTTTATAACTCAAGTTCATGACTATTTCATTACAAAGTAAAGTGTCAGACGCTGGGCTTCCGAGCTCGCGATTGACCGCCCATAAGGAACCCCGGAGAATCCAGTTATAGTCCTCCAGATAGTGATTATCACTCGATCCGGGAACACGCATTTCAATCGAAATGTTATCTTTTCCTACTTTTTCGTCATATCGTGATCTGATCTGAAAGGCGATATGCTGGGATGTAGCATCGAAAATGTAGATTACCTTTGAACGGCATGCAAATCTTTGACAAACGGCTTGATCCAGTCATAGACAAATATATAAGAAATGGTCAAGAAATGTTGAACCCGTACAGGGCTCACCATTCCTCAAACGAGTGGTGGCCTCTTTATGTAGGCCCACCCCCTCCCCCCACCCGTACCTCCCCCTCCATCAAGGGCAATCTCAGACTAAGAAAACAGTTCAGAACATTTTGTGTCAGTTTACCATTTTCACACCACAAAACTTTAGGAAACAGGTTTCATTTGAAGTACATCAAAGGTCATCAAACAGGCAGTGTGTCGCCTGCCTGCCGCAACTCCCATACAAGTTGCATTTCCTCGAGTAAACTTTTAAAAATTCTTTGGACCACTTCCCTATTTTGACGAGTTGACGGAAATAGCTTATACGTAAGAGAAATAAATAGGAGCAAGGGAACTGCGCATACAAGTGTATTACATTTTTAATATGCTGATTTTTTCAGACACTGGATTGTTCTGGATGGAAATGGAAACTTTGTTACACAGCGTAAAGATCCCAAGCTGGCTCTAGTCGTTCCACACTTTGAAGATGGCAAATATCTTTGCCTGAATGCCCCTGGAATGGAAATGTTAAAAGTGGAAATACAGTTACGAGTTGATCAAAGGGAATACAAAAGGATCAAGTGAGTTGACGTACTTGCCAGTGTTTCAAAAGGAAACTGTAGTTCGAAATTCTGCTAGATAAAGGGGTTTTTTAATTATAATTAACAATCATTCCTCGAGCCCGATTGGGCTCTGAGTCAATAGCCAATGAGGCATTCTCGTCCCCAGAGCCGCTTGTCCCTCTTAGCCGCACAGGCCCAACCGGTTAAGAGGGACAAGCGGCTCTGGGGACGAGAATGCCCATGAGGCCGAAGGCCGAATGGGCTATTGACTCAGAGGCCATGAGGGCGAGAGGAATACTTGTTTTAAGTAAAATCCAACTAGAAAGTATAGATTTATCTAATACTCGTCCAAAACTTCAGCAAAATGCAATTAAGCCGCCATTGTTTTGGTTTTCAAAGCCGGCGCTTTCGCTACTAGTGGGCTATAATATATAGCCTGGTAGTAGCTCAACCAATCAGAACGCTGCATTGATAATAGACCACTAGTTGGATTTTACTAAATGATATGATATGATGACATGACATGACATGATATGATACGAGTTTTTATTAAACCTTAAACACAAATGCTCCAATGGAGCATTTGGCGAAGAACAGTTTCGACAAACCTCCCCACTGGAGAGCCTGTTCGCAGGCTACAGGTCTGTATCCGCCCCGCAGGAAGTCGTTATGGACTTTACTTACTACTGTTACCACTGCATTATCATCTAAAACTCGGCCGTGCTGTACGCTGCTCATTCATGCATGTTGTTCAAAGCAGGGTAAAGCCTGTTTACGGATAGCCTGCGAACACAGACGGATTTCCAGCTTTTGTTTCACGCCGCCGGTTGAAACAAAAGCCGGAAATCCGTCTGTGTTCGCAGGCTAGTTTATGGATGCCAAGTGTTGTTTTGTGTAGGATCTTTGGAATGGAGGGAGAGGGTCAGTATGCTGGAGACGAGGCCGCGGAGTGGTTCTCGAAATACATGAATAAACCTGGTTTTAAAATGTACCAGCTCTCTAGACCTCGAGTAATACGGGAACATGATGAATGGAGTGATATCGGTGAGGCGGGTGACCAGGTAAGCAATATACTTACAGTCGGAGCCTCGCATAATGGACGCGTTCGGAAGAAGGAATGACGAATATAATCAAAGAGGGGGGGAGGGGGGGTGGGTTGCCGACCAGAATACATCAGCTACCAGAACCGTTTTCGCACCTTCTGGTGGCGTATCTGGCGTAGTTAACCTCACTTGATGGTAACGAATGAAACTTTGAAAACTCAGTAAGATGAAAAGCGTGAGGGCCGCGACAAATATGCTCATGTTTAGAGGCTGAAGAGTGAAGGTAACTGGCATCGGTTCAAATAATAGAGTCCTTGCCTCCAGCAAGCTCTGGTGGTCAACAAGAACGAGTGTTTGAGCTTTTTTTATCTCTCGTCTCGTCTTCTCTCGTCGACGTACGGCTCATCCACTCCTGTCTATCCTCATCAAGCGGCTATCGTCGACCCTTGACCACCCTTAGCGATCCACGACGATACCCGTCTGCTGAAAATCTTTGTTGCTTGTCATTCATTCTCCTTGTTTAATTTTTTGTTGTTGGTTCTCTTAATTTAATAGGTATCATTTGGGGATTTTGCTCCTTACATGATCCTCGCTGAAGATTCTTTAGTGGAATTGAATAAAGAACTTCAGTCACCAATGGAAATGGAAAGATTCCGCCCAAATATCGTTGTGTCTGGGCTGAAGGCATTTGAGGAGGTCAGTTTTTCAACCACTGTTTAAAGGAGCTTTGTCGCAATATAAAGCGCAAATTATCTTCAAATTTAAGAAAACTTTCATGACTTTGTAAACGTCCACATTTTCACTGTTTAATCTGAAAATAATGATGCTCGCTCGTTTAGACTTTCCGACTTGTCAAAAATTGTGCGGCGATCACCACAAAATTACTTAATCTGATTCTTCTTCATTAATGACATAAGTGCCTGACATTTTGAAATTTTCTTCAATCTGTTTTCTTTTCAACAGGATAAATGGGAAGGCGGCAGGAAAATCAAAATAGGAGATGTTGTATTTCGATATCTGAACAGATGTTCGAGGTAGCTTATATAAAGATATTAGTTTAGATCAAACGTGCCAAAGTAGCCAGTGATCCAATCAGAGCTCGCAGTATTGTAGCTGATGCCGGAAAGCGCGGGAAAAATCAGGAACCCATTTTCGTTCGGGTTTGTCTTTGCAGCTGATTGGCCGAGGAAGCAACATATTTGTTCTTATTGGCTAGATCAGGTTGCACGTGATCCTTCTGAGCCAATGACTGTTTAGCAAACGCAAAACCAAGGAAAGTCAAATGTCACTTCGGACAGTTGAGCTAAAATCTTTTTTCGTTTAGTTTGTAATTACGAAAGTGTTTTCTTATTTTCAAAGGTGTAGCCTGCCAATTGTTAATCCTAAAACAGGAGAAAAGAAAGGAGACGAACCTTTAGCTACCTTGCGAAGGTAAATATTTAACCCTCTTCTTATAAACAGTCAAATTGAAGCCAGACTAGTTGATCAACTGAACGTCGACTCGAGAAGTTTGGGTTCAATCTTGAGTGATGTATCCGAGGAAGGAACGAGTAGGATACAGTTTTGGGGGTGCACGACATTGAACTCTGAGGGACTACCTACAGCCCTCCCTCAACCTCAACCCCAGTTTCTAGAATTGTCGATAGTTATCGGGCAAAATTAAACGCTCAGGATTCGGACAGCAGCAGATGCAATTTTTGGGTGGTTGCATACCGGTTTAACGCTAACACATTCGGAAACTGTGTAATCTTTTCGGGCAGGGAGGTTACTTTCCCCCCAAGTACGAAGGTGCCCGTATGCCTATGCTTCAGGCTACGGAATGTATGCCATTTCAAGCTTCTCTTTATAATCACTAGAATTTAACATGGAATTTAACAACAGAAATCTATTTTCGCAACAAATTAAAATATCAGTTTCATGTAACTTCCCAGGACTTTGCCTGTGACATTGAAGTGCTACTATCACCGTTTCAAAATTCGTTAAATTTTCTTTTCCAAATCTCTACTATATAATACAAGAAACTGAGGCAGGTTTATCAACTTTCATTTAGCTAGCAATCAACTAGACGTTTTATACTACCGCATACCGGTAAAATGTGTCGTGTTCCCATAAGATCTGATCTCTCCCTTCACCTGTTCATGATAATCATACTTTGCAATTGTGACCAGTATAATTATGTTAATTATAGTCTTGCTTGTTAATTTATTTCAGAATAAGGCTTCCCGAGGACAGGGATCCAAGATATGAGCGATCTCCTCTTTTTGGAATCAACGCGGCTCCTGACGGGGATATGGCTGGGTTGATAAAGCAAGGAGATAGTGTGATGGTTTGGGCTTGAGGAGGACGAAATTAAAAGAAAAGTAGGACATTGTAGTGTTGGTAAACGGTTAGCGTGCCCAGTTGTAAAGGAGCTATGTCGCTAGCTAGGTTTGGAAGGTGTAAAGGTTTACCTTCAAACTGAAGGACACTTGAATAGTTTACCACGGTAGATAGCACCAACAAACTAACAATAAACATAAATGAAACAAGGATGGTTATGGTTTGCGATTATTGAAAGAGATTTGATGTCCTTGAAGTGGGAATTTACTACCTCTGTGCATCACCAAGCAACAGCAATTTTTACGCCGGGACGTTGCATTTCGGAAAGTTGGAAAGCACACGAGACGGTGGGCGTTTACCATTTACAAAAAATTCCCGGAAATTCCGGTTGGTTTGTAAATGGAACACGACTTTTTGGTTCGTTCCACTGGAAAATTTCCGAAAATAATGGAATTTCGAAAAAGGTAGTATCGTTTTCCCGGTGGAAATTTCCAAATGGAAATGTGTTCCATTTACTGATTACCAGTTCCAAGCCTTTCACGGTCGTTTTCGCAGCCAGGCCCCTCTCGTTTTCTTGCTGCTTCTAGCTTCAACCAAAATGGCGTTTTCATGTTATGTTCTTCAGAGGACAGTGTTTATAGTTTGTACGAGTGCTACTTGATGTACTGCTGTCTCAAATCTCCTAAGGCTCCACATAAGCGGTGGATGATCCTGTTCAAACTCAAGGTTATGTCAAACCGGTCTGACACTGAACGGATCACTTCCGAGTTCGCAATAAACCCAACGAATGCCAGCACTTGTTTGCGAAGGGGAATTGGAGTTCGGCAAAATGCCTGTCGTGGTGGGACCCTTCCAGTGGCTTGTGCTTCTCTGCATAGAGCTTCCATGGTGACTCTTGTCATTCTGAAATGACTTTAAAACTTCATCGATCGAATATGCCGACATAACCATGGTTTCTGTTAATGTCGGGTCTCATGAAAGTGGCAGCAGCTGAATGAATATATATTTCACCATCATCTTCTGAATTTATCAGACTTTCTTCATCTATTGAAAATTCTAAACTCTCGTGCAACATCATCGTACGAGTCGCCATCAACATTTGAGACGCCATTTTCAATTTTCGCGGGAGATTTTTGGGGGCAACAGAGGGGCCTGCGAACGAATGAGACGTGCGTTCAAATGGAACACACTTTTCCCGAATGGAACTTCCCAACGGGAATTTCCGGGAATTTTTTGTAAATGGTAAACGCCCGGTATTTCTCACACTCTAAACTTTCCGCGTCCATCCATAATTCCATATACAAAAGCTTAAAACATGAACAACCAACCCTAAAATGATGTATCTTTTCTTTTCAAGATAAATATATATACCAAAACGTATAATAAAGAGTATACAGTCATGAATGTTCAGTATTCGAAATAAGAAAAATACGCAGGATCCAACTCAATTATTTATGGCTCTAAAACGCCGAAAGACTAGTGTTAATGCAGCTGTATACAGCGATCACCTTGCTGGAGGCAATACAAAATAAGACATTAACTGCAAAATATTATTATGACGAACCGCTCTGTTGTGAGCGGTGATCAAATTAAATTAATTTCTCCTATTGGCGGCTAAACCGAAAACACGAAATTGCCGCCTGATCAGTAGAGAAAAAAATAATAATTCATACTTCAAAGTTTTCCGTCTGCTCGCATGCATTTCACATCTTGTTAACGAGTTTGTTAGGCCCTGGTGGTAAAATATCCCGTTTACAATGTTTTCTGTGTTCATCTGGCCCATTTTATCTCTTGCTTTTACTCTGTTCTCCGTGGAAACCAAGGGTAAGTTGTCACGGTGTTCTTTTTGGTGAGTGATACCATGCTGTGTGTGTGTGTTATACCTTATTCCAGTTAATATCAATATACGCTGCAAAGTTAGTTCCTTCTTTGTTTGCATGTTTCCTTTATATTTTTATTTCGGGAGGCAAAAGCAAATTGCAAAAGGGAAGAACCGACTTACAGTCTAACCAAGGTGAATGAATTGATTATTGGAAAATTGAACCCGTGCGCTATTCGTTCCAGATATTGCATTCGGTTTGAAAAGGAATTATTGTTGCGGCTAGGAACTAACTTGCATGGCCGAATTCACGAGCTTGGGAAACCTCTCTCAGATAAATTCAGATGGGAAATTCGTGACTTGCAAGTGACAGCGCGTAATGTTAGGAAGACAATTGGCGTTTTTCAACGGTACGTACGGAACCTTGACTACTTTTTCCCATGGTGGAAGTGAGCCACATCGCCAGAAAACTCTTTTCTTACCACCATTTACACCAATAAGAATTTCTGCAAGTTCTACGAGATATAAACAGCCAAGAAAAGCTCTCGCCTTGTAACATCAAAAAACGTCTTTTGAGTTGTCTTGAGTTGAGCACCGATCCGCTCCTTTTCAAACCGAATGCAACATTGAAACGAATGACGGGTTCAATATTTCCAATAATCAGTTCATTAATGTACTCTAGGAGGTACGCTTCATTTGGTTCGACTGTAAAATTAAAAACAAAATGGACATCAATGGCATAAGACAGTGAAACACGCCGAAATGGTTATTATATCACTCTCGTTAGAATGTTCATCACATATAAATATCACCACAAAAATGTCAGATCAGGGTCATAACGAGGTTATTCATTTTTATAGCTGAACCATTTTTTTCACCCAAACTTTAGATCCATGATCTCAAAAGCGATGGAAATTTTGATCTCTTATCCCGTAAAAATTAGACGACCCCACGAGCTAAGATTCCCTTTTCTTGTAGTAATTTTACCTCGACGTCGATTTCGTCGCAATCACTATTGACAACATTTGCGCCAGCGCAAGATCGAACTGTCTACGATTAATTCAGAATGTCATCAGAATTGCTGATGAAGTTGTTCAAACTTTTGACAAGATTTTAATTAAGTGACACAAGGACGTCAAGGAGCTTCTGTCTCTGTTTTCTGCTGCCCAGATGGTATCGCGGACTTCTATTTCGTGATAGCTGGTCTTACGCTGAGCCCAATGGGAGCAAGCCTTCCCCAAACCCACCCCCCCCCCCCTGAATCTTTAATCACTGGGTGTGTACATAAGGGCACGCGAGAGAGGGACCAGTCTGACTGACACGTGACAATCACAACGAAACTTGTCATCCTTTGGGAGTTTACTACCTTTGCGCATCACCAAGCAACAGCAAATTTTCCATCAAAGTAGAAAAAATGTTCCCTAGCTAAGTATTCAAGAAACTTGTGAGCAGGTGGCTTTACAAAATATTGAAAATGATGTTGTCATTCTCCTTTGCTTTAAAGACAGTGAGGAAACGCGAAAATAGTGAAAGAGCGCGTATTGGAGATATGGCCGGGACGTTGCACTTCGGAAAGTTGGAAATCGCGCAAGATGGAATTTCTCGCACTCTTTTTAAAGAGTTTAAAAACTTCCGGCGTCCATCCATAACTCGATATACA
>OX393565.1:24102224-24144724 GCA_947652115.1 Blastomussa wellsi
GAATTTAATAGTAATTTTCAACGGCAGTATTTCATATGATCACATTGATATAACTTGTTCTTAATCGTTAATTAATCAAGTCACAAATGCGCTAAAATGTTGCAAAACACTGAGCTGAGCGGTGCCCCCCCCCCCCCCTAAATTTTTCTGGTATCCTTTATTTTATTTATTTGTAATGAATTAGACAGAACTAGGACTGACAAGCAAAAGTTGTTCCGGGAGCGCATCCCCCCAATGGGGTCATACGAGGGTTTCAAATAACTGGTGCATAACCATGGAAATTGTTAAATTTTTAATTTATTTGGAGGTATGTCGATGTATCTAACCAGGGCAAGTTTTGGCGTTCGAAGTGCTCGTGACTTATTTCACCTTCGATCTGTTTGTTCCGAAATTTCTATTCGAATACCACGGTTGGACTTAAATTGAAGAGTTAACTGTGGTCTAAATATCAAGCCGAATAAATATGCTAAAAAATACTTGAGACAGAAGATTGTATTTACCAAGTTTGAAGAATGTAGCTGTGATAGAAAATGCTCAATTCTGTTGAATTTTGATTTTCCATATATTTGTCTGCAATTTTTTTCCGCGAACCGCGTCAACCCACCCAAATGTGCAGACAAATGTATGAAAAATTAAAAACTTAACTGAGTATCTTCTATCACAGCTACATCCACCAGATTCCCATACAAACACTTTATTTTCTGACGCCTTTGCCTGCCCGTCAAGTTGGCATCGAAAACCGTAATAAGGCGTATTTCCAAAGTACAGTTCTTGTGTATGTTGTTTTGAACTTGTGATTGTCTCAAAAGTGAGAACCAGTCTTTACTAAACTCAAAAACAATGGTCGACACACAAAAAACCAGCAAATGGTTTGAAAATATGTGTAATCAAGAGTGTTCTGTTTTGTTTGTAAATGTGCCCTGCCATGGCAGGCATTTGGGAGTGAAGTGGTAGCCTTATCAGGAGCATGAAAGACACTGAGGAAAAACGATAGAATGTGAACATTTTGGCAATTTTTAAGGACACCCTGAATATGTAAGGTTAAGATTAAAACTAGAGGTAGATTGTGATTGATTATTTACCTCTCAATTTCCTCCTTCATAATTTTGCTTCCAAGTAAGTTCACACGTTTGGACTAAAGATATGCATGCGCGTGCGCGGTGCGTTTTTCCGCGTTTTTCCGCAATCTTAAATTGACGGCGACGACGACGGAGTCGCGCAACATGGCAGCCATAAATAGCCACGCCTTGTCAGCCTCATCAGCTTACATCTTTGTTATAGGGCATCCATGTTATGGTCAATTGACAGCTGTCAAATAGAGGTATCCGCTGACCAGTATCACATGACCAGATCTCGGGCTCGGGGTAGAACTCATCGAGGTAACGTGTTTTCTGACCAGACAATGGTTTTCTTCATTGATCACGGGCTCAAGTCCGATTTTTTTCTTCTGGCAGCGTTTTTTAACTGTTCTCAGTGGTCTCACCTAAGCGTATATAAGGAGAATCAACCATAGACTCGCCCTCTTTTCTCGTACACCCGTGCGCTGCACACGTCTTGTCCTTGCTTCAAGACTCACTAATCCGCTAAGCCGTACTTCGCACTGTGGCTTTCGCTCTACAACTCACCGCTTATGGCAACAGTTAACTCGCATGCCTTTTAATATCGCTCAAGGTTTGATAACTCTCTCTTTAATAATCCCCTGAGACATATAATTTATATGTCTCAGGGGATGACAGGAAATAATCTCCGTGTCTCTGGAATTTTTGGAGCGGTTCTTGATGGCCACGATATCCCTTTATTGCCTTTCGGGGTTGGCGGCCTGTAAGTTTATATCTTTCTCTCCTCTCCCTTTTAGTTTGGGTCGCGGTTTGGCCGATCCTTATTTTGGAGCGCGGGGTTCGGTCTTGAGTGTGGGTGGTTTGGTTTTAGTATGGGTGGTTCGGATTCCTGGGGCGCTCCTCATATCACCGATGCTATGAGCCCAGGACGCCAGGGCTCTCCATTTCTCATTATAGGAGTGTAGGTGAGATCGGTATACTATTCTCCGCGGTCTCACCTAAGCGTATATAAGGAGAATCAACCATAGACTCGCCCTCTTTTCTCGCACACCCGTGTTATGTTCCGTGGCAGTTGGCAGTACACAGTTTTCCTCGCCTGGTCTTATCTGTACTCCTCCTCCCAGTGGTCTTTCTCAGCAGTTCCTCCCTCCCTTCCCTCCTTATTTTCATTTTCCCTCTTGCCACTGCTGAGAGCGTCCGCCAGGGCTCTCCATTTCTCATTATAGGAGTGCAGGTGAGATCGGTGAGAATAGTATACTTTTTATGGTCATTCTTGGCGGAAATTGTACAATTCGAGTTGACGTTTTTAATTATAATTTATTTCAGAGAAATTATTAAGAACCAGCAAAAATACGAAGCTCCGCTTTTAGGCTGGGCTAAATCTATTGGTCAAAACCATATTAAACAAACATTAAGACAGGTTTGCATGTTACATTTGCGACGTTCAGAGGGGGGTGAATAGGTTCACGGATCAACGGATTTATCCTTAAAAAGCACACGGATTGCGGATTTCAGCAAAAATTAAGCGGATTCACGCATTTCGAGAATGCAGGGGATCACGGATTAGCTGATAATTTTAGCTTGCAGCCCATGCATTTCAGATCGTGGCCTTGGCGTATCTTCGGTCTTCGCCTCAGTGTTATCATTTTGTCTTGGACGAGACCCAAACCATGGCCTTACATTAGAATTGACGCAAAAAGAAGCAATGAATCGAAACTATTGCACAGAAAGTTTTCAAGGAATGTGGATGCGGATTTAAACGAAAATAGTAGCAGGTTGACAACGGATTTGGCCAAAAAATAGCACGAATTGGCGGATTTTGCATACCCCTTATTCACCCCCTCCGTTCAGCATTTTGATCTGTTGTATGATGTGGAGGAAGAAAGTGAACATCCCTAAGTCCGAGATTGCGAGCTATGTCACGATATGTAAATTATAAGTCAATTTTCGGAGGTGAAACAAAAGTGTCATATTTGCATTGAATGAGCTACAATGATTTTCAAAGCAGCTTGCATCACAAACTAATAATTACAAAATACATTTTTAACAATATATCAAGCCAACATTTTCCAACAGGTTACATCTTCTTTACATTATTATTTACTACGTGGAAACCATCACGCTATCCCCTAGCTTTATAACCCCCACCCCATCCCTCTCAGGAGCCACATGGACCCCAAAGCGAGGAGAAATGCCTTCTCTTAGATCTCTGTCTTCAGGTAGCCGAATTCTAAAAAAAATAATAAAATACATTTCATAGCGCTTATTATATAAAATATTCAAAAGCGTTTCACATGATTAAAAATATTGAAAGTAAAAACCGTTTTTAGACTTAAACTTGCGACCTAAACAATAAAAATTATCACTAAAGGTTATAGGCATTTCTGAATAAAAATGTCTTGAGCTGTTTTTTAAGAGAGTCTAAGTTTGGCACCATCTGAATAGAATTTAGTATAACGATCACCCAATGTCTTTCGTTCAAGGCAAAAGATAAAAATAATATTTATCCATAACAATTTACAGTTTAGCAGTATAAATCATGCAACTACGCTTTCACAATTATGTCAGTGGTCAAAGCAGGCAGGAAAATGCACGATTTTGTCAGTGACCACTGTTTTAATTAAAGTAGGTGTGTCAAAACTGGGCATGCAAGTCTCTATGAAATGATATTCAGAATTTAGTTTCTGTGAAAATGTTGCAAATTAAATTAAACAGAAATTGAAGAATCTGAGGCCCAGTTTATTGGAATTGCTTTCCTGAGGAGTGTCTCCCCACCCAACACAAACCTCAGCTTCTCCCCTTCTCTTCACCTTACTCCGATCATACATGTAGTTACTATGTTCTGATCAAAACTACAAGGGAAGGGAGCAACATTACCTTCGCAAAGTAGACAATGGCTCTTCTCCTTCCTTTTCTCCAGTTGTTGGATTGACTGTTGTTATTGGACACCTTTGAACACAAATCAAATATAACTGCCTATTTTTAAAATAAGATGCCGAAAATGCTCTATGAACTCAGTGCCTTTGCTACAATGCACAGGTCATTGAATATTACAACAACCAAAATGTAACAGAGTGTGTTGGAAATCTAGTAGCCTGTTAATTTTTAAGGAAGTTTATGATGGGGTTTTTGCTTTTCAAGTTACATTTTACAGAAAGTAGTGAGCCTCTCTATGGGTATTTCCAAAGAAATCAAAGACGCAAAGATCACCGCGGAAAAAACGAAGATCTCGAGATTGAAGCGAATATCTGAAAATTGACCAAAAGTTACGTGATCAAATTGAACACCCAGATATCTTACAGTTGCTGCTGCAAAGGCACATGATGCCATTACAAGGCTGAAAATGAGCTATGAGCTTGTGGGATTGCATAACAAACCCAGTCTGTCAACACTGAACAAACAGAACGTCCCAAAGAATCCAAAGCCGAATTTAATATTTGCTTTATTATTCATTCAAAATATTAACTGGGTAATATTTTCTTCGCTTAAACTTGTAAACCTGCTAGCAGCCATTTTGCTCTTTGGTTTTCTGCTCACCAAAAATAACACAACCTCGTCCCCAGCTTTTCTTGGTAAAGGGTTCAATAATCTGCAGCAGGCTGCACTTTTGACATCATTTTGACGTCAATGGTTCAATGATCTGCAGCGGGCTGCACTTTTGACGTCATCGGTGGAATATGGTCAACAGCAGCTGGTTATGGTGAATTAGGTGTGTGGTTTTAACCAATCAGAAATGGGGAAATATTTTTAATTAATAATAACTGTTTATATTGCTTTTCGTGAATTTAAACAGTGAGTTATGCAAATCGCTATTGAAGTGTAATATTTATCAACTGTGAATAACACTGAATAAAAGTTTAAACCATTTCAATCCGAAAAACGAAGGTCTTCCTAAAAAACACGAAGATTTGCAAACAAATCGCGAAGAAAACAAAGACCGTGGGTACCCATTGAGAGGCTCAGTAGTGTTGCCTTGTAATCCGGAGGTCCTGGGATCAAATCCCGCTATATCTACCATTACTTCGATTTTGTTTTTGGTGGTCCCTAACTCAAATCCCCAATGCTTTTTAAAATCAGTTTCCCATCAGTTGGGAATCTTAACATGTAATATTCATTTGTTAAGTTTAATTTGTTTCACATTTGTTGGTAACTCATATTTAATCATATTCACATGAAATTTGCACAATGTAAATGTCAATTCTTACAATTATTGGAATTATTATTATTATTATTATTATTATTATTATTGTTGGTTACTAAAGGTGTATTATTATTATCATTATTATTACTATTAGTATTGTAAATAATTGAATAAAGTGTTTTGTTAATTATTATTATTTATTTTATTTTTATTTACTAACAGTAGCCCCTTACGGGTAATTAAGTTTTGACCCACACAAAAAGGTAATTTAAAAATAATAGATTGATTTTATAAAACCTATCAGTGGCTCACCTTCCACAATGTTTTAGAAATCTAAACTCAACATCTCCTACTTTGATTCTCTTTCCAGCCCATTTGTCCTGCAGAAAAAAAAATTTCCTTCATTAGTTCAGTTTTGAAAATGAGAGCAAGACCTAAAATATTTCCAATACAATTTGCAAAAGCCGGTTTTCATACGTGCAAGTCAGACAATGTGAAAATTGCAACAGACTGCAGTCAAATTCTAAACACAAAAATTATTTTTGGGTTACCGGTGTGTTTTAATAGTTTATGCTCTTAACCCTTTACTACCCAAGAGTGACTCGACGATTTTACTCTGTCTAACGCCAGACGATTTTACTCGTCAAAGGGGGGCCCCTTGGGGCTTAAAGGGTTAAAAAACTATCTCCCTTAACCCTTTACTACCCAAGAGTGACTTGACGATTTTACTCTGTCTAACACCAGACGATTTTACTCGTCAAAGGGAGGCCCCTTGGGGCTTAAAGGGTTAAACTACTTGCACCCTGCCTTCTGTTTAAAGGGGCCCTGTCACGGTATTTTGGTATCATTTTAAAATGCTGAAATAGAAACCCAAAAATAATGGCATGGTGTAGTTTTGTTACCTAGGACTTGATCACTACACTGAAACTTTTTATTGCCGTCTATCACTTAGGATGGAAAGGATGGAACTGGATTGAGATTTGAAAAAACTTGCCAGTTTTTCAAGTTTTATAGCTATTCCTTGAAAATATTGCCAGAAATTCATTATGGTTTGCTCTCTGAGCCACAATTCCTTTTGTGTCTCCCTGTTAGTCCATCAGGTGCATTTTGAATACGACTAAAGACACCAGGTAATGACTTTAGCAATGAATGAAGCTGAAAACCCCAAAACCCCTGTGACAGTGCTCCTTTAAGAGTTTCAAAATGGCTTCTCTTGCAAAGGTGAACAAAAATGGAATTGGTTCTGTTCAAATGACTACACATACACACAAACGAAATGTGTGGGGGGGAAGATGAGGAAAAACACAATCCATTCTTGTTTGTACTTCTTCCATCCCTTCATAAAATATATTAAGTGAACAGACTTAGTCTGCCAAATAAAATAATGAAAAACATTGGAAAATGAAAACTAACCTCTTCATATTGACCAAAACCGCTAACCACAACATTTGGACGGAATCTTTCCATTGTAACTGGTGATGAAAGTTCTTCGTTAACTGCTACTAAAGATGCCTCGTTTGCAATCATGTATGGAGCAAAATTTCCAAATGAAACCTTATTATAAAAAAGAAGCAAAGATGACAGATTGCAGGGTGTATAATTTCCAACCTTCCTCACGTTACCAGCGAACAATTAATACATGTGACGAGTTTACACAATTTATTACTGGTGCTGGTACTGGATGACATAAGTAACTTTTGTGTGTGCTGCAATAAAAAAGGCTTAGCAATTGATTAAAATAAATAGATTTTCACTGCTTTTGAATCCAACCAGAAGTAAAACCTATGACTTAAGCTTGCATCAAGACTTACATAGCTAATTAAAACAAAATAATTTGGTTTTATCAACTGGGTTGATAATGTCAATTGGCCACCGTAAAGAGATTCAAGTGCTGACGTTTCGAGCGTTAGCCCTTCGTCGGAGCGAATCAAGGAATTGTGCGTCGTGTGTCTTTATATACAGAAAGATGGAGCTTCGCTATTGGCTGGTACCTGGTAACGTGAAAACTTCGGAATAAATTAGTTGAATGAAAAGCGTTCGTTGATACCGTGAGGATTAAGAGTGCCAATTTGAAAAATAAATTTTTGTTCTAGAGTTTTACGGCTTTCCGTGTTTCCTTGGTGAAGGGAAAGGCCGCAGACTGCCATATGTTGGCCGTAAAACAAATTTTGCTTAGTTATGGTACAGATTCAACTAATGACCAGGATTGTCTGACCCAAAAGGAAACTGCTCTATAATTACCAGAAAACTCATGTATAAGACACACTCATAGATAGGCCACACACCCCAACTTTTTGAAACAAAAACTTTAAAAAAAAACACTCAGGTTGACGTTGACTTTGCTACAGAAGGCATTGTATGCAGCCTTGCAGACAAATGGAGATTTGAACCAGTTAGAGCTCAGCTGCTCAAACAAAGTTCAAATAAAATGCTTGAAAGAACTACTTGCAAACAAGATTCGGGTTTGGAACCTGATTGATACAAACCGCTCCTTTAGGAGCTACTACTTCTACCAAAAGCAATGTTCAACGACAGTAGATTTCAATATGTTTAATCTTTAATTACTTAAGGTTTATATGTACAGTGCTATTTGTGACTCGGAGTCCATACTAACCAATTTACTCCCTCTGAAAGCAATGGTCTCGACCTGTAGATAAGCTGCAACCACGATTTTGAGCTCAAAAGGTGCGGCTTATATGCAAGTTTATTACGGTATTTTTACCTTATCATCTGGAAGACCAACATCTCCCCATTTGTTGTCAGTGCAAATCATTCTTGGCCGAGACACCTGATACATTTTATAGCCAGGTTTATTCAAATAATTTGAGAACCACTCTGATGCTTCATCCCCAACATATCGACCTTCTCCATGCATTCTCCAAACCCTGTACACGCAGATGAAAATGCCTCAGAGTAATATTGGTTCTGTTTTGTTCTGTGATGTTTATTTAATTTATTGAAGGTTTACTTGAACTTACTTTATCTTCTTATACTCCTTTTTGCCAGTTTGCAATTGCACTTCCAGCTTTAATGTTTTCATTCCAGGGGCATTCAGGCAAAGATATTTTCCATCCTCAAAGTGTGGAACAACCAGGACTAGCTTTGGGTCTTTACGCTGGGAAACAAAGTTGTCACTCTCATCTAGAAGAACCCAGTGCCTTTTTAAAAAAGTAAACATTACCGGTGATAGGCTTCTGCCGGTACTTATTAGCCATACTTCTCAGTAGAGAGATTTAAATTAATACAGAAATATGCGAAAATTTAGCAACAAAAAAATTAGGAAGTGAAGTGTAGGGGGACAAGGGGGGGGGGGGGTGCAGGAACCCAGGAGCATAGGGGATGGAGGAAGGGGAACAGGAGAGAAGAGAAGGCAGCAAGCGAGATTCGCAAATTTAAGCTGGCAGGAACCGGGATAAATTATGAAACATTTTGTAACATTGCGTAGAGCTCACCTATCATACTCCATTCCCTCTTTGAAACATTTTGCATTGTCGACCCTTATTCCTTTGCAGGACTTGACGGGGTAAATGAACAGCCCAGAAACGCGCCCTACCTCCTTGTAAGATTGTCTTCTATCATTCCGTTGCCACCACAGTGCAGCAAAACCCGCCAAGGCCACAACAGGTAAACCGATCAACAGATATTTTGAGTAAGAAAAGGAAGCCATTGGGGACATTTCTTATCTGTTGACGTGTGGGGAATCACAACTGCTAGCTTGGTAGCCTGGCCATTTGTATAGGTAATCGCAACACAAGTAAGATTAATCCTTAATTTTACGAGGAAACATGTGATTACTTGTTTATATATGACAAAGAGGGCAAAAGTTTCTGGAAACCTTCAAGGCGCGTAGCTAATCTAGCGAGCGGAACGAAAACATAGCTTACTAACATCACGCGGCAAAACAACATGATCAAAATCGTTCAAAATACGCTACAATACGATAAAGACGACAGTTATGTAAGCTGAAAACTTAGTGTAAGTCGTGAAAATAAATAAGTTATAAGTGTACACGCAATGAGCGATGAAAAGCGTAATTTTATTCACCTGTTTGTAAGCTTTGAAGATTGCCACTGCGAACTGCTTGACATGGTAATCCTTAGACATCGATAGAGAGTCCAAGCAAACTAGTAGAGATAACTTCGCTTGTTTGAGTTGACCATCTTCCTTGTCTGAACAAACGCCGTGCTCTTTACTTCGGTTGCATGTGGTAAAACCATTTTTGACAGAAGCGAAACGAATAAGCGGCAAGAAATCAGTTGGCCGCCATGAATGATTTTCGTCGCAAACTCGCGGTGTCTTGCAGATGGAAGTTTTCAATTGAAATATCCTTCTGTTTGCCGAGATTAAGCTTTCTCTATTTACTTTTAAGCTGCCACAATTGTTCAAAATCCCGCCGTCATGAAGCCAACTCAGTACGGCGCGCTCAGCCAATTGGAAACGAGAAAATTTCACGCTCGCCCAATCAGGATCAAGTAATTTTGCCCCGGGCAATTACCAAAATTAATGAAAAATGACCTCTGTCTCAGCCAAATAGCATTCAGTAATTGTGCCCTCTATGTCATAGGAAAAACAAACATTTCCACTGCGGAAACTGAAAGGCCACAAGCTCACGATTCAGATAATTAATGGCTAATCAGGGCACAGGGCACCCAAATGCTGTATTAGATTTAAAAAAAATATTGTCTCTTACCTGCGTTCCTGTGTTCTTTTTGAGTCGTTTTGGAAGGGATTTCAATCAGAGAGAAGATGGTTTATCTTGCGTGTCTGCCTCTTCATAAATCCACCATTATCATCATTAACTCACCTCTGGGGAGAATCTCGGGTTTCAGTTTATTGCGGCTGTTAAATTGAAATTCTCCCCCGAGGTGAGTTTATAGTAAACGATGAAATGGAAACTTGAGACATGATAATCAATGCATTGTATTTACGAAGAGGCAGACACGCAAGATAAACTGTCTCCTCTCTGATTCCAATCCCTTCCAAAACAACTCAAAAGAAACATAGTAACGCAGGTAAGAGACAAATTATATATTTTTTAAATAATTATAAAATCTAATACAGCGTTTGGCATCCCTGTGCTCAGCGCTAGACTAAAGTTAGTCTATTATTAAAATGGGGCAAATAATATTTTGCAACACAGCAAGTATCAAGAGCCTCAAAAACCCTCAGCAAATGGTGGAAACTGGGAGCAAAAGGCCAAAAAAGTGAGAATTTAGACCCTGTCTCACATCGCCCCCTTCCCTAAAATTGGCACAGAACGGCTAGCCATCCCACTTTTTTAAAAAATGATAATAACAAAGAATAAAAAAATTAAAGAAAGTCATAAATGAAAAAGTAAAATAAGAAATAAAATCACAGAAGACATAGCACATTTTGTTTGTGAGCGCCAATAATACAGTTGTGCTGGTTTGAAAAGGAACTGACTAGAATTTAATACTTTTACCAAAGAGACAACGTGAAACAGGTAAGTGTGCCGGCAACTTCTTGTTTAAAAAGGTTTTTACTCATCAGTTGCATTTGAAGCGTTCAATGAAGGACTTTTTTCGTAGGCAAACAGAACCAAAGTACTCAGTTCTAACTTAACATGGTCATTCAAATAGAATTATTTATTAATTATAATTTGCAATTCTGTTACTTACTTTTATTTAGTTCAATTATTGTAAATCAAATTCCAATTTGTTAAATTTCATTAAACATTGACAGCTTTGATTCGCACCGACGAAGGGCTAACGCTCGAAACGTCAGCTCTTGAATCTCTTTACGGTGGCCAATTGACATTATCAACCCAGTTGATAAACCAAATTATATTGTTATACTTCCCACCGACGCAGCACCACAGTTTCTTTAGAAACTTACCCCCTCTATTCTTTTATTGGGTCATATTGTTTAATTAGCACAGCAGTTAGTATTAGCTACCATGGACCACAAACTTAATATGGTAGGTGTTTACCTTAGCGAGAAAAGTCAGGGAGCTCAAATATTGCAATTCTGTGTGTGTTATAAATAAAACAATTATTACACTCATGGGACAAGTTGGATATGAGATACCTATAGCAAGCTAATATCCAATGCAAGCTCATGGTCAGGAATAATTGTTAATTATACAACTAATTTTTCTCTTCTCTGATTTGCCGAGGACAGGAATGCGTTTAAATAAAGAGATGAACCAGAGCAAGACATCATGTCTCTATACACATTCAACACAGTTAAAAAAACCAAATATACAAAAACATAAAACTGTAAAATTTGTCTAAAATGTTATTAAATAGTGCCAGGTCTATATATTTCGCTCTACGAAAATCCAAACCAATGTTAAACCAATGACCATCAACACAACAGGTGAGATATTCCAAGACACAAGGGCCGAGTGTACAATGGAAACTTGCTAATCTGGTCACCAATGAGCCACCACAATCTGGCCGTATTAAGGGAATGACCGCATTTAAAGAGGTTCTTTAAACAGGAAAATGCCTGACTAACGGGGTGATTGCATCAAATGTGAATTTCATCCCAGTGTCAGCCCGGGCTAAAATGGGAATGTGAGCATGTGTACTGAGGTTGTTTTCTATTCAACCCAAGTTGAAATTTGTCATGTAATCGCAACAATATTTCAGCCCGCTCCACCAGGCTGAATTTCACCATGTAATCACCCCCTAAGCTTTTATTTAGGCAAAATAAGCTGGCCATGATAACAAAGTGGCTGTATAAATGGGGTGGTTGTAAGGCGGGGCTCAACTGTAGGTTCAAAATGTGAGATGCATCCTGCACACTGTTAAGACTTGTTTTGTTGATGCAGGATTAAGTGCAAGTTGCCACTGTTTGAATCCTGTCCCATACTGAACAAATGTAGTGGTGCCTAGTAACAATGAAGCAGTGGAAACGTCTAAACAGTGCACAGAAAATCATAGGTTCAACTCATTTTGAAAGATTTGGTAGTTTTTTCCCAATAGTTGAATGTGTCACAGACTGATGGATATCTTTTAGACAAACGTTGTACATGCCAACATGTACCGACAAGTTAAACCTAGACCCAACGAAGTTCTCGACATTATATGGATACCATTACGCTATCCCCTAGCTTTATAACCCCCACCCCATTCCCCTCAGGAGCTACATGGACCCCAAAGCGAGGAGAAGTGCCTTGTCGTGGATCTCTGTCTTCAGGGAGCCGAATTCTGAAAAAATAAAAATAAAATATTAGTATTAAAACAAATTATCCATAGGTGAGGAGTGGCTTCAATCTTTGAAAATATATCTCGTCATTTGCTTGAGCAAACTAGAACACAATAGTAAAGCCAGATCACCTTCGCAAAGTAGCCAAAGGCTCGTCCCCTTCTTTTTCGCCGGTTGCAGGATTGACCGTTGTAAACAAACACCTTTAAAAAAAAGAATTGGGTGGAAAAGTAAGTCAGTTCTACATGCATGCTCAATGAACTACAGAACAGTAAAAACCCACACATAAGAAACTACAAGCTGAAATTTGGCATTTAAACACCCAAAAATATGAAGAACCTGTTCAGCCTGGCAAAGAAAAATAGGTTCTTATACAATAAAATTACTCCAATTTTGATGGTCAAAATTCTGGATTTTAATTCTGTGAGAAACTTATGACAAAATGTTTTTATGTGTATGTTTTCTTTGATTAACATTTTTTGGGATATTTCACTAGAAATATATTTTCCATAAAGCTACAGTGTTTAGGTTTTCTGTGAGCGCCCGCTTAGGCAAATTTGTGACCCTTGACGAGTGTCAAAAGAAAGTATGAATTCATTTGTCTTCAGCTTGTTTGCATGACAAATTCTGTTTTGCAATCTAGAGCTTTGTCTGTGATCTGCCCTGCGTACAGGTGTATATATATGACTCGATCATGTGCAGCATGCAAACTAGCCTGACATGCATTCATTGTCATAGAATTCCATGCTCTCCTAGGTGAAAAAAATAATTATTGCATACGTTTGGTTCAAGCAAGAAGAGAAGTTAAATTCAATTTGATACATAAAAATGTCACTGAGCTGACTTACCTTCCACAATGCTTTAAAAATCTAAATTCAACATCTCCTACTTTGATTCTCTTTGCTACCCATTTGTCCTGCAGGAAAAGAATAATATTTCCTTTCACATTGAATAAATGTATTCATATATAAATGTTACAGATCAAAATTGTCTGCAGGTAATTTTTTTCACACTTGGTGATTTTTTAATGCAGTGCTCAAAATAAGCGGTCGCCCGGTTGCCCGAGACAACTTGAACTTCATTCAGGCAACCAGTTTTTAGGAAAAATAAGGGGCTGGTTGCCTAAGGTTGTCTGGTATTTGCCATAAGGACAACCTACGGTTCAGGTGTGGCTGAGGGGTTATTATAATAATTCTCCCAATTTTGTTTAACATGTCTGGAGTTTTGGAAAAATGAAAGCCTTCACTACGTGTGAGCTACATCCACTTAGACAAGCTACTGCTCCTCGAAAACTTCTAAAATTATTTTTACTTCTTTTCCTTTTCCTTTTAAAATTATCTAAAATAGAGGTGATAAATGAAAGATCAGCGGTGATTGTGCAGAAACCTGGCAACGAAAGATGTGCAGTTGTAGAGAAAGCCCACTAAACCCACTTCTAAAGATACATGTATTAGCACTGTGAGAGATTTGGAAGGTGAAAGAAAATAAAGAATATGAAACAGTGGCACAAAGTCTTCTCTCTGTTATTCATAGTGCTTCTCAATAATTACCCAACACTAACCTCTTCATATCTTCCAAGACCGCTAACCACAACATTTGGGCGGAATCTTTCCATTACAACAGGTGATGGCAGTTCTTCATTAACTGCTACTAAAGATGCCTCATTTGCAATCATGTATGGAGCAAAGTCCCCAAATGCAGCCTTGTAATGAACAAAAAAACAAAGCATATGAAATAAATTTATACTGGAATTATTTCCAATCATGTCGCCAGCCTTTTCAAGTCCTCAGATTTGGAAGATTGTAAGAAGATGAAAAATTGAGACGTTAATTTGTATGCCAGCTTCTCATGAGTAATATGTTCCAAACTGGACGCTTCAGTGAATCTCGAGAGAAATGAGAAGCTTCTCAAGAGAAACAAGACACGGTTGCAACTTATATTTGAGTAGTGCTGTATTTATAGTTACGTGTAGAAAACAACGATATGAATCAAGAATAATGAAAGATACATCTAGCAAGGCCTTAAATAACAGTCAAGCATTGGACAATGGCTGGCCAAAATATTCCAGTGTCTGATTAAATGTGGGAAGCGCGGTGGCATCGCCTCGGTTAGTGCGCTCGCCTCCAGATCGAGCGGTCCGAGTTTGAGCCCTGGCCGGGGACATCGTGTTGTGTTCTTGGGCAAGACACTTTACTCTCAGTACCTCTCTCCAGCCAGGTGCATAAATGGGTACGGGCGAATTTACTGTTGGGGGTAACCCTGCAGTGGACTATCTTCCCATCCAGGGGGGAGTAGAAATACTCTTGGTAACTTCTTGCTACGCAAGCTGGAGATAAGCCCCAACCTGATGAGCCACTTAGGCTCAAATCCAGACTTGACCTTTTGACCTGATTAAATCCAACCTGTGGTCGGACAGAATAACCTGTTGTGACAATTTTTTTAAAGCCCTCCAGTGAAATGCTTTATTGAAGAGTTCTGATTTGCCCAATCAAAATGGTGACTTAGCCAGTCACATGTCCTGGAAAAAATATTTCCAACCCTGTCTAGTTTGAGATCTTTTATTAAGAGCCATAGGAGACACATTGACCTTAGAATGGTTAATAAACTTGGCCAGGGCTGAAATTGGTTAAACTTGCGTGACCTCAAGGTAGCACATATTTATCAATTCTCAGTTTTAATTACCTTGTCCTCTGGTAAAGCAACATCTCCCCACTTTTCATCTTCACAAATTACTCTGGGTTTAGACAGCTGATACATTTTACAACCAGGTTTATCCAAATACTTTGAGAACCACTCTGATGCGTTATCTCCAACATAAAGACCTTCTCCATAATTTCTAAAGACCCTGAGCATGCAAAACAAATTTAAAATAATTCAGGATTTATACTGATTCAGCTGCGAGGAGGTCACATACTGTCTTATCGCAGTTATCCTAAAGACAGCTGATTTACATGTAACTTCTAATTCCATAATTTTAATGATGGTCCTAACATATCCTCAATGAATGGGTGGTTCTGGAAACTATCTACAGATACTGTCATCAGGGCCCAGAATTGGTGCCAGTTAGTGACTCACGGTAATAAAAAGTTTTGGTCGCCAGCTAACGATTTGTGGCCGCCAAAATGTTTCCACCTTCGGGAGGTGGAATTCGTCACCATCAAAGAATAACAGGAAAATCCCTTTCGATACCATTTCAGAATTGCCAGCAAGATAAAAGGTCGGTAAGGGGATCTAATTGCCTTGGCTGAAAATTAAAGTTTGACCGTAAGATATTTGCGTATCATGCATATCATGGTGAAATCATCCAGGAAATAGTTAGTCAACCAATGGCGACCAGTTGTACTCAAGATTCTGGCAGCCTGTGACATTTTTGTAATCACATTGGCAACCAGGAAGGTGCAAATTTCAAACCCTGGTCATGGAAAGCTCATGGAAGGCTCAAAGATGTATGATAATCATATGCCTGGCACCAACAAGTAGGTGAAAAGCTCACCGTATCCTTTTATATTCTTTTGTATCTTGTTTTAACTCTATGTCCACTTCCAACATTTCCATTCCAGGTGCATTAAGGCAAAGTTTGCCATCTTCAAAGTGTGGAACAACCAGAGCTAGTGTTGGGTCTTTACGCTGGGAAACAAATGCGTCATTCTCATCCAAAAGAATCCAGCGTCTATAAAACAGAAAGACTATTTCATTAGCAACATTTTAAAGGTCTACAAGAAATACAAGGGCATGCAGGTCCCTGGTTTTCATATAGGTACTATCTAGAGGGAGGGAGGTGCAGTGGAAAACTGGACTCCAGATTGGGCAGTCCAGGTTCGAGCCTCAGCCGGGGCACTGCATTGTGTTCTTGGGCAAGACACGTTACTCTCACAGTGCCTGTATCCAACCAGGCGTATAAATGGGTACTAGCAAAATACTGCTGGGGGTAACCTGCAATGGAATAGCATCCCATCCAGGGGGAGCAGAAATATTCCTAGCCACTTAATGATACTGAAACTGGGATAAGCTCCAGCAGTTTGGGCCAATAGGCTCGAGGCTTGAACTCTATCTAGACGACAGATCAAACAGGTCAGTTTTGAATCCTGGCCAGGGTGATTTCATTGTGAGCCTTTCTGTGGGTACCCCCAGACTTCATTTTCATCACCTTCATTTTGCAAATCTTCAATTTTCAAGAAGCCTGAAAAAAATCAGGGCTTCAACAGGATTCCTTGCCCTTTGTGATACCGGAGCAATGCTCTACAACCTGAGCTACAAAGCCACACATTGGGATCAAAGTCAATTTCCAGCATGGGCACTTGACCCATGTTTGGGTATGGGGCCACTGGAGGACAAAAATAACGTGAAACACATACCCTGTTAAGGACAAAGGAAAACGTGGCCAGGTTTCACTCAAAATGAATAATTTACAGAGAAAAATCTGTCCATTTGTTATCAATGGGGAAAATGCAGACCAAAAAGTTGGGTTCGACAGCACGACCCTATATCGTCTATACAAGGGAGTAACCCCCTCCCCCCCCCCCCCGGCTCAATTTATTGACTTCATACTTTCCCGTGAGGAGTGAAATGATGTAAAGTATATCTAATAACTCAAATAATGATATACAATGAGGATGTAGATGAAAGTGAGAAATGATCACCGCAGTTAATTTTTTCAGGCTTCTTTATTCCAAATGCTTACATTGGAAATTCACTGCGATGATCATTTTTCACTTTAATCTACATCCGCAGTTGATATACATGAATTATTTCATATACTTTACACATGTCGGCTACAATTTTTACAGGTTTTCTCTGGAAATAAAATCCACTTCAAACAATTCCCACTCCCCAGGCCAAAAGGGCTGGAAGTCCTTGTCCCGCGGCTTGCCCGGGGGGGGGGGGCATAGTTACAGATAGAATTGAACCACACATGTACAAGTATTATTCCTGGGTTCACTGTATGCCCTCTCCAATGGATTTGGTTTTATATTCTTTATAGATCACTTTGTGAAACTATGCAAAATTGACACTAAAACCTCTCCTCAACATAGAAAATTTACATATCGTATACCAGGAATTCTAAAACGCAGTGGTGCACTAACTTAGCTTAGTTTATATTAGTGGGTCATATTGGCCCTCCGCCCCTCCCTTGCCGGAGTGCATGTGTTGGAAAGCATTTTAAATTGAGGCCCTGTTTCAACTTATGTTCTTTAAGTTTGATGTATACGTGTTCTTGACCTTGATGGTCCGCTAAGATACCCAGCGATGTCAGTAGAATAAAAGTATATATAACATCACCTATCATACTCCATTCCTTCTTTGATGCATTTCACATCGTCCACACTAATTCCTTTGCAGGACTTGACTGGGTATATGAACAGCCCAGAAACACGCCCTATCTCTTTGTAAGACCGTTTTCTCTCATTTCGCTGCCACCACAGTGCAGCAAGGCCTGCCAATGCCACGACAGGCAAACCGATCAACAGATACTTCGAATAAGTGGACGCCATCGTGCCGATTTTTGCCGATTCACTCTCCGCTTGGTAGCCTGGCCAGAATGTGCCACCACAACAAAGATGGCGCTCGCTGAACCCTTGAAAAAGAAACCGAGGTTGGAAAAGACAAATACTTCTTCACTTGGTAAGTATTTCTCATCGTAGAGTCAGAGAAATAAAACGCTAATGTTGACGCTGATCATCACCCCTTCCTCGTTTGTTTAGAATTCAACGGAACGAAGACAGTCGTACCACAAGCTGTGCTCGCAGACGAATACACGCGGGATTTTCAAACAGGTCAAGATTGATTTTGTTTGCAGTTATCCAAATCTCTACACTAATGTACACGTTAAAAATTTTCAGTTCAAGTTTATGCTGCTGAAATAAAGGACAGAACCAAAACATCGGAACTAATTAGGTACGAAGAACAATTTTCTGAAAATTGATTTTGCGCTTTTCGCTCTCTCGCGCGTTTTACTTTATTTGTGACAAAGTATTTCTCTTTGCAGAAATCTTAATGATTTGTGCCCTTTGACGGATTTGGGACATTTGAAGAAAGTCCGATGCCTCAAAAATGGTAAAGGTGAGCTCTCATGTCGTATCGCATACGGTTTGATTTCTGTCGAATTGAACAGTAGCTATAAATGCCAGATTCCTTCATTGTGTTGTAAGGAGGCGCGACTCATATTCAACGGGAATGATTGTTTGTCTAACGAGAGGTAACGCTGTATCGACTGCAACTGTAGGAACATCGAAAAACAGCAAAGGTACACAATTACTAATCAAATATGCGCAAAAGGCATTTGGCCTTAAAATTTTCATTCCTCACTATGTGATCTCCCATATGGTCTAGCGGTTAGGATTCCTGGCTTTCACCCAGGCGGCCCGGGTTCGACTCCCGGTATGGGAACACAATTTTTTTTCTTTTTTTTTTTAGGTTTTTATCTTCTGTTAGTTTTCTGTTGTTTTTCTCTTCTTTTTTTTGTTTTATTTTTTTTTTCAAGGTTTTACATATTTTTAATTTTTTATATGGATTTCAGATTCTGTTCTTCAGATTGTTTTGTATTCAAAGAAAGATAAAAAAATGAATTTGCTCAGTTCATTTAACAAAACAATTTTGGAGCAAAATGGGATAACAACAGCCTCCCTTGGGCAGCCATTTGTCATTGATGTTGCAAAGTATCCACCTCTGACAAGAGAACAATTTGATCAAGCTTCTAAACTCTGGCCAGTAAACTTCCACGAAGATAAACAGTAAGTATCTTAATTCTTTAATCCTTTAATCAATATACTCCTAAATCAGTTAAAACTATACTAGGAGTTAAAACAAAATATTGTAATAAAAGTGTATAAATATATAAAGTATTTGAATATGGGGATTTGGAATAAAAATGTACTATAGATTTGTGGTGCAGGGTGTGTTGTGGTGCTGGGATAGAACCAGATAGACTGTCTGGTGATGTCACTATCCAAGCACCAACAGAGCAAGATCTGGACGTGAGATTACTTCTGCCACTTTCATTAACTTTATTTCATTGGGTGTTTAGTATTTCAAGAGTACTGAGAGGTGAATTATTCAGTGAAGAGGAACTTTTGATGATAACAAAGTTTATGAGGATGGCACTGAGAGCAGCAGAAAACGTAAATTCTGGAAAGGTAGTTTACAATATTGGGTGACTCCAGGAAATATCCATACGTAGCTCCCTGCGGAGTATACCTACCAACTCTTGTGCATTATGCACGAGTCTCGTATAGCCTTAACTGATACAGTTTCTAAAAATATGTAAACTTGAAAAGAATGTTCATCTAAATGACGGTAATTCGGGTTGACAGTAATTCACCCGAATTCGCCGATTTAGAAAAAAAGTACTTGGGACAACATTTCGTTGACATTGTGTTTGACGAAACAGATCCTGGGACTGGGACACGGAAATCTTCGGATTGGTTTCAGAAGTGTTTAGAATGACCTAGGGAATCTTCAGACAACTTCGAAAATGATCAGGCCATCTTTGAAAACACTGATGAAAATCTCACACTTTTGACTCGGAAAACGTTGGATAAAGTATAAAGTATTTGAATATGGGGAGGTATTTGAATAAGGGGAGGGGAGGATGTATAAACCTAAATTGCAATTTGCTAGAGTAGTAGAGATTCACACAAAAAAACCCTCTGTGGAGAGAGTATAGATTGTTTCTGGAACAACACATTGTTCTGACAAAGTAATTAATCCAAATAAGCGAGTCTATCGATTCATCCATTTATCCCTCCATCAGTCAGTATACATTCAACCATTTTTTCTGATCATCATTTATCTATTGTTTCACCGATAACCATCCACTCACTATCCTTGTTTCCACCCACCCACCCATCTAACATCTTGGTAAGCATAACTATTCAATGAGAGCAGATCATCAAAGGTGAAAAGATGATGGTTTGAAAAGTTTGACATTTATCGGGGGGGGGGGGGGGGAACGCTCAGGATTCAGGCAACAGCAGTTGCAATTTTTAGGCGGTTGTATACCGGTTTAGTACTAACACATTCAGAAGTTATGTAAGCTTCTCGGGCATGGAGGTTTCAGCCTTCCCTCTCCAAGTCCTAGGGTGCCCGTATGCCTATGATGAGATGTAATACCAAATTGTGATACCAATCTATAATCTACATTGTATTTGGGATTAAAATAATTTTAGACTGATGTTCACCATGTGTTTCTGTTTCATTCCCAGTTTTGTATAGGTGCTGTGATTGTAGATCCACAACAGAACCACCCCATAGCGGTTTGCCATGACCTGCGGTGTGCAGCACTGCACCCTCTTCAGCATGCAGTCATGGTCGGCATTGATTTAGTGGCACATAGTCAGTCATCGGGGGCATGGCAGCTTGACTGCATGGAGGCCAATGGTACATGGACATTAAAAAACACTGTTTCGCAACAACTGCAGAATACTCGTGCCACTGACGGCACTAGCCATGTTACGAACTGTAGCTCATCAGAGACAGAAGATCCACTTGATGTAAACTCAACTGGTTATAGTGAACCATATAAATTGTCAAGTAGCACTGGAGACAAATGCAAGACAGGGCCTTATCTGTGCACAGGATATGATCTTTATGTTACAAGAGAACCTTGTGTTATGTAAGTAAATAGCAAATGCATTACAGTGGTGCTCATTATACATAATTTAGTATTTTTAATGTTTTTGACAACTTTCTGCTGGCTTTTGTTTGAACTGGCCGATCGCAGTGCAAAGCCAGTGAGAGGTAGAGTTGCCAAGTTCCATGTCACTGTCTGCCAATAATATTGTCAACTCTGTCTTCCTCATTTCCAGTATTTTAATTGGCCCTTTTTTAAAGCAGAAAGCATTAAAAGTTTCAAAAATTAATAAAGCCTTTAGGCCAAGACAAAAACGTATACAGTATTTGATAATAATACAATATATGTAAATATAGTAATATAATTAATAATGGAGTATACTCCATTTTATGGGGATCTTGCAAAGAGTGTTGAAATCATGTACAGTTTGAATAAGGGATATTTTAGGAGGTCCTGAAAGTGAAAAAAAAATGTTTTTGTCTTTCTATTTAAGGTGTGCAATGGCCCTTGTCCACTCCAGAATCAGACGAGTATTTTATGGTTGCACAGACAGTGATAATGGAGCCTTGGGCAGCCGATATAAAATTCACACTCAAGCTGGACTTAATCATCATTTTGAAGTGTTTTGTGGTGTCTTGGAAGAAGAATGCAGAACCGTCTTTGAGAGAACTCCTTCATAAGGAATTTTTAATAGTGATATGACTGCAGATGTTTGGACAAATTAGCTTCAAGAGATCGGAAGGAGTCTTTACAAAAAAAATTTAAAGAAGAAATTGTTTGGTAGATGATTGTCAAATTATCAGATCTAACACAACCATATTAGGGGTGTCAGATGGCAAATACGACAAGACCAAACTTTTCTGCAAGCCCAAAACTCTCTTACCTTAGCAAAGAAATTGAAACTCAGAGTAGATGTCACAGACCAATTAGAGATGACGAGGCCCTAGAATTTTGTATATTGTACTGTTTGCCATTTCTGGTATTGGCTGTCTGGACAGGCTGTCTTCATCATTTTTGCCAGTTTTTAGCATTAAGGTCAATTTTTTATTAGCTTTTTTGATGCAGATGAAACAACAAAATTTTAATCTCAGCGACTTATTTCCATCGTTAAGCAAACAAAGTACGAATGCTTGTGTCCACAATTTGTGTCACTTTCGAGGATGAATTATTAATTGTGTCAATGGAGAACAAAGACGTTGAAGTGAAAATCGACAATTTGCTGACGTCACACATTCCATGTCATCACTGTATTAACACAGCAGTAGTTTAACGCGGGCTTCATTTTAATTTACGGTATTCAGACCCTCTGTTAAACGCGATTTCATATATTGGAGGAATCTGTCAGGTATTTGTGTGGGTCTTGTCGTTTGTTTTCCTCTGGAAACGAAAATAATGGACAAGAACTTCACGTTAGCCTTTTTAGCGGCAATTGCCGTTTTGGTACCACTTTGTATTCCTCGCGTAAAGGCTGCTCCTTTGAACGAAACTGTGTCTGCAGCGAATGTATCGTCTGTGAATACAACATCAAGCAATAGCAACTCTACTCTGCAGAATTCCACGACTACCAACCTAACAGCTTTGTGCGATGCAACGATTTCGAACTGTACGGCGCAAAATGCAACTTTGCAAGGCAGCGAAACTGTGATCCACTTCAATTTGACTGATATTTGCACACCAAATAGAACACAATCGCTTCTTTCGTGCAATGGCACTGCGTTAAATCTAACCAAGCACTGTGAGACTGCAAAAACGGGTAATATGTCGCTGGTTTGTAGGAATAGTTCTTCAAGCGCTTCTGCGGTTTCCAATGCAACGCAATCTCCCGCGACATCAAATAATACGGTTGTTAAAGTAACATCGTCCATAAATACCACCGCAGCTACTCCAACAGCGAAAAATCCCAACACGACTTCAGCAAATGGCTCGATCATCGCTAAAGCTAACGCGACATCGACACAGAACACAACGGAAGTAAAATCTAACATCACCAGCCTGAGCAATGCCTCTTCAACTGTGAATTCTACAACGGTTGCTAAACCGACCACTCATTTGGACGCCACGCTTATAAACGCGACGGAACCTTCGATCACAAGCGCAGAAGAAAATAGTCAAACGTCAACTACGATTACACAGAAATCAACTACGGAATCGACGACTTTACAACCTTCCACACCAAGTGCTACAACGGGACAATCGACAACAACTGAGAAATCCTCTGCTGCGAGTAGTACCGTGAAAGAATCTTCTCCTAGCACTCGAGAGAGTACAACGAAAGAAAGTTCAACACTGCAGACCACTACAAAAAGTACAACTAAGAAAGAAACGGTGAAGACCGTTGAGACCACTACAACAACACAGGAAAAATCTTCGCTGAAAACAACCACTTTGGGGGAGTCATCAACTGGTCCGAAACACTCAAGTGAGTTTTTAATAGAAGAAAGAGAAAATTTCCTAACGATCTTCTATTTTTAGTTTGGGAAGCAAGACAAAACGTTAATTTTCTGCAAAAGTCCTCGTTTCGACGAATTTATGGTTGTAAACATAAAATTTTAAATTTGACATTTTTGACAACTACATAATGCACCTGTTACACAATTTTGCATGTAATTAAATTTTCTGAAAAATTATTTGTTCTCGTGGGACTTGAATCAATGGAAATTTTTACACTGTTGAATAATGCTAGTATAAAGTGGCGCCTGTTCACATATGAAATAATAAATTGGTCCTAAATGATAAAACTACATGTATATTATATTCAGGTGGACGACCCTCCTCAGTTGACACGCAATGTCTATTTAAACATCTTGAGTTGTTATCAACTCTCATTGGCTATCATAGGCCAAACACGAAAAACCTGACATCAACTCCCATGACAAATTTGAGCACGATCAAAGTCGGTGAACATGCAATAGAGTCAATGAGAGCGTATGAAAGTTTCAGGCCAAATGTGGGCGAGAGTTTGAGCTCTGACCAACTCTCATCTTCAATTGGCCCGTGTGTAAAGGTGCATGAAACATAGATCCTACTGTTTGTGGAAGTGTATATGAGGGTGTGTGGATAGTACAAGCCCTCTCAGATCATGCATGCTTGTTAAAAATGCACTTTTGGTTATTCAATTTCAGAGGTCTTCCACCATGTTTTGATGCCATGAGCAACTCGGAAAGAACAATCTACCACGACTTTGAAAACTTTTTTTTTAATTGGACTATCAATTTTATCTGTTTACTTTTATGTCCACAGTTCTAGTTGCAAATTTTAAATCACCCAACTTTAGAAAAAAGATATGCGCCTTAGGACTGTTTCTATGGAAACGGTCCATATGGTAAAATACTGACCAAGAAAGAACCAATCAGAACGCTTGGATATAATTATTTATTAGGAGTATGCAATATAACGTTTCCACATTTTGTTTGTTTCAGTGCCATCTCCTATGGATGACGAAAAGGTATTTGATATTTTAATATCATGAAATCTGAAGATTTCTACCCTAGTTTTATGGTGTTCTGTGGCAAATGTGTACTTGTTATAACCAGAGAGAAATGTTCTACAAATTATAATACTAACAGCACTTTTTTTAGCAACAACTGACTGATTTTTTTTTACGTTTCACAGAATGTGAAATTTTTCTATGTAAATGTCCTCATCCCAGTTGGTGCTGGAGCATGTGTTGCTCTTCTCATTGCATTCTTGGTTGTGCTGTGCCGATGCTGCCGCAGAAGAAAGTTGAAAAAAGTTCGCTACTTTGGAAAGGTAATAAACTATCAACTTGAAGATATTACTGGCTGCCTTTTACCCAAAATTTCCATACACCAAAACAGAGTTGGCACATGACACCGTACGAATCAGTGCGAAGCAAAATATTTCGTCAGAAATCTGAGGTTTATGGAAATGGGATGAAACATTGCCATAGTTGTCTTACATACTGCATGTATCTTGTCAATCAATACAAGAACTAACAGCTTTTAAACAAACAAAATGGACAAAAATCCTGTGAGTTAAAGTGCTTATGCGATGAAAAAATGTTGTTCTTGTTCTCTTTCAATTCTGATTTTATATTTGGCAAGAATGCACCATGCAATTATTATAACCCAATTTTCAAAATAAGTCCATTTTTTTGAATGACGATTTCTTGTTTAAACTGTCTGCCATTACCAGAGTCGGCTTCAGTCAAGTTGCATTGAGAGAGCTGGATCGGGAGAGAAAATGATGTCATCGGCTCACCAGTTTGATCTCTTACTGTGTGAACCAGCATATTTGGTATGCAAAACAGCAACTTGCTTCTAAAAGCTCGCGCTGCATACTAATCAGCTGGGTTCACACATTGCAAAAATAAACTAGTGAGCCGATGATGTCATTTTGTCCCTCGATCCAGCTCTCTCAGTGCAACTTGACTGAAGCCGACTCTGGTAATGATGGACAGTTTAAACAAGAAATCATCGCTTAAAAAAACAGACTTATTTTGAAAATTGAGGCGCAATAATTGGCATGTTGCCTTCTTGCCAAATATAAAATCAGAATCAAAAGAGAACAAGAACAACATGTTTTCATCGCAGTAGCACTTTAAGATCAGATCATCTCAGTTAAGATGGCCTTGTTAACTCTCCATGCATGGAGTGCTACAGTCCACTATTATGCAAGTTTTATACGTACCCTTTTGGCTAATAATAAGGTTTTACTGAAGAGAGAGGTGAGTGGCACATAGACTTCAAAATTCAGAAGTCTGTATTAGTCCTTGGTGAGATCACTGTGGTGTTTTTCATTTACACTGCTTTTACATTGGCTCTGTCTACCTGGCCCATGGTTTAAATTAGATTACTGTACTTAATTTAAGCATTGGCTGCTAAATGACATGTGATGAGGATGCAAATGACCACCCCAAAGTTAGCACTCAGTTGGACCCAAGAGGGTAATTGTTGAAAAACAGACCTAAAGAGATCTGAAGAGGAGCAGTAGAGAGGAAAAGGGGGAGTTTGATTGTAGGGCATTGCTGGGGTTTGTGTGAAACAGTTAGCTGTTAAAACTCATGAGCAATAGATGAGGTTGGGGGTTGGTGCTTATACGGATGGTGGGACCAAGAACGTACGAACCGAGAGCCAAGGTAACCATGGCAACCCTGTGGGCGGCAACCACCATCCAGCACTGTCACACTGAATAGCAATTCAGTGGAAATGCAAACAGTGAATGCACAATGATTCTCAGAAACCTGAGCCCTGTAAATACCCAAAACCCCTGCAACTTACCAGGCCGCCCCGCAGGAACACGAGCCGCCATGAAGAAGACCGCTGCTTGCATTGTCTTGATTTTAACTTAGCCTAAATTACATTTATCGCTTGCATAAAAGCGAGTTAGGGAAAAAGAAAGTGAAAGAGGACAGTTGTCATGAAACTCTTCAGGACCTCTAATTTCATTGGGTCTTGATTCCACAAAGCTCTATTGTTTTAGGGCTAGGTCCATTGTTACTGTTGTTTGTATATGATTAATTTTCCCAGTCGATCCTACATGAATGAGATGTTCCAAAGAGCTTTGTGGCGACCCAGAGAGGAGGATTTGTTAGGGAAACCTGGGAAAATACTTGAGGGTAGTCTGGGTTAGGGCCTGATTACATGAACTGGGCTGGTTAACCAGGCTTGTTTCAGTTTGCCATGATCTTGGCATGTCTGTTAAATGCAACAAAAATCAACTTCACGATTACATGACAACCGGACCAGCTTGGTTAGCTAAGAAAGCAAACCAACCCAGCTAACCAGGCCAGCCAAGCTCATATAATCAGACCCTTAGACTAACATCTGATTTAGGGGGAGGGTTACAATACAATAATTTGTCATTTTATGGTACAGAATCAACATTTCAATGGTACTAAAATATTATTTTTTTCCTGCAGGCCCCAGGTCATCTAAACATGGACCAGTTAAATTTGCTATCACATTCCAGTGACGAAGAATGATGTGCTAGTTAACTGGATTTAACAGTTGGAAAGGACTTTTGCAGTGAGCAGAAATGTTACTGGAGTGTTTAATACATGCAATGGACAAGCTGAGAAGATTGTAAGCTGATGTAGACGTTTCAAAAACATTGTGGAGTGGTCAGCATAGAAAGATAGCCACATTTTGGAGATTTAAACCTTGCAGTAAAATTGCATACAGAGGCCATGGGGTTAATGAGACACAACTACAAAGTATGAAATACAATGTATGAAATAATATAAAAAAGTTGTATGAAAATACAACCTAACAGCTTCGATGATTTGTATGTTCTGGTGAATCAAAGCAACCAATTTGAAGTTTAATACCAGCATTTTATTATTGTTCGTGCTAGTAAATTTTGACTAGCATGGAAAGCATTTTTTTACATTATTTTTAATTTGAATTGTGTGAGTACAGTGCAGACATCTCCAGCATAATTAAGACATTATTGAGCTGGTTAATTTATTTAAATTTTACCTGTAATTAATTATCGTTTAATTGAACAGGCTTGTTTGAGTTCATTGCAAATAATGCGTTATAGGAGCTACATCACCATATTTTGAATCATTTTTTAAGAAATTACCCTTAAAATGTAGGAAACCTAGCTAAAAATAGTAGTGTACTGCGTAAGAAAAACACCAAAGAGGAACCAAACAGGAACAGAGATGGAAAAGATTGAGATGGGTTGCAAATGACTAATTTGAAAAATTTAGGCGAAAGTTTTCAAAGTGCACTAACCATGATGTAACTCCTTTAAGTGTTGCTATAGCGATATTGGTATAATGTTCATACCAGTATATTACGTTCAGGCTTGTTCCTTCTTACCGCAGTGCAATTTTATTTTGTTTTTATGATTCCGGTAGTAGCGAGAAAGTGCTACTCACTCGCGAGATAAACGGCCAGCCAAATGCTAGTGGCCAATTTCACTGCCAGTATTTCGTTTTTTGTTATATAATCCACATTGGAAATTAAGGCAAAACTTTAATCCACACAAGAATGAATTTGTACCAGTATGCAGTTTAGCATACAAACATCCTCACCCATTCTTTTCTAAGTTTATTGTAATGGCATTTATTTGCCAGTAGCTTTTTAAATTATTACGTTTATCTGCCTTGAAGAAAACAAATATTTAAATTCAGTTCTTTTCCTGGTTTTTGAGAAGAATACGATTGTTTCGAGCATTCTAGATTTGTGTTTTGTAGAAATCTGAAATTAACTAGCCTAGAAAAATAAAGCTTTTGAAATAAACTTATATTGTTTATCAGTACACAAACTTGGTTTTCAAATGAGCTTTGTTGGGACTGTGATTGCTGAAAAAGCGTTTTGTGTAGGGTGATAAAGTGTTTTGAAATTGTGGGATTCATTAAGATCTCCAGAAAGTAAATGAAGAAGAATGCCCACTTGCCAAAAATCAGCACCTTATTTCAATGTGGGGGTGAGATATTGGCCCTGTCATGCTTCAGTGACTCCATGCAAATCCTTGTAATTTTGTCTCTGTTCTAAACGGTTTACCTTGGGTTACCTTGGGTTCTCTCTTTGTTATTTTACCGCAAACTTGCTTGTTCTGATCGCAGGTACAAGAAGCAGTCTTCTTCCCGATTGTTGCGACTCCCTTCGGCTCTCAAACACAAAGTTGACACACGTCTTTCTCCTCGGACGTTTCGTCGGGAATATTTGGCCGCAAAATGCCTACTGGTGCCATTTTGAGAGTTTTTTATATTCCCAAATCATAGTGAAACATGCATTCTTTCCACCATTCTCCTTACAGCTCAATTCACAATCGAGAAGAACCGAGAGGAAACTAATGCGAGTGCGTAAAATGGCAGCCAATTTGAAGGATTTTAAACAGTCATTACAAATTCAAGTTTCATGTGAATCAAAACATTTTTCCGCAGTAGTTCACAGGGTTATGTCTAGATTCAGATGAGAAAATAAAAAACTATTGATATGGACACTTTAAAGGAAAAAAAATTTCAAAATCGTGGTAGCTTGTTCTGTTGTTTCTGAGTTGTTCGCGGCATTAAAACACGTTATGGTGGAAAACCTCTAAATTTAAGTCACCAATAGTGCTGTTTTAACAAGCATGCATGACCCGAGTGCCATATAATAAGCTACTTACTAACCTAGCTTGCTCGAGCCGTACTGGGGAATGTTGGCCCTCGGTCATTTTGTACGGACCTCGCTGCGCTCGGTCGGTACTACCACAACCTCGGGCCAATATTCCCCTGTACGGCCCTCGCGCTCGGTTAGTAAGAGGTTAATCATTTTAATACGTGATCTTCATCCATGCAAATATATCCTCAGTGTACAAACCGTGCTTTACTAGCATTCTTTTGCACCAAAACACTCTCGTTTCCCGAGCGACCCTGGGTACTAGGGTATGGTTCCTTCATACGACTGAAACTTTGATATTCCTAGAACTTTCAGTTTCAAACATCGCTTTTTTTATCACTGTGATGATAAATCGTCAACGGTTTTTGCTTTGCGGGAATTTTTTCTCAAATTTTGTTATAGTTATGATTAATTGGTAACAGGACTTTGTGTGGTCCATTTCTGTCTGTAATCATACTCGTGATTAATCAAATCAGACGATCGCGTCCGCCCACTACGCGGTCGTCCGTTTTGTTAATCACTCGTATGATTACAGACCGAATTGGACTCCACTCAGTCCTATTACCATTACTTATTAGCAATCAGTGAGTAATCGGATAAGTAATTTCAAATCTCCACTCAGTCCTTTACCATTTAATGCTTATCGTGTCATTAGCATCGTTGTACGTGTTGCTCGTCTTTTGCATTTCGGCGAGTGCACTGATCGACTGGCGAAAATAAAAATCGACATACACACTTAGCCAACCGATGGCAGTTATTTGTAAATTATGTCGAATAAGATATATCAGTTTTTTGATATTTAATTCAATCTTCAAGAACTCCAAGCCGAAACAAAGTTGTACAAAGGAGAGACCGATTCCGATATATTAAGACGGAATCCGTTAGGACTTCGAGCATTCATTGGACCAAATTATGTACCAAAATTATTTACACCTTATTGCAAACTTTTGAGTTACTGCTTCAAATATCTTTTCAAAAGAAATCTTTTCTAACAACACCAAACATCGAAAACAAATCTCGAAGTTCCACTATAATTCCACTGAATCGCTTAAAGACGATTTTACAAAATGGCTACACGTTAGATTTTGCCGACAGTTTGTGGTCTTTAAAATTCATTTTCTCGGGCTCTGATAAAAAATTGTTGTCGGTGTTATCACAATTAATTACTTACATCTTTACCTTTTATTAAGGGTAAAAAACTAACGCAATATGATTGAAATTATTCTGGTACTCGATTTTTGTCCAACTTAAATAAATATTACTCAACTTAATTCCTGATGGATTCCGTCTTAATATTCTAACATGTCGCCGAGGTTTGGGGGAATAAAACAAAAGATTTTGCATCGAGGCTTAGGGATGAATAAATAATTTCTTTGGTTTTATTCCCCCAAGCCTCTGTCATGTTAGAATTTTAATATATCGGAATTGGTCAAATGTTTTACTCCAATACAAATGCAAGTCAACCAAGACGTTTAATCACAGTGACTTCAGTACAACAATTTGATTAACGGTTTGACAAACAATTTCAAACAGACGCAAATTAATTTCTGAAGCTAATTTGACAGACATAACAAAATTTAATGTATAGTACTCACATGTACTCAAATATTCCTTTTCAATAATAATACAAAAAAAGATAAAGGTTATTGACAAACTGTTCTTTGCCGGTTAGTCGACCGGCTATATTTGCGGAAAACCGGCGTAATATGTTGAGTTTTCAGCATGGTGCTTATTTTATAAATTTCCCTCTCGAGAGTAGTTTCGTTGAAACACAGAGACCGCTAAAAATAAATCTGGAAGTGATTCGTTCATTTGGTCGACGTGGCTTCAAGCAAGAAAATATTCGCGTATTGTTGACAATGACATCTTGATAAGAGGGAAGTGAAACCATTGAGAAGTCAGTATTCCACAAAACTCCTCCAGTTGAGACATTCAAAGCTTTACCTTGGGTTTTCAAAATGCGTTTGTTATTTACAGCTTGTTTAACCACAAACTTGCTTGTTCTGATCGCGGTTTCCTGCGTCAAATCTGATCCTGGGAACAGCAGTGGCAACAAAACGCCACTTTCCTGTGACAAAATGATGGTGTGTACAGTAGCTATTGAGACGCTGGAAACGAAGCTTGATAACCTTATTGCGTTGGTGAAAAAAATCTCACAGCATCCACCAACACCACCAGGTAAACTCTAACTGCGATCATGCCTTCCCTCCACACTGGGTAAACTCGGGCGATCTGAGTTAATTAGTAGCGCCCACGTTTTCAGTAACCTGTGATTTATTTTCTTTACAGTTGTTCCCGCCTCTTCTTGTGATGAACTCTTTGTAAAACACAACTTCAAGTACGTTCACAGTTAAAATAATGTTTCAATAGATTTTTCTTGTGAAGTCGCTGCGTAACACCAATTAGCTAGCTTTGGAAGCGTGTGGAGTATTAAAGATAGGTCCCAGATAGGCCTCGTGCGCTCTGCACTCCAAATTTTTCGACCCACAAGTGATAGAGGAAAATGCCTGAGAAGTAACGATGTTAAGACTAAAATAAATAAGAGCGAATACATAGACTTTTTCAGTGTCACACGAGTACACATGTGAATATGTCTTGCTGCGTTAAAATTCCAGATCGTCTAAAATATATTCCGAATCTCTCCTAATATAATCTCTCCTGTCTCTCGATTATTTAACTATATGCTTATTAGAACCATTCCGTTCTTCCCTAAACAGGTCGTCAAAAGTATTTCCACTGATGTTTGGTTCACAGAAGGTTCCTGTTTACTGTCACATGGGAAACTTTGGATGCGGAGATGGAGGATGGACGCTGGTCATGAAGATTGACGGCACAAAGGTACAAAACGGATCCTCAAAATAAGTGTGGACATGCCATGAAAATCATTAAACTAAATTTTTCTTTTTAAATTTCAGCGAACGTTCCATTACAATTCTCATTTCTGGAGCGATAGAAATGCATATAACCTTGCCGGAGGGAAGACTGGGTTTGACTTGCAAGAGACCAAGTTACCGAGCTACTGGAACACACCCTTCTCCAAGATTTGTCTTGGAATGATGATCGGCAAACAGATAAAGTTCATTGTCATCAACAGACACGCAAATTCTCTGTACCCGCTGATAGCTGACGGGAAATTCCGTGCCACTTCGCTAGGTCGTAACACGTGGAAGACGCTGATTGGTTCACAAGCCTCCTTGCAGCGCAACTGTAACAAGGAAGGGTTCAATCCTGTGAGTGATAGATCCCATTCTAAAGCAAGAATCGGTATCATTGGTAACCAGGAAAATGACTGCAACACCTGTGACTCCAGAATCGGGTTTGGTACAGGAGGGGCACATGATGACTACAACACGTGTGGAAACGAGGCAACCTACTCACCAGATAATGGCAACAAACATATCAAAGCCATGGGGTATATCTTGGTACAGTAGAAAGAGTAGTCTGCTTGCCTTGGCGTCCAAAAAGGTCTGACGTTAAGTGCTTAGCACAACAGACAGTTATTGCGGTTAAATTTCGAGTAAAGTGTTGTAAAACAAATGGAAAGTGGTGATGGGAATAAATAATATTTCTGACTAATGTGATTGCGTTTGCACAATACACATCCAGGTAAGAGCAATCTCCAAAATCCTTTTTTGTGTCTAGTTTACAAGCTCTCTTTTTATTGTAAACAACCGTTGCTATGGACGTTGATATGTCAAATTTTAGCTACCCTACCTTGCAGAATTAGAGCAAAGTCGTTTGAAAATATGTTTCCAAGATGATCAGGGATTCCTACTGTACATGATTTGAAAAAAAAAATGGTTTCTGCACAAAAAGTGCGATTTTTAGGGTATGAACACCTTAAAAGAATTCGAAGGAGTAACAAAACATGTCGCTTCATGTTAAAACATTGGGTGTGAAAATGCGCGTGTAACGAGAACAAAAGAAAAATATTTTTTGCCATTTACAAGTAAAATTAGCCAATGAGCGCGCGAGAATTTCCGCCGTTATGGCAAATAGGGAGCTTAAGCAATGACGACGGCGACGGGTAGGACGACGCCTGCTAAAAAATGAATTTATATTTTACGCACGAACCTCGCAATTGTGTTGATGTATTCGGTGCATCTATCGCTTTCAAACGAAGCTCTTGTAGAAAATATACGGACGGCGTTTATTTTCAAACGGAAAAAAGAGGTCGAGGTTCATGTTCTCTAAACTACTCAAAAATTGGGTTTTATCAACTGGGTTGATAATGTGAATTGGCCACAGTAAAGAGATTCCCACCGACGCAGCAGCACAGTTTCTTTAGAAACTTACCCCCTCTACTCAAAAATTGGTCATTTCACGCTGTTGTTTTGCAGAGGACGGCAAAGAAATGTACAAAGAATTATTGCGCACGTGCAGAGCTATTGTACTGCTCATTAAAACTTTTGTTTAGCGACGTTCTCGTTGACGTTGCCGTCGTGGTTTGCTTATAAGCTCCCTAAAATAATTGTTGACGACGTTAAATGTTGATGACTCGTTAGTTCCAGCCTCGTCCCCAGGCGTCGCTCCTTGGTCGTACGTTGCACGCTTTGCGTTTTGGGATTGATTTCCGCGGTTCACATGGCGGTGTGGGACTGATGCAAAAGGAAAGGAAGACAGTTGCGACTGGATTTGAGCATTGATCTGGAGATTTTTGAAAAACAAAAACGTGTTCTTTAGCCATTTTGAATATTTTCTAGTCAGTTATAGGCTAAATCTGCTTCAAAACTCTCCAAAATGCATTTTCAAAATAAAGAATGCCAGGTTTTTCACTAACATCGCATTTAACGACATTTTAGCTCGAAGCTTCACTTCTCAGGCAAATATTTGTTTTGAGAGCATCGAATTTCCGCGGAAACTATTAGCCGATAGATCCCCCGGCAGAAACACCATTGTTTAAATAGTACAAATGAATGTAGTTAACAATATGTTCTGCAAAGCCATTTCTTCCCTTACTAGTCTCCTCTTACTAGCATACAACCGAGAAACATTTACCATATAGTGAACAAGATTCGAAAGACTGGGGTTAAAAAATGAGTGAGGTGCACGTGTTTCTCGGAACATTATAAGCAACAAAACGAACAGCAAGGGATAACACGCAAAGGTGAAGAAAAAGAATTTGAGCCGGGAGAACGAAGAAGCTTCGCATGTGATTTTGGAGGTAAAGGAAACAAATAAAACAACGCTATTAAAAGGTTTATAATCTTTATTGCAATAAGAAATAACTACAGTAACCTAAGCTTACGGAAATAAGAAACGCGTACATCCAATTTGCAGCCTTTACACAAAGCGGTAAGATCTCTGTGTTTTTTAACCTTTTCTGCAGACTAAACAATTTGTTTTGAAGCTTCTCCAGTTCGCTTTGTTTCAATCTATGCTACTTCTGAGCTTCTAGACGGGTCGAACAGTTCAGCAAGTCCTGTCAGGTCTTCAGTTCCTTGTGGCTCTGGCTTGACACTGATCTTTATTGGCGGAAGATCTTTAATCTTGATTTCATTCTTGAACAGTTCGCCAATGTGTTTCTGTGAAACAACAACGGGCTTCAGTATTCTAAGATTATTACAAGCTATTACAAGTTAAGAAACCATACAAATGAAGCTTTGTAGCGTTGTTTTTCCAGTTCTTGTTTATTATGTGTACAAGATGGCTCCTACTTCAATGAACTTGGGTGAAACCATAGTGTGCGACCATTCAAATGAAAACTATTGAGATGCACTTTCATGAGGCAATGCTTATTTTGTTGTCTTCGTCACGGTTTGTGTACTTTCAAGATTTTAGTCTCCTCAGCAGCATTGTCAAAAGGTAATACGTATTATACTGTTCCAAGTAGTTTGTGAAGCTGCCAAATGATCTAACTCAGAGAAAACAATGCATAAGCAAACCTATTTCTAATTAATCCTCACCCCTACAATTCCAGAAACTAATTTTTTAAACTGATCCTTTTTTCTCTTATCCGGAACCTCTCTTCCTTCAAAACAAGAAGCCTCAAAAGCCTGCAAAATAAATCAAACCCTTGTCAGTCACTCACCCGCCGCAGTAGGTATGACAGGAAAAATTAACACGGAGCAAGTATTACCGAATTGCCATCTCACTGACTTGAAATTACGAATCGCACTGCCTCAGGCCCTATGTTGACGTTTAAATGCCTCATTATAAAGGAAAATCTCGAAAACCCAGTGCAATTGTATCAACTTGCAGTTTGACTCTACTATCAGCTGGCCAGCTACTCAGTGTTAGTACTCTGGCTAAGCACAATGACGCAACAGTCCAGCGAACCAATCCAAACACGACGCACACACACGTAACTGGCAAGAAGCGCGGGAAAACGCGCGCCAGCGACGCACGATTGGCTTTGTTTTTACTTCTGATTGGCTGGAAAGGTGGCTTTTTTTAACCAATCACTACAAAGCGTTGTAATAAAAAACCACAAGCAAACTCGAACAATTACCTCCGCCTTTCAAGAGAACACCGCTCAAAGGTGCAAATTTTTACATTTTGGATAATTAGAAAACCCCTTAATTTAAAGGAACTACGTCACGGAAACTCATCTTGAAAAAACTGGCAAGATGTTTCAAGTTTGTCGTTTGTAATCCGTCTATATCGTTGTGATTCGAAACAATCATTGTATAATTTAAGCATTTTATTACCCCGTCGGTGTTTTTCGGCATTAGAAAACTCTTAGTTTTAGATTTCCTTCAATTTGAAAGTAAATGGGAAAATGACTTCAAATGCCGTGACACTGCCCCTTTAATAACAGAACACAGCTTGCACCTATTCGTAATTCCTACAGTTTTTGCCCAAAAATGCCCACAAAGTCATCATAAAACACAGCAAGTTAACAAGACATATCGACCACACCACAAACGCGTTGAACATACATACATGAAAGTCCTCCAGGGAGCAGTTTGTCTGAAGGAGAATTTGTTGGAGTGAAGAGTACTGAGGCCTCTGAAAAACAAAAAGAAATATGATGGTATGTGTTTTCCAAGCCTGGCAGCTAGTAATAAAATCTGTTTGATTATCATGTTTGATTATCATGAAGGGTTATCGCTAAGCCCCCGCCTCACTTACGATGGGATCATATCCCATCGTATGCCACACATCTGGCGTTCAACTGGGGCACTGCGCTGTGTTCGTGGACAACAGAAACCGGGATCAGCCCCAATGGTATAGGCCGTTTGACCTGACGCAGACTTCACAGGAGCTGTAAAGGGCGTTGAAGGAAAACCACTTTCCGAGACCACCATTAGATCACTGTACCTGAACAAGCGAGATTTAATCGCGTGCACCATGTGTCACTAAAACAGATGCAAGGGGGATTCGGGGAAATTAAAATGTTGGTAAGGGGGAGGGGTGGGGGCTTCCCCTCTCCTCCCTCTTACTTAACTCACCGCAGTTCTCAACTGAACAAACGTCTTCAGTGCAGGGTAACAAGGCCTTGGTGCCAGCAAAAGAGAACTTACCAGAAGCTCATACATGTTCTGTCCGATGTATGTCAGATATGTTTCAGTGGAACCGTGGCCATGAACATGAAGACCCTTCAATGAAAGATAAAAACAACGATGAATAACATTAAAATATGGCTGCATCGCTCTGTCTGTATCTGTTGGCCTGTCTGTCTGTTGATCTATCTGCTTGTCTGCCTGTCTGTCCGTTTGTCCGTCCGTCCGTCCTTCCGTCTGTCTGTCTGTCCATCTATCCATCCGTTTGTCTACCTGAGTGTCAAAGGTATCTTAAGTCTCATTCATCCCAACAAAATCCTTCATTGCCGATAACAAATTTACATGAAGAGCCTACAACAAAACATGACAGAAAATAAAAACAGTGCTTACCTTCAAAATCTGAGAGAAAAACTGCTCAATAACGGTGTCCGCGATCCTAGAGCCAGCCTCTCTACAGATCGTCACAACCTGTGAAGATAACATAACTGTGATTTGCTGTGCACACTCGTGGACACTCACTCATTTCGAATTGCTACAACTGACATAACTATATCGCAATTTAAGCAGAAGGCCCACAGGACTTGGTGAATTCGTTCTAATGTAGAAATGCAGAAAATAATAGCCGTATAAACAAGAGCAGAGCCATCTTTGCATCTAAAATGGGACTCGACAACTCAAATGCCAAGACAGTCCTAACTGTACGGTTCTAAACTCTGCAAAATCTCCAAAGAAATCACTGACAAATTGAGAGTGTTCGTACACAAATACCTCTTACAGATACGATGGCTGGTTCCTAAATTACACGTTAGTGGCTCACAATAAAGTGGTTTCATTTATACACAGGTACAATACAAACTTTAATGACTAGGGCTAGACACTGACGGTAGCCAACTAGCCACAGACTAGTAGAAATTTAGTTTTGGCTAGCAGGTTTTTGATTTCCACTAGCCACGTTAGCTAGTAAACAAAATGAAATTGGACAAAGTAGTTCCTTCTTTCCTCAAGGAAGACAAACACAAACACTTTTCTCGGAAACAAGGTCAGAATTTCATTTTGGACGTCTTATCTTACCCGGGCCCCCATGTGTCGTCACAAAAATTGTTATTTTATTATTAAAGCTGGTTTAAGCACAATGCAATTACCAACATCGTGTATTCAAAGAGAGTCACTTGCATTGGGCTTTCAAGTCAACACTGGGCCAGTAAAAACAACACTGGGCTAGTAACATCTAAGTTGTCACTAGCCACTAGGCTAGTAAGCTGAAAAATTAGTGACGGGCCCTGAATGACACTTCCTAAAAAGGACTTTTCAGGTCTCTTTGACTACAAGAAGCAATAAATGTCCGGAGTAAGGAGAGCCGGTGGGTACCTCTCTGATGAACGGCATGGTAAGACGTGTGGCTTTATGGCAAACAGTTGAATCTGGCCACGTCATACACGCGAAAACTGTACACAGCATCTGCATGTTGACGCTCTGGAATTCATGAACACACATTTGAGCTCTAAACATATCACATTTTACTAATGTCTATGCGGCCTCGGTCATTACTGCAGACGGCCAAACGTAGTGATAACCCAAGGGCTTGAGACAAACGATAGTCAACTAGCAACAGACAAGCTAGAAGTTTCATTTTGACTAGTAGGTTTAATTTTGGGCTACCACTAGCCATTTTGGCTGGCTAGCTAAAACGTTAGGACGCTTATCATAGCCAAGGCTGGCCGGCCAGATCGGTAAATGTAAAAATGAATAAGCCTTTTCTCAATGTTTATAAAACAATTTACCAACGTGTTATATCGGGGATTTCCTCCATACATTTACTGCAACTTAATTCGGTTGCTTGAAGAACATCGTTCTTTATATCGGGGATTCGTTATATCTGATAGAACCAAGAGTGGGATACCACTGATAACTATACGCCCCTCTATAAGTCCTTGTCTTCTCTTTGATCTTATCAATTTACTCTTATGATTGCGCAAGACAGTCAAAACATATTTCGCAAAAAATAGAGCGAAACAGAAGTTAAGGTATCTTTGTAAAAATAGCTTTTCAACTTACCTCAGTTCTCAAAAGAAGAAACCCCAAAGATCCTAGTCTGGCATTATATGGATCTAAACCTGCGCAAGGAAAACAGAGCGTGTTTTACTGTCCCAGGAGACGGAGCGATAACTGAAATTTACGCCAACAGGGTGCAATTTATACACTCGAACATTTATCTTCTTGATTTCCCGTAAACTTGTCTACCTACTCTCTTTAGTTACGACATGACCCACCTAGATTAGCATCTACTACCTGTGGGCATGTCCAATTTGTAAACATTACCTATTAGAAAAATAAAGAACTGAACTGAACTGAACTTGTACTTGACTGCGTGCATCAAAACTGACTGCTACGATTGTCAGTCGAGTAAACGCACGAGGGAAGTTTGGGACACAGTTTGAACGTTAAAACCAACGGCACATTGTTACCACGGGCAATGGGCACGGTTTCCAATAGCAACCAGTCGAAACTCAGCCTTTGATGATTTGGCGGGCTTTCTATTAGGGTTCTTACTAGTACTCAGGGCTGGAACTTGCCCACTAGCAGACTTACTAGTGACAATTTTTCTTGGTAGCAAATTGGTGGTGAGCCAACTAGCATTTTTTTTAAATTCTTATTGATACTTGTGAATTAATGGCCTGAAAAGGTAAATAAAATACGTTTGTTCGTACTTTCTTTGGAATTTCTTGGCATGAAGCTCAATTCGAACAGCTTTCTTGAAATGTTTTGGATATAGGGGTGATTCTGACACGCAAATGTCCGCTGGTGGATATGTTTTTCACTCGCAAATCGCATTTTGCGAGTTTGCGAGCGTTATTTCGAGCCCTGGTACTCATTTCGATCTTCAGAAATTCCATGGCTTTCTCAGGACCTTTTTATGGCCTATCACAGTTTCCATAAATTTGGCCATTTTCTTGCAAATCTTCAATCGTTGTCTTGATTGAGTGACCCACACTAAATTCTGTGACTTTCCAGGCCTGGAAATGACGTTTTAAAGGAGCCCATGACTTTCCAGGGGGGGGGGGGGGGGGTCGGGGGGTTCCGGACCCCCCTTTCCTAACTATATTTTTATTTTTTCCTACTTTTTACTACTCGCTTGATACTGAAATTCTTGCATCGACAGGATCGCCTATTATTACTCCACTGTGGACCCCCCCCCTCACCCCCTATAAAACACACGTGGATGACAAGTTACCTTTCATTTCGTCTTCTTCAGTAACCTCCATTCTTGATGATGACTGGTTATCCCTGTTCACTATACACGCCAGTGCTGAAATGATTTGCAAAAGTAATGCATAGACTTTGTATGGACAGTTTGATGTTTTGGTGTTAAAAAAAAGTAATGTAAAAGGACCACAGGTGTTGCTATTCCACCTTTCTCTTATCGAGGTGCAAATGCTTGGAACAAACTGTCAAATCAAATACGTGAGATTTGAGCTTTAAATGTGCGATATCCTAGGACACATTTTACATCGCTAGGGCCCATTTATACATTGCTTGTTTCGTATTATTATATAGTAAATTATGGTTGTTACTAATTATTACTTAATTTCCTTGTTATTAAATAATATTTTAGCGCTAAGTTATACCTAGCTTAACATTTAACATTTATATCTTGTAATTTATGGAATTCTAAGCATTTATATTTTTTGTAATTCTTACACCGCATGTCTGAAATCCAGCTTGCTGAGCCATTTACCATAAAGTTGATTGATTTGATTGATGGGCTGCAACTCCATCGCTGGTTTCACCAACCACCCATCCAGGGGGGGGGGGGGGGCGCAGTACTCGTAATCGCTTAATTGAAGAGCTACTTACTTTTCATATCCCGTAAGTTGTTACTGGACCAATCATAAAGTATACAGTTCAGTTTGACAGCAAGTCATAAAGTAACTGCATGTACTTACTGAAAACATCCAAGTAGTCTTTACTGATGATAGAAACCAACTGATCTTCAATGATCTCTTTAGATTCTATGTTATCTTCCCCATTTTCTGCTTTCGTGCTGCAAAATTGAAGACGTTTTCTTCACTAGGACATAACGACGTGCATTTCACTACTGTACTTATCAATAGAAAACCATTTAACAGAATTTTAGTGGGCGTTCTTCCCGAGTATAACAAAATCTCATATTTTCTGACACCTCATGTTTTGTTCAGCCCAAGGTTTCAGTGCTAGTGCTGTTTACCAAGTTGGTATTCTAACAATTATCATACAGGATACAAATTGCCGGATTGTTGCAGAATGTACTGAGAAGCGTAACAGGAGAACTGCATCGATTGACATAACTACCTCTCGGCTTGATGTTGTCTGACCATCTCCCACTGTTCCCCAAGGTGCTGAAAAAGACAATTAAAGAATCTTTCTGATCTTTGCAACATATTATATTTTAATATAGTAACATAGATATTTATATTTCATTAATTAATACTTTCATTAGCGCCATTTATCGTTTCATTTGAATTTCAATCTTATTACTGACAAGTGTTTTATACATTTGAGGGCAACCTAGTCCCACGATATGACGTTTATTGATTGACTGACTGACTGATTGATTGAATGATTGAATGATTGAATGATTGATTGATTGATTGATTGGTTGGTTGATTGATTGTTTGATTGATTGATTGATTGAATGATTGGTTGATTGATTGATTGATTGATTGATTGATTGATTGATTGAATGATTGAGTGATTGATTGATTGACTGTTTCATTGATTGATTGATTGATTGATTAATGGATTGATTGATTGATTGATTGATTGATTGATTGATTGATTGACACTACTTCTCACTTTGTTGGAACTCTGCGGTGCAGGAATAGACACAAGTGCGACTGAAACGAGTAACGCGAAGCAAGTCTAGCCAACATAAACATTACGAGCAACGATAGATAGGTTTTCACTTCAGCACCAGAAGTAATTTGCACTTGCTTTGACTTTCCTTTGCGCCACTTTCTCAACAAATCAAAACTACAACCAAAACTAATCGTGACTCGTTCGCGCGCGTTATCCCGCGCTTTGCGTCTGCTGCACGTATTTGCGTTTTGATTGGTTTGTTGGATTGTCCGTCCTTTGTGATTGGCCAGAGCGATTACGTTGGTTTTGGTATTACAAACTCAGTTGAAACTCGCTCTGTCTTTGTTTGGTCGATGTGGATATCAAACCTGCAGCATGAAGCAGAAAAACGGAGACAACACAGGAATCACAGCATCTTGATAGTCGCAATCAGGGCAGTGGAGAATAAACAACTTAAAAAAATTACCTGCAACATGTCAAGGAATTCAAACACAAACAAACACCACCGCAAAATGTGACTCAATACTGGAATTATTCCTCTGAAAGAAAACCCTATCGGTTCCAACATTCTTAATAAAATACAAAAAAAAGTTACAACATTCTTGCTTCTAATCTCATGGAAATAGAAGCTGTTTTGCACAACAATAACTATTTTCTGTTTCAGGAAGTGCGGGGGGAAATCAAAACTTAGTCCTCCACAGGAATAGAGTCCACAATCTTTTGTCCAGTCTGTAACCGCCCAGCTACAGGAAAACTCGTGCGACTAAAGCCATGTTTTCTAGCTTCATAAGTGATAACTATAAGTCAAACGAAAAAGAGTTGAAAACGTGAAGTGAAAGAGGGTGTTGTGGAATGAAATTTGAGATGTTTGATACATGATGTCCCTGTTATTCTCTAACCTTCTCAAATAAACACATTTTATTACAGGGCGTCAAAAACTTTTAATAAGCATTTGAAAATGAAAAGAAGTCTATATTTGATTTAGTGAAATGCATAGATATCCTGAAATAACACCCACGAAAGGGGTGGTGACTAAATACCATCTTCCAAAAGGCGATGGCCTAATAAATGCTTCTAAAAGGAAGATAACTCTGGCCTCTACGGTTCATGGCAAGCTCAAAGGATACGCACAACAAACCTCAGCCTATAGTTTGGAACATACTGTAATGACTTGACTACATTGTCTGCAAGGACTTGTGACAA
>OX393565.1:24149724-24259724 GCA_947652115.1 Blastomussa wellsi
ATCCTGTGAACCGATCAAAACTCACAGTGAATACATGTCGCCGGCATCAAAAACCAAAGCACCCCCGGTAACCCCACTTGGGTGAAGAGAGGCACTGTGAGAGTAAAGGATCTTGAGAGAAAAGGGTGTTGCCAAGAACACAACACAGTGCCCTGGCCAGGGCTCAAACTTGGACTGTCCAATCACACTAACTCGGACTGTCCAATCACACTAACTCGGACTGTCTGATCACAATAACTCGGCCTGTCCGATCACACTAACTTGACCTGTCCGATCACACTAACTCGGACTGTCCGATCACACTAACTCAGACTGTCCGATAACACTGACTCGGACTGTCCGATCACACTGACTCGGCCTGTCCGATCACACTGACTCGGACTGTCCGATCACACTAACTCGGACTGTCCGATCACACTAACTCGGACTGTCCGATCACACTAACTCGGACTGTCCGATCACACTAACTCGGACTGTCCGATCACACTAACTCGGCCTCTCCGATCACACTAACTCGGCCTCTCCGATCACACTAACTCGGACTGTCCGATCACACTAACTCGGACTGTCCGATCACACTAACTCGGCCTGTCCGATCACACTAACTCGGACTGTCCGATCACACTAACTCGGCCTGTCCGATCACACTAACTCGGCCTGTCCGATCACACTAACTCGGCCTGTCCAATCACACTAACTCGGACTGTCCAGCACTCTTATAAAAATAAGAGAGTGGACATTCATAAGTTGGTTTTCACTTGATAATGAGTATATCAATGACAGCAAAAAGTCTGTTATCTGTGCAGTGATGATGATGATGACGATCAATGACGACAACGATGATGGTGATGATGATGAGGAGGAGGAGGAGGAGGAGGGGAGGAGGAGGAGGAGGAGAAGGAGGGGAGGATGAGGAGGATGGAGGGAGGGAGTACAGTTGCAACTTGGACAATGATAATGATGATCCATGCATACTAGAGTGAGACTGCAACTTAATAATTAAAGTTATGACATGTACACAGTTCTCTTACTTGAAATCTCCTTCCTTTCAGCTCATCTGAAAAGTTATAAATAAACAAAATAATGAAGTAAATAAATATACAGTGGAATTCCAATTTCTTGAACTCTTGATTTCTCAAAACTCCTGATGAAAAACATTGTACAAACCATTTCGAAAGTACGAGGATGGATCCTGGTCCATGCCAATAAATGACAGAAAACTTTCTGGAGATGAGATGGCCCTAAGTTCAAGAATAAAAAGAAAATATTCTATTCCCTTTAAACAAATAAATGGTGTAATAACAGAGTTCATTAACTGTCACCTACACTTGCAATTTGTCACTCAGCCAGACTTCTCTGATGGGAGTCAACAGCTCAATCAGAAATTCATTTTGCTTTTCTCTGTCAAGATTATTGCTAAAAAGACAGGCAAACACTTCCATTATTAATTTTTAACAGATAATAACAACACAACATGCAGAAAAACACCAGAGTTATGTTTAATGACAATATTATTATACTGACAGTATAGTCTCGCTACCTCAAATTTATTTATCTTGAACTCTCCTCAAACAATGTTTCTTTGCTCTTAGGAGTTTCATTTTCTACTCGATAGAACTTTTCTACTTTCCACTCTTTTCAACCTCTTCTCAAATCACATTTAAACTCCTTCCATCAGTTTCTTTGAGAGATGAAAGAACTCTGACAAGTTTCCATTTAAATGAGGTTTAACAAGGGTTGCACATACCGGTAACAGTCTTGATCAAAATGGAATTTGGATGTGTTGGTTTTTGTGGAGGGAAGAAAATTAAAACCAGAGCAGCCAGAGAAAAATCCTCGGAGCAAGGGCAAGAACCAAGAGCAAACTCAAAACACATATGGTGCCAGGTCCAGAAATCGAACCTGAACAAAATTAGTGGGAGATCGCAAGCGCTCTCACCACTACGCCATCCCTGCCCCCCCCCCCCCCAAAAAAAAAATATATATATATATATATAAATAAAAGTCAGCTATCAAACAAATGGTCTGATCAAATACATCAAATATTATGAACTAACTAAAAGTCGGCTATCAAACAAATGGTCTGATTTTGGACATATGTAGAGGATGTCAAACTCTGACCACCAAGTACATTGCATCAATGGACCACCACATTAAAAAAGAAATGGACTGATTAGTACCTGGCAATGACTAATGCCTCTGTTAAAGTGCATCTGTCCTTAACAGGAACCAGCTCTTCCACAAACAGGGACTGAACATGCTGTTTTAGGGCATCAAACACAGGCTGCAAAAATAATTAATTAATAAATTAATTGTCATAACCTTCGACAATTAGTAATGACCCACCTTACTTCTGCATTTCGCAGCATTTGTTCATTGCTGTCCTAATGTTTATAATGTACAGAGCTCGTTGAAAACATTAAGTACAATAGATGTACATTAAAATAGATCTAGAGTTAGTAAAGTCTAGCACAATGTTGTTTCCACCTACACCTGTAGGTGAACAAATGGCTTCCAGGAAATTTAATGCTGGGGGCAACCTTGTGATGGACTAGCATCCCATCCAGGGGGGAGTAGAAATACTCCTAGTTGCTTCATGACAAGGACACCGCAGGAAAAGCTACGACTGGATGGGCCATGAGGCTTGTGTGCTGACTTTGAGAATGGCCACATATATCTGATGTGTGGTGGCAGTGGCTGCAGCTTTAATGGCCTTGTGGCATTGCCAACAACAGTTATGATAAAGATGACGACCACTTTGACAAAAAATATTAGCCAGGAGGTACTAGCCCAAAAAAATTCTCAGACGTGTGATGAATTCATTAATTAATTCTGCAACCATGAAAACCTTCATTTGCCCATCGGGTAAGAGAAGGATAAAATTCACTAGCCCGAAAGCAAAATCCACTAGCCCCGGGCTATTGGACGCTAACTTCCTTGCACGCTGCACTTAATCATCAAGGTTTTAAAATCCCCAAACCCAAAATTAATGGTATTAAGTCTTACCACAAGCAGCTCTCCAAAATCTTTGCAAATTTTTATGACTGCACCACATGCATGGCGACGGGCATGAAGAACATCCGTACTCCAAGGGCCCTGAAATAACACAATCATGTAACACATGGCTACAAACAAGATATTTATTATTACTAAAAATAAACATCAGACTGGTTGGCTTTACATGTACAAAACTGCCTTCAAATGTTCCAAGATATAAACAATATGTTTTGTACACTGTCGTACCTTTGGATCACCAGTTGTGTTAAACAGAACCACTTGAAACATCTAAATTAAAAAAATACACAAATTAAATATAATTTTAATTATAATTTATGCATATTAATCCATAAAACACCAGCAAACAAACATTATGTACTTATTGATAAATTTCAATTAATATTGAATTTCAGGAATATTGTAAATGTAGTGCGCATAAAATTAGGCTTCTGCTCAGAATGCTCCCAAGATTTCAGTGGGTGCTTGCTCGCGCTCACATATTCGGTCTTCACTGGAAGAAGTTCTTTGAAAAATGGTGATTGCTTGCAAGGTTGACTTTTGCCAATGCTTGTCAAGGTACAAGGAAGTTCAATTTTCCAACTTGCCCTTTGGGCAAGCTGTAGCCAGGCTGTGTGATATTAATAAATTAACTAATTAATTCGTAATGCCGACAGGAATATGAAGGATAAAATCCACTAGCCCTGGGTTATCAGACGCTAATTTCCTTGCGCACTGCTTGTCCTTGAAAAGAAAAATGCTGTGCTCACATGCTTAAAAAGACCAAGCCTCACTGGCACGCATGTCATTCTGAAATGCAACCATTTCTGTCACCAATTCAGAGAGAATTCAGACGTACATCTCATCACCTGTATGTCATCGAATTGTATGGAGAAATTAGAACTACATGTATTATTATATTATCTCTTGCAAAGGTTTGTTACCTTTTTAAGGACATCCATCACTAAGTCTTTGTTGTATTTCAGGAAAGGATACAGGGCTTGTGCGGCATCAGTCACACTTGATAATATATCAGGGACCTGTAATTAAATTTAATAAATATAAAAACATAATTGGAAATTTCAGCTGTCATTGGTCGTGATTGGTTGGTTTCGATCCGTTGGTAAAGTACTAGTTAGGTCGTTCTATTTGGTCTGTTTGGTATGTCCATGTCGTGAACGTTACCGATGGAACGAAACCCACCAATCATGACGACATCAACTACTCAAGTCTTACAGCCAATAACATCACGGCTAAACTGACCAATCAGTTTTCACAAACCAGACTTATAACATTCGACTGTCAAACAACTCTTCACATGACTCTAATGATGACTTCCACTCAGGTTGTCGAAACGTCAATCACTGTCACCAACAATAGTCCTTCTACCCTTACCCGGATGATCAAACTACACAATCAACTGTTACCCCTGGGTTCAAACCACTTACTGTTTTACTATATGAATCTCTATTAATTTTACTCCACCAGTTTTTATTTTCAATTGAGAATTAAGTTTGCCTTTACTTAAAAGCGATATTATGTCAAGTGTTCATACCTTCGAGTCAACCTCCAAAGTGGTCTGGATGCATTTCCTGACCAGTTTAACAAACTTCACAGGTGTTCCTTGAAATTTTACTTCGCCTTTAATGATATCCTATATTAAGTGAACATAGCAAATAGTGTACTTCTTAATATCACACATTCCTGAGCTATTCCTTGTTTATCTTCAGTGAGAAAAAACTTATTTAACACGACAGAATATATCTTAATTCTCTTGATGACACAGGTGAGAATACAACAGACAGGGAGGTGTGAACTTCATTTCTTGCCTCTTTTGCAAGCTCAGCTGGCAAGAAAAACATGTCCACCAAAATATTAATGAAAGCCGTCTTTCAAAAAAATTTCAATTTTCCTTCCTTATCCATTTTTTATCCATTAGACGTATCCCTTTAGAGAGATGCTACATGAACATGTATCCAGAGCCCATGTGTGCCCTGGTTGAAAGAACTGGCCAGCCAGACCAGAACATTCAGCTGAAAATGAATGGAGCTTTCTTTTGAGAGTTTTCCAAAATTTTAGAAGAGCGTAAACAGTTAAGAAATTGACTAAATGATCTGGCCAAACAGTTCTGAACAATAACAGAATTTCTCTTCGCGAATGGACCAGTCTAGCCAGCCATTTCTGACTAATATACGTGTGTATGTAAGACGAACACTAACCTCATAATGATTCAGTCTGAAAAATCTGGACATTACGGCATCCAAGTAGCGGGTAAGCCCATCCCATTCATGGATTATCTTATTTGTTTCATCAGAGCTGACTGAAAAATAAATCAAGGACATTAAATTAAGGATTCAGTATAATCAGTTATACGTCGATAAGATTTGATAACCCTTCTTACACAAAAACCTCATGCCTCACTCTCTCCACCCACGTGCATACTTGTTAATGGATAGCAGCAATCAATGTAATGCGGAGGGTAAACTCAACGATGGACTAGCATCCCATCCAGTGAGGAGCAGAAAATACTCTCAAGTTCCCTGATGCTACAGAAACTGGGATAAACTCTGGCCTAATAAGCCAACACGCTCAAACCGAGTTTTGCTACCTAGCCAGCATTGATAGAACAATGTATTTGCTTTTTATGTGCAAGTAACTTACGTTGCACATCACCAGCAGGGGTTTGCGTGGCCCTCTGTAATAACCAGTCAGCCCCAAACAGAAATGTGTTGATAGGATGTATCATTGTTATTTGACGGATGATGTCCATGATTTCTCCCCTTACCTCTGAAACATAACAGAACTTACTTATTATTAAGATCAAAACCACACACACGTAGACTAATTCATTTTCATTGGTACTTTCTGCAGTCAGAACTTATCTCCATTTGGACAATTAGACATTAATTTTATCTTGTGTAGCTTACTGAATACATACCTATTATGTAAATGAGATTGTTGTGGTGTAAATGCATGCTGTTTTTTATTTTACTTTCCTTTTCTTTTTTTCTGCCTGTCACTATTGTAACGTTTTGTAGTGATTTGTAAATAAAGAATATAATAATAATAATAAACATTATAGTTATCCTTACATATAGTTGTGTAATAAAATGCAGTTATTACTAGTTTATGATTTTGCACAAATACTACAGGAAAATTCACCACTGAACTCGGACTACTTACGGCCATTAACAGAAGTAAATTCCCTTTCGCTGTTGAAGTCTTCTCTGTTAAAAACACTTCCTGGTGAATCCTCTTCTTCTGGATGACCAACCTGAAGTATGGATAGCAACAGCTCTCCTTACATTAAAATCACATGAAATACTTAGGCTTGAGGCCCCATTAGGAAGAGTATGTACACTGTACATGTCCCCTGTTTGAATTTCAAACCCTTTCATGTCAAAGATTTTGAAACGGAAATTCAATACAACTCTAATTTGTCACCATTTCTGCAATCTCCATGTGCCTGTTTCAATGACATGTCACCTGTCGAAAATTTATCCTAACAGGGCCTCAGGAGTAGATCCAATAGCAATAAATCCTGCCTTCGTATGGTTGCAATCATTTACTAATTACCGTATTTACTCAAATAAGCGCTGCTGTGTTTATTATTTAATTTTTCACGCCACAAGGGCGGCGCTTATTCGAGGGCGGTGCTTATTTAAAAATAGGTCCGCAATGCGTACTTGTGTGGGATTTCGTTGATGATTAGATGAGACGAATTGTTTTGTTTTGTTGTCATTCAGTTCCTTTTGCCGAGTAAGGTATTACAGTTATATGATTCGCCTTGTAAACTTCCAGAAATTTAAGTTGTCAAAGAAGTCAGGAAATACTAATTTGAAGGGTTGTTAATAGTAATGATTGACATTACAAGCACAAATCATTTTGTAAGAACTAAAACTCACATTTATTTCAAATTTTGTACTTCACATCTGGTTAACAATAGTCTAGATATCTGGGCTGTTAAAACAGCTAATGTACATTTTAAACTAAAAAGAAACATGGTATTTATAAATCTTTTAACACAAAAAAATTGCCACAAGGAAAGTAACCTGCACACTCAAGCCGACAAATATTGGCTTGCGAAAGTACAATGACTCCTTGATTATATAAAGCTGGGACAACTTGCACCAAAACGAAAGGTCCAAGGCGATAACTGTTGGCTTGTGAATAACGCCAAACAGCTCCTTTGACAAAAGAATCCTCTGTTATAAACACCTGAAGAAATAACGGAAGAAAAGTCTCAGATTAGGAAAAACGCAGGTCAAAAAACGAACGCGAACGTAATCTGCTTTCAATTAGGATATTTTGAAGCCAAAATATCACCTTACATAGGAAATTAAGACCTAGAGATACTCAAAGAAAATGTTAAAAAGGAAAGCGACTTCTACTTACCTTCTGTACTAAAAGTAAAACGCGAAAATATTCGAAATCGGTGAAAAAACCAACAGCTGAAAGAAGAAATGGCCACCCAGGACTCATAAACACAATAAACTGGAACCCAGTCTTCTCACTTCGACACATCCAAACTAGAAAACACGTGACTAGCACGTCACTCTCATATACAGATAAATAAATAAATAAATATCGCTGGCGCTGACTTTGTGTGGGAGAAATCCCACACAAAAATTGTACCAGACAAATTTACTTTTTCTATATTTTTATTCAATGGTACACTTTCTACAGAGAAGAGAAATGCAGTCACTTTGAACTAAAGAACATCACATTTAAGGAAAATAAATTGCCGATGCTGTTTTAAAATTGTTATTAATAGTGTTTTCAATTTTCACATATTTAATAGTGTTTCGCATCGGGGGTACGGTGCTTATTCGAGGGCGGCGCTTATTAACTTTTTTGTCCCAGATGTGGCACTTATTCGAGGGTGGCGCTTATTCGAGTAAATACGGTACTTACCTAAGGCAATTTCATGTTTTTTGCAGACTTACAGTGCTTGGCATGATGTCATAATCTGTAAGTTGAACTTGTCGCTACAGTGGTTTGATAGTCATGTACGTACACTGTATGGCTAGATTGTAGTGGCTTTTAAAGGGAATAATAGGGTCCCTCTGCACTCACTTTTGTCTAATAGATCAATTGTGATCTCAACTGAGATCTCTATTAGTAAAAAAACTCTTACATGCACAGTGGAACCCTGCCTTATATGGTTACCTTGTATTACTGCTAGCAGTACTTTTTTTGGTCCCCGCAAAATGTCCAGGATTGTCAGTAGGTTTTTTGAGTAGCAGGTTCCATCAAAAAAGTAGAACATGCTAGAACTGACCTACTAACATTCGGAGTAGCCTGCGCAGTAATCGGAATAGCAGGTGAAATGTGCCGGTTGGCGGCTTATTTTGACAACCCTGAATGTCCATACATTTTCCTATAAGCAAACCCTGTTAATGCAGCCAAACCATGTGTGGCCAACAGCCACATTTTGAAGTCCCAACCAAGCCGTAAAAATGTTAATTTTTAATTTGGTTGATGTATTCATTAGTTGATGTTTATTTAGTTAATGCAATTTAACTACAGTACTGTAGTTAACTACCAGGAGCAAGCATTGGTTGTGTGTAGTAGATAGATCTCACTCTGTTATTGTGTTCATATAGCGTAGGTGCGTTGGCATTGTTAGTGTTTTAATATTTATGCAGGGTGTATGTGCACATAAATACCTTGAAAAGTTTGGCCTTGGCTATTTCCAAAATTGAAGGAAATATTGCCTGGAATGTTTTATCTCTGGCAATAGCACGATTTCTCAGGAGTGTAAGCCAGAGACCATTTGTCAAATGAGGCAGGGTCTGAAAAAAGTTATAACAAAATTACTACCCTGAAATTTCACTGATCATGATTCATAACCAGGCTTTTAGACAGACAGCCATCTAGGCATCCTGTGGATGGCAACTTTTGAAAGAAAATTGTTTTATGTTCCATATATTGTTTTTAATACAATTATAAATTGTTCATTTTAGCAGGTCCCACGGTGCATTTTGGACAGCCACTTTTCGAATCCTGACTAAAAGTCTGTTCATTACTATTGGGTTACTTTATGAAACAGGTTCCCATTTAATAGTATTGTACATGTACATCTCTTTAAGCTTTGACATCTGCAGATATTCATCAAAGTTCTTTGGTATATTGCTGTATTGCAGCTATGCAAAGAACATGCACTGGAAGGCTAGCCAAGGTTGATGGTACTCTATAGAGCCTTTTCATAACACATGAATCACCACTTGTTCCTTATTGCAGATCTAGCATTCTAGAATGAGCAGGGTGTTCAATGGCAAGGTAACACAAGTACCATTACTAAAACATACCAAGCTTTCATGCTTTGAGAATGCTATCAGTGCTTCTAAATACTGTTCAAAGTTTGGAGGTCTCTCTTTGGGCCTGTCTGGATTCTAAAATGTATTTTGAGAATAAAAATATTACATTTTATTTGGGAAAAGTTACAAAAAGTTGGAAAGAACCATTGGTTCTTATCAATATTTATGTTTTCATTTACATCATTCATTATTAAACAACATTTCCATTACATAAAGACATGATTGTACTTCATTGAGAATAAATAGATTGAGTCTTCTATCAGCATTTATTTTTTAAATTCTTACCCACAAATAATAAAGTTGTATTTCTCCTAAAGATACAAGAACCTGGCACAGTCTTTTCAGAAAAAGATACTGCTTCTCATCAAATTCAGCTGTAATAGATTTCCTGGGGGAATTTAAGCAAAAGGCAACATAAGGGGTACGTTACAAGTTTCGAAAACGGAGCCCATCCAACTGTTTTCCAAGACTGTTTTCCAAAGCGTTTTGCATAAGCAAGCGCTGCCTTCCGTGCATTCACCATGTTTACTATTTGAGAGCCAGCCAATTTCATGCTAATTCGCATTCGTTTTCAAATCGATGCGGTTTCTCCATTTCAGCCGTTTACATGAGAAATAAACCGTGTCGTTTTGAAAACACTCCACTTTTGACAGCATTTCCAAAACTACCCGGTTTCAATTCAGTGTCATGTAAACAAGAGGCATAAACGCATCGAAAGCAATGTGGTTTACAAATGAAACCGCGTTTGTGTAAACGCAGCTTAGGAGGCTTCACAATTACACATGACCTGGTATATTGTGATGGCAAGACTGTCTTGAAACATTACATCACAGTGCAGTCAACTTTCTTTAAGACAGACATCATGGGGGCTGGCACCAACTGTTCATCTAAAGAGATCTACTATTTTACAGTAAAATGACTGAAAAACGGCCTTCAGGGACCAAAGTCAGATGTCCATCTTATATCTAGACATTTTGTCTTCCAGAGGTGTTCATTGAGAGGGAGCTGACCATATGAGATCAACACAAAAAACACCAGCTGATGATAAAACCTTACGACAATATACAAATTCTACTGTTATTAACTAACGAAAAAAGTCATCAAGGGCAGCACAACCTTGCAACATTCACATTGCATAAGTTAGAACCGCAGGTGGACTGAAAAAGGCAAATTAAATACAGTCAAGCTATTGGTAAAAAATAGTATTCGTACTTACTGGGCAGCAGACAACATAACACTCATGGCATCCTCGCTAAAGAGCTTTAACATCGGTATTCTTTGCTCATGCCTTCCCTAGTACAAACCAATTCATTTTCATGAATGATCAGATTGAAGTTAATTAAAAACTTCAGTTGAACTGCTGTGTTCTTGAGAATTCATAGTGGATTTGAAAGGCATTACCACAGCATACTTAGAACCAACAATAGTTTTTGCAACACCATTGAGTCAAAACATGAAACAATCTCTGTTGCCTTGGTAAATAAGATCTATCAAGAGATATTATGTTGTACGTTCTAGTGACAAAATAAAAAGGACAAAATTGGAAAATAATACTGATATATACAGAGTACTAATTGTAAATTAACAGTTTTGATTTACCCTTCTGTTGATAATTATGAGGAGACAATCGCAACTTGGTATTTTGAGAGAGTCTTCCTCTAGCAACAAGCAGAGCATCTGTAAAATGATACAGTCCTGTGTATACAGCACTGCGAACTTCACCCAGTCCAGGTATCCCGTCAAGGTCAGCAGTGTCTGCTCTGCTAGGCGCTGATGAACTGTTGCCTGAAAGAAAAGAGATGTCTTAAATCTAAATAAGCCATACATGTACTTACATGTACATGTAGGCTTCAGAAATTATTGCCACTTGAAATTGTGTAAAGATCCACTTTATCGATGAAGATTTCAGTAACTTGTTTCAAGCTCTCGGTAGTTAGAAAAACAAAAGGGGAGATTATACTGTTATACTGTAAGTAAACATTTTTTCCTCCTTCACTCACTTTCTGGCTTCTCCCCAACCACCAAGAGTCTGAAGCAGGCTAGGTTTTCCATGAAGAACAAACAAAAGAGGGAAGATAAAAGTTTCTTGCGGGATGTGAAACCTTATAATTGTGATCTGAGGGAATTAACTACGGTGTACATGTAGGTTGTGACATGATAGGCTCAGCTGTAAATTTTCTCCACCACTTTTGACTTTATGATAAGCAGAACTTACAGTGACTGTACCTGAGTTTGACAGCCAGTATCCCCACTTTCAATCTGGCTCTGTGAATAGAAATAAATTAAAACAATATTAATAATTATAATTTAGCTACATTTAGTTAAATGTCAATTTAACTCATTTAACGACAAGTTTGCTCAGTGGTTGGTGTGACATTAGCTTTTATTGGCTCGGGGGTCTTTAGCGTTTTGTGGCGTTGCTAAAGTCATGCTGTGAACAGTCCCTGGCTGTTGTCAGGGCATTTTTGGCATTTGCAATGTCAGCGGTATTCTGAGGCGTTTTTTGTGTGCGTCGTAGCATGTGCTTGTACATGTAGCTTTACTCAGCCTACAGGGTGATTTTGTAGCTCGCAATGGTCTCTGGCAAAACTTGACCCTTATTAATTTCATCACACTCTTGCCAATTCTAGCACCATCTGGAGTAAAGGGCTAAATCATTTAGTCTGTGAATTCATTGAGATGAAACTCGGTATTGTACCTACACAGACACACCTTAAGAGTCCTAAACTTTGCAGTATTCTTCTGAAGAGTTTCAATAAAGAAAGTAAACAACCCGTCCATGTGCGTGTGTAGCTCCTGAGTGATCTGTTTCTTTCTGTTTGGCTGCAAGTTGCTGTCCATTGATATCACATCTTCCGCAAGTCGAAGCAGAATCATGAGAACCACTTCTGTTTGAACCTCCTAAATATAATCATCGAAAGAAACTATAATTCACAAATTAAATTAATTTTAACAATTATAGTGAATGAAAGGCAAGACTAAGGACGAGACACCATTCTCGTCCCCAGAGCCCACAATCATTCTGGTCTGCAACTGGGATCAAGACCTCTGGCAGTGTCCAACACAGGAAGTTTGCGATTCACAGACTCATTGTCAAATCTGACAAAATTAATTTGAATGGCTGAAATTACAGAACAAATACTCTGTGCATGCTCAAAAATTGGGGCCAGCCAGAGTTTTCAATTGCTGGCACAGACCAGAAGGATTGTGGGCTCTGGGGATCAGAAGGATAAGACACAAGGATAAAGGCTGTTGACAATTAGATCTCCAGTCAGAAAAGCTTAAATGTATCAATGTGGCCACTGGACATTCCAAATAAAAAGAGCAATCACTTACCCCCATTGCACAAATGCTATTGAGGTCTGGAAGCAGAGATCCCCATTTCTGTGGCCACTCCCTTTTGGTTATCTCTACAACCAGCCGGGATAAAGCTTCCTTGATGTGGAGAGGTTCATCGGGTAAAGAGCCACTTCCCTACCAAAGCAAATGGACTTGTGGTTGAAATTGATACATCAAAGAAATATATCTTATCAGATGTTTTGCTGTGTAGTATCGCTGAGTATTTTTACAAGTTGTGCCGTATTTTGACAAGCCCGTAGGGTGATTCAAAATACAACAATGGGTAAAAATTCTCAGCAATACTACACAACAAAACGTCTATTACTAATAAGATATTTATTATCCAACACGCCAAATTGTTATGTACAAATACGGTGTGATATTTGTACTCATCCTGGGCAATGTTCATACTCTATGAAGCAAATAAAGTTGGATAGAAATTCCTGGTTATCTTGAATACATATGTAAGCATTGTTAATAACAATGAATAATTAATAATAATGACAACAACAGACAACATCTCCAAGACATTGACTTTTTCTTGCTTTATGTAAGAAGTAAGAAACAGACAGTGGTCTTTCAGCTTGTATCTCACTAATCGTCTCAACCTACCTGTGCAAGTAGGTGAAGAGAGATTCCCTTTAGTCTTGCTTGATCGTCAGAACTCATTGAATTCCACTTGAATCTGCCAATCAATCAACAACAAAAAAATTCTCTATAAAGCCACCCCCTCTAATAAGCTAAGGCACTATCAAGTTATTGTACAGGGCATATGTGGATGTACGATGTAGGTGAAAAATAGCCTGAATTTCAGATATCTTCCTCAGGTTGACCATGTACAAGAAAAGATAACTGAACGAAAATTTAATTACAACCAGGAGTCCAAATGTGTGACCATTTCTAATTTATTCACATTATTTTGCGTGGATTATCCAATCAGAAGCCAAGGATAGCTTCTAGCAGAACAACACAAATCACAAGTGATCACACAAAGAAGATGTAAGGAACAGCTTGTCTTTTTATGGCTGCTTGTTTAGCAGCTTTTTACACTTTGCTTTTGTTGGTCTAAATCCTATACTCGAGTAAATTCACATCTGTGAAATATTTTCAAGAAATTTCCTGTAAATTGGCAAAAATCCTGAAGACATATGTCTTTTCATGACCTGGCTTTCGAGTTTATTTGGTCTGCGAAGACACCGGTCGATATACCGGTATTTACCGACAATAACAAGTATGATACACGTATTTGTCAGAGGACACCGGTAATTGCTATAAAATGGCTTTAATGTTTTTGGCTTTGAAACTCTATGATAAAATAATTTTTTTCTGAAATGTAACAAATTTTATGGTCCCAAAAAACCAGATCTGTCAGTCAAGCAGCCCTCACCATTCCAAGAGTATTTGTTTACTTAAGAAATTATTTACACTTTATACAGCTGTGCCAGCCAAAATTTGATGGTTGCTGATTTACCAGACAAATTCTCTAGAGAATATTTCAAAGTTGTGAAGTTTGTCCTGTGTAAGATTTTAAAACCAAAACTTACAAGAATGTAACCCGTTAAAAGCCTAAAAACAGACAGCTTTAATTAAAGATAAACTTTGTATCACATCTTAAAATTTTCTGGGAGTGATCGTTTGCAGTTTGTTTTGTTTTGCCAAAAGCTGTCCTCGGCTTCTGATTGGATAACCCCCAGGATGCAAAATCTTGCACATATATTCAGAGAATTTTCAGTGTGAGCTTTGGAATGGAATGCAATTTGGCCCATGTTAGGCCGGAAAAATTTGGAGGGAAAAATTGTCTGTCTATATTTTGACTGAGAAAACAAGAAAATTAAGGTTTACGAAGAAGGTGGGGTTAAAACAAAATTCTCCCAAAAAGAATTATAGAAAGTGTGTGGAGAATTCTTGGTTTGCAAGGTCATTGATGCCATTTCTGGTCATCCAACATGTCATTTAAATCTCTCGGGATTGGTTGCAAACCGGCAATAGTAAGGAGAACTTGAATGTAGAGCAGGGTTTAATTATTCACTCAAAATCAGCATTACTTGACAGCGTGCTCCAAGAGCTGTAGTCCGGTGTGGCGCACCACGGCAGAGTTTTGACGATCGTACAACAACAGCCCCACAGGAACGCATAATGGCGAACTAGCCTTGAACTGCTCAATGAACTGGATATAAATGGACAAGAAATCAAACGTAAAAATTATGCAAGCTTTCGCCCTACAAAACTGATATGTACTCATTATAAAACAAGAAAATACGCTAAAAAATCTGTACCTCGTAAGCCACTATTCTCTGTGACTGTGCAGTTGACGGATTTAGCGCTGTTTCGACAGCTTCAATCATTTGCAATGCAGCCTGCTCTTCGGTCGCCATTTTTACTGCGAGTGCTAAAGTCAGTACGTCATGCTGTGATAAATGTTGTGTCCTCGCGAACGAATACCGCTTATCTTGCCTACCACAGGCTCGCGTTTTCACCCAGCTGACAGACGGGACAATCTGCCCGGATAGACAACAGGAAGACAAAATTCCCTCTGTTTCAAAGAAGTATTGGTTTACGGATCAGTTATACAATCCATCAGTTCTAGATCAACGTGAATTTTGTGGAAATACGAGCGCGCGCGGGAATCGGGAGCATGGGAAGATGTTGAGTGGGTCCGCTCCGGTCCGCTGCCGTTCAGAATTTGCGGAATCACTTATTTCCTTGATTGATGATTTCCTTCCGCTTGCATAATGGCGGACGATTCATTCAATGATGGTAGAGCGTCGGAAGAGCCTTATACCAGAATTCGAACACTGGGAAGGGGAGCTTTCGGTGAAGCAGTTTTGTATCGAAAAACGGAGGTAGGTTTTCAGCCTTGCAAAACAGCTGCCAAAGATGAACAAGCTTATAAGCTCAAAAATCGTAGCGATTTTTTTGCATTAATTTTTGCAGTATTTTTTGCACAGATATTTATGTGGACGCTGTTTACTTGTAATAGTTTGGTTGTCATAAATTTATTTCTCTGCAAAAAGACTCCTGCTGATTATGGAAAATTGACGATGATTTGCAATTGTTTTTGATTACAGGAAAAGTTACTCCCTTTTGAAAACATATCTATTTAATAATTTATGCTGGTTTTAGTTAGCATATCCTGTCAAAATGGTCGTTTGACTCGTTATTTCAATCGTTTTTTAGTTAGAATATGAATAAATATCCCCTCTGAAAAAAAGATGAAATTCAATTTTTTTGAGTACTACAAATTTATGTCAGATCTAGAAAAAGCTCTAAAGATACCAAGATTGCCATATTTTACAGTACATTACCTGGAAGAATCAAGCATAGAACCGTTTACAATGTTTAGGTTAGCAACTAGAAATTTATTAATTTCAGTGAAACAAAACAGATGGATCAAATACAAGCATGGTTCCAAAAGAAAATTTTTTAACATCGGCCAAATTTACACTAATTGACATCTGTACGTTTCTGTGCTATTATTAATATTTGTCTGGTGGATAATTAAAGCCCAGCGTAAGAGATAATCTTTCTCTGAATTTACACTGTAGTAATATTTACTTTGTACATATATACCAGGGATAACAAAATTAATATGTCTGGGCAGATTACATCTATTAATCATAACTATAACAAAATTGTCAAAAATTCTTGAATCTGATTGGTTCTTAGCATGCCCTATTTTTGACCAGATTGGAGGAGTGCAGCTAAAGTGTCCAATAACAAGGTTTGCATGCTGCACATGCGCACGCTCTACCTTCGGTCCCGTATTATGACTGAGTAGTGTAGGTACTTTATTATGCCGGTTAAAAATATGTAAATAAATATTATTGCAGTTTCTCATGCACTCAATTTTTGAAACTTCCTGATCATGATCTGTGACTAACTCATTCCAAAAGAACTTTCCATTCTGTTAGTCATAGATCAGACAAGCACTTTATACATGCATTTAACCAACAATTTCTCAAACTCCCCAATTTCTCGAACCAATTTTCGTTTCCTTTGAGGTTTGAGAAAATTATCAGAATTCCCCTGTGTTTTTGCAATTTATTTTGATATTGAAATTGAAATTTTGGTTAATAGGACTACACGCAGTTCAATTTGTGAAGAGCTGCATGTATGTTCTTGAAGGTTGTTATACACTTGTAAGTATTATACCAAAACATCAATTCCACAATTCTCAGGTGTCCAGAGGCATGCTATTTAATTAAAAAATTATCCATAATATTTGCTTATTAAGGCTAAAAATTACAAAATGTACAGTACAGTATACAAGATTTATTTTTCGGACCCTGGAGATTGCCAAAATGTAGTGTTGAAAAAATTCTCAGTTTTTACTGTAGTTTATAACTACATTTTTAGCCTTGTAAACATTGGTTACGTGTAATTTTAAAATTGTTTCATTATTGTTTATTTTTTCACAGGACAATGTGCTAGTGGTTGTTAAAGAAGTGAACTTAAGTCGTGCAAGTGAGAAGGAAAGGACTGATGCTGAAAAAGAAGTTGACATTTTGTCCCTGTTAAACCACACCAATATTGTGACATACTTCAATCATTACATTGATGGTACATCGCTGCTCATTGAAATGGAATATTGCAATGGTAAAAAAATGTAGACTTTGAATTGACTATTTTTTTAATAAAATTACCGATAAATTCAATCCCGCAGTTCTTAGACATTCTTTAAATTAATATTGAAAGTGAATTTTCAGGACCTTCCTGATAAAGCTGTACATAATGGAAAAAGTCAATTATCTGGACTTCAATAATATGGACTTTTGATAATGCAGTCCTCTTCATCTTCCTCTTTTTCTAAACTACATCAGCCAGTCACTGGAGCAAGAAATGGCCTACTATCACTTCGTCCCCCTACCCCCACTCTTAAGTTCCTTTTTTTACTTTCTCCCACTCCTCCCCTGTTGAGAGCCTCTGGATCTGTCACATCTTACCATAATTTATGATCCAGATTTGATGGATAATAATGGACTTAACAATAAATTTAAGCTATAAGCATTAATTCAATTTAAGGTGGAACCCTGAATGAAAAGATATGCAGTCAAAAAGAGCTATTTGCAGAAGAGGTATGTCTGAGTAATAAGGTTGTCTAATTTGCCAATTTTGATACAGAATATTATTAAAAATATTTTTAAATGTTTCATCCTTTATGCCCATGCACAATGCTTCTATACAATAATTTATAGTTAGCAGACAAGCATAATTTGAGAAACTGCAAGGTTTTTCTTTCAGAACAGAACAATCTCCAGTATACTAAGTAAATCTTTATCTTTGCTGTTGTTTGCAGATTGTGATCTGGTATTTCTTCCAGATATGTTCTGGTATGAGCCACATTCACGACTGTGGTATAGTTCACAGGTGCATGTTCTTGTTATTGCTGATTAGATTTTTCCATGCATACCCCTTAGCTCTCTCATCCAAAATCTCCTTTCAGATTGGAGTTTCCTCATTAATGTCCTAATATTGTCAATATTTAACTTAGCTGTCTTTCGTAACTATTAATGAGTGCATTATAAGACGTATTGTTGTTTCTTTTTTAGAGATATCAAGACACTAAATATCTTCCTGACTAAATCTGGGTTGGTTAAGCTTGGAGACTTTGGTATAGCAACTGTATTGAAAGGTTCAAAAGAATATATGGCAGAATCTGTAAGTAGAGTTTCATTAACTACAGTCCAAACTGAACTGATCGACTGAACTCAGGAAAAGAACATTAGATTCATTGAAAGTTAGTAAGAGCAACAAATGAGAGGATTTCTGTTCTTCTCAATTTCCATCTCCTTGTTCTCTTTTTCTCATTTTATTTATGTCAGTTTCACTCGCCTTTTATTAAATTCAAAATCCACTCCATTACTTTAGGTTGTTGGAACACCGTACTACATGTCTCCAGAAATAGTTCAAGGACAAAAGTACGTACCTACAAAATTTGTTTTCTTGTCCTGTAAAACCTAATAATGTACCTGGAGTTTAAACAGCTACTAAATTTAGCAGCTCAAAACAACTGGCTCTAGGTGAACATAAATTAAATCTATAGAGGGGGTAAGTTTCTAAAGAAACTGTGGTGCTGCGTTGGTGGGAAGTATAGCAGCGATTTGCTCCGACGAAGGGCTAACGCTCGAAACGTCAGCTCTCAAATCTCTTTACGGTGGCTAATTTACATTATCAACCCAGTTGATAGAACCAAATTATATAAATTAAATCTGTCAACACCAAGCTTTTATCATATCCATACTCACTGTTTTCAATTGTATATTTTTTACTCTGACTGGCAGTTTTAAATTTGGGCCAATACAAGGAAAAAGCACCTTTAATACGATTTAAATTGTTTTCCTTACAGATACAACCAGAAGAGTGACATGTGGGCATTGGGCTGTGTCTTGTATGAGATGCTCACCTTGAAAAAAGTGTTTGATGCAACTGTAAGTAAATCAATCCTTACAACTTACAATTCATGAAATACTGAGTAACGATCTTATTACTAACTTCCTCTACTTTTCCATGTTCAAAAAATCATATAATAATAGAAATACTCCTTGTCACTTCAGGTGGACCTATTTTTAATATTATCATTTAATGTTATTATTTTCGGGTACATACTTAGAATCCTCTTAGACTGGTGTCTGACATAGTAAAGGGGGAGTATGAAGATATCAGCCCACAGTACACAAGTGAGATAAGTTGCCTGGTAACAGTGTTATTGTCACAGGTAATGTAATGTGTCACTTCATACAATCATGTAGAATTAGTAAATTAATGTGAATTTCTCTCAAGTAACCAGTTTTAAACTTGTGTGTGAAAAAGATCATATGTCAGAATTTTTGTGGGAGGCGTGGTGGCTGAAGGTTAGTACGCTGGACCCCAGAATGGGCGGTCTGAGTTCGGGTGCTGACCAGTGCACTGCATTGTGTTTTTTGGGCAAGACACTTTAGACATAGTGCCTCTCTTTACCCAGGTGTATAAACGGAGTCTAGAGCAAGTTGATGGACAGTGTGTATGCTTTTTAATAATATTGAAGTATCGTTAACTATAACACATTATTCATGTGCAGAATCCAGATGACAGGCCACCAGTTGACGCAGTTCTAGCCCTGCCATTACTGAGTAATTTAGGAAGGTAAATCATTTTGTCTCATTTTCAAAGACAATCAGCTTATAGCTACCACCTATCGTAAATTAAGGTCATTCCCCTGAAATAGAACTGACAATAGATTTTCGTTCAAACTTTGCCCATTTGTTGTTCATCGTAAGGGGATTTAAATTTTGTAATTAAAAAGAGGGGTCCCCATATTCGTTTAGGAGCAGGAGCACCTTGAAAATACCCTATAATTCGTTAAAATATCAGCTTCAGAAATGTTTTCATTTTACTAGCTTATGTCACGTCTTATCTCACGTCTTAAGACAAAAATAGAGAGAAAGCAAAACAAGGGAAAAACTATAGATATACTGTATCGCCTTCAAGGAACAATTTAATATATGTTTCATTATAAAAGCACGCATTTCCAGTCGACCTTGATTAAACTTGTTACTAGTATGCAGTGATCTCGAGACCACAATATCTGTTCAATAAGTTCACGTTTCCGTCGATTATTTATTTTTCTGCAATGGGAATTTGTTTATATTCCTGTAATAGGAAGAAAGTGATTGCTAGTCTCAGAAAAAGGGTAAAAAAATATAGGTCACCATACTCGTTTACGAGAAAACGACGATTCATCTCCTTCACCAGCAAAGCCGCAAATAAAACACCGCAGTTTTCTTTAGGTGCGCGCGCTGATGACGCAATAAATCGTGCGCAGTAAGGATGCGCAATGCAATACAGGGGAATGACCTTAATATATATTTTTCCTACAGTATGTATTATAAAATAACTGACTAGAGATACTATTCACGTTCTTATTGGTGTATCATTGCTAGGTGTGTTTAGATGAGAGTATGTAAACACGGTTTAAGTTTTGTGCGTAGAAAGAAAAAATATTTTATAAAAGCAATGGAGGACTTTTTCCCGTGTTTACATAGCTATGCAAACCCTCAACTACATCACGGGTTTGCATAACTGTCTCGAATTCTCCTAAACCCCCTATGTAGACACGAGGAAAGTCCTCTATTGCTTAAATAAATACCAGACATATTTGAAACCAGTTTTTAAATGGCTTATAATAATAGTTTGTTGCTTAGTACCCACAAGTAGAAAACGTTATCATTCACTCTAATTAATTTTTACTATGTGATGTTCCTTCCACTGTTCCCAGAGAAATGGAAAAGAAAGTTTGGGAACTGAATGCTACAACAAGAAGAGCCAGGTAATGATAAGTTAAAGGGGCCTAGTCAGCCACGCCTTTGTTTACATATTGCTTACAATTGATCTCACACTGAGAATATCAGAATAAACGAGATTACTGAGAAACTTGCTAAATTGGTAATTAAACACTTGTAGTAACATAACTTGCAGCAACATATAATGCAATAAGATTTTGCTTCACCATACAATTTCTATAATTTCGATGGCATTGAAAATGGCAGAGGCTGACTAGCGCCCTTTAAAATACAAATTTAAATGACACAGCCATGTGCCAAATGAAGTAAACTATACTGAGTATTTCTCAATGGCTATAACTGATGCAGAAGAAAATTGAGTACTTTAGTTCAATTTCCCAGAAACAAATTTAATGAAAAATGTGTTCCTTCATCTTTGTTGTTTTCATGCAAAACGTGAAATTTGGTCAACCAAGCTAACTTTGTAAAGAGGTCTATTGTTGCTACAATGCTGACTTACAGCATGATTTTCTTTAATTTGTATTCTGTTGAAAGTTGCTTTTCTTTATTTTGCGTGTTTATTTATTCAGACTTGCCAGTGGATTAACAGAAGTTGTACCTGTGATCACATCCAAAACCAGCGAGGTGAGATTCACACTAACTTATCTGCAGAATTTTTATGAATTCAAACTGGTAATTAATAATAAACTGTGATAATTTATTAAATGGACTGCATTGTGTTACAGACTGGCTGCATTTTGGGGTGAGAAAGTTGCAAACAAAAACATTCACTTGTACTAAAAATTCTACTAAAAATTCTAAACGTGTATTAATCGCCATTTGCAAGCAAATTGTCAGTGAATATGAACCAGCTGCAATTCAGTAAATTGAAGTATCCTTATTTGGCCACATATATAATTAAAACATGTTATATCTGTATGGGAGAATCTTAACCTCAGTACAGTCATGAGTACAGACCTCTTTCCTGGTTAATAAGAGCTAGGTACAGACTGAAGCAAACAACTAACATATACTGCTCATTTACTTTAGTCACGAGTAGTTTGCATGCATTGCATGCCTATAAATGTAAGGTCATGTTACTTGTCATTATATTCTTGATTGGTTCGTTTGCATTATGTTATGACAGGTATTTTACTGGGGAGGTGGTAAACAAACACCGCATAAAGTTGACTTGTTCCAGGGAGGTCATTCTGCTCTGCAGGTAACCATCATACATGTATATTCCATCATCTTTTAAAGTTGCCCCAACTCCTGGGCGTAAAGCTGTGCCATTGCCAAATTTTTAGGGTTGAATGATCCTAGAAATTTGAGCTTTAGCTTGGGGAAAATTGAGCTTAAAATGTGTAGTGAATCAGTCAATTAAAGGGGGCAGGGTTAGTGGGAACAATTGAATAGATCTCAAGTAATCCTATGAGCTTCACTTTTAAATTTTGTCAAGCATTATATTCTGAATTAATATTAGCTTTTTCGTCATTGTAAAAATAGCATAAACATTATTGTTAAATTGTTTTATTTTTAGCTTGCTGTTGGTCAGTCTCATTTTGCTGTTGTCACTGTTGAAAATGAGCTTTTCACTTGGGCAGTAAGTGGAAAGTTGAATTTTATACCAAACATTGAACATTACTTTGCTGTACCCCTTGCACTTGAAATTTGAGTTTTTACCTTTTTTTGGTTTTGAAATCTTTTTTGACAACTTTCTGATTACTTTCCGTTTATTTGGTCAATATAGAATGCCAGTGATTTTCAAGTTTCATGTCAACTTCACCTCTCTCAATTCTTGCAGTTTAATTTTGTTAATGCATGTAATCAGGGTTGGACATTAGCGCTCGCCCGCTCGCCCAGGCGAGTGTCAAAAGTGTCGGGCGAGTGCAAATCACAGATCACTCGCCCGTTTGGCGAGTGCGATTTTACAACGCCAAAAATAATTAAATTGCAAAATAAGGGATGTTTTTTATATTCTGTTTTGCCGAGAAATCTCTAAACACAAACTTACCATAGTCCATATCTGTATGGCAAAGTTTTATATTCCAAATTGTCCAATAAATTGGCGTTGAAGCGCAACATTGGGCTTCGCAAAAAAGAAAACAATAATGGCTTCCTCCTTGTGATAATTACATAACCCGTGTACTTCTGCAAAGTGATACTGCTGGTCACTAGCGAGCCCTCGGTGATCACGTAAACATGGCGTTCAAGGTGGAAGTACAGACATGTTTTGCCGCAAACTGCAGGGAGTTCACCAAGATTCATCAATAAAAAACTACTTAAAAAATAAAGTAAGTGCCTCTATTGTGATTTCTTGGGGTATAAGTTCTTAAACTAGAATTTTTCATTGAAGTTAAAAACCGCTCGGCTACCACGTGCGCGACAACGTTGCAATCGAATTGTTCATGATCAATGCGTGTTCCCCTGGTAAGTTAGAAAATGTGAAGTGATTCTTTACCAATATGTGGAAGTATATTTCCGGGGTTCCGAAAGTCGTTGAAGGGAAAAAGAAAGAACAAAACCCGAAAGCTGCCCGTGATTCAAAGGACTCAAAGGAGTACGAGAAGAACAGGACGAGGAAGTTTTCAGCGAAATGGCAAGTTGGGGGGAGGGGGGGGGGTTAAACTTTTGGGCGAGTGAAAACTTATCCGGGCGAGTGCATTTTGAGGGTTACTCGCCCGAATGGCGAGTGCTATCAAAATTGAGTGTCCAACCCTGTGTAATTTGTACAGTGTTTGTTGTAGGTAATGTAAGTATTGTCAGATGTTTTGTTTAATTAATAAAAAATAGATGCAGACGTTATCAAAAATTAATCAAAAAATAGCCTGAGGGCAAAGCACTGTAAAAATTTTGCTAACAAACACTAAAACATTCATGTTTCCTGACATGGTTTAACTTTTAGGTGCTGTATGGCTGAGTTTGAAGTGATTTCAGTTACGTTTATTTGCTAGAACCCAGCACTGGAAGTAAACATTTCCTAGAGCTGTCACCATTGGTGATTGACACATGGCAACATTTTTTTTTTCAGAATGCTCATGGTGGTAAACAGATGGTTGGTCAGCTTGGGCATGGTGATACTGCAGCTTATCGCATTCCTAAACCAGTTGATGCATTACACGGAATAGCCGTAAAACAAGTGGCCTGTGGAGATGAATTCACTGCATGTGTCACAGGTAGAAATTCTATTGTCGTCGTCGTCATTGTTATTATCATTTTCATTGTCATCATCGTCGGCATCCTCGTCATCAAGGCAACAAGTGAGGCCTTACAGGAGCTGCTACATCCAAATATGACCTTTCACATAAATTTTGTAATCTACTCTCCCAGATAGTGTAGATTATTTTCTTTGCAGCAGCCATTTCATTCATCACATGATTATCCATAGCAAATTGAAAAAAGTCTGAAACTCTCAGCTGAAGATCGCGTGCCTATTAATTTGTCATCCTAAAGGTTTTGCAGCGACCCCATATATGTATACTTACATATACTGTATATCAGAAAAAAAACTACCGTTCCACACCAACTCCATCAGATGGGTCATACAGGTAATCACATTTAGCGATATTTCTTGTTTACAAACATTTCTTTTGATATTCAAATTTGCCAACCACGGAACAAAAGAAGTCATTGTTTCAACAGCCAATTAGGTTCTGGTTGGCATATTAATAACAATGTGTGACGTCACGAGAAACATCACTATAGTAAGAAACACCAACACCAACTTCTTAAACCTAGATTTATAGCAAAAGTGGCCGGGGTATTTTGATGTTGATCTCTATTTATTTATTTGTCATCAGAGGAAGGTGTTCTGTATACTTTCGGATCAGACTATTGGGGGTGCATTGGTTGCAATAATGAGCTGGATGAGGAAGTCACGACGCCCTACAGAGTGGAATTCTTTGCTGAAAAACCTGTCTCACAAGTAACATGTGGCGAGTGCCATATTGTAGCTCTTACAGGTGGGCTTTTGCTTAGGGATTTATAAACTAAGGTAGATGAACTCCTTTCAAAGACAACAGTGATTCTGATGAGCGTGACTGATTAATAATCATGTCTATGCATTCATACCCTGGGTACCAGAGCTTTTCTCACGCCATGGGCCAGGGAAGCATTGGTACAACATACACAAATGACGGTACTCCCTTATATGGGCTATACGGGGACATGCAGGGTAATATAATTCAAGGGAGTCTGTCCTAAACACCGGGGTATGGATATTAAGGGGTTGTCCTAGACAGGGCGTGGCTTTTAAGCATATCCGAAATCAGAAACCTTCATCAGTATTTATTTAGCCAGTCATCAGTCAACATTAGAACATGAGGAAGTCACTATATATTAGCGCTATAGGATAAAAAAATGTTTTCCTTTGTCCTAAACAGGGTATGTATCTGACCCTACTTTTGTCCTAAATAGGGTCAGGGTTTCAGACCTCCACCAGCACCCCTATACCCCAACGTGGGGCGTGTCCCCCCACCCTGAACAAATAACGCATGAACACGGGGTCGCTCACTTCCTCTCGTTCGCCATTTTTTTTTAAACTGTATTCATAACTAAAAGGTCACAGCAATACCCCTATACCTAGCCTAAGGTAGTGTTTATAATGGGCGAATGAAATTGAAGGTTCAAGGTCACAGCAATACCCCTATACCTAGCCTAAGGTAGTGTTTATAATGGGCGAATGAAATTGAAGGTTCAAGGTCACAGCAATACCCCTATACCTAGCCTAAGGTAGTGTTTATAATGGGCGAATGAAATTGAAGGTTCAAGGTCACAGCAATGCCCCTATACCTAGCCTAAGGTAGTGTTTATAATGGGCGAATGAAATTGAAGGTTCAAGGTCACAGCAATACCCCTATACCTAGCCTAAGGTAGTGTTTATAATGGGCGAATGAAATTGAAGGTTCAAGGTCACAGCAATACCCCTATACCTAGCCTAAGGTAGTGTTTATAATGGACGAATGAAATTCAAGGTTCAAGGTCACAGCAATGCCCCTATACCTAGCCTAAGGTAGTGTTTATAATGGGCGAATGAAATTGAAGGTTCAAGGTCACAGCAATGCCCCTATACCCAGCCTAAGGTAGTGTTTATAATGGGCGAATGAAATTGAAGGTTCAAGAGAGTTAGTGGCTCACTGGAACGTGGAGAATCGTAGGAAGCCACGAAACGCGTTGCTCATGTTATACACAGCCTTGTGCCCTTGTGGAAAAATTGGCGTGCTATAGTGTTTGAACATGGTGAATGATAGACTTACTTAGAAGTTCCAGCGAGGTAGTGGCTCACTGGAACGCTGCAAATCGATAGTGAAGACACGAAACATTGCTTGTGTAAAAATAAAGAGATTGCATGCACACGCTAGGAAATGATACTTGTCATGAAAACTTGCTTGTGTGCCAAATGTGCCATCTTTCTCTGTGTTTGTTTACACCACAGTTTTATTTTTCTTTCTTTGTGTAGTTTCAAGGGAGGTTTACTCTTGGGGTTGTGGAGAATACGGTAAGATTCTTGGATGATCTTTTGAAGTTGAACCTTAGCTGAGCGGGATGGCCTTGGTCCAGACAGTTGTCTGTTTAGTATTTCTTGCTTGAGTCTTGAGCTATTTTTAAAAGTGGTTTTAACGACTGGAACTCGTTTTTAACAGTATTTGCCTTTGTAGGTCGTTTGGGTCTGGGAAGTGAAGACGATTTCGCGGCTCCACAAAAGGTAAAAGAGTGTTATAAAATGGTCAATGAGTCAAGGCTATTTTATGCTAGTATTCCATAAAACTGCCAGCTTACAGGAATTTTTATAAATTATTCATTAAGTTGTCTCTGTTATAAAAGTCAGTGAATAAGATATCCTTTAAAAATGAATTTTACATGCAATGCTACCATAAGACGATTTTTGCCATATGCGCTGGATCATGCGCAGCGGAGCAATGGAGGCTACGATATTCGTAATAGAACGCGAGTGAAACATAAAGAGCCTCTTTTTTTTCTCTAAAGGATGGCTTCTAGTTTAGGCTCAAGATGCTCAAAATTCGCCGGTACCTACTTATACACCCGGGTGAAGAGAGGCACGTGAGAGTAAAGTGTCTTGTCCAAGAAAACAATGAAAGTCACCTACTATAATTAAATTTTGCGGTGATTGGCTGGCCAACCCGGTAGTATAGAGATGAGAAAGGGATGTTGCCATGTTAGAAGTTCCGGGTTCGATTCTAGTTGATTCTAGTAATTCTAAGTGTCGCTAAAATGGCATCGACCGTTAACGAAAGGAAAACATGCCGCCCCATCATACCATATCGGGGTTAAACCAAAATGAATTTGTTCGCATTCAAGGTTGATTTACCTGTTCAGTGCAAGGTGGTATCAGTGTGCTGTGGTTCCGACTTCACTTTCTTACTCACATCAACTGGCAGAGTGTTGGGTTTTGGCAACAACGATGAAAATCAGCTGGGAATCGATACACCACAGTCACTGAGGAAAAGACAAATAAAGGTTTGTTTGCTGTTCAATTTGTTCATTCATTCTGTTATCGATTCGCTAGGCCAAATTATTTTTTAGTGTGGTTTTATATAACTAGTCTGTGAGCAAAAGTAAGCGAATGTGATTGCCAATTTTTAGGTAGCTTTTACATAGCCTCACACGCAGCCGATTTTAGGGGACCGCTGAGGGGAGGTCAAACGCGACCACTAAAATGGTTTTCAAATTCGTCATTTGAAATCCGTCTCAATATTTCCCATCCTTAACCATTCTTGTTCTTTTTTGGTTTAGTATCGTCTCTTTGTTGTTTTCCTTAGTAAACTATTATTTATAGGTTTCCTTCATTTTAAGGTGAATTTGGTTCGTTGCTAAAAAGCCTCAAAATATCGTCGGTGACGTAGCCCCTTTAACTCTCTGGTATTTCCTATTTTATTTCTAGTCTTCTACAGGACATTTTCCGTACGTTACTCTCCCCAAGCCTGTTATGCCTCTTAACAAGTGAGTATTATTTTACTGTTAGCCAAGTTGTTTTTAACGTCTTAGCACCACAGAAGGGTGGGAGGGGTGGTAGCGCGATAAATGGTGGGATGATTATTTTTTTGGTTGAGAATAAAGCTACGTCTGCACTAAGCCGTACAAATGTGAAAAGGGCGTTTTCGCCTCGAAAGCGAATAAAATGTTTTCTGTCCACAGGTATACCGTTTTCAAATTGTATCACCATCGACACTGAACGTTGTCTCACCAAAACACTTTAATTCGCCATTTTTACGTTGAGCAGGGGAGTGGGTCGAGTTGGTAGGCGCAAAGCATGCTGGGGCGGGTTTAGGGGACGCGTTTCAAGATGGCGGCAAAGGAGAAGGCAGGTGATACGACAATAACGCTTACAGAACATAATGGCGTCCCCTAAACCCGCCCCACCATGCTTTGCGTCTACCGACTCGACCCACTCTCCCGCTCAACGTAAAAATGGCGAATACACGCTGGAGCACGCACGCATTTACGTGAGCCAGGTTTATTCGATGTCTACATTTTCAAAAAGTTTCGTTTTCGCCGTCCATACTGGAACACACCTAGCCAGCGTTTTCAAGTTTATTCAATTTGGGGGGCGTTTTCAAAAAGGTCCGATTTTGGTGGCCGAAAACCCCGTTTTAAGTGAGAACTGGAGGCCAATTCGGAGAAAAAAGTTGCGTTTTCAAATTTATCCGGATTAGTGTGGACGCGAGGAATTAGTTGAATCCTCATTTTAGTTAATACTTTTAATAACCATTCAAATCGGAAGCCGGTTTTCTTTCTCTAGTTTATTGCATTAGCATAGCAAGTTCACAGCTCTGCTGTTACTTCTCGCCTTCATATGTGGATGTTTAATTTGTGAATTTCAGATACAGCATATCGTCCGTGTCAGCTGGCAGGTCTCATTCAGCTGTAATAGATGGTAAGTGTAAAAGTTGAGTTCAAAACAAAGTTAAATGTGCTTTGTCATGCAATTTTACAAGTCTCAATTCTACCTTCACTCGTGAGACTTCGGAGAATGGGCCCGAAAATTCGTCGTGATGACGTAACTCTACAGAAATATGTTTTGTGCCTCTGATTGCTGGTTGCGAAGTTTTGAATTTTCGCGCGCAAGTGACAACCAATCAGAAACGCTGAAGGGATGTGTCGAGGAGATGACAAGCAAAGCGCGCGAATGACGTCATAACTCAGACAAGACAAACAAACTGAAATGGCGGGCGATTTGGATTTTTTCTTCAAATGTGGCAACTTCGAAAGCCAATTAACACTTTTGAAACGAAAGCCTCTCCAGCATTACCTTTATTCTCTCAGAACACGCTAATGTTGTCTGAGTCCTTCTATGTTTTTTAACTCGCGCACTTCGCTATTTACGCAAAAAGAGTTTAGCTTTCCATTAACCATTTGCTTTGGCTTGTTTACAGCTTATGGGCGTCTAATAACCGTAGGATCCAACAGATTTGGCCAGCTTGGGGTTGGAGACTTCAAGCCCCGGCCGGGGCCTTGTGTAATCGGAGGGGAAATGGTGGGAAAAACAATTGTACATGCGGCGTGTGGAGATGACTACACTGTGGTTGCCACTGCAGGTACAAAGCAGCTTACATCATTTCGTTGATCGAGAAGTTTTCGTTTGAGTGTCGTAAAACCAAAAATCACTCCGGCCAATCACAGAGGACCCAAACAATCCAGTGAATCAATCACAACTCGAGGCAAATACATGTAGCCGACGCAAAGCGCGGGAAAACGTGTGAGAGCGAGTCACGATTGGGTCTGGTTAAAACTTCTCATTGGTCGAGAAAAGTGGCGCGAGTTTCTTTTTTACCAATCACAGGACAAAATAAAGCAAAACCAATGCAATTCAGGCATTGTTTTCGATACTGGCAGTATTGGAAACCGTTCTAGCGTGTATAAGTTCACAAGATATATGTGGAACTTGTACCTTCACACTGAAGATCACGGAAGAAAATTACTTTCCAATCCAAAGAATAATAATGATAAACCAAAACAGAACAAGGTTTGTTGAAAATGGGAATATTGAGAAGGATTGCGAATGGCGAGCATTAAAAATGTCTGCCTCTAATTCCTGACGTGGCGTGTCGTAAACCTTGTTGTTATGTTTGTCAACTGGTACTGTATTCTGGATAATGAAGCCTAAATTACTTATTTACCAATCAAGACAGTTGGCACAGCTTCAACTAGTTGGCCCTAAGAGTTAATCCCTATTTATGACCTTTGTCAAAATCCAACACAAACGTTTTTTCACGGTGTTTCTATTCCACAGATAACCAGATCTACTCATGGGGCAGGGGTGACAATGGTCGGCTTGGTGTACTGACAGACAGCCTCGTTCGGGCGAAGGGCGGAATCCCGTGCACTGCTGTTCCGCGGCCTATTTTTGGCGCCCTACACGTGTTGTCATGCGTGGCGTGTAGACACTGGAATTCGCTAATAGTGGCAGGTAACTGAAAATATTATAGGTAAGGTCCGACCTTAACTTTGCCCGGTTTCCTTAGTATGAAGCGACAAGACGTATATCTACTCCCCCCTGAATGGGATGCTGGTCCATCGCAGGGTTACCCCCCAGCTTTAGATTTGCTGGTACCCGTTTATACACCTGGGTGAAGAGAGGCACTGTGAGAGTAAAGTGTCGGCTCATCCTCGGTGTAAAAACCTGTGAAACTCACGAGTGACGTGAAACAAAGAACGAACAAGACAACAAAGAACCTCGCAACAATACAGGACAGAAAAGCAATGGATCAAAAACAAAGAAACAAGTCACAGGTTTTAACACCGAGGTAAACCCAAAGTGTATTGCCCAAGAACACAACGCAGTGCCCCGGCCAGGGCTCGACCCCGCATCGCTGGAGCAGCTTTTTTGGGGAGAGGGCTGGGCAGATTCAGCGCGCGAAGAGAAAGTTAACCTCTGAATTTCTTTGTTGTCGTTTCCGCAGAGCGTGTTCTTAGTTCCCGAACTGTTAAACGTTGCGGATCATCTGGAAGGTCCCTGGAGTCGCAGTCATGTAAGTGCTGTGCTTACTACTTAACAATTGGTTCATCGCGCGGCTCTGCTAGCTATGTTACTTGCAACAATTTAGTCCATTCGTTGTCAGTCGGTTAAACAAGTCCTGTTCTCGGTAAATCATCGTTGAAGCAGTCAAAGGTTTTCCAGTTCTTTTTATCCAATTAAAACCTAGCGTCGGCACCTCTCGAGTACTCCGAAAGCTGTCATGTTATAATGATGTCATAACAATGCGAGTTAACAACATTTATTTAAGGGTTTTCCCATCTCTTCAGTTCGGGTTAGCAAGGAAAGTTAAAGTTGTCTCGTGCTGATGTTTGTACTGTGATTAGCTGGAGATTTGTGAAACCGAAAATCCTAAAATTTATCAACAACGTTAGTGTTTGGTTCTGAAATTTCAAAAGATATGGTAGGATAGGCAGAATTAACAAAAGATAAAACAAATATTTGTCTTCAACAGCGGGTGATAACGGTACAGACTCAGTGTTCTCAGAGCACATGGGGCTGAACCTCAATCATGACAGTGGAGCCGCCAACCCAAGCGGTGTGTTTGGTGATACAAACGACTCTGGTGTCGGCCGCTCGCCTCGGGCTCCGGGCTCTGGCTCTGACCCCAGGAGTCTGGGAGAGAGCAGTACTCCACCAGCTTGGTTACAAGATGTAAGTGTTTTAGTGATGTGTCTATTGTAAAATTTGGCCAATCACAAAGGACGGAGACAATCTGGCCAGTGAACCAGTCAAAACTCAAAGTAATTACATGCAGCGAATGCATAGCCTGCGAAGCCTGCGGGATTTGAGAGTGCGAGCTACTCAGCATTTACGGGTAAAACCCGCGAAGGCCGCGCACCAATCTCCCCACAGCTTTGCCGCTACGACGACGACCTCCCCAAAAACAAAAGCACTTCGCCGCGAATCCTGCCAGCTACGCAGGCTAGCGGATGCAAAGCGCGGGAAAACGTGCGCGCTCTAGTCACGATTGGGTTTGGTTTCACTACTGATTGGCTGAAAAAGTAGCGCGAGATTTTTAAACCAATCACTGAGCGTAGCAATGCAAATCCAAAACAATTCGCTGATTTCTTTGGCGCTGAAGTGAAAACCGCTCTAAAAGGGAACTCTTTTCGTATATTTTCTTAATTATTGTAAATGTTTATGTACATAACGTGAATCTTCTAGTTTTACAGTATATGTCGGCATTTTCCAGAGGATTTTTGATATTTATTGCTTGTACTAAACATGGCGAATACCCTTTGTTCGTTTTCATGGATAACACGTAACCCTTCGTTCCCTCACAGGAGCTTGACCAGGCGGAGTATATTTCCATCGAGTCTAGCGGCTCACGCGACTCCAACAGGAGCCCGTCCCAGCCTAGCGCGTCCAATTCTGGACGCGCTCTTTCCAGTTCAGGGAGCAGTGTGCCTGTATGGCTGAAAAATGTACGTGCATGATAGTTTACAATAACAACAACTTTATTTTGTACCCTTACTCTTGTTAATTTGAAAATAATATTGTTGGAGATTAAATGTAGATTTTGATGGGTGCACTATTGCGGAGATGACACAAACTTTTAAATAACAAGAAATACGTTGCGCGAGATTACAAAATAATTTCCTCACGAGAGAGGATCTTCGTTTTACTCGCGCTGAAAATCGGATGACATTCTGACTGTTAAACAATTACCGTAAAATACCATTTTCAAAGTTCTCAAAATGTTCTCATTATATTAGAAGTTATAGACCTGTTTCTGTCCAATCAGAAAATTGAACCTCTACTTCGAAAGTTGTCGTATTTTCGGTTGTTGCCATGTTTACTTCCTAAGCGACATCGCGGGCTAAATTGTTAGAGACAAATTGGTGCTATTTCCTGGTTGAAACCGTGCTGAGAAAATTTCCATGCTTGACATATTTTAATAATTTTCGTTAATTTTAAATACTTTCTGTGTAGGAGCTCCGTGAAGCCGAGTATATTCCTTTACACGGTCAGGCGACACCTTCACCTGCTAATAGAAGGTAAGTCGTTTATTCTGCTGACTCTGTACTTATCAGCATTCATTCTCTCCTCGCGATATCAATACTTTTAGTCATAAACCACGTTATTAGATTTGTAGAGCTGATAACCGAGTGGGAACTGTCTATATTCATGTTTAATGGACCGTCTCTGTGACACTCGGACAACATTAGCTTGTTCTGAGAGAAATAGAGGGAATGTAGGCGAAGTTTTCGTGTCCAAAGTGTTTTTGGATCACCGGCTTTCGTGCTTGTTGAAAGCTTCAAAATCGTACACCTTTCTGGTTTGTTTCTCCGAATCTTGAATGAGTCTTGCTGGGGTTAGTGATGTCAATCACGCCCTGCGGTGTTTTCCCAGCTTCTACCACAGAAATGTTTGGATACCGTTAGCATCAATATAAATTCTATTCTTGGACAGAGCCAAAACTTGTTGCAAATAGAATGTCGATCAGTTAGAACGGAAGGATAACCAAGAGCGTGATTTAACGGTTCAATTATGCTTCTTATCTATGAATGTTTTTTGGTGTGATTTTTCAGTGAAATCTCCATGACGTCCGTAGCAGTTCAATGCGAGTTTGTGCCAGGTAAGAACTACCCTTTAATGCTTGTCACGCGATCGTTTAACTTGTCACGCGATCTTTCCTCGTTGGGAAAAAGAGATTGCGTGATGACCCACAAGGACGCAAGCGTTAAAGCCTAGGCCAGTAAAGATCTTGAATGCAGTGCCTGAGGAAAACCCGACAGCTGTCAGGACCAGGATAGTCCGCAGAGAGCAGCCCTCCTGTTCTTAATAAATCCCTGCAAAAAGTGCTGCTTGTAGTTGTTTAAATATTGGAGCTTTCTTTGACATTACGTTGTTGTCATTTTAGGAGATGAAGAGGAAATGAGAGCCCGTCTATTGCAGCTAGAGCAGGAGAATGCTAAGGTTATTGTTGGTCTTTAGAGCGTATTTCAATTGAGTGTCAAAAGTAATTAGCGAATTGCTTTGGTTTTCCATTACTGTGCTTAGTGATTGGTTTAAAAATCGCGAGCCGCTTTTTCAATCAATCAGGAGTAAAACCAAAACCAATCGTGACTCGCGTGACTCGCGCGCGCACGTTTTCCCGCGCTTTGTGTCGGCTACATGTAAAAATTACTTCGAGTTTTGATTGGTTCACTGTATTGTCCACATTGATTGTGACTGGCCAAAGTAAATACTTTGGTTTTGATCGTACGACACGTTATTGAAACTCGCTCTAACTCTGTTGTGCAAAACGAAACCTTGAAAGACGGGGCATTGGACGAAAGAAGGAAACGTTAAGTAAACATTGTATTGTTTAGAGGGGGTAAGTTTCTAAAGAAACTGTGGTGCTGCGTCGGTGGGAAGTATAACGGAGCGACGAAGGGCTAACGCTCGAAACGTCAGCTCTTGAATCTCTTTACGGTGGCCAATTGACATTATCAACCCAGTTGATAAAACCAAATTATATTGTATTGTTTACTCTTGAGGATTATTTTAGACAAAGAATGTCTTTCTCGTGTGTTTCGTTTTCAAGTAATAACGGAAGGGATTTTTCAGCCTCCGAAATTAAACCTCTGCTTTTGAAGTTGAAAGTGAAGCCCACGAACAAAAAAAATTCCGTATCCGTGATGACACGATACCGTGTTCTTTCTGAGTATTTCTATCGCTCACTAATAATAAATTATATCCTTTTTATCTAGCTAAAAGGAAAGTTGGCACAGCAAAGCGCTAAAATGAAGATCTTACAGCAAGAGGTAGGTTTTAACTGGACTCTTGTATTTCATTCGGGTCGCAAAAAGGAATTAAAAACGTAGACATCTGTTCGTACAGTTTGCAAGTCAAGACGAGTACAGCCTTCTCTGAATACAATTCTTGAACCACGGCTAAGCTTCCTGGATTCCAGACCATCATTTTGTCTATATTCCAGAGCCGCCTTTGTATGAGACTGTGGCGGGTAGACGGTAGCAAAGCGTTGGAAAGTCACGAATTTCTTTTAACTTGCATTTGGTTCGTTGGTTGGTTGTTTGGTTAATAAGATAGTATCTTTGTTGTGATGGAAGAGCGCTTTGAAAGCGAAGAGCAAAGTAGACACGATCACTTTAAATAGATTTTGGGAAAACTACTGCAATTTTGTTATAGCGGGGCTTGTTTGTGGAATAACTTGCCCCAGGATTTAAAAAGCGTTGGTTCTATTGGGCAGTTTAAAAGGGGTATTAAGAAGGTAACTGAGATATCGGATTCCCACACGGCAATCATGTAAAACAGTTGTAATGAGTTTTAGTTTTTAACTTTTAGCTTAACTGATGATTCTCCGTGTTTAAATAAAGTTTTACATTACATTACATTGCATTACATTACTTGTAACAAAGATAACTTAAACTGTTCGTTTCTTGTCTCGTTTCCCAGAATTTTACTTTTGTCGCAAACCAGAGGAAGTTTTGGGAGTTGATCGATTCATGGCATAAAGATTGTCAACAGGCTTCGTCGCTGAGTTCCATCACTAAAAAGGTAATCACACTTGGGAAAGCTTTCAGTTCCATCAGCCCTTTTACACAGTTATTTTTTATTCTTTTCATCAAAAATTGAAAGTGAGAATTGATCATCGCAGTGAATTTTCGAATTTGTGCAGCAAATTATTTCATATACTTTACATCATATCAATCCTTTCATGGGAAAATATGAACTCACAAAATTGAACTTGCTCGCTGTGCACGTGGCATCCTAACTCAGTTGGTAGAGCATCGCAACGGTATTCGCGGAGGTCACGGGTTCGAATACCGTTGAAGCCCTGATTTTAAAATTTCCTATTGCTCAAATTGGAAACTTCACTGTGATGATCATTTCTCACTTTCATGTACATCCGCAGTTCCATGGGAATTTCATTTACGTCACATCATTTTGTTTCTATTGCTAGCGGTGTTACTGTCATTGTTTTAAGTCCCTGGAGTTACCCCTTCCCCCTATCACTATAGAATCCGCCCTGCTATTGTCGGTGGCCATGTCTTTTTATTGAAAGCCATTCCGCTCTCGAAGTTCGTCTCTTCCTCCAAATATGACAATTTGTTAAACCCGGGGGGGATGCGATTGATTAGCTTTACATCCTGGGAGGGGTAGTACATACTCCTATTCACTTCGTGTTATGGAAGCCCAAGATAATCCCAGCGTGATTAAATCCCTGGGGGATTAATTAAATCCCTGAGGTTGGGACAGACTTAAACCTTGTTTTTGTTACTCGCTGAAAACTGAACGATCGTTTGTCCGTACACATCACTAGGAGATGGGTAAAATCGGCCAAGGTCACAGCTCCACAGACTCTGACGACACGTGGGAGGTCTAACCTGCCAGTGGATATCCAGCTTATTTCCCTCCTAGACAAAGTTTCAAGGATAAAAGACACAGCTACCAATGTAATATATTATGTAATAGCAGTGAAATAACGGAAAATGATGTCCAAATCAGAGTGGGTTTTAACCGAGATCGCGACAAATGGTATGTTTTAGGGCTCCCCAAGTTGACTGATTTTGTCACGGTAGTTCACTTGCGCTGCGTGACGCATCATTTTTAGGCGTATGACCGTATGAACCAATCAAAATTTGAAATTAAGACGAACAACAAGCGCAGATTCGCAATTGGCTCAGTATTTGAATCTGATTGGTCGAAAATACCTAATCCTTGCTGTTTTTGGTTCGCTTGAGTTTTGTAAATAGTGGAGGGTGACATTTCAGCCATGTCGCTATAAAAGACGAGCTGATAGCTGACCACTGTTTCAGAAAAGAATCCTTTATTTCAGTCAATTGCTTTCATGGGTAAAGAAATGTTATTTATGAGTCATAGTATTTTATGTACAAACTATTGGTTTATAAGTTTTAAATTCAATAGATTATAAATATTTTAGGTAGTTTGTATTGTTTATATGGAAGGATACAGAAGTCTTTTTGAAGAAGGGAATATTTTATTTGTTCGAGAATGAACGAGTATTCGACACTAATTTTACAGTGAATAGACAAAAATCGTCAGGGAATTTATTTATTCAAAAACGTCATGTACTTGTTTTTAAACGTTATATTTATTCAAGAGTGGTCAAGGTGGCTGGCATGCAAATTAAAGAGTTTGGTAGATATATTTATTCATCAGTCTACTAATAACTTTTATTATTATAATCCGCCAATCAAATGTTTACATTGCGATCACGTGCCGATCCATTTTCGCGGGACTTTAATTTCGCGAAAATTTTCTCTGTACATTTCGCGAGTCTTTAATTTTGCAATCGGGAGCAAACGTTGTGTTTGCAGGGATTTAAATTTCGCGAAATCGACGATTCAGTGTCTTCTTTTTTTAAAAAAAAAATTACGTTAATTAACAATTGCAACAAAACCAATTTCACTCTTACAGTAATAAAAAAAGTCTTCTTGTTCTTCAGACACATTATCGAGTATCGAGAGTATCGTTACACTGATTTGTAACATCTAAGAACACCTTGTGTGTCAAAAATTGTTTAGGACCCTTAACAACAGAGTTTCGTTATTTTCAATCTCCATTAAATTTCGCGACATCAAAGTTTGTGGTAGTCTTTTCGCGGATCTCTAAGTTCGCGAATTTTTGCCACCTGAGAGATGCCCATGGGAACATTGACTTACTCAACGAGAGCCAGTTTAGAATGCTTAAAAAATGTGGCACGAAATGGGATTGTCTTGTTTATGAAATGCTGTACATAAGAACAATAAGACCCAATTTAAACACCCAGAGCGACTCCATCAGGGCCAAACTCTTTGTTTAACTTTCAATGCCTTTTAATTTATTCACCGCCTCACTATATATACTAGATTTTATTATTCTACTTTCACTTGATAATGACGTTCTGGAAACGTCGAAACGTCGTGTTATGTTTTATAATATTTTATCGCAGATTTTTATCGTCAAATGTTTTACCAAATCTTTACTTATTCGAATTTTTTTTAAATCGCGAAAATAAAATAGATAGCAATGGATAGCAAAATATTGAGGCAAGTAAACGTGGCGCTTTTTGCTGACTGGAATTTTCGTTTAAGCCCGGGAAACTTTAAACTTTATTATTATTATTAAATACGGGATATTTGAAACATTAGCAGTTTGAACATTTGACTACAAATGCTTTTGGACTACGAATGTTTTCAAGAACTCCTGCTCGAGGCATTAAAAGGTCGTAGATACAGATGTTTTATAGATCGCGAGGCCATGAAAAACTGTGACAGACCGTGAACAACATGTTAATCAGTTCTCTTCAATTCAGACAGGCGCTATTCATTTCAAGCCGATTAGAAAAAATGTGTCCAACGGTTAAACAAAGTAAAGGGGAACTGTCACGGTATTTTGGCGTCATTTTAAAATGCTGAAACATGTTCCCGCAGCAATGGAAACCCAAACGTAATGGTGCAGTTTTGTTACCTAGGACTATATCACTACACTGAAACCGTTTATTGTCGCCTATCACTTAGGATGACAAAGATGGAACTGGATTGGAATGTGAAAAACCTGGCAATTTCCTTGAAAATATCGCCAGAAATTCGTTATGGTTTGCTCTCTGAGCCAAAATTCGTTTGATATCTTCCTGTTAGTCCATCAGGAGCATTTTGTGCACGAGTAAAGGTACCAGGTAATGGGTTTACGGCAATGAATGAAGCTGAAAACACCAAAACCCCTGTGACAGTGCTCCTTTAAAGGTATCCAACAGAATGCGTGTCTGTTGTGTTTGTTTTAATGCCTTCCGTTTTGAACCTTTTTTCCTGATTAAATAAAAGCTATTTAATTTTAAGTCGATTAAACGGTTTCCTTTTGATTTGGTGAATTATTTCTTCGGTATAAAAAAATACTTACAGGATTCATCTTCGCCCAATATGGAAAGATATTAAGACGAAATCCGATAGATAATCGAGTAATTTCAGTTTTTAGTGGACAAAAATGTTGTACCAGAATAATTTTAAGTATTTTAATAATCTTTAATAATCTTGGTAAATATCTCTCCATATTGGGCTCGGACGAATCACCAACCTCGTTCCCAGGGTCTTTCATCTTCCCGCCCTGCGAGACCCTGGGAACGACGAATCCCATAAGTACACAATATCTTGCGTGGTGATGGTTATCTATTTATATTAGTTAAATAATGTATATTCACGAAAGCTCGGCCTAGGATAAGGCTGCGCGCAGTCAGTAGCGAGAAATATTCTTTGAAAATACTCATTGATAATGGCCGATTATATTCATCCTCGAAGATGTCGCGCGTGTGATGAATAAACTACCATGATTCCCTGCGCGCAAGTCAGGGATCGGATTGTTGTATACAATGGAATCATACCTATTTCTCCAACCTTCGATTTATCGAACGTAGCCCCTTGTTACTCGAGCAAAAAGTGGTTTCCCTTACATTTGCCTCACAAAGTCGAACACTGCAATTGTTTGTTCCCTTTGGAGATGCGGAAAATCGGGATTTCATTGTATTAACGCTTGCAAGTTTGTTAGCTTTTTGGATTTCACTGCTTTCGTCGCAGAGGACGTTGCAATCGTAAACAGGAAACTTTTATTAGCTGTAATAATAAAAGGCAGTAAACTAACGGAAAACGTTGACAAAGGATAAAGTATATAAGCCCATCACCATCCGTTGTGGTTGCTGCGTGCGAGCGATTCAAGCCAAGCTCTGTCTTGTGCTCTTGTAAGAACGTAGCACGGTAGTCGAGATGGCGTCACAATAACACTTGCCATTATTGACTGAGTTGCAGTCGTAATCAGAAGTGCGTGGCGTTACAATTTGCAAAAAAAAATCAAACCAACGAAGTCGTAAGCTGATTTGCGATTCTGCTTAATGACTCGGTCGATTTTGATCCAATGAAAACTAGGTTGTCAGAGTCATTAGCAGAATCAGGGTAAAATTAAAATTTCAGATGCTTCATACTCCGATTTCGCTTATGATTCCGACTGTTGATTTTCCCTAGGTCGTACGCACTTACGACTCCGCCTACGATTCCGCTTCCGTCGTTGATGAAAACCAGCTTTAGGAGAAATAAGCTCGAAATTAAAGTTCCCCTTACTGATTGCCACATTTTCTTAAAAGTTAGTTTTGAGAATTTGGTGGTCAAGCAAATAAATCTCCAGCTGAATGAAGCTTAGTTTCTAAAAAAAGCGTTTGCGCTGCGTTGACGGGATGGTGAAACACTTGCATGGTTATCAGCTAAAAGTTAATAAAGGGAAATAAACTGCCGTAGCGAACTTTGAAGTATCAACCATGTTATACTAGACAACTTTTAACGCAATGTTGTTACAACCAACGTGCGGCAGCAGTATAACAGCGGGTATCCACTGATGAAGAGCTATGCTCGAAACTTAAAGGAGCTATGTCACGATATTGTGAGTTATTTCTTAAACAACCCTAATTACACTTAAAAATTAGGAAACCAAAAATTAATAGAGGGGGTAAGTTTCTAAAGAAACTGTGGTGCTGCGTCGGTGGGAAGTATAACAATATAATTTGGTTTTATCAACTGGGTTGATAATGTCAATTGGCCACCGTAAAGAGATTCAAGTGGTGAAAAACACCAAAGGAGTGATACTAAATTAAAAAGGAGCAAGGATGGTTTAGGATGGACAAGTTTGAAACAGATTGGTAATGACCATTTTGAAAAATGTAGGCTAAATTTTTCAAAGTGCACGAACGATGACGTAGCTCCTTGTGGGTGTTCACTCACGTGATAAGGTGGCCATCTTAGTTGACTAAACAATACAAAATTGCTGCGCAAAATTTGCAATTGTTCTAGTCCACCAACATGGTCGCCATGAAGTCACGTGAAAACGATCTATATATGGCACTTTTTTACTCTTCAGAGAGAACTTTGATTGACATTTTATTGTGCATTGGTACAGGTGCCACCGCAGCTCACGGATTTTTCTCCGTATTAAAAATCTCGTGTATTACACGGGACAATAATTGGGAGAAAACTAACCAACAACACCGTCTGTCTCATTCTCGTCCCCAGAGCCCTTTTCGTTTCTCTTAGCCGGCATGACCTTGGCACGAAAAACGAAGGGCTCTGGAGACATAGGATTTCTAGTCCGAGATTCTAGGACTCCAGACTTCATGTATTTAGCATTGATGTTTCTACGTGTTGAGTGTTGTAATAAGGCGGCCGGCGAACATTTTGACTTCCGTTTAAGATTTCTTTGTTCTCAACTGCTAATAAAAAAGATCCCCATAGCCCTTCGTTTTTCGAGCCAAGGCCCTGCCGGCTAAGAGAAACGAAAAGGGCTATGGGGACGAGAATGCGTCTGCCTGTATCAAGCTAGTGTTCAGATGAAATGGTAGATTGCTTAATCGGGTTTTTCATTAAATGCTGCTCGTGTTCGGGAGGTCACAGTTCCCCCTCCCCTCCTCCCTCCCCCAAATCCTAAGATCCCCATACGCTTAGGGCTATGAAAGTAGCAGCTGCTGCAAACTCAGCCGGAAACTTAAACTTTCCTCTCGTAAAAGAGTCATTTAAATGATTGCCCATTTGTTTCACGACGGAAACATTGTTATCTCCGATTACTTTTTCTCGCTCAAATTTTTCGCTGTTGGAAAAAAGTCACGAAAATTATAGGTGACTAAGGAAGCCTTGAAAAAAACTGTGTAATGTATCTTTACTACGCGCATTTTATTTTGTGGCAGTTGCAGCACACCCTTTTTGCTTCGAAATCGTTTTCACACCCAGATTATTAACTCTCGTTCTCAGATCCTCGCGTTTGAAATCAAACGTGGGGACTGGAAGGGAAGTCGGTTGGATTAAACGAATCACTTTCTGTAATTTTCCTTTGGTTTTCAAATTTTGAAACACTTAATTTTAGAACACTTTTTGTGATTCAATATAACTACAGATAATACTAGTCGTAGTTAACACTTAGCTTTTTGTTATTTTTCGCTGAAAAATGACTCAACGTAACATTTTGCAGACTTTTAAGCATATTCCCGTGACGTTTGTAAAGCGAAAAGCCGAATTTAAAAGTTGTTATCTGTCAGTGAAAGAGGAGAGTCTATCCATATTTAATCATTTTAACATAAAGAAAACTGTCAGAGAAAGCCGAAAATCACAACCTCGTTCCACCTAATCAGGATTTATTTTGATTTTGTATCTTCCGACAAAATGAACCCAATCACAAAATACTTTATAAAGTTTAGTCATTGCAGAAAAGCCATGCACCGTTGAGTATACCGACTGAAATATATATATATATATATATAAAAAGAAATATAATTATCCTACAAATTCGAAGATTTTGGCCGCCTGACTTAAATGGCCCAAGGGTTATATTTTTGTTACTATGAAAAAACTTCCTTTTCCGCAGAGTAATTATTAATTTCATTTCACATCTATCCAACCTGGTCACGGAAAGACTACAGACTCGCAAAATGAAGCCACAAACACATTGTTTCCATTTTCTACAGCAGGGAGAACTGTTTGCAGCCAAAACAGCGTGAATTGCGAATCTGCATCTGTTAATTTTCTCTGGTTTTGCGAATATCCAGAGCCTTCGGGGCTTTATGCTGCAAACAATAACTTATCTCGTAGTGTGATCTTCGGAATTACGCTATTAGGATGAAAATTTTACGATGGTGATTGGTCCTTGTGTTGAAATAATGGCCACGTGTATTTACATTTATATTTAAAACACCGCTTTATTTACTTTACGAGAGCGATATTGTCGAGTGAACTAAATTAAAATTGAAACTTCTCGCAGACTTCCTAATTTTAATCAGCGGTTGCCGAAGAGAAGAGCTTTCAGAAATTCTCTCCGCCATCACTCGACCAATTTCTCTGAACAAACCGTGAGTATTTTTAATATGATTACAAAAATCCCTCCAAATTTTAAACTGCCAGCTTAGCCAACCACTCCGAGGAACGTTTTTCTCTCTGCGTGAGCTGAAACTAGCGTTATGTCTCTACTATTAACTGTCTGAATCTTCATTTTGTGAGGGGAACTTTATTTTTTATCCACCAGTCGAACCAGTTTTCTCGTCAGGATATAGGTTAATTGCATTAATAAGTTACTTGCAAAAATAAGAGGAAGGAGATTAATTTTGGGGACTTTACTTGAATGAATTAGATTCCAGACTTTGTAATGTGTCTCAAATGGAAAAGAATGAAATAGTTTCGTAGAACGATCGGTAAAAAAGATCCCGTAAGATACAGGAACTATTTTCCCCTTGTAAGCCTAAAATACGTTACAGAACCGATAAACCAGGAAAACCTCATTTTTGATGCAAAAAGTGTATCAACGAGAATATTACTGCCAAAACCAACGCTCATTAATTAATTTTTTATTCCTCCCAAGATACCAAAATATTTATCTACCTTAGGGATTGTTTGCAAATTCAAATAAATTTTAATTTCATTCCCGATCAGTTAACCCACTTTAACCGCACTAAGCAATGCAAAAAACAAAATACTATAATTATTCATTTAACTAGCATGGTTTGTAGATGACACAACGCTGACAGTTCTGCTTTTACTTCATTTTATTTGTTGCAATTTGTGTCAGTAATCGCACGCGCACAATGGTACAGATTTTAGGCATTTCATCTTTGTCGTCACGCTCGGCAGACTTTTTCGCCGGCTCGGGTTGCCCGGAGTGAGCTTGCTCGCAGGCTAGACATGAAACAGAAATGCGAACAATAGAGTGAGATAGTGATTAATTTCGAAGCGCTCGATTCAAGATAATTAAATTGATTTGGCGTTTTTGAGTGAAAATTCTGACGATCTAAACCAATTGGTAAATATATGGAAGAAATACAGCTGACAGCACGTGTTAGGGATTACCAGCCGCTGTTCGGAAACCCGAGCCCGCGCTCCTCCCCGAACTTCATCTTCTCAGGGGAACGAAGACCGGACTCGAGAGAGCGGCGGAAAGCAGGCCTAGTGCTATGCCGCCTGCTGAAGGTGTTGGGTCATTTTCTTTTACTTCCTGAATGCCTTATAGTTGCTCGCTTGATGTGTTGCCATCGAAAAGTATTTCCGCCCATCTTAAATTAAAAATACTGTTAAGAAGTGGAAATGTCGACGAAAAGAACCTGGGAAATGAAAGCGCGGGAAGACGTCGGGCACAAAATATGCCGAATTCGGCTTGGTAACAACACTTGAATGAATGATATTTTATTTATTCACGGTTAAAAACATCAGTCTAACACAGAAAATTAATTAAAAATTCTCAAAAACTGTTTTACATATTTGCCGTGTGGGAGTACTGATCAGAAAACCATCTATGAGAACTTCTCTTAAATGAACCTAAGGAATTTGATGTACGTATTTCCTCTGGAAAATTGTTCCATAGAATAGCGCCACTGTAACTGAAGCTACGCTTCAGGTAATCAGTTCTTTGTTTTGGGAGCATTAACTTTTCCTTCGCGTCGCAAAAGTCGTAATTCAGTGTTCTTGGGACAAACAAATTACAGAGATAAGCTGGGGAGAGATTATTAATGCATTTGAACATTAAATTAGCCTTTTGTTTAGCCCTTCTAACCGATAAATTGTCCCAGCCAAGCGAGTTAAGAAGAAATCTAGAACTAGTATCATAGCTTGATTCGCTAGTCTATGGAACGCCTTGAAACGGTTATAATATCCACCCTTTAAAATGACTTCTTTCTGGTTTTAAATAAATTTTCACTGGACACTGGTGTTTGGTAATTCCACGGAGATTCATTTTTGCCGCGTGATGGATGGATTCAAATAAAAAAAACCATTTTGCGGGCCATTAAACTCGTTTAAAAAAATCTCAAAGCTATTTTATATTAATAGAAAGTTCAAAACACCGTTTATATCCTTGCATGTATGGAAGCAGTCTGTCAAAATAAATCTTTAAATGCTTTGATCCGTGCTTGTTGCAGATTAGACCTGTGTCGATTATATCGGTCTTGTGATTTCATACAAAAGGCTCGGATATCATTTCTGATATACTCTATCAATCTATTGTACTATTTTCAGTTTACGGTGTCTCTGACTGACATACGGGTGGTTGCCGTTTTCGAGTTCTGGTCATCTGGCTATGGAATGACACATTTCACGCTATCCCTTCATTGAGCTATACTCCAGCCTGCGAGGTAACGAACAATTCTCTAATTCTTACTTTTCTGTGTTTAAGCCGCAATTATTTTACAAACATCGAGAAGTAAATCGATCTGTGCGCCTATTAGCTCCGAACATATAAGGTTGCTTATAACGCATATTTTTCAAGGTTGCTATATTTAGTTCGTATACAGTATTCGTGATCAGAGGATTCTTCAATATTTTCCAGTATAGTGGTCGACTGCGAGGCGAAAACGTACGTTCCGTTTCCCTATGGCTAGCTAGCTATTGAAATTCAAAAGATAAATTTCTTGCATAGGCGTACGGGCACCTTCGGGTTTGGGGGGGGGGGGGGCTCTTGTAACCTCCCTGCCTGAAAACAAATTCACAATTCCCGAATGCGTTGGCATGAAATCAGTATTCAACCGCCCAAAAAATGCAACTGGTTTTGCCCGAATCCTGAGCGTTTTGCCCGAAAAATGTCGAAATTTTTCGAAACGGGGGAGGTTGCCGGGGGGAGGGGGCGGCCCCTCCGGCTCGTACCCCTATGATTTCTTGTACGAAATGCCCCGTTCGCGTCACATTGTGCTTTGGTAGCGATCGGATTGTCTGCAGAGGCGGGGATGAACCTGTCCGAATGCACTTACCGGATTAAAAATTACTGTTATTGCTCTCTGGTTTCAATCAATACAATGACTATAAAGAGGAAAAATGTCTCTGACTTTGAAGATGCATAACTCAAAATTCATCGCAAAAATTTATAACAGTACCTTTTTCTCTGACCAAGAGTACTGTCGTGGGTGTGTTTGACTATTAACCTTTACTCCTGATCGCAAAAATGCCTGATCGATCTTTCTATGGCTGATAGAGATCTCGGTCTCACTGTGATCGGGCATTGCATTCCATTTAACTGTGCCCTCGGTTTTCACTAACAAGAATCGAAACTGAAACTGCCAATTGTTTGTTTGCTTTCCCTTAAACATTCCTGGGCTGTCCAGTGAGATTCTGTAAATCTCTACTTCGCTTAGTGGCGGGCACGTTTAAACTCAGGTAGGCAAAATTTTGAAGAAACTAACAAATTACCGATTTGTAGCTGTGTTTATACATGCACAATTCTTCACAGTAGAAAGAGTATTAAATACACGCGTACGCGCTCCTTCTCGCTACACACCCAACGTGTGTGACTCGCCGTGTAATGTATGTCACCGTGGGGACTTGACTTACAAACAGTGATTAACATGCATATTCATGACAATCCCTTGTTTTAAATAGACCTGGTTTCGTGACAAAGGTGTGGAAAACTACAGTAGTCTGCGGCAGTTTCGGTTGTGAAACCTCCCCAGCCTTTTAGCCGATTTTAGCGCTGCAGACCGGGAATCGCGCAGCATTTCCACCGCAGATTTTCACCGCAATCGGTAAGTTGTGTGCTACTTGGGTTAATATCCCATCTCTTGTTTTTCATTTTCACTGACCAACCCGGAAAAACTACAACCGTTGCATGTCTGGCTAGAAATTAGTTATTTTTGTAAATTCAGTTATCAGGGTAGGTACTGAGTTATCAAAAGTTACGATTTGCACATAAGTTCGTTCTATATTAATATCCCGCGTTCATTTCATTTTGTGTTTTTGTTATTCAATTTATTTTTTTTCTATTCAGAGGTTTTCGTCACGATATCGTGTCATTGTAAACTCGAGTTGCGTGTATCTTGCAGGCTGGCGAAGACAAATTAATTTGTTTCAATTTTTGAAGGTCAAAAGTGAAAGAAACTAAATAAGTCATAATTTATGCCAAGGACAGGGGATTCTGAGGTTGGTTAAAAAATATTAGTTCTTAAAATCTTTATGAATATGGGTTAAATTGAAACTTTTCAGCGATGGGTAAAGCAAACATTAACCATTCGTATGCACAAAGGTCATTAGCAAATTTATTTATTTATTTAGTTGTGGACGAGACAATTCAATACATTTGTAATAAGTCTGTTGGCACTCTGGTTATATGGTTGGTTGAAATCTTGGCTGAATTGCGACCAGAGAAAGTCTATTTGTTCGTATTGACGGAGTTTGTTTCGCTTCCCAGTTCCTCATTCGAACCTCGCATTCTTCATCAGGCGTTTTTCTCTTTGTATTTGTTCGATTTTAATTTGTTCGGTTTTAATTATGCTAAACGAATTACTGAATATTCGACCCAGCGCCCAATGGTTCTGTGAACAAACAAACGGACATGCAAGAAACAAGCCCGTTTGGTGCCAAATTATTACTCCTTGCGATGATGCAGACTTGCACGGAATCGAAGTTTTTCGAAGTTTTTAGTAGTTCGGTATTATTTAATATTAAGTCCATTTAAGCGCATTCAGTCTATAGATGATTGTCTTTCGTAATATGTCACAATTTCCGCTGAAAGCTAGCTGAGGCTGTGTTGGGCAAATAACAAAGCAATTATACAAAAACTTACATTTAAAAAAGAGCTTTCAGAGAGCGTTCTTGGCCGGCTTCCTAAGAATACTATTTATCGTTTAATAAAGCTGTCAATTTTTCGATATTGCTTCCGATTTTCTTGTTTTCAATTCAGATATAGCACGAAAAAGAAGCCAGTTAAAATCATTTTTTACACTCAGTTTACTTTTTAAAAACACATTTTAAATGTTTTCACACTGAAAAAGGAAGTCTGTTTGAATTTCTTTTTTATGATCTCCGGCGAGAATGCGTGTAAGTAAAAATGTTTTATGTATGCATGTATGACCCACTGATGTGTTTGTTCTATTTACGAGAGGCTCATGCAATTCATCTTATAATATTTCGTGTGTCATCCCATAAAGCTACTATTTACGTTGCGCCATTTCTAAAATTTCTGTTGTTTCTTCGTTTTTCGATCCATCTAAGTTCTTTTCATTTCTCGTCCTGCATATTGGCAAATGCTCTGGGGCATATACATTGCGAAACGCGGATGATGATTGATTTTCAACCTTGTCCTCATCAGCAAAGTCGTAACTCATCCTTCAAGTGGTTTTCAATTGAGTGGCGAACGTAATTTGCTAATTGCTTTGGTTTTGCATTACTACGTTCATTTGATTGGTTTAAAATCTCGATCGCGCCACTTTTTCAACCAATCAGGAGTAAAACCAAAACCAACCGTGACTCGCGTGCGCGCGTTTTCCCGCGCTTTCTGTCGGCTACGTGTAATTACTTTGAATTTTGATTGGTTCATTGGATTGTCTCCGTCCTTTGTGATTGGCCAAAGCAATTACTTTGGTTTGGGTTTTACGACACTCAATTGAAACTCGCTCTATCTCGTTCTAACTTTCGTCCAGAGGTTGGAAACAAGGCGACGACATGACACCATTGTTTCGGCGGACTTTCGTTTTTCAAAACATATGCTATGTTGACGCACTTTTCACGTATCAGAATTATTTTATTTTATGTAAAAAATTTTAACAAAAGGAAAACACGCTATAGCCCCAACAACACTCAGCTGATTTCTATGGGGTGATCGAGAGCGAATAATCTAATTGTTTTAGTAAAAATCATAATCAGGTGTCGTTAAATTAGTTCTAAATCTTACTGCGAAACTTCGCTAAAGCGCGAATACGACGCATTTTGAAGACGACCTTCAACCACTGCACTCTAATGGCTGAAAGTGTGCAGTAGCTCAGCCAATCAGATTGCGGCATTTGCATTAGTATACTAGTAGATTTTTACTAATAAAATTAAGACTAATTTTACATTACTGGACTGCTTCTACAACTACTATTACTAAATAGAGGGGGTAAGTTTCTAAAGAAACTGTGGTGCTGCGTCGGTGGGAAGTATAACAATATAATTTGGTTTTATCAACCGGGTTGATAATGTGAATCGGCCGCCCGTAAGAGATTCAAGAGCTGACGTTTCGAGCGTTAGCCCTTCGTCGTCGCGAATCCGAAAGACAGACTGATAAAAAAATTAGCAGTTTTGATGGTTTATCGTATATCATTCCAGACTCCTTCGACCGACTTCTAAGCCAAACCCGATCAACGATTTTTGGAAAATCATCCATTACACGAGTACTCTGCTTTCTTTTTACTGTGAAATATCTTTTTAATTAGTTATTGAGAAAACAATGATAGGTCACTGAACTCGTTATGAGAAAATGACGATAAGACGATTTACTTCTCTGGTAATCTCCAGCCACAAAGAGAAGTCCGCCATGTTTAAATGTGCGCGCGCTGATCACGGGTAAAATTATGCGCAGTGAGGATGCGCAATGCAAACTAAGGAATCAACTTAACGCTCTTTGTGTCGTATAACCCCCCCCCCCCCCTCCCCCAAGCAGCACCACTTATGTCAAGGATTAAACACAGGCATTGTTCAATTACTACTTCATATTTGACTGTGCTATTTTCCATTTTCATATGTGTTTTCATGTGTGTTTTAGTGAACTTTTATCAATGAGGACACTTTGTGACGCTTGTCATAAGGAGCTTTCATCTCTCTCTTCGATGGTCAATCCTGGATCTATCTGAGCGGCACCGCTATACCCAAACATGGTTCAAGCAACCCCCCTGATATTTCTTCACTTAGTTGCTACTGATAACCTTGTTTTCGTACAAAATAGCAATCAACTGTCAGCTAGATTTCTTTCAGTAATTTTTCGGTTGCTTTTATCTCTTTAGCGGAGGCGAGCGTGGCCTAGTGGTCAGGGCGCTGGACTTGTAATCAGGTGGTCCCGGGTTCGAGCCCTCCTCCCTGCCACTAAAAATGGATTTGTCTTCGGTGGCCCCGAATTCAACTCCTCCACGCTTTGTAAATAGCCAACTGGTCTGCCTCCTGCCAGTTGGGATTTTTAAGAACTTTCTGTTTCATTTACAATATTTGTTTACGTATTTACAGTGTCCCCAATTAGCACAGTGGTGCTAGATACATTGACACTTAAATAAAGTCTTTATTATTATTATTTATTATTTATTATTAAATGAATTTCGTTTCTTTGCCATTTAAGAGTTTAAAAATAAATAGATAGTCATCAGCACGAATTTGGGCTCCTCCTCGGCATAAAAACCTGTGAAACTATGGTGAAACTCACCAGTGACGCAAAACAATGAACGAGCAAGACAACAAAGATCCTCCCAAAAATATAGAGCAGAAAAACAATAGCTCAAAAACAAAGGAATAAAGTCGCGGGGTTTTACACCGAGGTAAACCCGGAATTTTGCATGGCGTAAGAGGGAAAATCTACTAGCGGCTAGCCAACTTCAGGAAATGCACACAGCATCTGTAAATAGACTGGGCACAAATATAAAGCACTCCGGTTGACCTACTATATCACTCTGCGGGTTGACCAACTCGTTCACTCATGTTAGCCTGCTGACTAAGGACTTTGGTTAGCCTTCTAAGCGCTCCGGTTAGTTTGTTTACGGTAGCTTTCATTTTGTGATAAAGTAATACTATCTAATCTTTAGTGTCATAAGTGGTCATGAGACTAGCTCGTGAGTTGATTGACCTGCGGCAACAATTCCACGTATACGCCTTTTATGCTGATCAGGCTGATTCCCACAAACAAATTGGCAACCTCAGAGGTTCATAAAATCTGCTAGTTTCTTGTGGACACAGAGAAGCGAAAGATGGTTGAGCCTGGATTTTCCCTTAGGGAAGCATTCTAGATAGGTTTTGACCTGCTTTAAGGCAGAGAAAAGCTGTGCTCGCAGACGGTGTTGGTAACTGGCATGACAAACGTAAGTTTAGCAAATGTGCAACAATCTAACTCTGAGAAAGAATGAGTTGCGAGCATTTGATTTTTCGAGTGAATGATAAAAAGTCCAGTAGATGGGCAATGGCGAATCTGGAGGTGTCACTCCCCGTTGACTAAACCATGTCTGGACAGTTGAGGTACAGCTTGTGCTGTAGCGAGTCAGTATCGCCATAGTATGTGCCATTCCTCAGTCTTTCTACGCCGAAGTTCTTTATTTTCTTAGGGCGGTTTCCAGTGGTCATGAATGCTCGGCCACACCATTTTAAAAGGGAGTAGTCCCTTTCTTTTGAGAGTTCTCCTAATTTTTGTACGAATTTCACACCCGTCTGTAACAGACCTACTGAAACGCTACCCAGTGGATTATTTTCCCCTACCCGATGCTTCAAACGGTGTCTTTTTTTTCTGCGACACTTCAATCGGTGTCAAGAGCGTTGACAGAGGCTAATGTTTAGCGGAGCGGTGTCTCCGGTGCAGCCCTTCGCCTTGTACGATCGTCTCCGCGTTCGATAGATTCTCGCGCGTTTTGTGTGTTGTCGACTGATCATGTCGGAAATGAGCGGCAGTTCTTCCTGTAGTCCTAGTTCTGGAACGAATAACGATTCATCGTCATGATCATCGGTCGGACTCAGATGATTATCGTACTCGAAAACATCGTCGACGTGGAAAGATGAGTAAACATGCACGGAGTAAACACCCCCAACGAATCCCCAAGAAGTCGCTGTCCCTGTAGCCGCCATCCATGACCAGGATGACGTTTCTAGTTGTTTCAACATTAACGGTTTCGAAGTAGGAGAGATAATGGCCATTCGTGGCACTGATGGATCCCAACACCTCCCCCTCCCCCCCCCCCCACCCTACTAAATCCCGCATTCGCGCCAGAATTATACTATAGTTGCGATACTCTTCCTTCCGTTCTCGGCTCCAACAGTTGCTTCAGTCCAGCCGCTATAAAGCAGTCGCTCTTGGGGAAGTAGATAATATCCGCTAAATAGACATAAAAACAATAGAAAACCCTCATCTTCAATAACGTCCTGCCAAACAGGACTCGACCGTATCAATTTTTTCATCGTTAGACCCAGTAGACAATTTAAAAATACCCAGTGGAAAATTAACTGACCCAGTGGTAAATTAGCAACCCGGTGACTCTTCTCCCGAAAACCTAGTGAGGATAAAGATTGCACTGGATCTACTGGGAGTACAATTTAGGAATTGATTAATCTGGTCAAACAGCTCTGATTGTGGGGGACACGGGGGTTTTGACCCAACTTGGTCAAAATTGTCCTATAATACCTTAACTGAGGTACAAATATTACTACATATACGACTCCACTAGAAAACAAAACCAAATTGAAAGAGGAAGAATTAATGATTTGTTCTACCACATTTTGGAAACGAAAATGCGAGAACCTGCAAAACATTAGCAGGGACCGTAGGGGGGAGGGGCTGGGATTTATTTTCTATTGCTCCAGATGGAGCGCAAATGCAAGATAAATAGCGAAACACTGCCCTTAACATAGGCTTACGGGCCGGGGAGGCAGGGGGCTGCAGCTTCCCCACCCCCAAATTTTGTGCAAAGCAGATTTTTTTGGGCTGCATGAGAAAATTTGGGCAAGGCAACTTGGAAGAATTTTTGGGGCAAATGATTCACCCCCCCCCCCCCTCCCTCCCCTCCGGCAAAAATTTGCCCTTACGTCTATGGGTCACCTTCGCGTTCACACTTTAAAATGGTCTCCCCGGTCTCTTATTAGACTTAGACTTTTAATTTCAAGTTGCGATTCATTATTGATCGGAGACACTCGGAAACAAAATAATACTTTCGGGTGGTAATAACAAAGGTGGGCCATTACTTTCAGGTTCCTGTTTATACAACAATGGATTTGAGTTTTTTTAATCACTCTGAATCTCGTGACTATCGACCATGCTGAATGTGCTTATGTGTTACAACATTTTACAAAACCTCAGTTTGTCTACTTTGTATTTATTTATTCGATTATTCATTTATTATTTTTTCATATATTTGTTACTTTTAGTAGTCAGTACTTAGCAACATACTGAACGTGAACACCTCCTCGATTACGACAAAGAATGTGCACTTTGCAAACTGTTCAGTCATCCTGCATTGCATTGATCCATGTTAGCTCATTTTAAGGACCATTAAGCGACGATTAATTGATTTTGCAGTAATTTTGACCTTGCGTGTTCTACATTCCTCCATTTTAGGCAGATACAGGATTTGCCATATCTTTTTCAGGCGGTTATCCGGCCACTAAAACGTATACCCTCTGACCTTACAAACCCTGTATCCTATTTCAGTCTAAAAGCGACCATTGACCCGAGTCAGGAGTTCCTGCCTGAATTGAATAGTCTCAGATTTCGGCAGTGTTTCATTTCAGATTTTTGTCTGACATAATATGGTACAAGAAGGACAAATATGCATGCACCTTTCCGCAGTCTTCCGTTCAAAAACGTACTTAATGATACTCTATAATTTGAAATTAAAACAAGAAAATTTTTATAACTTGCACCGGTAGAAGTTATTACTAACAGTCAATTTTTCTTTCACCTTGGCCGAAAGCTGATATTTTAAACACCCTTTTAATTATGCCAGTTCTTATCTACTCTTTTAGTCTCCTTTTACTGCTCTTTGGCACGACTTCAATGTTTCGAAATCAGAAACACACGTCACAAGTGTTAGAAAATATCAGAATAATTAATATACTGTTTGAGAAGGGCAGTGATTTAACTCTACAATCAGATACGCAGAGACGAAGCCTCGAACCAATCTGCTGCACTTGTCAGAAGTGCTTTTTTCTATGGAATGCAGGAGAGACAGCTTTGACTAAAAATGCCCTTTACCAGCCAAACCCAGTACAGTGTAATCAGCTGTAACAACCAATGCGAGGTAAATGTCCGACGAATTTTCCGTCCATTGGGTTGCTTTAATTTATTCATGATAAAGATCGTGAACCGAACAAACATCGGAAAAAGTACGTTTCCACGTTTGAAAAGCAATTTAAAGGAGCTACTTTACTGAAATTCGTCTTGAAAAAACTGGCAAGTTTTTTTAAGTTTGTCGTTTGTAATTGGTCTATTATTGTAATTGTCATTCGAGACAATCCTTGTATAATAATTTCAGCATTTTATTATCCCGTTGGTGTTTTTCGGCATTAGAAAACGCTTACTTTTAGATTTCCTTCAATTTGAAAGTAAATGAGAAAATGACTTCAAATGCCGTGACACTGCTCCTTTAAAGCCCAAGAAACTAAAACGAAAACAAACAATATTTGTCGTTAGGGAAACACTTTTTCACACTTCATCTGAGATTACTTCAGGAGTTCAGGTTTACGGCGATCATAAAAAGCCGCTTCAATTACTCGGATAGTAATAAATTAGGAAAAATTATAACGAACCACATCAAAAGCCCGAAAACCAGTCAACCCCGCACTATGAATGGTGATAAAAAGGCGCAAATGTCTTTCGATGTATAAAAATCTTTCGATGTATATCCGCTCTCTTTTGCAGTCCTTTAGCTGCCTGTTTCTTATTTAGTGTCGCTACCAGGCAAGAACTCAAATGCATCGATCGAAAGTGAAACGAGATCAGGCAATGCTCGTAATCTCTGGTGTATTTTCCTTTCTTTCTAGACAGTCCATCCCAATAGAGGCAACTTTCGCAGCCTGACATACATTATCTTCTGTAGAGTATTAAACATTTTGTAGCCTCGAGGAAAAAAGTAAAAAACAATGCGTTTTCGATTAATCGATTTGGTTTGTTTGGTTAAGTTTGTACCTTTTGGATGGTTTGAAGCCAAATTCAGAACAGGTGTGATTTGTTAGTCCTCAGTCTAAATTTCGTTTTCACAGGCCACAGATAATCTGTCAGCGCTCGTTGTAAATCTCTTATCTTTGCTCACAACACACACACACATGTATGCGAAGTATCAAGCATTCTGAAAGAAGGCGTAGGGTTTGTATATCGCCAGATTGCAAAGAGATCTATGAATATACACTGCATACTACCGAATCGCTACCGGCTTTGATCACTGTTTCAGTGAACTGACAAGATTTGGCCAGGCCACGAATTTGATTTTGGGGTAAGAGTTGGTTTATTTGAAACGAATTGTTGATATGCTACAGTTAAAAGTGCAATTACCTCAGTACACCATTTTTTTGCGGTGAAAGGCAAAACTGAACAAAGCAAAGCAAATTAAATTACAACAAAGCAAAGGCAAGAGAAAAGTAAAGCAATCAAAGCATTTGATAAAATAAGCTAACCAAAGCAGAGCAGAGCCAGAGGAAAGCAAACAAAACAAACGCTCACAGCAGGGCAGGGCAGGGCAGGGCAGAGCAGAACAAACAGAGCCGAAAATAAAGCCGAAAGCAAATCAATCAAAGCAAAGCATAGCAGAGAATTGTGAAAAGTAATGCAATGGACTTTGGGGTATGCCATCCGTGCCCGGGCATCTGAGGTCATCTACTCAATGCTAGTTTGACCAAGAAATTCCACAGGTACGTTACCCAAGCTAGTAGTGCGAGACTTCCATTTTGCTTAACTGGGTAAATAGTAAAAGTTTGTCACGAAGCAAAGCTAGGAACAGGCACAATATCATAAGAGAAACAATAAGTAATCCAAATGTCTTACTTCGATTTTAGTTGTATGTCCGCGTGATGTGTTAAGCCTTTTAGGGTCTTTTAGATGGATATTTCCCGCATGGTGGTTATTTACCACAGTACCTCCACGTGTAGATTTAGAACCAAATATAAATTTATTAAGTCTTAACAATAAACTCGATATTTTGAGCTCGGGTATAAAACTGAGGCGAATTTTACGAGGCACGAATGCAAAATCTAGCTACTCAATAAAACGTTGACGTTTCGATTGCGAATCTAAATTAAATATATACTAAATGTTTTCAGACCTGAAAAAAATGGATTTGAAATTATAAGGTGCTTTTATATGGTTTGGGTATTTCGCTTTTAGGTATTTCAATAGCCACTGTTAGCCTCGAACGTTTTCCGGTACATCGTACCACAATCCGACCAGAGGCTGCAAGCTTGTTCTTGCCTTTTCACTGAGTCGATGTCACTGAGCTGGAGCATGTTCAAAAATAGACTGTCGGAACCGAAAAAAATGCATATATCTCATAGATCTGCTTGGATGGTTAACGTCAACCCCCCCGGGTGGGGGGGGGGGGCTACTCTCTTAACTTTCGGATAGGTATGTGCCGCGAATGTTCTTTATCCCTGCCAGTGGCAGATCTAGGGGAGGGGCCCGGAAGACCCGGAGGGCCGAAAATTTCTTGAGACCCATCTTAGAAAGAAGTCTGGATCCGCCAAGAAAACGGAATTTGACACTCTATTTAAGGCCCAAATCCGAAAAATGAAACCCTATTCAATGAAAACGAAAACTAAGAAAGGTGTGAACGGGTCAACATTATAACGGATTGTTCAGTTTAAACAGACCGTTTCTTTTTCGTTTCACTTGCCGTTTACGTAATGCAATTTTAAACGATACAATTTCGATCCCTGTCTAAGGATCACACCAGGAAAAATGCCAAAATGGGGCTCCTGACCCCATCGAGATCAAGAATCTCCCCCCCCCGGGACATCAACACACGAACCTGGCGATATTTCCGTGGTATTCTATTGTGGGTGGTCTTTTGTAGTCACTCAGTGCATTGAAGACATTGAATCCACCTGCTCACAGATCAGACACACACTGAACACTAGAAACCTTCGATGTTCGTGAAAAAAAATAAAAAACACATAAGTACACCATTTTAAACGATATATAAACATCGATGCTACAGAGACTATTAATTTTCTAAAGCGCGCTTCATGTTGTGCAGTTTTAATTGCGCCAATGACGCGGCAATCTCCATAATTTAGCACTAAACTGTCCTTATGTGTCCTCAAAATTCCACGTGCTAACAATAGCTTTTGTTTTCTAATAGTTCATCTTTTCTGAAAAATGCTCACGAAAAGGAAAAAATGGAGAACAAAATTGCGTGCTTTGTACCGATTGCATCATTCTGCAAATGGGACATGTCTGACAGTTGTTTCGCGTGACCAATTTTTTTTTACAGGGAACACCAGGCCAGTCTTGCAAAAACGTTCTGGGGCCGGTTTCTCGAAGGTCCCGAAGAGTTTTCGCACCCGGAAAGCCATAACAAAATCTCAAAACTTAAGATTATACAGAGCTGTTTTATTCACATGTTCTTGATATGAACAGTGGTTCCCTTCATACACTTCTCTGTTTTTTGAATACAGATGACTAAAAATGGCTTTACGGGCCCGAAAAGTTTCCGGGGCTTTCGAGAAACCGGCCCCTGGTGATCAGGTATAATATTTCAGTCAGATGAGTGCTGAATACGCACAGATGGTAAAATAAACCACGAAGGCAAGTCACTTATCTCCGAAGAAAGAACTCAGGACTGACGTACACGAGTGGCGGAAATTGTGCCTTCTTTGAATTTTCATCGTGGCGCGATCACTTTTGTTTACTCCCGCCCCCACTGTACTCCCGCTGTGCCGCTGGGTGACAGGTTTTGTGTTGCGGGACATTTTTTGAATAAAGTAGGAATTAAAGTCCACAGGTTAAGTAAGCGCCAATTGAATGCTTTCTTCAAAATGCTGTCCTTTCGTGTCTAAACTTATGCGGCAAGACCTGGAATGTCCATTGTGTGTGCATGTAAGATGATATTATTTTATTTACTCAATTGTACTTTTGCCATTCCTATCGCCGAGGTCAGGGTCGCTCGCGGCCGGCTGTCATGTCACCGGCTGTCAGCGCAGTGAATGGGCTGTCTTCACTGCCATTAGCCAATCAGATCGCTCGGATTCAGTCCCGAGAGCTTTATTTAGTTCTCTGGGTGTTCATTTACGTCGCTTGCAAACTCCAACTGGAAGCTGTAACGAACGATGAAATCAACACGGTAAATTTTCGGGCTTCGCTTCAAGGTATTCAATCATTACTGCTTTTTTTTCTAACTATCTTGTGCACACGTGGTTTTAGGAGCTTGTTTACTCGCCCAAATGCTTGAAAGCGTCGTTGAATACGTATGAATAAGCTTATGCTAGTACACACTTTGGGAATGACGTTTTCCTTCGTCTGAGGCACATTTTCAGAGTTTTACGTTCTTCGAATCCTACGAGTCGTTGTATCCGGTCCGCAGACATTTTCTTTGGAGTCGTTGATAGAGCTCTCGCTAATATATAGCGAAAGAGTAGCTTGCCGCAGGGGAGCGAAAGAGCAGAAACGGTGAACACGCATTTCTTTGTCAACGGGCACCTGGCCTTCATTGTGAGTTGGAAATGAGCTTATTTCCCAATTTTGCAGTCCGCTAGCCAAGTTAGACGAAGGCAGAAGTTTCACTTGAATGGTTCAGTGGTTGTTTCAAAGCTAAAAACTTCAGCGTGGTCAAACTGTCGGTTTGCATTTTGTGAGTTAGCCTGAATATTGTGGTGTTTTCGTAGGGCACAACCACCCCATCCTTCTGCTGAATTTTTTATGCATTTATCCAAATGTACGACTTTACTCGTTTCATTTGAACGAGTTTGTCTTTTCACTTATTTTAAACCTTCGAAGGTCTCCCCTAGATTAAGGGCTAGTTCATGGTTTGTTTTGCCTTCGTTTATTTCTCGAGATTTACCTGGCTTTGATAATCAACCCATGCATATAAAGCGATGGTGAATCGAAGATGGGAGCTGGGTTAGATGCATCTACAATTTCTTTCATCTACAATTTTCCCCGAGTATCTCGTTTGATAGTAAATTTTCTGTTTTATGTTTGAGGGCCGAAAGATAAAATTTCTTTTTGAAGCTTTCAAAGGTGGGTTATAATTTAGCATGTAACAAGAAGACGTGATGTGAGTAAGCTATTAAGTTGTTTCGGTGATCGCTGCTCGACCGCAAGAATTACATTTGTATTAGTTTTGAGCGCTCGCTAAGTGTAAACGAGGAATTAAAAAATGCGTTGATTTTAAAGTGGTAAAGATTGTGTTGTCTTGTGTTCAAGATTTCGTACCAATGTTTTTTTTGGGTTTCTTCGTGTAGGGGCGCTGCGACGTCAACTTGACGCCACAGGTACTCGCGGGAAAACGTCCTTGTTCCCGCCATCCAAGAGTCGAACGTGCAATTTCTCAGCAAAGAAATGCTGAAATTGTTGGCTCTCAAGTTCAAGAACCAATCCATCAATGAAGTCAAACCTTATGAGCCACAGGTAAAAAATCATGCGGTTCAGTTCTTCTTACAAAACAACTCCTGTGTTGACACGAAGCTCATTTGTTCATATAGCCGTCTTCCAACGCAAAGCTTCGTGTATTTCATTTTTTTTCCCGTTTTTTCAGTTATTTTTACAGAACGAGGCTGACTTAGAGAGTGCAGACGAGGATGACGAATTGAAGGAAATAAATGAAGGTAATCACATAGTTATTCAGTTTATTCAGTCACAAAGCCGAACGATATCACAATATAGTATTTGTCGTTTTCACTTTGATCAACAGCCGAGAAGCCACTGAACAACAACTCTTATGAGGAATCTACAAAGAGCAAGCCGTCTTTTGTGGGCCAAGGAGAACTGGAAGCGAAGGAAAATATCTACAAGCAGGGCGACACGAGGGAGGAAACCGTCAAAGGGTTTTTACCGATACAAATACCTTCTAGAGAAAATAGTGCACCCGAGAAGCGAAAGTGGTCTCAAGCGAACGCTCACAAATTACTTCAACAACTTGCCTCTGGTAATGATAGCTCATCGAGCGATGATGAAATCAAAGAACTTTGTTCTAAAAAGACTGGGCCGCTGGTACTAAGCTCAAGTCCACCAGGCAAAGTCACTGTTTTGTCCAAGCATTCAGCATTTTCTGCAAGAGTGAGGCCCACAACATACACAAGTGAGGGTCACTCGAGGAAAAAGCACCGGCTTGTTTACGCCGAGGACAAGGAGTTCATCTCCCGACCGTCATTAAACTTCGAGAAAATGCAACAGGTTAGGCTACATTTGGTGAAAACAATGAGTTTTATTATTTCAATATTTCTGCCCACTCGTGCATTTAAGAGTGTCAGTGTAGACGTTTATTCTGATGATTTGCATGAATGAAGTGTCGGCGCCATACGTTGATGACACGAAGTGACAGTGATCGACCTCCAGTCGATGCGTTCTTTTGATGCGTTTGTCGAGAGGTGTGATAATGAAGGCCTCTGCCTACTTTAATATTCCAAAGAAACTTGTAGAGTTTCGTTCCTGTATGTTGATTTTCAGTCACCCTGTGCGATGCATTGTTTATATTTTTTAGTGATTGGTAACCCGAGAAATTGCTATGCCAGCATTGCGTCATTGGAGTTGGTTAACCTGAAGAAATTATAAATTTTTGTGTAAATAACCTTTGTGTTTCATTGTTCATTTTCTCAGGCTGATGCAACTTGTTTAAAGGGACAGTTTCACGGTTTGGCGTATGTGCAAGCCTAATCAACTCTATTGTCTATTAACCAATCGCTTTCGAGTTGTGAACTTTTGTCTGTGTCCAGAATAAATCCGATGGGTTGACAATAAATTTGATGTTCAGCACTGAGTTTCACATTTTCTGTGAAAATCCGTTGACATTTCCGAAAAATGTTTGCATCATTCTTTCAGGATGCACTCATGGCAACCTGTACATACATACATAAGTACATAAACTTTTTTGAACTCAAGTTTTTCAGGATTTTTGCGATACTGATTAAGTGAACAATTTACTTAGAGCATCAGAGTTGGAACAAACAAAAGAAATTCAAATATGAAATAACACCTATATTGCCACATTTTCGCAAATGGGTGCGAAATTTTCAAAGGCAATTTCCCGCAAAAGTTATTTGCATGCTTGTGATTGTTTCTTTAACAATGGAGTCTAATGTGCCTACGCTATAGCTTGCACATGCACGAAACTGTGAATGGAAGGAAAGGAATTTCTCTGTCCCTTTAAATGTGTTGTTATTATTAAGAATCAAAATTTGATTGGCTGTTTATTGAATAGCAGAGTTTAAGCTTTGTGGAGTACACTGTAGTTAGGGCCTGTTTATATGGAGAAAAGTTGTCTGTGGTTGAAGGGTTGCCTGCCCTACTGAGCTACCCCAGGCGAGGGAACTTCAAATAAAAGTTGGCTTGGTGGACAAGGTGAACTTGAGTTGAGGGTCACTTTCTTTTGTTTTTTTTTGGGAGGGGGGGGGGGGGGGGGGCAAACCAACTTTTTTTTTATAAATAGTTGGCTCGCTAACCTGAAGCAACTCATGGTGTGCTGATACTTGGTAAAAGATGGCTCAGGGGAGAGGGTAACCCTCCTGCCAGGGGCAAATTTTCTTTTGTCAAAGATTAAGTTTATTTAACAAATAAAGAAGCTTATGCCATGTATTATACTGTCATAAAACACGACGAGCATTTGAGAACACAAGGGAAATGTAGAAAACACGAGCCGCAGGCAAGTAAAAACACCAAAGCACGCAAGATCGATAAACTGAAGCAATTTAATTTTGCTTCTTCTACTTTCATCTTGAACTTAGAAGCTTCTTTGACAATCTCTGCAGCTTGATTTTGTCCGGAACTTCTTTATAGAAAATGTTTGCCGCCATCCCTTGCGAATTTTCACTGACCAAAAACAATAAAACACGCTTTTTCTATGTTTTATACCCTGATTAAAACATGGGTTTTTGACCAATCAGCGCACGCGCAGAGTCCTAGCTATATTATAAAAGTTAATAGTAATGTATAGAAAATGCGCATTTATGTTTTAAGAGCTGTACTAAATGCGGTGGTCTAATGGTAACCCTGCAATTGACTAGCATCCTATCCAGGGGGGAGTAGAAATATTCCTAGTCACTTCATGCTACGGAAACTGAGATAAGCTGTGGTGCTATGGGCCACAAGGTGCAACACAGATTTTACCTTTACTTGCCCTTTTCCACAGGTTTGAAAGTCCCTTCAAAATGAGTTTTCTATGAGCGTATGGTCAACAAGGCACAGCGGACTTGACTATACACTCATTGAGAACCAGGCAAGTTTTTCACTGACTGACTTTTTCTGTTTCTAGAAATCTGTCCTAATGAAAAAGCATACCCATGGCCTGTCACGACCAAGACCAGTTCGAATAAGGGTAAGTTAACATGCTCTAATTCAGGGTCATAAATTGCTACCGACACGGTTGCCAATGAATTATATGACACAGCAAAATAAAAGAGATCACTGAGAAACTTGCTAAATTTGTAATTAAACACTTCCAGTAACATAACATACAATAAGGTTGCCATGTTAAAATGTTTGACAGATAAAATAGTAGGATGTATCAATATTGTAGGCCTTGTTTAGTAGCTTTTATAGAGTGTGGAGGTCCTTTTATTCATGCCAGTAGGATACAGTTAAAAGTTTCACCAGTATTTCTTTGTATGGCAGTTGTTAATTATTTAAAATGTTTTTGGTTGCTCTCCGCTGAACCTTTTCGAGACCTTTTTGGTCAATGGCGCTACTCTGAGAATTCGAGCAGAAAGCTGTCAGTCATACCACTCTGCAGATATTGTAAAATGATGTGAAAATTTGCAACCTTTCATAATGGTTAAAATAATAACCTTCAATTATTTGGTTTTGTTTTGAAATTGCAGAGTATCTCTAATGCTAGACATAGTCGTAGCTGTGATCCAGCTGTAATGTCATTCAAGCCGATCCCGATGAACACGTCATTCAGTCTTGCACCTGTGGAAGAACCCAGCTTTGCTTACTGACGAGTTACAGCTCACTTGTGTCCAAGCGGTTGTTAGCAAGAACTACATATTTTACCCAACTCCAGATACTTATTCACATCATGTGCTTTGCACACAGCAGGGTAGAAAATTTGGATACAAGCAGGGCATCTTATGGGCTTCTTTCCACCCGTGTGGTACGTTTGTTTCTGATTACAACTAGTCTCCTACACTAGTCGAAGAACTGAAGTTATGTCAAGTTGACATTGGTTTATTGAGCTTCGTGCTTTTGCAAAAGATAGATAGATCCATTTAGTCTTTGTTCATCATGCAAGGTTGCTCAGTTTTTGGAGCGTTAAATGTGCATGTATAATTACATGTTTTCATGCAATTTGCCATGTATGCTGGTTGCAAAACACCATGTTACCAAAAAGATAATTAACCTAATACATGTAGATGACCAAAATGACCAGTAGGTCCTGAGGTGACCAGCATTAGCGGCTCAGCTGTTGATTGACTTTGATTGTCAATGTGTTGTGTGATTCTGTTACACTACTCGTTTTGAGAAGGTCATTCCCAAAACTATGCCAGTCTTGTTTTTTCAGAAGTGCGCCTTTGTCTTTACCAGTTGATTAGGATATTGTGAGGCCTGGATTTCATGCATACTAAACAGTGTGATTCTCATTGTCAAAGATTCTGAGGCAGAAAATCAAAAGTTGATCGTTGTTGCATTGTATCACCCTTTGAGCCTCAACAGTACATTTGACTCTGAAAAGTCTTGAATATAGGTCACATGAGTTCAGTATTCTTATTAGAGAGAGTTCATGATAATTTTAATGTCCTTGATCAAATTTTTTAAAACAAGTCAAGAGAACTTATTTTCAGTTGTCCTGGCAAGGCGTGAACGGTTGATATGCTAAACAATGCTGGTCTGGTAGCTGTTTCGTTATCTGAAGTGACGGAAGCAGGCTTCCATCACCCGCTGTGTGGGATCATTGATAACAATGTCAACCTACCAAAACAAGCTTTGTTGTGTTTTGTTGAAATGGTTTTTACGAAAATTCCTAGTTAGCTTGTATACAAGTACCTGTATACAGTATACAGTACTTAGACAAGTCTCAAAAATATGGTCTTACTGGTACTACCCTCAAATAAAAATCCTCAAAAATAGTTCTGAAATGGTTGGAAAATAGTAGAGAGGTACATCGATAAATCAACAAGGAACAAAGATTGGGGAAGTTTTGGGTAGATTACAAACGTCATGCAAAATGTGGGCTAAATTTGAATCTAGTACTCAATAGTACATAAAAATTCCAACTTGATTACAACAAAGCAGTTTACAAACACTAAAAAAAGACTTTTTCATAATGTAGCTTTCAAACTCTTCCAGTCTTTTGTCACTTGTTAACTTTATAAACTAAAATAATTTCACATTAATTTTCTTTTGCTCTGAAGACATTAACTCTAATGATGTGATTGTTGACATCCTGCTGACTGTACAGTGTAGGATCTCTCTAAGACTGTAACAGTAGTAGAATCGTTTGTTAGAAGACTTAATGGGACTTCCTTTCTGGAAAAAGTGACGGGTATGATTGTCAAACAGTTTAAAAAGGAACACTCCTTCTGAAAGAACAAGAATCTTTTTGCAGCCTTCCATTTTCACTCCTGGTAGATACATGTACCAAGTAAAAAAGGTGTTCTGTCCAGTTGCTTGGCTTTGCAAAATGGTAAAACGGTACTGAGGTAGCTATTTCAGTTTAAAAATCATAGCAGAATAGCAAGCCTACAATTTTAACCTAGTAGGTATGACAATCACATCTGCAGTGCTCAAAATTAGCGGTTGCCCGATACAATAAAAACTTCGTTCGGGCAACCAGTTTTTAGGAAAAATAAAGGGTTGGTTGCCCGCGATTGTCTGGGATAAGGACAACCTGAATTTTTGCCTAATTTTGAGCACTGTGTTTTTTGCAGTGATGGTAAATATGTGATTTTTAACTTGGGATTTTTGCTTGTCTTTGTTCACAAGTTTGTACTATTTTCTATTTGTACATTTTGTACTGTTTCAGGAAAGAGCACTTTACTTTTAGTGTTTGGTTGTTCAGGATTTTAAGGTTCAAACATTGTCTTTTTATTAAATGCAATCATGTTTCAGAAACTATTAAACTTGTTTTACCAGTCAAGATTTCTCACATCCAGCCACAAGCTCAAACTTTTAATGCAGCTCAAATACCACAAATCCTGAAATCCAGACCTAGGTTAGTGAAGTTTATGTTTAGTGCATTTCCTGTAGTTGTTTGTGAAATGCATATGTATATACCAAGTTCCTTTTGTTTATACATGCACATAGACATAATCTCCTTTGCAGCCATTGTTAGGATCATCACGGAGGAGCATTGCGTGACGACCCTAATAACGGCTGCGATCACGGAGAACGGAGATTTGAACGATTGAGAGTCTTCCATCATTTATTCTTTAACCAAGTTAAGGTGCAAAATTGTTTCTAATCAGTTTTCACTTTCTATTCATCAATGCAGGCCTGATTAACTATTACCTTCACTGTTAATGCGGTTCAGACTATATTTTTTCCACCTTTCTGTTTTCGTTCAGTGAAGTAACTAGAGGATTGTATAAATTTTTTGTTTTAGACGTTGAACCATAAATGGTAAAGGTCACTTTGTAGTTGTGGTTATGATGCCATTGCAGCAATGTGATGTTTGATTGTCCTGTTTTTCTGGTAGTTTGTTGGCCTGAAGACTTAATATTTATCTACTTAAGTATATTTATACAGATATTTTGTACATATGTATTTTATAACTACAAGAGAGTAAGGCAGAGATTATCTGAGAGTTTGAAACGTAGAAGAGTATTTATTCTGACTGAGACGTACATTGTTGGTCATGACATAACATAGAGTTTAGGCAAAGTCGAGTGTGTTTTGTTTGCCTCACAAAACATTAAAATGTGTTTTACAATATGTTTTATTGTGACTTTTTTTATGTGTAGTAAGTAAATTTACATGGATGTTTTGGGGTCTTATAATGCCTTTAAGAAGCTGTTTCTTCTTTTCTGGGTTCTAAACCAGATGATTAGCTTCAAATAATTCTATTTCTGTCTATTCTCTTCTCTCACTCTTAAAAACATTAATTTATTAGAAACAAAAAACGCTCTTGATAATATTACTCTTGGATGCCTGGCTACAAAATACTGGATAACTTAAATTCAAAACATTAAAATATTCTAGTCCAGTTGTTCAAGCAGCAATATTTGGCAGGATTAAAATTCAAAATATAATTAAAATTTTTATCAACGCTTCTTCTTCAGAGGAGCAGGCTTTGCTTTAATGTCTTTGCATTTTGGAATGTGTCTCTCCGCTGTGGCAGGATTGAACTTCCTCTTGCAGTGTGGGCATTGCATGTAGTCTGGGTTTTCTGTTGGAGGGGGAGGCTCAGTGCTCAATCCCTTGGCATAACGAATAGTTTTAATGAAATTTTCATGCTGCACTCTCCAGTCTGCCTTTGGCTGAAATAAAGTTGTAATCAAGTTACCATAAATCCTCGATTAGCACAGTGGTGCTTAATAATTTCACCAGGATTTTGGTGTGGCGCTTATTTAAAGCAAGTGCATCACAAATTATACGAGTCGTGTACTAGAGAATGAAAAAATTTATTATTTAACCAGTATTAAAATAATGGCAAAACGTGAACACATAGCAGGTGCGGCGCTTATTCAAGGGTGGCGATTATTAAGTTGGTGGGCCTAGGTGCAGTGCTTATTCGAGGTGTAGCGCTTATTCAAGGATTTACGGCAAGTTGTTTTCCCAGAAGAGGTTTTCATACTTACAGTGTAGGATGAACGTGCAAGAGGGGTGCAAAGGATTACATGGCAAAACCATTGCAAGATCAATATTGCCAAAGGTGTGAACTGCTGGTGTGGGGGTATGTCCCCACCCCATCCTGGGGGGAGGGGGGGGGAGGGGAGGACTCAAGCCAGCAAGAAAATTCCATTTGGAAAAACTATTGGATGTAAATTGTACAACTTGTGTTTGTGCCCTTGTGTGTTCCCCAAGTGGGTGTTTGGATGAAGTTACATGTAGTGATCGCAGGAATTTATTCATAGGAGGTGAAAAAGTGCTTAGATTCCGAGCCCAAGTCGTACAGAAGTTCATGCAACTTACCCTTTTCTTTGGTTCATCAAGGTATTTTCCACTTGCTACATATTTCTCACACTCAGTGCCGGCAGTCCGGTGCTTTCTTGTATCAAAAACCTTTCGTTTGGAGTTCGTACTTTTTGTGCACACTTTTTCATGCTTTGCTAGCCTGTCTGAAGCAAACTTGCGTCCACAAATAGAACAAGGGGAAACATCGAGTGAGATCTCGCCAAGGTCCTTAGTTGCTTCCTCATAAAAATTCCTGTATGCATTATCATGGATATTTTCACTTTGATCAAGTTCATTCTCTGGTGGGGAAGGTTCTTTTTTCACTGGTTGTTTGTGGGATTTGGGTGCCTTTTTCGAAATTATTTTCTTGGCCGGTTTAGAATCCTCAGCATGATCATGTTGTTGGAGCAAGATGGCATGTTCTTCTAATTTGCGTTTTTCTGCCAACCATTTTTCATCGTCTTCTTTTTGTTGTTTCTCTTGTTCTTCTAGTTCTTTCTTCTGTTGCTTTAACCTTTCAAGCCTTGCTTGTTCATCTTGTATCTTATTTAGAAGTTCATTTTCTCTTTGAGAAAGAGACAACTCAGTTTTCTGTTTGTGTTTTTCTAACCGTTCTGTTCTTTCACGGTCCTGCCCCATTTGCCATTTTTGGAAGTCTGTCAATTTTCTATTATTGACATTATCCAGGGGTTGATTTGCAGAAATATTCAATTTTTGCTTGCTAAGTTGCTTTTGCCTCAGTGCCTTAGCTTTTAATTTGCTTAAATTTGGAGTTAGACTGCTATAATCTGTAAGGGTGCTTTGTGTTTCATCATAATCGCTTGCAGATTCTTCACCACTTGGGGGTGGTAGTGGAACCTTTGATCGTTCAGCATTTGATTTTCTTTGAATAGGAGGTACAGGCATGAATGGGCCAGACGGCTCAAAATCTTCACCATCATCTTGCAACAAAAAAGAATGAGTTTCATATCTTTTGTTAGGAGTTGGTGGTTTTCTTGTCACATTTGAACCACCCTTGCTGACAGGGGGGAGTGGGTCTTGTTTATCAATACCCTTTGTCCTTTTCCGTACATTTACACCAATGTTCCTTGCCAGAGTCCTTTTTGAGTATTTTGATGGCAATGCTTTTTGTGGTGATGGAGGTTCATGTTTCAAACTAATTCGCTTCCCAGCGGACAACTTTGTTGTTGAAAGTTGTTCACTGTTAAACATGCCGTGGGATAGCGTGTCCTGTTTTTGCTCCTTTACCATTTTGAAATGTGATTCAATTGGGGGTAGCAATTCAGGATTTTTCTGTCCTTGTCTTGTAGCCTCCATTGCCCTTCTCTCGGCAAAGAATTCTCGGACCATCCCTCCACCATTACTTCCTTGTTTGAGACTGTTTTCCTGCTGAATAACTTGTAATTTATTGATCTTCTCTTCTCTTTCAAGTTGAAGTTTCTTGCTGTAATCACTTCTGAGCAATTCAAGACGTGATAACCTCTTTTTAGGGGAACTTCTATTGTGGTTCATGTTGTTCACTTGAGAAAAATTAGTTGAAACTGACATAGTATCAGGGATATGAGATGAAGGCTCTACATTGCTGTTGTACTGATGCAGTGAACGTGTTGGTGAGCTGTCATATAGGATCTGTGCCATGAAGCTTGCCACTTAATCTGTGGTAGATTAATGTTTCAAATAAATGTCAGGAGCTTGAACAACTTGTGAAATAAATAAAATTAACTTAAGATAATTATTATTTTTAATTACAACTTAAGCAATTTCCTGAGCCTCACTAAAAACGGGTTAGACCATTGAAATTATGTAAAAAAAATTGTAGCTGTGGTAACTGATCGCATCAGAGGTACAGTACCATTTGACTGAAGTTTAGAGAAAGTTGTAAACCTCTGAACAGTATTTAAGGTGATCATCATATAAAAAAATTATTATTTTGATTGCAATCTTATCAGTGAAGTGTTTATGATGCTAAAATAATTTGGTGTTGTTATCAGCATCGTGGAGTTTTGAAAGATTTTGAATTCAGTTCAGGCATTGAATAAACCTGAATAAAGCAAGTCGTGTTAATTAGTGCAGACTGGTTGGTGCACGTTTGGTCAAGCACATATACTTGGAATTTAGAGTGCCTTTTTCCCATTTTACAAAGTTTAGATTTGTTGAATTAATTTTACCAAATGATGTGAAACCACAGAACTGCTTTCAAATGCCTCATCTGCATGGACAGCAGTTTTCTTCAAGAGATTTGAAAATTTGCAATTCCCTTAAAAAAATTGCTGTTGTCATGTAAACAAAGTGGGTGCTTGACACCCACATCACTCAAGCGGAATCAATTTCACCAAATAACCAATTACAGAAAATAATAAGGACATTGTGAAGTGTCCCTGCAGTGATTATTTGCAAATACGCTCCATGCTCAAATAATCTCAACAAAATAATAAACACGGAGATCGATTGTGCTTTGATGCAAAAAGATATAGTGGAAAATGATTTTATCAGGGATGGTTTTATTTCTTGCATGTATGCAGTAATTAGTTTATGGGTGAGGGTGTGTACTGTGTACGTGCTTCAAATCAGGTTTTAAATGTCACAGATCAATGAATCTATAAATATTATATTGAGCCGCATCAAAATGCTATTTAATTCATTGGCAGCCGTAAATAAAACCACGAGTTTTCAACACTGATGCCGAATCAGTGTGGATATCGCATACATTCACTGAATCTAGAATGCCCTGGTTCGTATCGAAACTCGAATAAACAAAAATATCAAGGACCCATTATGTTTACGGTTTGCATGCGACATTTCGGTGAATCTTCGGCCTGATTCGTGATTTTTCAAACGATCTTTTTTTTGGTCAAATCGTATATTAAAGGTTGATTGCAGACATTGCATGGTTTAGAGGCTTTAGTATTAGAGCGAATTGCATGAAGGCAAATCGACCATCACTACCATTTTTTACTATGAGTAAAGCTGTATTGGATCACTATCTACCCGAGAGGGCCACGGCGAAAGTCACGAAACTGATTCCCTGTACTCTTCTGAAAACGAGCAAAACGTAAACATATACTCACCTCGAAGCACAAAGCGTGTTCTCTTTCGGTTGTTTCAAAGAATTTAACGAATCTCTACGTCGATTTGATGGTAACTACTCTTATTCTTTCATCTTCAGTAAATTATTTTTACACGTGATTGGCGTTGCTATGTAAATAATATTTTCGTTGCTAATAATAATTTTCGGTGTCTTCCGTTTCCAAGCAACGTGCCCAATTTAAACCCAGTCTTCGCTCGTGTAGCACATCCAATATGGCGACCCCATCACCAAAAAAGTTAAAATCACCAAAAACTCCCAAAACGCCCTCTACAAAAGAGAAAAATTCACAGATAACATCTCCGAGGTCATCTCCCAGCAGAAATTTGTCAGATGTTGCTAAAAGGTTGAGAGATTGTTGTGCAAACTGGCACGAACACGTGCATAAATGGTCGAAATTGAACGAACTGGGAACATCCGTAGCAAACAAATTGGTCAATTTACAGCTTCAAAAAGAGTATGTAATAGTCAGTTGTTTTCCTATTTGAGCTGCCTGTGTATTTTAATACATCTATAATTGGATTGTGATCCATGCTATCGAGCCGAATAGAAGTTTACAATTTTAAATTTAAAATAGATACCATGCAGTACAGAACACCGAACTTGCTATTTCAAACGACCAAGAATCTGTCTTTAAACTTCAAGAGGATACTACAAAGGCTTCGCAAGAACTGTCAAGAATTTCTGGTTCTCTGGTATGGGCAGTTTATTTGCATTTTTTGCTAAGCTTGCTTCTCCTTTCTGAGCACAGTAAATGGAGATGAACTGCACGATGGTCCACTGTACCAACTAGTGAACTAATGCAAATCCTGCACTGTAATTGGCTACGCTATCCCAGGGGGTACTCGCATTATATGTGACTGGGAGATTTTTTGGGTTGAAAATTTACACGCTCAGTATTTTTTGGGTTAAGAGATCTGTCAGGTATTTTTTTTTTAGTTTTCAAAAAATACGCGTATTTTTGGGGGTTACATCTCCGATCTCATTACCTTATTGATGGAAAAGCATGCATCAGAAGAGTCTGTTTGATTGAATAAATCCGTATTGAAGTGTTTAAGTCTCGTACTTTTTGGGTTAGGAAATTTTGATGCCAGGTATTTTTTGGGTCTAAAATTTCAGGCTCGTGTATTTTTTGGGTTTGCAATGTGAACCCCGCATCATGTACAATGCGAGTACTCCCCTGGGTACACTACTGGAGGACTATTAGTGGTAGTCCTTGAGTTGCAATCAAGCGTGACACTTTCAGTCAGTCATATTCCCAAATGAATGTTTCTTCAACTTGCATTTGCTAACCTTATTATTGCCTTTTCTGTCCGACTAGTTGGGCGATACTATACAATTAGACCCTTCCCCCTCAATGGCCATGGGTCAATAGCTCATTTGGCTTTGCCTCATGGGCTATTGACCTGTAGCCTAATTGTTGAATAGAGGGGGTAAGTTTCTAAAGAAACTGTGGTGCTGCGTCGGTGGGAAGTATAACAATATAATTTGGTTTTATCAACTGGGTTGATAATGTCAATTGGCCACCGTAAAGAGATTCAAGAGCTGACGTTTCGAGCGTTAGCCCTTCGTCGGCCCTTCGAGCGTTATCCCTTCGTCAGCTCTCAATCTCTTTACGGTGGCCAATTGACATTATCAACCCAGTTGATAAAACCAATTTCTCTCCCCCAACCAAAACCCTATTGTCATGCCCAGAACTGTTAGTCCCTTTGTTTAACGCATTACATGTATGTTGTTTTCTGACAACTGTTTAGGCTGATTTGCACACAAAAATGAAGGCTTTAGTACAGAACTTTGAAGCTATAAGAAACCTACAGGCTCTCCAAAGAAGCAGCTCAGAAAGCCCAATCTTTAACACCTGGACAATTGAGCAATTCTGTAAGTACATGTATTATTATTACTTCGTTTATGTTTATTAACAACTGCATCGCTAATTAAGTGGAGGTTGGGTGCCTGTGGTGTCCAGGGGCTTCCACTGTTGGCAGCTAGCCCCTAGACCAATTTCTGCTCCCATGGCTGGCAAGTCCCCACAACCCAGCCATGAGCCCCTACGCCAGCCATCCAGGCACCTGTCACACTGCCAAGCAGTGGAAAATAGGGACGGGAGGGGAGGGAAGACAGCTGAAATGCCCAGCACAAGATGGCTGATGAAGCTGCACGATGAACGCTGCTGTGTGACTGAATGAACCATGTGAGCCTGTGAGATCAGGATGTAGACCGCTGACCACTAGACAATGACCGCTGACCGCTAACCACTACCCCTCTTTGTTGTTAACTTCATCAAATTAACTGCATCAAATTATTACTAAATAAACATTTATATTGTTTAATTTATACTAACTTGCCTTCACAAAGGAAGGCATTATGGGGGTGTTCTCCTTATGACGGAAAAAAATTCCCAATAATGTATTAAATGCTATGTTAACCAATGACAGATCGTCGCAGTTATGTACTTAACTTGACTGTACAGTTCTGATCATAATGAGTATTTGAATGAAGTATGGTTCTTTTAGACATATTTGCATGTGCCTTTGGTTTAAATTTAATATTTATCTCTGAAATCTCCCAAACGGGGTGTATTAACATGGTGTAGTCAAATGCTGTTAGGTCTGTTGACGAATTGACAATGTCTGTTAATTAAAATGTAACTATTTTCTATCTTTTGGGAAATTTCCAGGTGAAGCATCACAAAGACTTTTAGATTCATTTACCAACGAACTTTGTTTAAAGGAGAAGTTAGTAATGGAATTTACTCACTGTAGGAACAGAGATGAACTGATGGTGTATTTGTCGCTGTGGCTTCACGAGCCACTCTTGGACAGTGATAATAACATTCTCTTAGAAAGCATGTTGATTGAAGCTGAGTTGAGATGACATCAGTACAGCCATACAATGGGAATTGGTTTAAACATGAACTGTCCAGTGACAGCTAGCTCAGTTGGTAGTTAATGGATGACTGTAATAACGAAGCGCATGCATGAAGTAAAAAAATTGAATGCAAGTTATTTGACCCCCCTTGAGCTATGGACTCAGACAACATCACTGCGTTTTGAGAGAAATAGAGGGAGTGAAGGCAAAGTTTTTGTTTTAGGAAATTATACCAGTTTGGTGCTTGAAATCTTCAAAATTGTCTGCGATTCTGGTTTGTCTGAGTCACGACATCACTTTACACGCTTTGCTATAGTGCAAGCAGATGTTTAGCTAGCTGGTTTTAGTTTGCCTTAGTGAATTGAGTTGTGCTGCTTGTTAACCATCCCTCGGCTTCCCAACTGGACAACTAATCATCATAAAAAAAGAAACAAAAAAAACAGGAAGGTGGAAAAAACCCTAATCAAAAGGTCGAAACTACTTCAATTTGGAGGGTTGTAACTTCTAGGGGTGAAGGGCACTACTTCCTGTACAATATGAAGGATCACTGCTTTGGTGGAGGAACGTTATGTCAAAGACTAATAAACCACACATGATTTATCATGTTCCAAGTTTGAAAGGTTTCAGTTATAGTCATAAAAACTGCCAGTCTGAGATTATTCTGATACTTTAATGCTTTTGTAAGGGCTATGTATAAGAATGGCCAAAAGTCTTCTAGTGACCACGGGATAGATTAATAAATATCCTTTCATTTCACACGTTTTGCTCAAAAGTTTCCCTCCTTTTCTACTGACAGAAGTCCTCATTTACTAGGGGATAGACCTGTTTGGCTAACGTGTTTACCTCCTTGTTGCCACCCAATTCAGATCATGTGATGATTCATTTGGAGGTTACAATTGTAAATGTTCGTACATACTTGCATGCAATCAGTTGTGTATGACAAATTGCAAAATTGTAACCTCCCAAATGAATCATCACGTGACCTGAATTGGGTGGCATGTAAACATTTTATTTTTCCAATACGCCATTACCCGGGCATTATTTTGCCAGTACCTATTTTTAACACCTAGATGGATAGATCTGCCTTGATTGGGATCGCCACCTTGTCGTGGTGAGGCGGCTTGCGTGCTCCAGTGACCCCTAGAGCTATGTTGGCTGGAGTCTTGTACTCCTGGCAGGGACACCCATGCCAAACAGGTCAAAGGGTAGGGGCCAGACAAAGAGTGATCCCACTGGCCCTCCAGGTTGGGGGTTGGGCAGAGGGCTGATAACCCTCTCCCGTAAAAAAAACAATTATTACAGAAACCAAAGGCCCTATGTGCCACGAGGCACGAAAAGGATATATGATGAGATGGATAGATAAAGTGGCTGACTGACTGCTGAACTTTTGCTTAGGTCAAAGGTGGTTATCTTAATATGGTGGCCATTTGGCAGGGTTCAACAGCAATTAATGTGGCACAATGTGTGCCTTAAATACTGCACTTTTCAATAACATGCAAACTTTTAAGTTCAAAGTCTAACCAACGATTACATTTTTTTGCTGCCAGCAATTATGGTGACAGTCAATGAACCTTGAAAATCAGGAACAAACAAAATGGATCGAAATCTACCAATCACAACTAACAGATGCGACCTTTTGACCCTGTTGAAGTGAACTTCTGTTTCCCAACAGGTCCACTTGATGATTGACGGCAGGTAAAAATGTAACCGTCAACATGAGCAGAGTTGCGTGTTATTGAAAGGTGCTATAAACCTATGCACATTATATGACTGCTAGCCAAAAAAGATGTCAAGATCTATTCCTTCTGTTCATTTTGGCCTTCTTTGTCGTTTTCTTTTATACTCTGAGAAGTGCCAGAAGTGGGTGATGCCCCAGCTCTTTGAAGTAAACTTGATCCCAAAGTGCGTGGACTGCCTCCACTTAGAAGTCGGCTTGACAATGAGCTGCTTATACTACTGAGGGTGCTTGTAATGCCACTTGTCTGACGACGAGACAGCACAGGCCTTTCAAGTGGTGTATCTAAAATGGGAATATTGTCAACAGCCTGCACTTCACAGGATGCCCAGTCTGGTATCTTGTTATCTTGTGTGTATCTCTCTTTAGTTACAGAGCGGTCTGCCAGAACTTCTAGAGCACCAAATATTGCTCCTGCAAGTACAGTGCTACAATAAGGATTTGGAAATGGAGGGGCAAATGGTTGGCACCCAAGGGCTGCATTGCCATATTGTGGCAATGTATATATTGTATAACAAAATAATATGAACAGAATATAACTACACCCCTTCAATTTTGATATCAAGGTTCCACTTTTACCTACACTGTTACAAAGATCGAAAATTATCCACTGCATAAAGTTTCCCATATCGAAATTCAAAAATGACATACCTCCAAGCCATGATGCACAATTTGGACTGACAGGGGTCTGGTGCATTTTAATGGTTTTTATAAACAAGTTTTCCTTGTAGCGTGGTGACTGGAGTAAACAATAAATCTCTTGCAAAAGACGATGCCTAAACCAAATAAAACACAAAACGACTTATCACGCATAATAAAACCTCTTTCCCCTGTAATTCCCCTGCTTATTATTAAGGCTGGTTCACACTTTGACATGAACACAAGCATAAGATGACGTACATGTATGTAAGCACAGTGCTTTATTGAATTTCTAATGAACATGATTGCACGATGGGAGTCATGTCAACCACCAACCCTTGTAATTGTGCTCAAAGTTGTGAATTAAATAAGCAAAATACACCAAGTAATAAGCATGAACAAAACCACAAGAAAAAGGAATTCAAAATTCTCGAGGACAAGCTTCCACACAGAACAGTGCTCACTATTAATGCTAAAAACATGCCTCAGTCAGCCTAGAGCACCGGGAACAGATGTTTTACATGCCCTGTGGGGGATTGGGTGCTGGAAGTATTTGTTCACCAACGATAAACCATCAAGGTCCAGAGTAGGCTCGATTTCCGCTGCTCTCTCGAGTCCGGTCTTCGCTCCTCCTCCTCTGGGCTCCAGTTCTCGAACAGCGGCTGGTAATTGAGCCTAGGTCCAGAGCTGTCACCTTTTTCTTTTTACAAGGTCGCAGAAATATACCTCCAGTGCCCAATTTCCGCGTAACATGTAAAAGGTCCCTTCTGGTCCATGTGCATGTCGGAACACAACTGATTGCAACTGAGAATGCTGGCGCTCTTTGTTGTTATCTCCAGAGAATTGCAGTTAATTGCAGATTAAAATTTTACAAGTTACTGGAACTTACTTAAATCCTGGTGTCATCACTGTTCCTCCAATAAGAACTATGTTTTCTGCTAAAGGTTTTCTTGTGTCAATAGGACACTACAAACATAAGTTCGCATAGAAAAGTTATATTATTCAGCACTTGAAAATTAATTTATTATCGCAAGAACATGTTTTAAAATTGCTTCAGACATTTTAATACCTTAAGTATAGAATCCAGTACACATGTTGCAATAGATTTTTCTTCATCATCACCATCAAACAGAATGTCAAATGTCTGTTCTCTACAAATAAGAAAAATCAAAATATAATGTCAGGGGCGGATCTAGTGGGAGGGTGCAGGGGCTGCGCACCCCTCCTGATGGATGACCTGCGGATTTCTAATACAGCTAGTATTTTGCTTGTCACCCATCAGTTACGTCATTCCTTAGTGGTGCACCCCTCCTGAAAAAAATCCTCGATCTGCCCCTGGATGAAGTCTAGAATAATATTATATTATAATTGTCCTTATTCTTTAAAATACAATTTTTAGCACATTTGTTATGCCATGTCTTTTCTGTAAGTTACTCATTGAGATTATTTTTAGAGGGGATAAGTTTCTAAAGAAAAGTCTATGGTGCTGCGTCGGTGGGAAGTATAACTATAATTTGGTTTTATCAACTGGGTTGATGATGTGAATTGGCCACTGTGAAGAGATTCAAGAGCGTTAGCCCTTCGTCGAAACGTCAGCTCTTGAATCTCTTTATGGTGGCCAATTCACATTATTAACCCAGTTGATAAAACCAAATTATGAGATTATTTTTACCTGATTTGACCTTCAATCCTGAGTATTCTTCCACCGTCCAGTGGATAATCAACCTTTGGCACCTGTGATGCTGGGCGTGGTTCTCCTTCAGGTCCACTGAACTTTGGTGCCACAAAGCAAGTGCGGACTAAAGAGCACAAATAACAGCAATCATAAGATCACACATGATGGTATGGAAATCTTGATTGGGGGATATAGTGACATAATGTATTACAATTTATTAAACCTGTGCTACACAGACAGTGATAGAGAATCTAAAATGATTTCAAGCTAGGAATTGAACAGTTGGTCAACATTTTCCATTCATAGCAGTAAACCAGTTGAAAAGAGTGCTGTGTAAATGGTATTTACTAGATGGTGTCAGCAAACTACAGTAACTGAAAATTACTGTTCCATTTGCTTTTATAGGCAAATTTTCTAGGATTTTTAATGGTTAGGGCCCCACCTCCAGTTACGCCACATCTCACTGGCAGAAAGAGATGCGAGATGTTTCTTGAAAACATACAACTTGACAGTTTACCTTTTATGTCCTCCAGAGTTTCTGTTTCAACACAATCTGAAAATTAGTAAATAAAAATCACTTGTTTTAAAACAACAACAAAGACCTATTGTTAAGAAAAAAAATTAACTCAGTTAAATATTCGTGACAGATTAAGAAAAACCATGCGTGAAAGATAACAGTGCATGCACCTCACTTTGCAATACTACTGACTTACTGCACACTGACAAGTTGAAATTTTAAATCACCAGTTTACTCACTCATAACAGATGACAAAGGTTTTATTCCAGTTTCTATTTGAACAAGACTTCTTTCCATCAGCTGCTGTTCTAGGTGCCTAAAATAAAACATCATCAAATGTTAATCATTACTAAATGTCACCCTCCTCTACCAAAAAAGCAAAAGCCCAAACTTCAACGGAGGTGTTTTTCTTTCACTTAAAAAAAATAAATGAATATTTCTGCTCTTATAAATAATTGGAGGCAGCACTTGATCATTCTGAAAGTACATGTAAATACTGTATGATGATCCCAAAAAACGTTTAAGGTTGCTGTAAATTAAATAATTTATGGAGAAAAATCTTATCTTACTTGTGAATGGCTTGTGATCCAAGAGGGATTGTTTCAACTGCTTTGAGAATAGCAGTCCCTTCATAGATGTGATGTCAGAAGCAACAAAAGGTCAAGAAAATATTTACTGCTAACTTCAATCTATATCATTCTATGTTTACAGTCATACTTTCACATTCAAATGAGTTTATAAATGTCTTGCAAATTCAGTTTCCAAAAGGCATGGGAGTCTAAATTTAAATTGAGCAAGCTGGACTCTGTATATCATTATCTCTGTGTTGTTTTCTTGGGAAAGACACTAACTCTCATGCATAGTACCTCTCTCCACCCAGGTGTGAAATGGAGTATGGCAAGTTCAATGCTGGTGTAATGGCAACCCTGTGATAACCATCATCCTGTCCAGGGAAGGATGAGGGAGTGGAAATACCCGGTACTTCTATAAGCCTGGTTCACACTTGAGAGGTACATATTGTTGTAAATAAAGGCATAACATGACATATGCAAGCAAAGTCCTAAGTCCTGATAACATAACATGATAGGAGTCGCATCAACCTCATCAACTACTATCAGGTAATTCTTGGGTTTGTGCTTATTTCATGTCAATTCACATAATGAAAAAATAGTATAACACATGAAATAGGCATAAGCAAAAGTAAAAAAAAATTTACATATTCTTGTGATTATTTCACCTTGGTGCACTGCACTAGTGCTTTGACCATTTGGCCTTATGCAGATGCAGTTATCCTTTGCATAATAAGCCCTTTATTATGGTTCCTGCATAATATTGATCAATCTATTCAAGGAGACACACTCTGATGATGTCAAGCTTTTTATACTTTGTTTCTTTATTAGATAAAACAGATAAATTCCATGTTGCCGTGGGTCTGTTCAGTAATAGATAACAGAAGACATCAAAATGCGGTAAGAGCATCAGTGACACACTCATTATTGTCTTGTATGCCACTTTTTTGCTCTTACCACATTTTGACGTCATCAGTGATCCATTACTGAACAGACAGACGACAACATGGAATCCATTTGTTAATTTCTAGATAACAACAAAATACCGGCAATACAAAATAATGAAATTTATAGCTTTCTTTGTTATAAAGGATATTGGCAAGACAACTGTCTCTGTGAAGCCACAGTCCAGGACTAGCCCTGAAGGTACTCCAAGGGTAAAGAGTGCTAAAAGGTGATGTGGTGCAAATAAAACGGACAGAACCTAAAGAATACAGAAAAATATGAACAAAAATATTAATGGTGATACAGTGAGAGGTTTGTTGGGCTAATGATTAGTGCAACGAGGAGTACATAAAATTAATTTTAATTAGTTCCTAAAGAAACTGGTCCTGCATCAATGGGCAAGGCAAGAATAGAACTTGATTAGAACTTAAAAATTAAATAATATGAACATCAACAAGGGCCAAAGCATGAAATTTCAGCTATGCCAAATCCATCACGACTACTGTGGTTTAAATAACTACTGTACCTTAACCAACTTCTAGTAGAATCCTGCAGGCCTTACATTCACCTCTTTAATATGACCACCTTGTTATTATCATGGCCACTTTTTTCTGTCCCAGGGAAAAGACCATGGATGCATTTCCTTGAAGAACACCCTCTAACTGCCTCCAACCATTAAAATGGCCAATGGCCACATTTTGTATTTCCAAGAAGCAAAACCATGAGAGGTTTGGAACTTTGTTTTGAGAAGTCTATTAACCATCATTATTATTACTATTGTTATTATTATTATTACTATTATAATTATTATTATTATTATTATTATTATTATTATTATTATTATTCACTGATTTAAAATTGTATCATGCTAGATCTATATTCCAAATGTTTATTAAATAAAAGAACAGTTAGTTTAAAACTATAATTGCAGTGTGTACCTTTTTAAGATGTCACTTAGAATAGAGCAACCATGAAATTTGACCCTGCCCCATTAATACAGCCACCCTGTAAATAGGATAACATTTTCATAGCCCGTTGGTGAGTGTAGTATAGGGTTACACTGTAAGTACTAATTAAAGAAGTTCGAGTTAGAATTTTCAATTGAAGTTTAAGTTGGAATTTTCAGTTTGGGTTAAAGTAGAATGTTGGGCAGAGTCAAATTTCTCTTCAAAAAGCAAAAAGAACTTGAAATTGATGTGTTCGGTTTTTAAATTTTATTGATTAAGAACCATCATGATTGTTTGTATTTAATGTTATTGGTTCGTTTAAAACGGAAAATGTCACTGCAATAGTAACTTTAACTTAATATTAATATTTCTTTTTTAACACATGAGGCCGTCCTATTACTTTGTTACCTCAAAGTGCTTGAAAAGGACTTTGGCAATGGTGTTCCTCCAAAGAGTAGAACTAAGGACTGACTCACAGATAACAACTCGCCTGTCGCGTGGGTTAACGAGAAGGTACCTGATGTGGGCAAGAGTAAAAGAGTTCTGTGAACAAGTATTTAGATCTCAAGCAACACACTGTCGCACTATCAGACCATAATACAGACCGCAACCTTAAAATAAAACCCTGACTTTTTCCAACTCTGGCAAGAATCTTACAATTTTCATGACAAGTTCTGAGTTTTTTTTTCTACCCTGTCAGTTTCTACAGTGTCTGTAAAAGTCTGAATAAAAGCCTAGTCCATCACAGAGTTACCCCCCATCAGTAGATTTACTACAGTAGTACCCATTTATATACCTGGGCAAAGGGAGTAACTTAAGGTTTCTAGCCCAAGAAAACAATAGCCAGGAATTGGACCCAGACAACCTGATCTGGAGTCAAGCGCACTAACCATTAGGCCAACACTCCTCCCACAATGAAGTGTCTATACTACAGTACAATGTGAATGTATTTTATTTGTATGTTCAATTTACCTACATGTATTTAATACAATTCTTGGTTTTCATGTGACGTCATAAAATTCTGAAATCAAATTTCGCTTGGCCTGCTAAATTTCCGTTGCCACCAGGAATAAGGCTAACTAAAAATAAGTCTTTTCACAGCTCCATAGTACCTTTCGTTTTGAAAACAGAGCATCTTGAATATTTGAGTTCTCGGCCGTATGTGGCATCAACCCGAGAACCGAACCTGAAACTTGGAGAAATTTTTTATTTATTTATCATCTACACTCGCTGAAATTCTAAGCTTCTGTAGTTGAATTGGTTTGAATTTAGTTTTTGATAGCGTGACAGTGAAAACCACCAATACTATTTTTTTAATTTATAACTTACCGAAAATATACTTGATGAAGAAAGTCTCTCAGGATGGCATATAATTCATCAGGCCTTCTGTCTTGTTCATTGGTGATAACATTTACTGTTTCAGTCTACATATGGATGAAACAGCAAAACATTGTCAAACAATATACTTTAGAAGTCCCAAAACAATCGAAAATACAATGCATCCAGCTGGTATTAGGAACTTTAACCATTAGCAACATTTAATTGATACTTAAGAAATAGAAAACGTGTACTTTGTGTTTCTATCGAGTTATAGAAACACTCGTGAAAGTTTGGGAGAACTCGAAAAAGCAGTGGAAACACTTGCCTACGACTTGTGTTCCCACAGCATTTCTCGTTCTTCCAAACTTCCATGCGTGTTTCTATAACTCGATAGAAACACGGTACATGTTTTCTACTTCTTTTAGAAAACACCGCGACGAGAGAAAGCAAAACATCTTGCTAACTTTGATTATCAAAATGTAAATTCTCTTTGCTCACGCCATCATTACGTCAACAGCTCGTGCTAGTTCTGTGTCTCCATCGAGTTATAGAAACATAATTTTTAACCAATCAGCACGCATATTTTCTTAGGACAGTTTTCTAAATGTACATATCAGATTACCGGTACTCATAATTTTTATCATTACAGTACCTCTCCATTTATCGTGTGTGTAATGACACTGCGAATGATGTGACGAGGGCTTGTCTCTGAAGCAAAACCACATCTGAATAAAAAAGGGCAATGCAACAAAAAATTGAAGATACATTTACAACAAATATAGGATTTTAGATGATCTTTTATGTAGTAATGCAAAAATGAATAGGTCACCATCAAATAAGAATTGATCAATGAATTAATATTAGACTAGGGTAAGTTTCTTTGCCAAGATACAGTTGGGTGAACATCTCAGTCATTTTTGTATGCTACACCTCTCTCCTCCGCAGAGGGGAATAGGGAGAGGTGAAGAGAAAGCGCGTGGAGGCTGGGAAGGGAATTCAGAGTTTGCGGTGAATGCTGGGAAGGACGAAAACGTGCCCCGCGCTCCCGGATTTTTAATTCTCCCCTTCTCCCCCTCCCCGGAGACTCTGCGGAGGAGAGAGATGCTACACTGTGAGAGAATTTAATCTCCAGTATCCTACCACATTGCAACCATTAGGATTGTCCAATAAACCTTTATCATTATTAATCAATTTATAGTATACAAAAACCTCATGGTGATAATAATGTAATCTGCTGCTGTAATTAATCAGAAAGTGTGATTACTGTTACTAAGCTCAATTGTGTGCAGATCAAACGGTGGGTGTGTTTCTTAAGACAGGATAAATTTGACAAACGCATGCATTTAAATCTGAATTGTGTTCACACAGTCTAATAATGCGATATTGACATCTGGCATTACTTTGATGCCAGGTATTACCTTGACTATTATTGAGGCCAAATTACATGACTTTGTAGGCATATAAATTATAAAAAAAATATTTTTAACCCTAGATGTCTCAGACTTTGGAATTGTGTATTTCAAAAGGTAAATGTTGTGGTTCAGTTTTATCCTTGGTACAATTTGGTATTCAGTTCCTTTTCTCTGGTGTATAGAAATAGAATATTCCTGACTTATGATTGGTTTACAGGTCATGGGAAATCAACTCTTATAATTCATCAAATATTTTTTCCTGCACGCCATTGGCCTAAACATGTCACATGATGCTGAAACTTACATTTTCCTCGAGCTTCGCATTAGGAAAACTGTTAGCGTCTCAGAACACTTAGAGCACACTTGTTAGCGAACATATCCGAGGATTTTTCTGTGCCAAATGGAAGCTATTGTTTATATATATATACAGGTATATATTTCATCATCATCATCATCATTTTATTTCTGTCAATAGTTATAAATTAAAGAAATACACGACCCGCAGATGGACCACAAATATGGTAGGAGTACGCCTCAGTGAGAACAGTTGGAGAACTAAAATATTGCAATTCTATGGGTGCTTTAATAAAATAATTATTCCACTTGCTCCCATTGGATAAGAGATAGTTACAGCCAAATTATGGTGCTTTCTATCATCTGATATCAAATGCATGCTCATGAAATAATTGTCAAATAATAAAAGGGAAAATACCAAACTGTAGCAAGGGTAAAACTGAACAACAACCTAAACTTTATAACTAAAAACATGAACATTTTTCACCTCACCAGGCAAAGGTGAGGCGTTTGCACCGAGCTGAGATTTTCTGTTCAAATGCCCTGCCCCAGGGCATTGTTGGATGGTCAAGAGTCACTGAAAGTCAATAAAATGTTGCTAGAAATTCCACTATGAGACGAACACTTCCAGTCAAATGCCCCATCTATGCCCAGACTCCCCCGGGCTTTACTCTGATAGGTGCATTGATCACTGTACTGCAGAATACCCTGCCACTTATTTGCATGTCATTGAATAAGAATAGCATCTATTGTGTTCTGCTTCGTTCTTCAAAGAACGCCGACCAACGAAAACAATGGTGGTACAGAGTGGCGGGGTATTCAGCAAGAAATCCAAAAAAACTGTAATAAAGCTTTTTACCCTTCAACCTACCCTATGGATAGGGTAATACTTATATAAATGAAAGCGTTTCAGATTTGATTATAAAGGGGAATAGTGGTGTCTGATATTTCCATTACTACATCTAAGAACGCACGTATGTAACGCCATAAAAACCCTTCTCACTTTGTGAAGGCCGCTCCAATGTCTATAATAACAGCGTGTTTCTCACCCCCAAGTCCAATAACGTCAAACAAAGGCATTATACCTCTGTCATTTCACAGGAAAGTTAAAAAACACATTCAAAGATCTGCAGAGAAAGGTTCAAGAAAGGTGCTTCTTTTCCTGGAAACGAGGGCATCCGAATGACCGCAAACATATTAATCAGCGGTTTTGCATGAAAATCTTACTTACTTCCGGCTGTCCCAGGCTTCCACTTCCCACGATTCGATAGCTTCCGGTTGCGACCCTTCTTTCCCAACTTCCCCGCTTCTACGCGACCCGCTTTCCTTCAAAATGTCGGGAGAGGCAGAAAATTGCGATGTTGTGGTTGTCGGTTCTTGCATGACAGACCTCGTGAGGTTGGCTTAGCAACAACTTTAGCATCTTCCTGCATGGCCGCGCAAAGTTGTGTTGTTTAACTGTTTTCGTTTTGCTTCCCTTTGCAGCTTCGTTCCACGGCTACCCAAACCGGGCGAAACCATTCATGGCGACAAGTTTGTAATGGGCTTCGGCGGAAAAGGAGCAAATCAGTGCGTAATGGCAGCTCGACTGGGAGCTAAGACGGCAATGGTTGCTAAAGTGAGTACTACTGTATGCAAACGAAATGAGATAGTGATATGCGTTTCTTTTTAATACATGGAATATACAAGCGTGCTTAATTTATACACAGATCGACTTTTTACCGGCAGGCCGGCAGGCAACTTACAGCAAATGCCTTCACTTCCACATCACATGTGTTTGTTCTCCTCTCGCGGTGGCTTATAATTTCACGCTTTGAATTGCTCTATCTCGTATGCTATATAGGAGCAAATGCAAAAATATTAATATCGGAAATTGTACAGAACATAATGTTCCTACTCAGTGGGCATTTGTTGCGCGCACCGTCTAATTAAAAAGAACTCATGACCGATCGAGCCCATTATCACTTCGATGATGTTGGCTAGTTTGACTAATGCAGATTGAATGAAGGTATACGATTTCTGCTTCATTTTGCGGTTTTATTTTACGAAACTGTTAAGCATGGTAAATTGCTCAAGAATTTCTGAAGTATGGTGTTATTCAAATAGAAAGATTGGTACAGTACGGGACAATACCGGACGCGATGTGCATTCAGTCATTTAATTTTAATCCATTCAAGACAAATGGAATAGCGAAGTGCTACTTAAAATAAAAGTCTAATGGCGAGAAATAGAGGGACGTGCTATTTCTTACAACAAATTTTTTGATAGCAGACTGGTAGTCGACACTCCAATTTTTTAATTACACAGCTTCAAGCGAACACGTGAAAATCGATTAATTCTTTACACCACCATTGAATTGCTCGGCACATAATTTCCTGTGTTCTGTTGTCAAGAAACCCTGCATGTTCATCTGGAAAATAATGGATTCCCTTTCAGTTGGCCGAAGTGATCAATCTTCTGTTCAACACTGTTTTGATGTTATTATTTTATTGGAGAATGTCAATCCCTAAATCCGTTTTAATGGGTTCATTGAAGTTCATTTTCATTGAAATGCAAATTTAATTTCCTCCCCTTCATCCAAGCGAGCAGTTGTTGCCAGACAGACGCGGGAAAGATAAATATGGCTTGCTCTTTTTATAAACATACGTCCGTTTTTGGGATGTTAATTGTTAGCATTCAGTGATTGTGTGGCCAGTTGAGTGACAGTAAAATTGACAGAGGAATCACCAGGAATGTTTTTCTTTTATGGAGAAAATACGCAGATTGTTTGACAGCTCAAAAGTTATTTTTGCTACATAACAAAATATGTGACAAATATTTGGAGATTTTAAGAATGAGTCTGTTTTAAGTATTTGACTGTATTACTTGCCTGAAGTAAATAGTTTTTCTAATATTCTTTGGAAATGTTTGATTTTCTAGTCCTTGTAGTATTTTACTCTGAGAACTGTAATTCGATACTGTGTTGATGGCGGGTAATAGGGATTAACATTAATGTCTGCTGGCATGTTTAACATATTGTTCAAATCATTATCCACTTAAAATCTCAGACAAAAATAGTGTGAGATATATTCAATCTATCTGTGAAGTCCAAAGGAATTTTAGAGAAAATTAAGTCAAACTGTTGCTACATTGAATGTTAAATATTTACCTCAAACTTAGTGGAGAACATACTCAGTTTGTTTCAATATTTATCTTTCTGTTTGACAAAACAAAGTCTGTTATTATTTGGGTCATTTGTTTCTTTCTTTTGATTGGTTAGAGAGAAAGCAATTGAAAATCAGTTTACTTGTGTAAAGGGAACTAAATTCTGTACATAATGTGGCAATGTCTTGTAGGAAGACAACATTCTGTAAAAATGTCTTAATAATAATAATAATAATAATAATAATAATAATAATAATAATAATAATAATAACTTTATTTGAATGTCAATGTATTTAGCACCACTGTGCTAATTGGGACACTGTAAATACGTAAACAAATATTGTAAATGAAACAGAAAGTTCTTAAAAATCCCAATTGGCAGGAGGCAGACCAGTTGGCTATTTACAAAGCGTGGAGGAGTTGAATTCGGGGCCACCGAAGACAAATCCGTTTTAGTGGCAGGGAGAAGGACTCGAACCCGGGACCGCCTGATTACAAGTCCAGCGCCCTGACCACTAGGCCACGCTCGCCTCCCAAACTTGTAGGTAGATGACATTTTTTAGTATACACTAAAACCGTGATAGTGTTTTTGGCATGCTCTGATTGGCTATTCAAACATGAGATATCCTTTGCTATTTATCTCAGAGCAAATCATAAGCCTCTCGGTTCTCTACATAATTAACTGAGTTGAAATCTGTAATCATTTTTGAGCTGTATAATTACCTCGTCATTTAAGACCTGGATCATTGGATAATGTAATTCAAGAGTTTTCAATGGCTTATCCATCACTTGTGGTATCTGTCAGTGAGCAACTATAATCCATCAAATATTTTATTTTAATTGTTAAATGTACCCCAAGTGATATTCTCCAGGTTTTGAATTTTGAGACTGATTCTCGGCCAATCAGATTAAACGAAAAAGTTCTGAGTTTGTGCAGAATGGCCGGAAGTCTGTGAAATGTGGACTTCCAGGATCGGTCCTGACGAGAGTTTGTGTTCTTGGTGCTGACCAAAAGAAAAGCAGGCTCTGGGGACGAGATTGTATTATTGTTAATTAGGTCATCATGCAGGCCTCTCATGGGAACCTGAAAGCATACAAATATTGTTACAACAATCTGACCTACCTTCATTATTGTTATTGTGAAAGATTAATTAATCAACATGACACGAGCGTGGGACAAAGAAAAATTCTGAGTCCCCAACAGGAATCGAACCCATGACTTCCCGAACACCGGGCGGCCATTCTATCCACTGAGCTACGAGAACTCCTGGAGAGCTAGGTCATTTTTACTGAGTTCTTATGTGACACGCGTCCCACATACTGCATATAGGATCAGCAATGTCACTGTCATCATGAGTTATGGAAATGAGAGTGATGGCAAATTTCAAAAAGAAAAATTCCCATCACTCTCATTTCCACAACTCGTGATGATAGCGACATTCTGATCCTATGCAGTATGCGGGACGCGTGTCACATAAGAACTCCGTAAAAATGACCTAGCTCTCCAGGAGTTCTAGTAGCTCAGTGGATAGAGTGCCCGCCCGGTGTTCGGGAGGTCATGGGTTCGATTTCTGTTGGGGACTCAGAATTTTTCTTTGTCCCATGCTTGTGTCATGTTGATTAATTAATCTTTCACATTAAATTTACCGAGCTGAAAAACTTTGCCATCACTCTCATTTCCATTATTATTATTATTTTTAAATTAACTCCTGGTTCGGTTTTTTTTTTCTAGGTTGGTGATGATTCCTTTGGACAACGGTACATTGAAAATTTTAAACAAAATGGGGTTAACACAGGTATCAGATAGAACACATTGGATCAATTGAAATAAGATTCCTGTAAACAAAAAATTGTGACCCAATAAATTTGATTTTCATTTGATTGAAATATTTATATTTGATAGTATTAGCATGGTGAAATTAGCTGCTTCGTGGGCCTTGCGTTGACATAGCTGACCTATCCATGCTAATTTATCTTTTACAGATCATGTGGGTATCACTACGGAGGCTGCCACAGGGGTTGCTCCAATTTCAGTTAATTCAAATGGTAAACTGTAACTCAGATTGCAAGTCTACAGTATTACATAATGTTAAAAGCTGGAGGTTTATAAGGCTATTGCCGAACCTTGTATATATATATATTATTGTCTTGACAATATGTTATAAGAATTTAGAAACTTCCTGTAGCAGAAATTTGTTGGTCAGACACTTTATTCAATTCATGAATTCTTGTACTGTATATTTAGGAATGCATCATTCCGGTAATAAAGACTGACTCCGGGGCTTGTTACTAACTGTTTATGTTACTGGTCCAGTCCAGGCCAGTGAAATTTTTTTAAACAAGTTTTTTTAATTTTTTAAAAAAAATTATTAGTGAGCAGCACATAGCAACAGATCTTGTCAAAATTAAACATTGCACATTATGCAGGATTAATTAGTCATATCGTACACATAATTTTCTGTAGGTGTTTTTTGCTGTTCACACCCTAGTTGGAACGTGATTTGTACTCTTGACTATAGATTAGGTATGAAATAAGTTCCTTTTATCCATATTGTTCAAACTCCCTGTCAAAGTCTGTGTGATCAGATGAAATCGGCAGAGAATTAAAGCAAGTTGACAAGATCTGTTTCTGTGTGCTGCTCACTAGTACTTATTTAAAAAATTGTCAAATTCCCTGACGAAGTCTGTGTGATCAGACGAAACTGGTCAGAGAAAATCAAGCAAGGTGACAAGATCTGTTGCTGTGTGCTGCTTACTAGTAGTACTCATTTAAAAAAAGTGTCTTTTTTTAAGTTCTAACTGCGCCATAAAATCAGGGTCTAAACAATTATTTTTATCTGATAGCTGCTGGCTAACTGATTGGAATCTATTTCATTTGCAGGAGAGAATTCTATTGTCATTGTCAGTGGAGCAAATGACATTTTATCTGAAGAAGATATTAAAAATGCAAAACGTGCTATAACATCGGCATCAGTTTGTGTTTGTCAATTGGAAATAAATCCCGAGGTTACACATTACACTCTATCTGTTGCAAAGAAAGCTGGAGGTAAGTGTCAGGGGGAATCTCAAAATATTTTCCAGTAGAGCCTAACAAAAACTTGAATTCCAGCTTGTCCGTCAGGCCAGCAGCTGTTGAACACTTTGCATGCACAAGGCAGGTGCATGCTTGTGACATTTTGGTTATTTACTTGTACATATACCCTTGTCTTGTTGCCCACTCGACAAGTGGAAATGAACAATAATAATAATGATGATGATAATAATCTTATAATAATGACAATAATAATTAATATTTCTATCATGCAAATTCCTTGTGAATATGATCAAATTAAACAACATGTTAAGAATCCCAATTAGCGAGAGGCTGACCAGTTGGCTATTTACAAAGTGTGGTGGAGTTGAGTTCAGGACCACCGAAAACAAATCCAGATAGTGGCAGGGAGGAGGATTTGAACCCAGGAACTCCAAGTCCCACACCCTACCACTAGGCTACGCTGTCTCCACAAAAATGGTGCAAAAATCTTCTGGCAAGCTGTAAAAAGGCCTGTCTATTTTGTTTTTGACCGTCTAGAAACAATGTTTGTACTGTGATCATTTAGCATAGGAAATAATTCATATGTGATCTGCGGATGAAGATGAAAGTGAGAGATGATCTTCGCAGTGAACTTCCAATTTACAATTGAAACTTAAATTGGCGGGGAAGAATTGTTGTTTTAGGTGCTTCAATTTTTAATTCTTTACCTTTGAAAACTTTTAGGCAGATTCGCAGGAGGGTATTATAATTTAAAAGGGAGTCTCTACATGAGTTTTTTATACAGTGTAATTAACGTAGTTATCAGCAGCATAATTATGTTGGAGTTATTCTGACCTTCTTTAGAATTTTTATCTTTAAGTCATTGTGAGTTTTTTTTATTTTTCTTTTAAACAGGACCCAAATTGATTGAGATTACTTATTAATAATATAAACATGAAAAATTTGCCTGGAGAAAATGCTGGAAGATCTTATTGCAGAAAGGAAGCAAGCATTTGACATGGATTTGACATTTTATTTACTGATTGGCTGATGAAGATCAGCCGATAATGCTACAAACTGAAAGTTGTTCGTTTACAACATTTGCAATCATAATTCAGAATTGTTTAATTTGCACTCATGTGGTGTTAAACTTTTTTGCACTGGTGTTACACTTGAACTGCACTGCTCGCAGTTGAGTACTTTTTTTTCACGTATATTAAGGTAGAAATCAGGGATTAACACCAAGCAAGTCATTTTTCGTTGCAGTCTTTATGAGGCTCATATTGATTTCCTTTTCTTTACAGTACAAACAATATTCAACCCTGCTCCAGCTTTGTCGTGGTTGGATTATTTTTATTATAGACTTAGTGATGTATTTTGTGCCAATGAAAGTGAGGTAAGAATTATTTATTATAATAAATATTTACAGGATCTACCTTAATTTTGAAGTTTTATGTTGGCCATGAAAATGATAATGATCCACCCCAGCAGGTTTTCATGTGGGTCCTCTATCCAGGTTGAAATTTAGACATGTTGGTTTTTGAGGAGGGAGTAAAACCGGAGAACCTGGAGAAAAACCCTCGGAGCAAGGAGAGAACCAACAACAAACTCGACCCACATAATTATGGTACCAGGCCAGAATCGAACCCACGCCATATTGGTGGGAGGTGAGCACTCTCGCCACAGCACCACCCTCCCCCCTTTCCTTAAAGGGACGCCACGCCGAGTGTATCACTTCAAAAATGCAAGAGCCTAACAATGTGTTGACAACAATGGAAACCAACAAATAGTGGTTTTGTTAAAAACCACTATTAATACCAATGTACTGAAGCTATAAGTCTAGAGGAGTGACATCATCTTAACTTGAAATGTCAGGTCAGGCTGACTTTTTCAAGTTTGGCCCTTGTGGTTTCGAAAAATTGCTGGAAAATCGATTACGGTCCCCCCTTCCTTCAGCTACTAACTTGATATTCTAGGCACATTTTGTGTGCAAGAGAAAGTAATTACCAAGTCACAGTTTTAGTACCGTTTTACTAAAAAAAGAAGAAAAATAAGCCAGCCCAAGGTATTGTTTGGCCTGAAACTCTTGTGCACTCTCAACGCACTCTTATTGACTTTTGAACATGGTCAAATTTTTCATGAGAGTTCACATTTCTTTGGTCATGTTGATGATAGTCAACTGCCTCTCTTCACCCAGGTGTAGAAATCGGTAGCAGCAAATTTAATGCTGGGGGTAATCCTGCGTTGGACTAGCAACCCATCCAGGGGGGAGTAGAAATACTCCTGGTGACGTCATGCTAAGGAAACAGGGAAAAGCTCTGGCCAGGCTTGAATGCAGACTTTATATATATGTCAGCCTACGGAAGATGTATGTACTCATTAAAGTAATTCATGGTCGTGTTTCAGGCTGAACTTTTAACAGGTTTATCAGTAAAAACAATAGAAGATGCTGAAAAAGCTGTAATCATGATATTGGAGAGAGGGGCTGGTAAGGCTGTGATCACACTTGGAGGAAAAGGCTCTGTTATTGGGACCCAGGAAAACCGCATGCCGAAACACGTTCCAGTCACACCCGCTGAACCTGTTGATACAACAGTAAGTTACTTCAGACTGTCTCTTTGCAAGGGTGTGCTCCAAGAAAAATTACAAGGAGCCTGAAGGTTCCAGACTATGAGATCCAGGGAGCCCTTATGAAAAGTAAGTTTATCTGGTTGCTGAAAGGCAAAAGTTAGTCGCCCGAGGCACCTGGGCGCCCTTAGAGTACAGGCCTGCTTTGTCTTGTCTGTTAGGCTAGGAGTCGCACCCTTTTGGAAAGTGCAAGTTGTTAAGTGTGTGTGGACATGTTATTAAATATATTTGAGTTTAGTCAAAGAAATTGGTGTTTGGTTGTTGCTTGGAAAACCTGAAAGTGTTTCATCTACAAAACAATCTGAGACACTGCCTCGATTAATGACATTTGTAAATTTAATAATTTCCACACATGTTCTAGTGTGTGACTATTATGCACTGCAGTGTGTGGAAGGTGTTCTCTTGTGGTAAGTTTGAATAATAATGTTATCATTTCTCCCTACTGTTGTTATTAGGGTGCTGGAGATGCATTTATTGGAGCATTAGCATTTTATGTGGCAAAATTCAAGGAACTACCTTTTGAAGAGATGGTTAGGAGATCTGGTGAAATTGCCCGAGCGACTGTGCTTGCTACAGGGACCCAGTCAAGCTATCCAAAAAGAAAAGAACTGTCTTCTTCTCTATTTAGCAATAATGTTCCAAGAGACAGATTATCGTCAACGTGAACGTCAATAGTATAGCATTATCATAAAGACCAATAATGTTATTATTGATTTTAATAATAATCATGATTATTATAATCTAATTATTATTATTGTTATAATTATTATTATTATTATTATAAATATTTACTTCGAACATCATGTGGATATCTGTGGAGTTGATAATGTACACTGTGTCTTTTAAAAAGTCGTTTCAGTTGAAAGCAAAAAACGACAACAGCAAAACCAAACAAACAATTTGTGACCAGTGTGTGGTTCAACCAACAAGCTAGAAGGCCATGATCGCATCAGAAATTCTGAGCAGATGGTGGATCTCGAAAGTCAATGTTTAAAATTAAGATATGAAGGTGAAGTGGAAGATGTTAGTGGTGGTGGTGGTAGGCTAGGGGGGTATTATGGGTTGAAACAAAATCATCCCATTAGGGAAACATTATGGATAATATGCCCAGGGGATACTCATATTATACATGACAGGGAGGGGAGGTCCGATGGAGCTTCATATTGCAAACCCCAAAAAAATACACGAGCCTGAAATTTTAGACCCCCAAAAATACCTGGCATCAAAATTTCCTACCCCCAAAAAAAGACTTCAATATGGATTTATAGAATCAAACTAATCTCTCCTAATGCATGATTTTGCACGTTGCCGAAAATTCGAAAGAATATTTTTCTGATCCACCGATCGCAACAAAAATTTCGCTTGGAGATGTGACCCAAAACAATATGCATATTTTCTTTTAAAACCTAAAAAATATGTGACAGATCTCTTGACCCAAAAAAATACTGAGCGTGTAAATTTTGAACCCAAAAAAACTACATTGGTCATGTAAACTATATCAAAACTGTAAGTAGTTGAATTCATTCAGTTTTATCTAGAAAAGGAGGAATTTGGAAAACAGAAATTGCAAATTTCCTCCAAAAATGATTTGTTTGCCCTATATTTGTCTGCAATTTGATTGGCTAGGCAGGCAAGTTGTGAAATTTTATTGGTTATTAATATTTCATTTTCATTTTGATTGGCTAAAAAAGGATGCGGTTTTGCGTAAAAATGGTGCAATTTGTGAATAAATCGCACTGTCAAAAACCAATCGGATTGCAAGGATCACTAGTGATTTTAAAATGGGTGTAATAAATTTCTTTTGGTTTGGTATCACTTCTTTGGTGTTTTTGTTCCTTAGTAAACTATTATTTTGAGGTTTCCTACATTTTGAGGGTAATCTGGCTGGTCTCAAATTCTATTTTAACAGCTACATTGTTCCTGGGTGATTCACATGCAGATTTTCTTCCTCTCAATAGTGTAGCAGCTCTCATAAGCTTGTTATTCTACTGGTAGAATTAGGGGCGAGGGGCATAGTTCCTGTTGTTTGTTTTATTGTTTTCACACAGGGTATTGAGCCTTTCATGTGAAACCTTACGAGAGCTGCTACATCGCCCCTTTCTCTATCTGTAAAACTCTGTAAACTAAATGCTCTGCACACTGAGGGGGAGGGCAGTGGGAGGGAATTGGGGTGAGGGCAAAAAACAAGGCTCATTTATTTTGCCCTCCCCCCAATTTTTGCATGGTATAAACTGCAGAAAGTGACTTGCACATGAGCGGTTTGTACATGCTCCAAAAGAATGCTCGCTATGCCGACTAATACAATGTTGATATTGATTGCATTTCTTTCTCCTTTAGTCCTTGTGCAGGGTAGCACAAACAGGATAAACATTTTAATTTGCTGCAAAGTTTTTACGCTTGCTAATGATTTCCACACCTATGTATCACTCCAAAAAATGATGTCTACACTCCACCACTGGACCATTTTGTTTGGACCCCCCCCCCCCTTCCTCCTGGAAATTCCAACTTTGCTTTAAAAGTTTTGACTTTGTGTACCTCCCTCCCTGTCCCAATTGTAATAATATTTGATCGCCATCTGTGGACTGGGTATGGATAAGAACTGGAAACATATTTTGTATTAAAGGAGCTACGTCACGGTTCGTGCATTTTTAAACATTTAGCCTAACTTTTTCAAAATCGTCATTTGCAATCTGTCTCAATCTGCTCCATCCTTGTTCCTTTTTGGTTTAGTATCACCTGTGGTGTTTTTCTTCCTTTGTAAACCATTAGTTTTAGATTTGCTTTGTTTAAAGGGTAATTTGGTTCCTTGCATTAAAACCCAAAATATCGTGACAGTTCCTTTAAGTTAGATTTGAATGAATTTTGCAACTGTGCTGGAGAAGAGAAATTAAAAATTGTTGCAACTATTTTCAAAAATGGTCGGTTCAATCTCATTCCCTCGGAATCTTGAGCTGTTCATAATAAAGTTGGAGATGAAAATAAAGTTTTGTGTGTCAAGTCCTCAAATTAAATCTGCTGGGTAATAAAAATCGAAAGCTGCAACAGTTTTAGCCTCCCACGCAGACGTCCTTTCGGCTTCGTCATGCATTCCTTCCCCATGGACGTCTGCTGAATCCACTTCCGTTCACAGGCCGTTTAATCCAATTAAAGAAAACAATCAGTATTGACTCGTTGCATGACAGCTATAGATCCTATCACATGCGCCGAATCGCTTTCCCAACACTAGAAAGTTACCTCTGATTGGTTCGTAGCCGTGAACAGAAGTGAACATTCGATGCAGCAGACGTCCATGGGGAAGGAATGTGTGATGAGGCTTGAGGGACGTCTACGTCGGAGGCTATAAAAGTTACAATCACCTTGTAGGTAGCATAATAAATAGTACCACATGGAAGTACTGCTCAATGTCTTTAACTGAAATGCATGAAATGGTGTTCACATGGTAGTTTTATCTACAGAGTTACTGAGAGTGAAATGGATAATTTTCAGGACTGAAATTTTCACAAGAATTTATTAATAAAACATTAACTAACAGCATATCTTGAACTGGTTCACAAGTTCTTACAGGGTTGAAAACAGTCCAAATTATTTTTATATATGGCATACACACAAGCCTTGCATTTCACTATTTTACACTGCCAAGGATAAGAAAAAGAGATGTCTTGTATAATTGTTTGTTTTGCAATGGCAAATGAGAATCCTCAATCATTCTAGAGATATTTTCTTTTCAGTTACTTGAAGCATATATGCTTCTAAAGTTCTAAGGAGCGCTGTTCTGGTTTCTTTGTTTGGGAATGTTCATTTGGCTTCAGCTTTCACTTGAGTTATTTCTCCCCTGCTGCAGGTGTTCTGATTATCACTTGCCCTTCTTGACCTTTTGTTCAACAAATAATACATGCCTGTTCACTGGGAAACAAAAAAATAAGATTAAAACAGTTAAAGAATGGTCAACAGAATGGCTGTGTCTATTTCTCTGCCTGCCTGTCTGTGTCTGTGTCTGGATGTCTGTCTGTGCCTGTCTTTGTCCACCGAGTGGCTCAACACTCTAGTTGCTGCTTACCAATAGGATCATGTTTCATAAATTCCAGCTTTGGTTTGAGTCTGTTTCTCGTCATCATGTAGTAATAACCAGTTCCAGCCATGCTAACAAGCCGTACAATGATGCGTCTTCAGGGAAATAAAGGAACACAAAAATATAAAGAAACCGGCAATGCTTCAGTCTATATAATCATTTTGATTGGACAAAACAGTAGCGAGGTCGGATGGTATTTTACAGAACTCCTTGAGAATATGTTTTCAATGTAACATATTGGCTTGCGCATTGGAATGCATAAAAAATTGTCCAGCCATCCTGTCTGACCAAAGTTGTGACTTCATCGGACAAAATGTGACAAACATTGTGACAAATTTTGGTTGCCCAGGGGGACTCGCATATGAAAGGGGCGGGGATGCTTTTCGGAAATTTTTAATTAAACCCCCAAAGGAGACCGATCTTGGTGTGGCCCAAGCTTTTTTGACCACTAAAAGAGAATAAAAATATACATGTTAGATATATATTTTTATATTTCTTTGTGTGCAACCCTAAAGGTGACATGCACAGCTAAATTTGGCATTTTTCCCATTACACCCTAAGTAAGACCAAAATCCGAAATTTACACACCTCAGCGAGACATATGTGAGTCTGCCCCCCCCCCCCCCCCGGGTTTGATGTTTGATGTCTGTCTGATATTTGCAGTCCTGTGTTATTGGCTCCCTACTAGGATACGCCCCTTGCAGCGTATGCTCCCTGTATCCCCACCCTACCCCACTAGTATTCTTTATATTTCGAAGGATGCAAACCAGCCGCTATGCCATGAACAAGAAAGGAAAATGCTGTTATAGTTCAAACAAGTAATCAGGGTGCTGGAAATTTTCATCCACAGGCATTCACACTTCAAAACTGCGGCAAAGGAACGGACTGTCTTGAACACTTCCCACTTGAACAAAATCCAGCGTGGAGGGATACTCAAGATTCGAGATCGATAGTAACTTACTTTGATTTTGATTTGACCACTGAAAACAAAAATATACGGAAATATTAGCAAAACCATACTAAAACTAAAATTTTAATGGTTATCTAATAAAAGAAAACACCAGGAAAATGAACTTACTTCTGCGCTCTGGGCACTTACTAAAAATGGCGACTCCTGCAACGTTGTGTAACAAGTAATGAAATGTATACTTTTAACAAGCCGGAAAGACTTCTGGGATATCGCGCGAAAGAATTTCAATATGGCGCGTCTCACGGGACAATTTGCCGTTTTGAAATGGCTTTGTTTACATTTGGCGACTGAGGCGAGGTTAATAACTAAAGTTAAATACCTGAAAACTGCCTGGTTGTAAGAATGATCCGTCCATTGCAAGAAGAAGTACGATCTCATTTGAGATCGGGAGTCGCCATCACAAATTTGACGCAGTGTGTGGAAGAACTTGTTTTGAACAGCCTAGATGCTGGAGCTTCCTGCATAACAGTTCGAATAGACATGCCGAGCTTCAAGATTCAAGTGTCAGATAATGGCAAAGGAATGGCGCTTGAAGATCTGAAGCGTGTTGGAGAGCGGTATTTGAGCAGCAAATGCCACGTTCTTGAAGATCTGGAACAGCTGAGTTTTTACGGTTTCAGAGGAGAAGCCCTGGCAAGCATACGCAAGATGTGCGATGTGCTGGAAATAGTCACCCGTCACCGGTCTTCTTATCACACTTACTGCAAACTCTTTCGAAATTCGCAAGTTCTGGAACTCACGGAGTCTAAATTTCCAAGAGCTAGCGCGGGAACAAACGTTACAATACATGGCATTTTTGCAAACCTTCCAGTAAGGAGGAAAGCTATTATGGAAACCCTTGACTTTGAGCGTGTTCGCCACAGAATCGCGTCCATTGCTCTCATTCACCCCAAGACAGCATTTCTTTTGATAAATGATTCAACAGGTTCAAAATGCCTCCAAACTCATGTCTGTAAGTCTGTTGTCTCCACTTTCTCTCAGCTTTTTGGTAACCAAAGATCAAAAAATCTACAGCCATTCAAATTTGAGCACAAGGGTTTCAAAGTTTCTGGTTTCATTTCAACTGACACTCACCACAGTAAGAGTCTGCAGTTTCTATTTGTCAATGGCCGTCTTCTCTTGAAGACAAGAATTCACAAACTTGTTAATGACATTCTTGGGAAATCAGAACTTTTTCGAAAGTTGCCAGTGGTTGAGGTAAAAGACAGTACCATATCTGAAGGCTATCTGAGTAAAATGACAAGTCCTCAACATGGAAAGATCAGTGACAAACATGCCATTTTTGTTCTGAACGTTGAATGTCTTGTCACTGAATATGACTTTTGTCTTGAGCCAGCAAAAACTTTGATTGAATTTCAGGATTGGGAGACAGTTATCTATTGTGTTAAAAGATGTGTGGAAGATTTTCTTATTAAAAATAACCTGATTTTAAACTTTGAAGATTCAGCAAACTCCGCAGAATCAGAAGCTAATGATGATGATGGTCACACAGGGGATTCGTGCTGCACAAATCTTGAAGCTTTTGAGTATAACAGAGAGATCGAAACCAGTAATGTGAAGAGAAGTTTGCACTCTTCAACTGTTTTTAGGTTGAGAAAGGCCGAAACAAGAGAAAATGGAATACAGGATAAAACTTCTGATTGCCTTTTGAATGAAAGTTCAGATTCGTTACTTTCTGCTGACAAACTCAAACATATCAGTGAGAGGAACCCAACTGGAAATGGTTTAGTAACATCTGAAGACCTCGCTGCTTCAGATTCTAAATCCCTACCAGAAGTGCCAATCTCAAAACTGGCAAATTTAGACAAACAGCACTCTTCCAACACTAACAAAGAGACAAAAGACTTGAATGGACGAACAAAGCAAGTCACTTGTAATGGCCAAACAGCTTGTCTTTTGTCTTATTCAGAGGACAGAAATATAGTTAGTGAATCAAATCCTGGCAATGAGACCGAAAATGAAGCAAAAAGCACATGTAGAAATGATGAACTTGTATACACATTGTCAGCCAGCAATCACTGTGCTCTCAGTAACTTGGCAAAAGCTTATACTTATCATTCTGGGGTGAGTGGTGTTGAGCACAGCACTGTGCCAGTAACTCTTTTCAGCGACCTCTCAAAGAAGAACAGTAGTGGCAGAGTGTGTGCCTCCAACACATTCTTTAGAACTACATGTAGCAAATCAGCACCTGTTGACAAGCATGAAGGTTTGCTAGTAAAAAGCAATGGTCTCGGTTCCACTCCATCATCTGACTCGTTTTTGTCAAACAGTGATTGCAATCCAGAACACTCCACTGAGTTTCTGGTAGAAACTGGCACTTCTAGCAAAAATGTTAACAAAGAAAGAACTATGGCAATACCAGCATTCACTTCCCCCTGCCCCATTACACTGAAAAGGCAGGGAATAAGAAAGAGATCCCAGAGTAACAACGAAACATCAGTAACTGAGTCAACACTGCCATCAAAGAATAGGAGACTCATCTCGTTACAGGAAGGCTGTCAAAGTAGAGTGAGATACAGTTGCAAAAATGCAGGGCAATTCACTGATGTTAAAGATGGTGAATGCAGTAACTGTGTTGTAAACTGTTTCCATGCTACACAAAAGCGTGAAGATTATTGTAGCACAAAGTCATCAGCAACAAACACAGACATCTCGCTGGATACTGCCATGCACATTAGTGATGTTAAATGCCACACTTCCAGTTCTGAGGAGACCTGTGTCACGAGTCAAATTTTTGATCACATCCAACCAGTTTTGAGTGATTCTATTGACCAGATTTGTTCATCAAGAATTGGAATTGAAAGCCAGCAGTCCAAAGAACATGACAGTTTAAATGTTGTTGTTTCAGGCTTAAATGTTGCAACTGAGAAAGAAAGAAACTTGCATGATTGTACAGAGTATTTGGATTGTCCTTGGAATGAAAACACAGGAGAGAAAAGAGTTGTTCTGGCGCAGGACAAAAATCAGCGCTCGATTGCAGAAGAATCAAACTCAGAATCTGATTTAAATTCAGTTGACAAGAATGACATCTGTGAGAGAGAGTTCTCTTCAGACGATGACTGGTACTGTACATTTGATGCATCACTTGGAAGGACACTCTTTATTAACACCCGAACTGGACACTCTTCCTTTAAAGCTCCATGCTCTGATATGATTGTAAGCGAGGCTAATGATTTAGAGAAGGGATGTTCACAGCACTTGCCACACCCATGTGCTTCACACTTGTCATTTTCCTGCACTCCATGGCTTCCACGTGAGGATCGAAGACAAAGATCCTCATCTGTTTGCAATGATGTGGCTGGCAATTTTTCCCCTAAAGGTATTGTTCAGCAACATTTCATTACATGACCTAAGAAACTGCTTCACTGTCTTCAGTGAGGGGGCCCAGTGACCTAATGTTTTATTTATTACTCAAGATTTCATTTGATCTTGGACAAGATACAAGTTTCCATGTGCATTGTACCTTGTGATCTCACAGTGCCTCTTTCCAGTATAAATGGGTACCGGCATAAGCTTACATGTACAAATGTATGAGCAATTTTTCCCTAGGAGGGGTGGTGAACCATTTGCCCAAAAAATTCTCTCAAGTTGCCTTGTCCAAATTTCTCTTGCTGCCCAAGAAATCTTAGTTGCCCAAAATTTGGGGAGGCTGCAGTCTCCCTGCCCCCCATCCCGTACGTGACTGGGAGCAATACTTACTCCCTCCTGGATGGAATGCTAAGTTTGTTGCAGGGTTACCTGCAACATTAAATTCACCACCTTCCAAACTTCTCTTGACATACTAATTAACAAACTTAAATTCATTTATTGTTTCAGGCAAGTCTAAGCCTCAGTTGGCTGATTTGTACAAGGAACACCTGGAACAGAAGGAAACAGAAGAGAAACTGTGCAAGTGGAGAAATGCCGACACGCTGCAAGCCTTTGAACAAGACCTGTTAAACAGTGGAGAAAAAACTGTGGCTCAGCTGCTTGACAACTGGCAGAATCCTGTGTTTGCTGCACCAGAAAAGGTGAGATCATCACATGTGAACTGAAATGAGTAATTTTTCTAATTTCTCACACACAGCTGGGAGCCATGCCAAGCCGAACCACGCAGCCTGACCTTTAAAACCATAACAATAACAATAATTCTAGTACATCAAGAAGAAAAACTCAATCCAAAAAGACTTGCAACAGAATATCCACAGTAAATGAACTGAATCAAGCGAATGAATTAAACGGCCTCTAATGAAAACAAAAACGCAACCGCCTCTAGAATTACTCCATGGGTGGGTTGGTGGGGGGTGTCAGGCAATGGCGGATGACAAATGCAAAGTGAACCGTGAACGGCTCACGTGACCTGAAACCCCCCATACCCTCGAACCCAGACTCCCAGCCGTGTGAGAGAAAAACGTTTTCCGCTTCTTTGTTTCCTCAGCCAGCGGAAAACCACACATATTGTATCCTAATGGTAATGTTACGCTGCCCATAGCTGAACACAAACGCTTTGTTACCATACTTTGAGTGTGATTACTGTGCTGTTTGTGATAGATTTCTGCTCAGTTCCTCCTGGTTGAAGAATGGGCTTTTTCTCAAATTAAAATAGTGGCCCTGTAAGCCTTAGGTCCACATTAATTTTCTTCAACTATTAAATTTTATTTTACTGGGCTGTATATTTAATATGCAAGTTGTAGTACTAGACTAGATAATGATAATTGTTAAGTGCCAATCACCTAGTTACATGTAGCTTTTACAAGCTGACTAATTGTAGACACTAGTGAGAATAACTTAAAGTGCACCTAACCCCAAAATATTTTTTTCGCTAAAAAAACCCTTTGCACCAGTTTGAAACTTATTGCACCTTTTGTTTCTCCTTTTCACCAAATTCTGACTATTTATACAAAAAACTGTGCATCATTTGTTCCATGACCAAGTCATAAGGGGCGTGGGTCTATTCCTGATATGACGTCACAAACTGATTTGCATCGCATCAAGTCTTTGTAAACATGCATGAATTAACTCGGTGACCTACTTTTATTTTTTGATGAGATTAACATTTAGTGTGCTGACAATTTAAATAGAAAATTTGCACTTTGTATGTCAGACCAGTGCTCTCCTAACTGTTAAAAATTATTTGTTCTTGAAAATCAATATTGTCAAAATGCCACGAGTTATTTCATTTATTGCAAGGATGTGCTAATGATCAACAAACCATCTGGGGATAGAACACAGATCTCTGTTCATAATGTGGTTCACCCATATTGCTTCACAAGAGACATGCTGGTAGGCATGAGAGTACTGCGACAGCTGGATGATAAATTTATCGTGGGGGTAGTTTCACAAGAAGGTGAGACTGATGAAATGTTTAAGAAATTGTAAGCACTATGATTGGTCATCCCAAATGTTGCTATGCTGTGATGTCTTTTTGGTAACTTTTCATTTTTGCACTTATTCTCTACTTGCACAAATCCCATAATACACCTCTTTTACTCCCCAATATTTTACATAATCATTGCTTACAATTTCTCCTGGGACATGAAGAGGTCCCAAGGGAAATCTAAAACAATGCCTATGCAAATTTTTCGGGGGGTAGAAGCGGTGTATTATGGTATTGTGCAAGTAGAGAATTGCTTCATTTTTCAGCAGAAACCGTCTTAACTCTTCTTGAAAGTAGATGATGTTATGCACTTCCCTCATGCTCTTAAAAACTCTTACATTGTTTTATTAATCAACTAGATGGACTTGGATGGATTTGTATGTTGGTGTATTAAGTCACCGGCTTGTTTTGAAACCCCTGTTCAAGGGTTGGTGAATAAAAAAGTAAAGTTTGCATACGAGCCTAGTGGCCGGCGAGCTGGTACTGGTTTCCTCCTTTTTTTAACCAACCCAGTTATATGTGTTACTGTTCAAAAGTCTAAGCATTACAAGAGATCCCAGTTTCCTTCGCATGAAGTGACTAGGAGTGTTTCTACTCGTTCCTGGATGGGATGCTAGTCCATCGCATGGTGGTGAATAGTCCCTCGGCCTGAAAAAATAAGGGGCTTGTACATGTAATATTGTAGTTGAGTTTCACAGGTCTCATGGTCTCATTTTCTGAGTAGTTTGAATGTCACAATTTTTTGTAGAGACAGTTTGGGGTCTTATCTTGGTCTTGAAAAAAGTCTTGGTCTAACAGAAAACTTATACTAGTCTTGCCATCTTGCAGAGACTCGAATTACCATTTGCCACACCTGATTTAGTCAGGTGTACTTCTTGGAAGGGGACCATGGCCTTAAACGATGTACTATTCTGCTGATTGTTATGTATTTTGCTCTTTATCTTTTTAGGCGAAGAAGACAGCTTGCTGGTGTTGGTGGATCAACATGCTGCTCATGAGCGAGTTCGACTAGAGCATCTTCAATCAGGTACATTGTCATGTGCATGACTGTGCTTTACAAAAAAATATTTCAAAACCCATGTTCACTCAGCTGGCTTTGTGGCCATGCACTACTGTTGTGAAGTGATGAGCTTGTTTCAAAACGATAAAGCCGAATGAGTGCTTAGCTAAACATTATAATCAGAGAGAAAATCCGGAGTACAGTACTTACAGGGGTTTCAGTAAAATGTTTGAGCAGGCAGCTGGTTTGAGTATCTAAGAGTAAAATGACTGTTTGAAAAAATCTTCCTTTATTTTCTTCAATTTAGGGAAATTGTTTCCAACTTTTCTGAGTGAACTAGAGTACAGCAGCCAATGCTTTTCATTCATTTAGCTCTCAATGCGTTTTGAAAGCACTGCAAATGCCATTTTTTTTAATTTAAACTTTTTACAAACATACTCAGCATTCAAGTTTTTAAAATTACATTTAACTTTATGACTTGTTGTCGCCAATCATGTGCATTTTATTAACATCTTTTGTTCATAGAACTCTTTGAAGATGGTGATGTGTGCCAGACAAAAGACAAACCCCACATAAAGTCTTCCTCAGTCTCTCCACCTTTAGAGTTGTCCTTGTTTTCAGAGGAAGTTCGACTGCTGAAAACATTCCAAACTGAAATTGAGCGAATTGGAATACGTTTTGTGGTCAGTGAATCTTCACAAGTCTCACAGGAGACAGAGATCCTTGTACATGGTGTACCGTCAGTATTCGTGGAGCGCGAGATGTCAGAAGTTAAGCGCAGAAGACCGTCAGTGGCTGTTAGTAGCGTAAAGGTAACACCAATCAGATACATGTATCCAGGAGTAATAGATTGCAATATACCGGTATTATAGCGTACTGTAGCTAGCAGAGCTGAGCAATCAAATTCAGTATTATGTAAGCATGCACAAAGGCCAGTAGTGCATACTGGTAGTGTGAGTAAATCACTTCACCAGAAAAGTTTTTGTTGTGCAAGTTTTGGCAGGGATTTTTATGTCATGAAACAACTGGTGTATGCTTTGAGCTATGTACAGTGTATTATCAAGTTATGATGCACTTGAAAAATTTGAAAAAAATAATATAATATACATTGTAGTATAGTGTAGTTCTTTTCGTATTTTCAACTTTATTTCTATTTTTGTTCTTTTTTAATAGTGACATTTTTCTTTAAAACTGAAATACATATACATACACAAATCCATTTTGAAGTTCAATAGTTTGAGTAATATCCATGTTTTTAAGTTCGCTTTTGGCGTCCAGTTTTCATATTATTATATTGCCTTCAAAACTCATGAAATGCAGTCTCAGACAACCTAATTTTCAAAGTTTCCCGGGAAGCATGCCTGGACCCCCAAGAGGCAAGCACCTCTGGTGCTTGTTTCGTCCTTCTCCTCATTGGATAGCACCCTCCCACAAAAAAAGATCTGTCTACTAGCCTCTATGTACAATAGGCCCAACTTCATCTCAGTGTTCGCAAAATTATAAACAAGTTAAGAGGCTTTTTTCTTTCTTTTATGCATTGACATGACATATTTGTTTTATATATGAGGCTTGCACAAGTGCTGCAACTAATGCATATTATTATTTTCTGACTAGATGCTGATCAGAGAGCATCTTGAAGTAAGTATTTAACTAAACTAAGGAGACAAATGATATTTGGTAAAATTGGTAATGAAAATTTAGATCTCCAAATTTCTATGAGTCAACATGAGGCTGCCAGCTGAATCAACTATAACATCAGAAATTATTATATATTTATTAGTATATTAAGCTGTATATATTAAGCTTACTACTGTTTACAGTATAATAAAGCCAGAAAATAAGAACCTAGGATTTTCCAGGTCAGACTGAACAGGTTCTTATAATTTAGGCTGATTACTAGGTTCTTAATAGGTTGTTATTTTTCAGAGGTTGTTGTAGTGTATGGGTACATACATTAAAGAAAACTGGGTGTTTGAACTGCATGTGTGTCAGAAGAAGAAGGAAAAAAAAAACAAGCCCTAAGGACTACATCCATATACATTCTAGAGTGTATAATTATGTATTTTATATTTCTATATTTTCTTAATTATTGGATAAATGTGTTCTTTTATTTTACATGGACATGCAAACATGGCTGTTTGGTAACTGCATGTCTCAGATGATAAAACAGTCAAGGTCCAAGAAGGACATCAATACATTTCAGTCTTATATTTTATTTTTTAAGATGTTTAGATTTCAAATTGTCTATGTGGACTGTAGCATTATGGAAAACTGCATTAATGTAAAATTTACAGCTTGAAAATAAAAAGAATACGAGTACCGGTAATTTCTAAACTTGTACTGCACACTCCCATTGGAAGATCCCTAATATCTTTAAGGGCAAGGGTAGCAATATGAGGAGTCACATTAAACATATGCAGTGGCGTGGGTTATTTTCAGACTTACAGTAACTGAATTTAAAAAGTAAGAAAAACTACCCCTGTTTAATAAATTCCAAGACGTCTAATCGAGAAATACACTCACTGTACAAATGAAAAACTTGAAACTTGAGTCAGTCAGCCATTCAGTTGGCCGGTCCATTGGTCAGTCCGTTAGTTAGTCATTGAAGAAAGTGGTTGAAGTTTTCATTGAATTCTTCAGTAAAGTCTGTCATGGAAGGTAATTTTGTACATGTATAACTTACAATACTGGTAAGTAAATGTTGTTTCCCTTACAGCACATTTCAAGCACACGTGGAGTGCCGGCAGTGATTCCCAAGGTCATCTCTCAAGTGATCAACTCTCAGGCATGCCATGGTATCCAAACTTTTTTAAAAAGTCTTACTTTTTTATTTTATTTTTCTAACTTAGTTTGAATTCAACCTTTTTAAACTTTTGATGTACAGGTGCTGTAAAGTTTGGGGAGCCCCTTGGTATAAGTGACTGTCAGGATTTAATCAAGTGTCTGTCCAAGTGTCAATTACCTTTTCAGTGTGCCCATGGCAGGTGTGTGGAGTGACTGTCTCTTTACAGTCACATACTTTAACTGCATCTGCTTTGTTTATTATCATACCTCCAGGTGCAAAAAGCAAAATAAGAAGTGCAAGGAACTAGTGTTATGATTATCGATGATCATCGTCATCATCATCATTGTCTTTATCGTTGTTGTTGTCAGCATCAGCAGTAGCAGCATCATTAGTAATGGGCTCCTGGCATCGTCAGTGAATAATGCTGGGATCTTAGATTGATTTAGACTGCAAGCAATTGGTGTTTGTTCCTGAAATGTGATGCATGTCTAGGAAAATTAAACATTTTAATGCAAGTAATGCTTCAATGCCACTCACTCACTCACTCATTCTCTCTCTCTTCTCTTTCTCCATTTCTCAATCTCAATTTTCGTAAGTCACATTCAGGGCTGTCACTAATTTTTCAAGTAGGTTGGGAAATTAAGAAAAATAGTAGGGGATTTTGTTGTTGGTTGTATTTTTCACTTTACAGTGTTTTGGTTTTGTTTCAAATTCTTAGTAGCCGGGGAATTCCCTGACCCTTGGTGACAACCCTGCACACTTGTACTAGGAAAAGAAAGAGAATGAGGTTGACTGCTTCATGCCCTGATCAGGCTTGCCACTTCCCTTCATTACTTTGCCTGTTATGCATGCTATACATCTTATTTCCCAAGCAAAAGGGCCATACTGGGAGAATATCAGCCTGAGGTCTTGACATCCAGGCAGTTTTTGTGGGGGGAATGCTTTTAAAAGATTTTGTGATAGTTATTTTCGAAGAATGCCCCACCACCCCCACAAAAACCACCTGCTTTGCAGGCTACCAAATATTGTTCAATGGTCCTCATTCTATGCCGGTTACCACTTGTGAAATTAAGCATTGCCTTCAACTAGCTCTATACAATATTAACTGGTTTGGTGTTGTGTACACAGGCCATCTGTCATTCCACTGGCTGATCTCAAATTTTTGGGAAAGAAAATGAACTCTGAGGTAGGAAAGAGAGTGAGACCTTATTTTTAGGGAATTTTGGTCATTTTATGCATTGCAAATTGATGAGGAAAACCTTTGAGCAACATTGACAATCTCCCAAATTTGAATTTCTTTGGCATGTTCCAGGCTCTCAAATAGTTGAGGGAGAACGAAGAAAGTGGCCGAGTGAAGAAATGCAAGGGCAGCTAAGGCAAAGATTCCCACTCTCACCCTAATCCTCCCTCGTTTTCTCTTGCTCGTCCACTTCTTTCACAGCTTTCTACTATTCCAGGGCCTGGAACAGGCTAGAATTTCTTTGGATGGCATCTCCTCCTAATAATATTATTGATTCATGCATCAGGGTGCGTTCATCGAGATATGAAGCGCAAGGGAAGTTTGGGCTTGTTGACACTAAGAAGGCCTGTTTCATGAGAAAAACAACTTCTGGAAATGTGAAGATTTTCCTGGGATTTGGGAACTGTTCATGCAAACATGAAGCAATGTAGTTAAAATTTTGGGATGTTTGAGTTTTGTTGTAGAATGTCTCCAAAAAATTCGGGACGATAATCCAAATAATTTTCGGGGCATCTTTCATTTACACATAGTACTCTTACTACTGCTCAAACAGCATTTGCTAGAGTTGTCACCCCCATATATCTTAGTGAACGCACAGCTGATGATCATTTGTTTTTTAACATTTTCAATGTGTTTTTCGCTTCAGAAAAACATTTTGTTACGTCATTGATATGCACAGTAGGAATGTAGGGAGGCATGTAGCAAGTGCGTTCATGCAATTCAATTTGGTTATAGAATTTACTAGCTATGTTATAATGTAACTTAGTAGAAACTCAGCTGTGTTCTTCTGGAAATCCATGAATCTGATTGGTTCTCCCACTGTTTTCTATCCGGCGATAGAAAACGATCATGCGTGCGTTACTCTTTGAGTGCAAGATTTTTCTTTATTTTGGCTCAAAAAATACTTTGGAATGTAACCCTTTAGAAGTTCTACTAAAACAAGTAGACTACTCGCCCTCGTTTTCTATGAGCTATAGTCAACTTGGCTGCACCTCGTTGACTATTCGCGCATAGAAAACTCGGGCTTGTAGTCTAATTGTTAGTTATAAAAAATACATATTGAACTATTTTGTTTTTCGTTTCTTTCAGGAAATTGTACACCGACCACGTATTGCTAAGCTGCAACTTGTCAATCAATTACTGAAGAATGACTTGACTCAATAATGACAGGACTTGTTATCCTGACCTTTAATTTTTTCCTGTTTTTGGAAAGGAACAATTGAGGGCTGGAAGGGATAAAAAGTATTGTATTTTAACCTGTTAGAATATGTCGTAACTATCAATTTTTATGACAATGCTTCCAGATGCATCTAAAATTTTTTCAGATTTTTTTTAGGCAAATCAATCAATGTTGCAAACTGCATTGCACACAAAATGTGGACTTTTAATGCATCATATTTTACATACTGATCACTGCCTTGGTAACATTCCTCAGATTTTTTTGTTTATTTTTTTTACTTAATGTTTTTTTCTCCATTTTTGTGTAATTTACTGTGATCATGCATATTTTTACTTTCCCTTATATATTCTTGTTACTTTTTTGTGCTTTGCAAGGCACACCAGGAGCAACAAATTTGAAAAGTTGAAATCTTTTGTATATTTAGACCACTGACACTGAAACATGTTTTAAGACAAGAAAGGTAGCTCTACCTAATAAAATTATTATTTGGTGTTAAGAAAGTTGCCAAATTCCTGTATGTGCATTTTCTTTTTCTTAAAATTCTAATTCGCCTTAAAATGGAAGACAAAAATAAACAAACAAAAAATGTGAGTTGTCATCCTCAAGTTTGATGACTACAGCTACATCAAGGAAACTGTCTGTCTGTTGCTCATTGCTTAGCTTGCTTGGTTGCTCGGTCAGTCAGCTGGTCAGTCAGTCAGTCAGTCAGACAGGCCGTCAGTCTGTGAGTTAGTCAGCCTGTCAGTCAGTCAGACAGTCAGTCTATCTGTCAGCCAGTCAGTCAGACTCCGTCAGTCTGTCAGTCAGTCAAGTCAGTCAGTCTGTCAGTCAGTCTGTCAAGGCAACCAGTGAGTCAGTCACTCGAAGCGTCAGCTCGCGAATCTCTTTAGGGTGGTCAATTCACATTATCAACCCAGTTGATAAACCCAAATTATATTGAACATTATACTTCCCATCGATGCAGCACCACAGTTTCTTTGTAAACTTACCCCCTCTAGTCAGTCAGATAGTCAGGGTGGTCGATCAGGCAATGAGGCAGCTAGTCTGTCAGGTGATGTAGCAGCTGTCGTAAGGTCTCACAGTCAGATTAACAATAACAGCTGCAGAAAGAATAAGTATTTAGATGTCACGTTTCTTTTATTGCATCAATAAGGTTTTCTACCTACAGAAAGTGACAAGTTAGTTCCACTTTACTGAACCAAGATGTATCCCATGGCTTTGATGTTTTTGGCACCGTTATCTGATGTATAACCCTTTATAGCATTGTTTCCACATGTGTTGGAATCATCAACATAGCCTGCTGTTCCGAAGCCGATTTTGGAATCAGTGGTGCTGCAATCCTTTTCATTGTTTCCAATAACACCAATTCTTGCTCTGGCAGCACCGGTTCTACCTGCAGAATTGAATCCTTCCTTGTTACAATTGGCCTGCAAGGAGGCCTGTGAACCAATTAGCTTCTTCCACGTGTTACGACCCAGTGAGGTGGCGCGGTATTGTCCGTCAGCGATCAGTGAGTATAGAGAGTTGGCCTGCTTGTTGATGACAATGAATTTTATCTGTTCTCCGATCTTCATACCAAGACAAATCTTGGAGAAGGATGTGTTCCAGTAGCTCGGTAACTTGGTCTCTCGTGAGTCAAACCCAGTCTCTCCTCCAAGAAGGTTATGTTGATTTTTATCGCTCCAGTAAGCAGAGTCATAATGAAAGGTGGACTGTAAAGGAATGGAATAAATTATAAAATCTCTGATAAACATCCCGACAGAAATTATTTATTTTAATAACTGAAATTTGAGAGGGTCTATTATAGGGGTTCGTACATCCCGAAAACCGTCGTATTTTGTTCTTCCTAGACCGCAAACCGCCTTCATTGCTTTCCAAAGACCGAGACCGCTCTTATAGAATAACGTTTATCACCGCAACTGATCTTTTAAGAGCACTTGACGCGTTGTGTTAGCGCAACAATCGTATTTCCCGAATTTCTCTTCTTAGAGACCACATCAAGTTACCGAGAAAACCTTTTGACATCCAAGTCATCTGATGTGCTGTTTACGAACACTGGATATATTC
>OX393565.1:24264724-24266032 GCA_947652115.1 Blastomussa wellsi
TAAGGGTGCATGATTTAGGTTGTTGAAGAAATGACTCAAAAAATCGTGATGTAGCTCTTTTAGTAAGGAAGATTTCATAGCCGAACTCTTATCGCAGAAATTCCGCTAATGATGACCATGAAATAATATAAAATCCTGCCATAACTAACCTGCGACGCAGACAAACTAAACTACTCGTTACTGGCCGAGGTTAAATTACGTCTGCTACGCAGGCTAGTCATAACCCGAAAAATTTTTTTCCAGGCTTGAGCCCACTATTCAATGAATATTATTATATTATATATATTATATTATGTATATTATTATTATATATAATATTATGAGTATTACTTGATCAGCTCTAAACCTGAGCCCACGATATGGTCATGTGATACTGGCTATCCAGGTCCCGTATTTCGACGAAGAAATGAATGTAAGTACAGTTCAACTAAAAAAAGAACCGGCGAGACAAAACGGAAGTACCGGATCCTAATGGAGGAACTTATCAGCAGTGAAAGCTGACTTAAGGTGGTACATATGGCTGAAGCACAAAAATAAACCCTTGCAGTGTGGCTTATTTTGTAACTCATGTGTTTTTATGTTATTATTTATAAAGTAGCGACTCGCTGTTCGCTCTTGTTAGAGAAAGCGAGGGGTGAAGTTCGTTGTTAAGTATGCCATTCTCGCCCCCAGAGGCCGGGATTGTTTTGGTCAGCACCAATAATCGAGACCTCTTTGCGTGACAATTTAAGGTGTTAATTTTCGCACCTTTCTAACAGGAAATTGACATTTTGGACTCCAAATTCGGATTATGTGATAAAATTACCTTGGGGTAGAGTTGTCAGGAACTCGAATAAGGTTGAAAAAATATTTATAAATGAGCTCATTTTGGACCCGTTCTAGCCATATATACCACCTTATTTTTTGAATGCCAATATTCAGGGCCGTACATAGGCGGGGGGGGGGGGGGGGGGGGAGGGGGTTGCCCGCGCCAGGAAAACTATATGTTTAACCCCTAGCATAGTGTTTGATTTTGCTGGGCTATACCATTCTTCTTAAGGGTGTTACAAGATATCACTCTGAGTAGCTCGGGCGTTACAATTTAAAATGAAGTATAGCTTGTAACATGATACACGATAACATGAAAATATGCAAGAAATATGCAAGAAACTACGGTGGCTTGTTAGGGCCATCAAAACTACCTCTTTATTTTTGTTCTCGACAGTTAGTAACTGTCGATATACAGTTATTAACTGTCCATCGACACTTACAACTGACGAAAAGGATAACGGTCGATCGACACTTATAACTGTCGATCGACAGTTATAA
>OX393565.1:24271232-24451232 GCA_947652115.1 Blastomussa wellsi
TGAAGTGCTCGCAAATCTACAAATTTTCATTATTTTCTATTAGGAATTTAGTATACACTCAAAATACAGTCGTGACTAATCTCGCTGCAACACAAATGCAACTCACAGGTTTGTTGCGTCAAAATGTATTTTGCAGTGTAGTGTTGCAACGCTGCAATGCACTGCAAACAAGACTAAAAACAAGGCGTTGCATTCTAGTTCTAGTAGGTCTATTGCATGACAAACCGGCAGTCAGGTCACATCATTTTAATGTCATCTTTATTAATTACATCTCGTTGCTTTTGCGTCATGTACGTTTTTCCTCTCTGCATTTAAATCTTATATCTATAATACACTAAATATATAATTTGCTTTATGGCATAGTTAACAGTAAAACTAAAGATGCATTTTTTTGTTATTTATACTCAAACTCTGGATGGCTCACAATAGTTAAATAGTTTTATATTTTTATTGTTTAGCTAGTCTTTGATGTAATCCAGTATTCTTTTGAGGACCCTTCAAGCATCCTCATTAAAGATTACTACTACTACTTCTACTACTTCCCGTCTTTGACATTCTATTAAAGCTCGACAAATGATGCAGATCAAAAATATTTAGAGTATTGTAGAGTATTCATCATTCAACATAGTCGAGTCAAAATGATTTTCTGTCACCTTAAATTTATGAAAAAAATAACGTAGTTCTGAAACCTATACAGAAATGTTCCTTTCATTGACCTTGCATGAATATGTAAAGAACAAAAACTTTCACCTAGTAGTTTTAAAGTTATTAGCCTGAAAAGGTCAAATATGTGGCATCTTTTGACCACTTTTGACGTTGATATAGCAACAAATTTTGTCGTTACATGGGTATGAATTTGTTCATTGGTAAAACCTACGTATAATTGTCCCAAACGTTACCCGTCAGCATTATTGGTGTTGCTGCAAAAGAATTCAGAAGAGAGGGATATGTAAATTATTATGAGCCACCTGAAATATATAACTCTCTTCGGACTGTCAGGAAGATAATCTTTTCTATCACCATGCGGAATAGTTGTCTTTTCTCTAATGTTATATATATGTTATTATTATTATTATTATTATTATTATTAAATGCTAATAGCTGAGGGGAAAAGTCCCCTCTACTAATTGTGGACACCTAGCTAGCCTATGAACCTATTTATATTAAAACCTAGTTAGATTTTAGAAGACTACAAATTTATATTAAGGTTGTATATCTTAAAACTATATTAATATATATTGTAAAATTTAATTTGATTGTAAAATTTGATTGTTTGACTTAATAGATGCTAAATAGGTTAATAAGTCTTTTAGACTGTATTAACGTATTTTAATAAATAAGCATAAATACTTTCTACTAGTACGTACATACATAATTAATCAATAGCCTGTTCTGGCCATCGGCTGTCTTGCCAGAACAGGCTAACGTTCATCAAAATATTTCACCTTGAAGACCAGTCATATCTACCGTGATTTTGACAAACATGGTATCGTTTCGAATATACCCAGCTTGTCTTAGTTCCCCGTGAGAAATAAATGTCGGGCAGCCTGATGCTACGTTCATGTCTGATGTAGGCCTTTTGAAACTTGAGCTATGAGGTTCGGGCCGAAATGCATCGTACGCGTCTCGGATCCTGTCTTGGTCAATAAGTCTGAAATGTACCTTTTGGGTATATGGCCAGGGCAATAAGGCGTCGTATTCACCTCTCATGATCACAAAGAACATCGACATGTGTGTTCCTTTGCCGATACCATCCCCATTGGGGTAGAGACGGGCACACACTTTGTACCCAAACCGTCCAACGAAGAACGGAGGACTGAAAATCGACGGCGTCCTATCCGACACAGCTTCTTGAAAGCGTCGGCTGTAATGATCGATTTTCCAAATGTAAGCTCCATTATATGATGTAGCCTCAAGCATCTGAATCTGCATGTCTTGTTCGGAGAGTTGAATTTTATGCAATGCAAGTTGATGCTCAGTCCTGTCCAACCGACGCTCGCACTCACCTGACGAAACAATGTTGCGTCTGCTGTGATCATGACCTCTTGGTGTCGCGGCGGACACCTGCAGGCGGGCCAGTTCACTTTGTAAGTGGTTTACTTTCTGTTCATGTCCTTTTAGCGAGTTGATTATTTCCTCCATCTGAGAAGAGATGATGTCTGCGCTTGCCCCAGCTGGTGCCGAAGTTTCCAAATCGCGAAGAAGTTTTTCAATCTCCTTCTTTTGCTCAAGCACTGACTTTTCTATGATGGACATTTTTGTTTGCTGCGTTTGAATGTTCTGTCTCGCTGCCGCCAATTCTTCGGTTTGATTTTGAAGCTGCTGGTCCAAAGCACTTTTCTCCTCCTCAAGACGAGAAACTTTCTTTTCCATCTCTTCGTTTTTCTTGTTGTTCTGGTGACTTGCATGGTTCATCATATCCAAATGAGACTCAATACTGTGCTTTATATGCTGATCAAGATTTTCTGCATTTCCCTGTTTAAAGCGATCAGAATGGCACTAAATAACTGGTGAACGATTTCCCCCACATCTTTACCATTAACGTACTTCCTTTCGTCAAAACTAATTAAATAGTTTTTCTTTTTTAATTAGTTGAAAAGTTTAGAATAGTCTCTGCTCTTACGAAATTACACTACCACTCTTCTTATAAGACCACAACATTCCATATCCTTTAACCCTCTTTCTTCAGGTCTCTTCACATTGAGCACACATGCGTACGTTATACTGACTTTTTTGCATCAAACGAGTTAGATCGAAGGATAAGGGAAAAGGAAACAACTTTTTTAAAGATGATATCAGTGGTAGGTTACTTTAACGTTAATCTTAGCGTTAGAAATTTTGCACGTTTTCCTGCACTTTTGACAAATCCATAAATAAATAAAGAAATAGACTGCTTTTTCTAAGAACATGAAAACCATCGTGTAACATAACTAAAAACAGACAAAAAACTAAAACGAAATAAACAAACAAAAAACAAAGTAATCAACAAAGAGAGAAACAAACTAAACTCACTTTGAAATCGCAACCATGAACACTGAAAGGGCAAAAATGTTCTGCTTTAGGGCATTGTGTGGTCACGTGCTCCTCAATCATGTCACGCGGTATATCTTCTTTGCCACAATTTAGGATGCAACCAATGGGAAACTTGAGGCAGACGTCCAAGTGATCCTAAAGCAATACAGTTGTTTATTAGGACAACCGTGCTCAACAAATATTTATTTTTTATTATTTTAGATTTATTAGTTATGCAAACCCTCGACTGCTTCTCGTGTTTGCATAACTGTCTCGCATTCTCCACCCCCCGGTTTTAGATGAGGCTATAGATTAAAGATTATCATTATGATAAAATGAGACTCGCTCTATTAAACAGTTTAAACACATTACCCTTCAGAAACAAGCTGTTGAACATGTACTTAAGGGGCTTTATGGATTGGACGCACATGGGAACAGCTTGAAAGGATAGCTCAGGACAGGAGACAATCAGGAGAAATATTGCTGGTGGCCTGCGATCCTGGAGGAGTTACAGGCCTAAGTAAGTAAGTGAATAATACCAATCGTACCAATCCGACTAACCACTCGGTCCAGAGTCCATTGTAAACGGGGGGGGGGGGGGGGGGAAGCAGGGATGACGCAGTGGTGAAAGCACTTGTTCCCACCAAGACCCGGGTCTTACGTGGGTTGAGTTTGTTGTTTGTTCTCGCCCTTGCGCCAAAGGTTTTTCTCCGAGTTTTTTATCCCTTCACAAAAACCAACACATTCGATCAACAATTCGAGGGTCATAGGTTTGTCAGTGACAAGACTGTTACTTTCTACCCTCGTTAAAACAAAGTCGATTTAATAGTGAAAGAAACACAAAAATGTGTAAAAATGAGTCCCATGTCATGGAGTTTCGTTAGCCGCCAATGTTGTAGAGGAAATGGGTTCTTTGGTTCTTTGGAGAGCGGCTGTAGGGTCAACTCTGTTAATACCACCTATATTTTTTTACAATTCAACCCCAAGACATTTTTATACCTTCATGTTACTTTGGCGAACCTCGCCTCCACAGTATGCACATGCCACAGCTCTGTTTACACAGTCATTTTCTCTGTGCCGTTTAAGATGTCTTCTTTCCATAGTTTCACCACACGCGGGACACCTTGCGTCACCATATTGGCAATTTTCCTCGTGTTCCTATTAGAATAAATTGAGCTTTAAACCTAATGTTCCGTTAAAATACTTGAGGATTTTTAAACCAACCAGTGAATAAAACTGGGTACTTGTTATCATTTTGATGTTGCTCTAGATAGCTTGTTAACACGGTGGTGCAATATCGCTCGTGATGACCAGTTTGGCCTACAAGTGTCACGCTACCGAACAACGCCTGGCCTTTTGGCTACCGAAAATGAAAATATCAAAAAATCACCACCATCCATCGCTTCTTGCCATTTTCGCATTGGAGACGATTGGGGACCGGTCGGCTACAAGCGTCACGCTACTGAGCAACGACTGGCTTTATTGTCCTTTTTTAGTTTTTATATAAGTACCGAAACGAAAATATCGAACATTGTGATCCGATGTATATAAAAACAACAAGCATATACATAATAATACGTCTTGCATGCATTCATATCCCTTGAAGCACAATCTCTTCTCTGAAGTTACGATATAAATAAAAAGAAGCGACAGCATTGCGTGACATTGCGTGACCTGGGCGCACATGTGTCTGGTGTGTTTGGTTTTATAGCGCATATTTGATTTCGATAGCCAACTTAAATTTTCTGAATTTTATAGCCTACAAATTCTCAATCCGTTCGCCAATAAGCGCTTAAAGCAGGTCGTATTTTTACAGGTCGCAGGAAAATAAACCCAAGAATGTCCGCGAATGTTCTGTTGCTTCCACGGTTTTCTCCTGCGCCTGTTCTGGCTGTTCCTTGCTCGCCAGTTGAACATTAACAATAGTCAGATAGTTCTTGCATGGGACCAGTACACAGAATTTAATTTAAGTTAAGGATGTTAAGTAATTTGAAATGGAATTGAGTTCAGCATTGCATCTGCCTAAAATAAAATATTAAATATGCTTGAATACCTGCAAGTGTCCGAATTCTCCCTTCCAATCGCAACTTCTCGCCTCAAAACGACAGAAACACTGAAGGTTGAGGACTTCTCTCTCACAGCATTTGTCACAGAAAGACCCCTCTCGTGAAATTTGTTCTCCATCGATTGGACAAACTGAGGTATTTCCCTGTCTGAAGAACGGAAGTAAACAAATAGTTTATTACCGGGCTACACTGTTAACGTCAAACATCAGCTCCCTCGTAGACCAATCAACGAGTTTTATATACCTAAAAAGCCCCTTGAAACAGTTACCACAGAATCGATGTCCACATGATGTTTGCCAGGGTTCAGTTAAAACGTTCTCGCAGATTGGACATTTAAGCCGTTCATCTAGTCTTCCGACAAATTTTACTTGAGCAGTGGACTCGCCACTGACTGCGGCAACCATTCTTAACAACAGAAATGTTTCTTATTCGACTCTGGTAGTTTTGCTTAGAAATAAGGAGCTTCATCACGAGATCCTCACAAAAGCGTGCTTATATTATGTGTACATGAGTAGCAAACGTGCGAATATGTGGGGTGTGTCACGGTGACGTCACAATACGTCTGTGCGCAGTCACAGCAACGTAGCATGGTTCCAGTCATATCTCGCAATATTCTGTCAACATTACACCTTATATTAGCTGCCGGCATCTATCAAAATAGCCACATCCATCGATTATAATAAAAAGAATTATTTAGCTAGAAACCTGTGCGATAATAACAACGAAATAAAGCGCTTCACTATCGTAACAGACATGCCTCTTCTTCCAGTGCTTTCTCGATATGTCTTTAAATAACGCTGACGTAATAACTTATTTCGGGGTACGGGGTTCAGTTTAGTTATTTTATTATGTAAACATTGACCTAGCTGTTGCTAGGTCAGGGTGATATTTCGTTTCAGGCTGTTTTCACTGGAGACACCTACAAGTTTTACGGTACAAAAAGCGCTTGAGTGGAAACTTGGAAAAGCACAAGATAAGAATATACAAAGCACAAGACCAGATTTCTTATTCTTCTAGTTTTAAGGACGGAACATAAATGATCATTCAATATGATCATTCAGTATGCTGAAAGCTATGCCTGTGCCTTGACTGATGACTTTGCTTGAGCTTACATGTATGCCAAGCAAAACAAGGCATCACAAGGCTTCAAAGTGATGTATCGCATGCCACCACATGATATCACATGATATCACAAGGCTTCACCTGTTATCGCAAAGGAAAGTGGCCCAGTGTCTCAAGACTTTATTGACTGATTGATTATTGATTGTAACCTGGGTGCCACAGGCATTTCATGCGTGGTTTCCGGTTTCGGTCGTTGTCCTTCGGCCGCCGAAGCGAAGTTCCCCATCGCCGCGAGAAAACCTCTGGCACCCAGGGAAATGATTTTTGCTCCCGTTGAAAATCAATACCCTCGCTCCCTCTCGCCCACCCGGAGTGGAAGTAATTTGAGACTTAGGCCGGGTCGCTAAGCTAACTTTCGACCGTTTGGGTAACGCGGAGTTTGAACAAAGCCGCTGTCGCTGGCTTAAAACGGGAAAGTTTTCAGAGATTGCCGACGTTTTATTCGCTTTCTGTGAAAAATCGATGCGAGCAAGACCACGGATGGAAAAAGTAACTATCGTCCGTGATCTACCCGGAATTTGGAGGCGACTGGAGCTGCTGGAGCGAATGTACGGCCGTTTTCATTCGGCGTATTGGATCGACTGCTTCGTCAGAGTACCCAACCTTGGGAAAGGATATACCGGTTCCACTAAAACTAATAGAATGGCCATAAATCGGATCGAAGACCACACAGGTGGGAAAACCACACAACTAAAGTAAGGTAAGACGATTTTTATTTAAATTGCTACATTTTCAAAGGTTACAGAAACAATCGTTATTTTCCCCATACAATCCTTATAAATATGCAAATCGCTCAAGTCACGTAACAACACAAAGGTCAACATACAAAGAGCTGCTCATATATTGAGCTTGGGATACCTGTGTTTAACTTGGCTCTCACATTACCGTGGATATAATTTAGTTTCATCAACTGGGTTGATAATGTGAATTGGATATATAATAATAATAATAATAATAATAATAATAATAATAATAATAATAATAATAATAATAATAATAATAATAATAATAATAATGATAATAAATCAACCTTTATTGAGAAATAAAATTCGAATCTTACATGCATCCATATGGAACTTATTACAATATTTATTATATAAAGTAATAATACTAATAACAAAAATAACTTACTTACATAAAAGAAGTAAAAATTAGATAATTGATAATAGAAGTTCAAAATTCTATAAAATTGCAAATCCCATGATACCGAGATATTAAAATCAACAATCGAATTATACTAATGACGGCTAAACCAGTGTCCATAAAACGCCCTAAGTATAAAAGCACATAAGCCGTGTATTTCAAATATCCGCACTGGCTACATTTATTTTACAGTCTAATGATTGCTCTATCTTGCTACGAAACGGCGTTCGCGAACCTCTAACGCATGCATGTACCGATCTTAAGAGTTCAAACGAAATCTGTGTCCTGAGCCAAGTGATTACAACATGATAAGGCTCAGTATCTTTCTCAGCTATCTTGTCCGCGAGATGCTTTAAGAACCGCTGACACTCATTTCCCATTCCGCCATTGGTTCCAAACACTAAAGGCGTAAATGAACCCATTTCTACATCTAACACCCGCTGCTGGTATAATAATAATAATAATAATAATAATAATAATAATAATAATAATAATAATAATAATAATAATAATAATAATAATAATAATAATAATAATAATAATAATAATAATAATAATAATAATAATAATAACAATAATAATAATAATAATAATAATAATAATAATAATAATAATAATAAGCTCTTTATTATTTCCAAAAACAAACGTTCCGGATTACAATCAAAATAAGATTACAGTCAAAGATTACAAACTAAGATTACAATTACAATCTAACTAAGATGAAAAGAATTAAATATAATCAAAAAGACACCTATTAATAAAACAACGTTTAAAACGTTCAGTTCTAATTTGTGGAAGTATAAAGGAATGACCTCTATTTCTAAGTAGCCTAGTTTTCTTGGGAGGCAAGAGGTCTGCCAACGGGCTTTCAGTGGAGCTGGTGATGTCTTTCCATAACTTCTAATCTGAGGTTTCCAAAAGGTATACAATAGGCGTCACTTCCTTAAGGAGGCCGAAACGAACTGCTCTTTTCTGGAACTTATCAATTCTAGAAAGATACTTATCATAGCTTGCTACACCCCATACTGAAATACCATAAGTAAAAAGGGATCGATATAATCAAACTGTGAAAAAGATAACCATACTTCTTACACACTCGCAATATGGCACAGATACTTACAGATATGGCAAAGATATATACAGATACTTCACAATTTAGACCGTCAGATACTTCTTATTAAGTTCCGGTTTGATGGGTATACAGAAGCCACCAAGCCCCATTCTCTTGGTTTTCCGATCTGACGACATAAAATTCTGAAATCGAAATTCGCTTGGCCTACAAAATGTTCGTTGCCACCAGGTGTAAGGTGAACTAAAAATATATCTTTTCGCAAATTTTCAGCTCGATAGTGCCCTTCGTTTTGAAAATAGAGCATTTTAAATACGTAGCTCAAGAGCCAAAAATAGTCGCTTTCAGGCATCACGGGTGCCATATTTGTGCCCCTCGTCTCCCAGTACTGAGCTTTGTAAATTTGCGTGGAACGTTTCGGCAAATAACTCGAGAACGGCACACCGCACAGACCTGAGACTTTGAAGACGGAGAAATTGTTTATTTATTTATCATCTACACTATCTGAAATTCGTACGGCTTCTGTAGTTAAATTGTTTAGAATTTAGTTTTTGATTGCGTGACAGTGAAAACCACCAAATTGCCCTAGCTAAGCATGCATATATGTTATCCAGTTTACACACGTCTATCTGGTGATAATTTCACGTATTAATTTCAATCGTTTCAGGTGTCTAGATCGATAACAATGAATTTGATTCGAAGCAGCAACGTCGCTGATACGGAAGTCATGGATTATATTTCACACTTACCTTTTCCATGCAAACTTGTAGTTTATTTCCACATATGCATCTGATTATACTGTTGAGGTAAACAATTTAAACAAACAAGTCAGTCTAGGGGGTTCCCCTTCTCAGCGATGATTCTATCTGTCAGACTTTGCTTTTCCCAACAGATGACAAGCGTTAGTTTAGGTATTCATTTACTGGCATTCCCATTCTCGTCCCCAGAGCCACTTGTCCCTCTCAGCCGGCTGGGCCTGTGCACGAGGAACAAGGGGCTCTGGGGACACACGATTTGATTCGCTGAAATCAAATAAAGGGAGCCCAATCACATCAGCCGTTTTAAAATCCCAAATCATTAGCACGTTTACAACAGTAGACGTGATTGGACTCTCTTTGTTAGATTTCAGCCAAATAAATCATGTGTCTCCAGAGCCACTTGTTCCTCGTGCACAGGCCCAGCCGGCTAAGAGGGACAAGTGGCTCTGGGGACCAGAATGCGGCATTCCCAGTTAATAAGATAACGGTACAACTTCATACTTTATGCTTGATAGTCAGTCATGTTAATGTGTGCTTCTGAAAATTTTTAGATATGATCATGAGGGAGTTCACTGGAAGTTGTTTCATGTTTGCTTTCACGCCTTATGCAAAAAGCGTGTCGCAGGTCAAGGGAAACAGACATTGACAGACATTGTTCAGGGAAAGTACCTGTGCTTAAATTAACACTCGATCCAAATTCCCCTTCGGTCGTATCCTGAACACTCGTTGCAGCAACTTTGTAAATTTCTTTTCTTGTCTTTTACTTCCGTATTTACGGTGTTTGGATCTCTTTGAACGCATGATTACCAAAACTAGAAACAAGCTACATGACCCTTTATTGCTTATTCTGCTGTCGAAATGCAACGTCTAGGTTTGTTCAACGAAGCGGCCAGTGGGCGAAAGCATAGCACGAATATTTAACCACTGAGACTTGCAAACTTGCGAATAAAGATAATTTCTTTCTTGCTATTGACGATCATTGACAATCACAACAGGTACTCGGTAAGGTAGTTCCCCAATACCATACGATGACGTCACGTACGTATCAAAAGTAAAAACTATAAGAAGTTCAAGATTGCCATTACCAACTCAGTATTAACCATGTGTGTAGCAGTTCGTCCCGAGTCTGAGGTAAAGCCCATCGATCGACTAGACGAACGATTAGCTTGCCCAATCTGCAAAAATGTTTTCATCGAGCCATGGCAGACGTCTTGTGGACACAGATTCTGTAGAAATTGCTTGGATCTTCTACTCCGGTATTTAAATAAGAATTTTATATTGATCCCAGTTCTTGTAAGGTGTATGTATGTATGTATGTTGTAGTGGCCGCTTTATTTTGCAAAATTACAGACAACGCTAATACAGACAACGCTAATATTAAATATTAAATCAGGCTGGCGTACGTCGGATCGGTTTAAAAAACTGAAGAGTGTAAAAACGGAGACCGATACAACGTAGAATGGAGTTTAGATTCTGTGCCAAACCAGCCTTCGTACAGTGAAAATTTACATTGGAGTGTTTACGTAGTAATATTTGCGTCATTTGCCTACTGGAAAAACGTAAAAATAATTAATTTGATCGAAAATGTAATAGAAGATAAAATAGACTAAAATAGTAATAGAGGGGGTAAGCTTCTAAAGAAACTGTGGTGCTGCGTCGGTGGGAAGTATAAGGCCCGGTTCAAACGTCGAACTTTACATGTGCCGAATCTAATGCAAATGAGAAAATTCTATTGTTTTCCCTCATTTGCATTGGATTCGGCACATGTAAAGTTCGACGTTTGAACCGGGCCTTCAATATAATTTGGTTTTATCAACTGGGTTGATAATGTCAATTGGCCACCGTAAAGAGATTCAATTGCTGACGTTTCGAGCGTTAGCCCTTCGTCGGAGCGAATCAAGGAATTGTGCGTCGTGTGTTTTTTATATACAGAAAGATGGAGCTTCGCTATTGGCTGGTGCCTGGTAACGTGAAAACAACGGAATAAATTAGTTGAATGAAAAGCGTTCGTTGATACCGTGAGGATTAAGAGTGCCGATTTGAAAAATAAAGTTTTGTTCTAGAGTTTTACGGCTTTCCGTGTTTCCTTAGTGAAGGGAAGGGCCGCAGACTGCCACATGTTGCTTAGAATGATTTGGGAGATTGAAGTGTCTCGCGACCGGTTTCGATGCATTTTTGTCGTCCTTCTCTACGTCACGAAGGTGTTCTCGGAATCGGTCGCCAAGTCGTCTCCCTGTTTCGCCGATGTATAACTTTTTGCAAAGAGTGCAAGTTACGCAGTAGATGGCATTGGCTGAGGTACAGGTGAAATGATCAGTGATTTTGATAGATCGCTTGGGTCCCGATATTTTGTCAACGTTGTGAATGAAAGGGCATGTTTTGCATCGTGCGCGAGCGCATTTAAAAGGTCAGGGTTGATCACTAGTTTGGAATGCACTTCTGACTAAAAAGTTACCTATGTTTTTGTCGCATTTGAATGAAATTAATGGAGGTTGCGAAAAGATTCTACCAGTGTCGGGATCATTTTTAAGTAATTTAAAGTTTTTGAGAATGATGGATTTAACTGCGTGGTTGTGAGGGTGAAATGGTAGGGTGAATGCGATTCCATCGTTGTTTTCTCTCTGTGACGTTTGTAGTGCTGACTGTCGATCAATTTGTTGGGCGCGATGATGGCCCGCTTGAACAACAGAAGCAGGATAGCCGCGTTTGTCGAAGAAATTGCACATTTCCTCTGATTTTAAGGAAAAATCAGAGTTGTCACTACAAAGACGGCGAAGTCTAAGAAACTGAGAACAAGGAATGGAATTCTTGACATGTGATGGATGTGAAGATGAATACAACAAATAACTATGAGAATCTGTGGGTTTGTAGTGCACACTGGTGCATAAACCGTTGCCTTCGATAGAAACTTTGATATCCAGGAATGCTAAGGAAGTATTGGAAATTTCCCAGGTATATTTAAGGGCAGGATGAAACGAATTAACAGCGGTTATAAAGTGATTGAGATCCTCTCTGGTAGAAGAGGTAGCGCCGATACAGTCGTCAATGTACCGACGATAGAGTTCAGGTTTTGGGCCGTTGAATTGATTGAAAAATTGGTGTACAGTGTAGCCTACGAAAAGATTGGCGTAGCTGGGTCCCATTTTGGTACCCAAGGCCACGCCATTGATTTGTTTGTAATAATTGTTCGCGAATGAAAAACAGTTGAGTGTTAAGACTAACTCAGCCAGGCGGAGTAGTGTTTCCGAGCTTGGTACCTTAACAGTGCGTAAATCAAAAAAATATTTGAGGGCTAGAAGACCTTCGCCATTTGGGATGACGGTGTAAAGAGATGTAATATCCATAGTGAAAATAAGTTTGTCTTCGCCCAGGAAATTGAAATCGCGAAAAATGTGAAGTGCGTGGTGACTGTCTTTAACGTATGACGGGGATTCCCCTATCAACAACGATTTCGCAGTCCGAAATGTTTGTCTGCACGTCGACGTCTTTTTTTGTCATGGGAAACGTGACTGGAATAACTACTTTGGGGAAAAATACCGTGGAAGAAATCGTGTTGAAATTAACACACACCATATTTCCCTTCGCACTTATCTCGTTTCGATTTGTAAAAATGTGATAATTTTCTTTTCTTGTTTTTTGCTTCCCTGTTTACCTTTTTTATGGTTAACTATTAAATCTGCAGCCAGTATTGTTCATTTGGCGGTCCGAGTGTAACGAAACTCCAATGTTCAGTTCGCATACATCCAGGGAGAATGAATATATAGCAATAAAAGTTTCTCTTCTATGCTGACACAGAAGAAAAACTAATTTATCCTAACATGGTGTAAAACTTGAGAATACGTGAAACTGAATAAAAGGCAGGTATTTTCCCTTATATGGTGTGGACTGCTTCATTTTCTAAAAATAGCTATAAATAGCTGAAGTAAAAAGTAGCACACAAATGTCTCGACCCAATCATTGTTGGCTATGTGTGTAGCGGTTCGTACAAGTGACTCTGATGTAAGGTTCGTCGATCGACTAGACGAACGATTAGCTTGCCCAATATGCAGAAATGTTTTCATCGAGCCCTGGCAGACGTCTTGTGGACATAGATTCTGCAAAAATTGCTTGGAACCCCTAATCAGGTAATACGAATTTTCCACCGATCGGGTCGTGATGGTCGGTATAATTTGCAGCCGAAAAACGTCTATTTAAAAGAATTACATTACTGGCGGCGATAATAGTGTGAAATTTACAGCTAACTTCCAAGATCGATCGTCGTAATGTTCCTCACAACGTTTCAATTTAATTTATTATTAATATCGTGTAAGCTCATAATGTCGCTTGTTACTACCTCTGTTAGTTTTCCATCTTTCTAAACTTTTTTGAAGATTTCCTTCGAATTTTAGCATCAACAAAAGGGTTTTTATCAGTGCATTTCACTCTTAACTCTTACTTTTATCATTAGTCCGCTGATGGAATCCCACGGCTCTTACGAGGAAGTAGAAGACAAGTAGAATGTTTCTTTTGTTTGAAAAACAAAAAAATTCAAGCTCTTGAAGTGATAAGAAAGTAAAAGATACAAAATGCATGCATTTGGTACAAATTAACCACAAGCAGGTGCCAACAATGATCCACCACTCGGCCGCATTCTTATTGGGTCTCTTATTCATAATTATAAAGAAGAAATAAAAGATGAACTGAGACTATTTAAATATCAAATGTTAGCAGTAGGTTATCGAAACACAAGAGTGCTAACTTTTTAACGCGCATTTTTCTCTAGAACAACATGCTTGAAGTGCCCATTAGATGGAGAGGTAATTTCGCGAGATGACTCGTTTCACGACAAATGTTGTGAAAGGGAAGTACTTGATCTAAAATGTTCCTGTCGATACGGAGGGAGGAACTGTGATTGGAATGGGGAATTGCGACACTTGAAGGTAACTGCAGTATTAGAGTGCCAACTTCTCAGCTGAAACGGAAGTTGTAAAGATTCATAGTTTATTCCCTTAAGGGAAGTTTAATTTCCCTAACTGCGTTCGATAGAACGCATTTCTAAGGAAATCGAGATTTCTTGTGAATCTGCGGACACCAATTTGGCTCCCCCAGCAAAATTTATCAGGGGCCAATGACGTCATGTCCATGCTTGTCGCGTCGCTATTTTGTTTTAGAGTCCCTTCGGTCGAGTTCCTTGGAGTGGTTTTATCGAACTTTTTTCGCAGTTGTATTGGTTTGTCTGGGCTATCACTGGCAAAGATGATTGAAGCTACTTATCAGAACATCAGAAGCCTGCCTACTGCTGGTGTGTTTTCTTGGAAACAGATGCTGCAATTTCGCCCAGGCAACACATCTCATTATAAAACTCAGCTGCTTTTCATTGGAGATTCAACAGAGTTGTGACGCTGCACTGTTCAAATCAGCATTATTGCTATCCAAGGAGAACCTTGTAGCGAAGATTGTACAACTCCTGGTGCGAATATATAACAGCAGATTTCGATCGGTGCCGAGACAGTCGTGAATTTTATGTTTGCATTTTAGCTTGCATGTGCGTTTGCTTCGTTAATAATTTGTTTACAATTTGTTGGGCGACAAAGCAATGATAATTATTTGTCATTCTCTTCTTGAGGTTTGTGATTATTTGGCTACTGCAACTACTTGCCCATTTTTTAATGTTTTGGCGGACAATTAATCAGTGCTGTCCACAGTCTGCGGTTTTCTTAACACAGACTAATAGCGGTGTCACGCAATGCAAAAAATCCAACCATTGTATTGGTATGAATAAATCAGAATAATCATGGTCATAAACTACACTGTACAGTTATGTTAAGAGTTTCATACTGATATTTAAGCCAAGTGAATCGTCGAAGGCACTCCTAATCTTTGATTACCACTAGTATGTACAACGAACTATAATAAATACGTTAATGAATAAACTTCGGTGAAACAGCTGCCAGTTACATATTGCCAGGCATCCGCGGCTTCATCGCCAAGTGTGCCTCGAATAGGCCTTTTGCAACAGTTGATCACGTGACGTGCTTTTAAAGAACACACGGATTTAGTCATTGGTAAAGCATAATGTTATCAGAAATGGAACGAGTATTTTCAGATTTATATCCTTTAAGAGGGAATTTTTTATGGACGTTAGAAATTAGAAGGATTTGTATGGGAAGAAGACGCTTTGCTCTCCGGTCACGCTCCAGTGGTTTTCCATACAAATCCTTGTAATTTTACAAGTTTTCAAACAGCCATAAAATCTTTGCCTTTCGGTTTAAGAGCCTAGAATTTTCCATTCTTCCTAATATTTTACCCCTCTTTCTATGTCCAATAGCTACGTGCTAGCAGCTTCCTTTTGTAGAGATTAATAACGGAAAAGGTTTCTGGAGGGCAAAGCTTCCTCACTTCCATAAAAATAACCTAATTTTTGCAATATTCAAATCGTCATTACATCTCAACCTTACATAGCATTGGTCTGAAAGTTCGTGTTCAGGCTATTTCAAATATGCTCTTTTTAGTTCTGAAATTCATTTAGCTGTAGCTAAAAGTTTAGAAATTATCGGTCACGTGACCAACTGTCGCAAAAGGCCTATTGGGTGCAACTTGCTGCACCCTCTATCAGTTTTGACGTCATTTTCTTAATATTCTGTTGGCAGTAACCGCAGTGATTCATAGATTTCCTTTTTCGTGCCGTTACTTTATTCATGCACATTCAGTCTGTGCAGTTCCGCATGAATTAAATTAGCAAATGAAGCAAATAGCTTTCTTTCGTCGGCGTCTTGAGTTTTACTTCGATATGACTATGAATTGAATTGAATTGACGGATTGTTAACTTGGCATCTTGCACGTAGAGATATGCGTAGAGATATGCGACATTTCCTTTTACACCAGGCTTGAGAATTTTCAGATAGCCACAAACCGTTAGTGGGAGTATGATGACAAATATCCGCTTTAGTATATCATTCGTAATCATCGACTCGAATGCTGCTGCAAATTTGTCATCTTACTTTTTGTTCTAATTAAAACTTTCCATCCATCAGGCACATGAAGCAAGTTGTCAGTTTGGCGATGTCCAGTGTAGGGCGTGTGGTCACACTGTGGAAAAATGGCATATTGAACAACATAGAACAAACGAATGCATCAACAGGGCATTGACATGCGCCTATTGCGGAAGAGAAGTTCGTCAAATCGACATGGAGGTAAAGGAATGGATACTTTCACATGAGTTGGGAGGGCTATAAACTTTAATACTGAATTTAAATGACAATGTATGGTTGTTAAGTTTAAGGAAGCGTTTGAAACGTTTTGCCCATTAAGCATAAAATTGTTCCACGGTTACCCCTAAGCCTTAAATTGCCAGTATCCCTTTACACGCCTGGGCGGTGAGAAGAGAGGCACTGTGAGAGTTAAGTGGCTTGCCTAACTGGAATTGAAAAGAAAGCAGGGTGTCCGGCCTGGCTCGAACCCGAACAGCTGAATCCCAGCGGGCTAATCATTAGGTTCCAGCGGTCAAACGAACCTAGCGTGCACAGTTTCCGCCAGAACGTTCCCCATACAACGTCTTAAATTTCTGAAACATTTTTCTTTGAAGCCAAAAGTTAAGACATACCCTGAAAAGTCAAAATTTGTACGTCGTTTGTGAATAATATATCTGATAATTGTCCTCCACTGAGTTTCCCAGCCAGAAATTCTATTTCTTGCAAAAGTCTTTCGTTTCCTTGTCATTGACTGTTCACAGCCGCTCTATTTTTTAACGCAAAAGAAAGCGCGCGAGCAAAAAAACACAGTGAGCGACGCCGGGGTCCAGTTGTCTCGCGATTCATTCACCGGAAAAATACGGAAAAAATAGCGGACTGTGAACAGTCTACCTTGTCAAGCAGTTCGAGGCGGCGAAAACAGGAAGTGACGTCAGAATTTTGCGTTTGACCGCCGTGTGACCATTCGGCCACTTAGCCTCCCTAATGACAATATAAGTTTCTAATTGTAGCAGGGAAAAAAAGGCTTCATATTTCAGTTTCTAACGCAGGTGCCCAATTTATATGGAGTAAAGAGTAATGAGGAAATAAAGTTTGCAATGAAAAGAAAGTTTTTGTTTTTTAAGGATCATTTGGAAGTTTGCCTGAGGTTCCCAATCGATTGCATCTTATGCTGTGGAAAGGAGGCCATACCACGTGACACGATGAAGGAACACGTGACAACAGAATGTCCCAATGGAGAGAAGCTATGCCCTTTCACTCTTCACGGTTGCGATTTCAAAGTAAGCAATATTTTCTAGTTGGGTCTTTCTATACGGGACGCGCGGTAACCGAAGAAATGGTGCACAAGACACCAGGTTGTGGGATCTGATTTAAAATACCACACTCGACCAGTGTGCTTTGCGCGCCTTTCTCGTATGTTGACTTCTCGTACACACCGCGTAAAGTGAGCGAAATCTCATCTCAGCGAGAAGGTGGCAAAACGCGATGAAGCAGAGCCTCTCCTCTCTTGGTTCGTGCCACAACTTTAGCGTAGAAGTTGTAAGCCACAAACATGGCGGTTTTCCTTACAGCGTGGCGGACGTCCGCTGCTTGAACGCTTCATCCTCGTAACTAGCGAAGATAAGCAAACAGATATACGCAAAGTACAAACGATAATTTTCAAAGAACTTCAAGGAGGCATCTAAAACAACCTGTCTCTGCTGATTGCAATGATACAGACCGATAATCGAACACAGTCGGGAAACCCGTCTTATTTCTATTACAGAAAGTGACGGCTGTGCTGTGCTCGCCCGCAAGGCATTTTGGTTGAGTGTGGTCCTTTAAAGCACTAGGGAGGGTCGTTGTGTCCCTTTCTTAGGGACACATAGTGTGTGCCAAAGTGTCCCTCCTCTCTCCAGTAGTATGGATTGGCAGCTGACAATGATAAGGCAACCTGAAAAAATACTGGTTTGGTGCGCTTCATAAAGCAGTTCAAAACGAAAGCACATCCTTTACATTTGCGAATTTAAATTATGTTCATTCAAACTAACATAATTTCTTTGCTTTTATAAAAGGGAAAGAAGGATACAGCACATCAAGGACAGTCTAAAGACACATCTAGATATGATGAACCATTCAGCTCTGAAATACCACACCAAAAACAGAGAATTAGAAGAAAAGGTTTTTCGTCTGGAAACTGAGAAAAATGCGATGGAGCAGCAACTTTACAACCAAAACGAAGAACTTGTAGCTGCCCGAATCAACATACAAACGCAGAGAACCAAAATATCCATGATTGAAACGTCGCTAAGTGAACAAAGAGAAGATACAGAAAAACTACTTCATGGTTTACAAGCAACCAGAAGTGAAGCAAATGAGGATATCTTCTCTTGTCAAATGGAGGAAATAGTGAGTACACTGAGACAACAAGAGATGAAGGTAAACAGCTTACAGAGAGAGCTGGCGAGTGTGAATGTAAATGGTACAGAGCGAAGGACAACTTCTGTTTCTACTCAAGGCTGCGAACAGCGCTTAGATAGAACCGAGCATCAACTGGCACTACATGAAATTCAACTCTCCCAGCAAGATCTTCAGATTCAGATGCTGGAGGCCACCTCGTATAATGGCGTGTACGTTTGGAAAATCGACCTTTACAGCCGACGATTTCAAGATGCTGTTTCTGGTAAGACACCTTCAATTTATAGTCCTCCGTTCTACGTTGGACGGTTTGGGTACAAAGTATGTGCCCGTCTCTACCCAAACGGGGATGGTGCTGGCAAAGGAACGCATATGTCAATGTTCTTTGTGGTCATGAGAGGTGAATATGACGCCTTATTGTCCTGGCCATTCATCCAAAAGGTTAATTTCAGGCTTATTGACCAAGACGGGATCCGGGATACGTGTGATGCATTTCGCCCAGAACCTCACAGTTCAAGTTTCAAAAGGCCCACATCAGACATGAACATCGCGTCTGGGTGTCCAACGTTTATTCGTCAAGCAGGGCTCCGAGAAGGAGGGTATATTCGGGATGATACTATGTTTGTGAAAGTTACAGTTGATATGACAAATCTCAATGGAGACTTAAACTCTAATCGATAAAGTACGGTACGAGACACTATTTTAAACTGCGGTAAATTTGCTAAAGAACTATTTATTTATTTATGAACAAGTTGTAAGGAGACTGAACAATCTTTGTTAGGTGTACGACATATTTATTGAACTTGAGTGTGATGCAAATTGTGTGCCCGAAACATGGAGATTATATCATCTTGAAAACAAGCATTAAAGGAGCTTCGTCACGACAATTTTAGTTATTTCTTCGACAACCTAAATTACCCTTAAAAATTTGGAAACCTAAAAATAATAGTTTTCTGACGAAGAAAAACACCAAAGGAGTGATACCAAACCAAAAAGGAACAAGAATGGCTGAGGATGGAGAAGATTGAAACGGATTGGAAATGACGATTTTGAAAAATTTAGGCTAAATTTTTCAAAGTGCACGAACGATGACGTAGCTTCTTTGACACTCGAACAGAAATAATTGATTATTCCAGTAACTGGGTTTAAGTGATATAAGGACCCGAATACCGGGATTTCTGTCATACGTGTAGTGGCGTCAGCTCCGGTGGCGGAGAGATCCGTGAAACAAAAGACTAAATGACTCACAGGTTCCACAAGGCTGAGATTTATTGAGTAGACTCTTACAGCGATCCTGTGTAGTAGGACGTGTAGGCGAACGCTCTGGGTCGGTTCTGAGTGTTACAGCAATATCTGGTGGTTCCCGTAGAATTTCTGTGAGCCTTATGGGGGTTTTAACACGCGGTTTATGATATTTAAGCTAAGGTCACGTGGTAGCTATCAATAATCTATTGTGACGTAAATGCGGTTATAAAAAAGGAAATATCTAAAGTTCCTCGAAATAAAAAAGGCGAGGCAAAAACGACAAAAAGCGATATTGAGGTAACCGGGGAAGGCGGCGTAACCCGCCTAACTCGCTGGCGCCTCTTGATAGACTTGATATGACCGCATTCAAATTTCAGTAAGGGGATAATTGTAACAGGATAACTTTTCTAACAAATATTCGTTTTAAATAAGTTAAGGTCATTCCCCTGTATTGCATTGCGCATCCTTACTGCGCACGACTTATTGCGTCATTAGCGCGCGCACATGGCGGCGTTTTGTTTACGGTTTTGCTCGTGAAAGAGATAAATCGTCGTTTTCTCGAAAACGAGTGTGGTGACCTATATTTTTTTAGTCTTTTTCTGAGACTAGCAATCACCTTCTTTCTATAACAGGAATATAAACAAATTCCCATTGCAGAAAAATAAATAATCGACGGAAACGTGAACTTATTATTGTGGCCTCGAGATCACTGCATGCTAGTAACAAGTTGAATCAAGGTCGACTGGAAATGCGTGCTTTCATTATGAAACACATATTAAATTGTTCCTTGAAGGCGGTACAGTATATCAAAAGTTATATCTTTTGTTTTACTTTCTCCCTAATTTTTTCTTCTCCCATAAGACGTGGCATGAGCTAGTCAAATAAAAACGTTTCTGAAGCCGATATTTTAACGAATTATGGGGTATTTTCAAGGAGCTTCAAGGTGCTCCTGCTCCTAAACGAATATGGGGACCCCTCTTTTTCATTATAAAATTTAAGTTCCCTTACGATGAACAACCAATAGGCAAAGTTTGAACGAAAATCTATTGTCAGTTCTATCTCGGGGGAATGATTTAAAGAGAAGTTTTTCTATGTATATTTTAGGGTTTAAATATAAATAAATTTTAAGTCTGTAAATTATTATTTTCAGTTTTTGCGCGAAGTCTTGAAGGGTCTGGGAAGGGCCGCCGGGTGCGTCAGATAGCCGAGGATTGCAAAAAAAAAAAAAAAAAAACTGTCAGCTGAGAAATGCATGAAGCATGAGATTTGAGACATTTGCACAGTTTACTGATAGCTCAGAAATGGACTGGGAATATTTAACAGTTATTCTTCGAGGACGCGCCGGATATGAGCTGATATATATAACCAACGAGGCCGTAGGCCGAGTTGGTTATTTCAGCTCATATCCGGCAAGTCCGAGAAGAATAACTTTAAGTAAATTTTCAACCAAGGTTATTATACTCGTAGAAATTTTTAAACAGTGCACTTTTTCATTTTTTTGATATTATAATGCTGCAGAGCCCATCCTGTTTTATCGTGCTTTTTCATCTGCGGTCCCTAATTTATGGAACAATCTGCCCCTTCATATCCGCCTTGAGGAGAATTTTGAACGTTTTAAATCTTTACTTAAAACGCATCTTTTTAGACTAGCTTTTGATTTGTAATGTTTTATTTAGTTTTTAGCGTTATCTAGTTTTAGCCTTAATTATAATGCTCTTTTCATTTTTTAATTACTTTAAATATTTAAGTATCAGTTGTTGCGCGCTTTTGATCATATTTGCATGGAAAGGGCGCGCTATAAATCTTTAATTATTATTATATTATTATTATTATTAACGATAATGTCTCAGATTCGAAACGGAGGGAACCAATCAGAAAGCTAGAAAGTCATTATCTTGAGATTGAAAATTTACTAAAAACCCATAGCTGATAATCAAGATTCCAGCACCCTTATACCCAGCGCCTCATCTTACTGTACAAAAATATATCCCATGGCTTTGATATATTTGTCGTAGTTATCTGGCTTGTGTTTTGCCACGTTTCCACAAGTATTGGAGTCGTCGGGATACCCTGATGTTCCAAACCCGATTCTGGAGTCAGGACGGACGCAGTCATTTTCGTTATTGCTAACGTAACCTATCCTCGCTCTGGTGTAGTGTTCAATTTGGCCAACAACATTGAAACCTTCCATGTTGCAATTAAGCTGTAATGAGGCTTGGGAACCAATCAGCGTCTTCCACGTGTCACGTCCCAGTGTAGTGGCGCGATATTGCCCGTCAGCGATCAGTGAGTGCAAAGAGTCAGCAGTCTTTTCGATAACAATAAAATTCGTGTTTTCCTCGCCATGGATTTTCATACCAAGACATATCTTGGAGAAACGTGTGGTCCAGTAGGTTTCCAGCTTTGTTTCTTGTGTGTCAAATACAGTATCTCCTCCGCCTGGATTAAATGTCTCAGTGTTGCTCCAAAGGTTTGAATCATAACGAAAGGTGCTCTGAAAGATAAAATTCCGATAGAAAACCCAATCAAGTTTAAGCTATTCTCATAGGCGGCGGGGATCGAGGCACCCAGTTTCGAACATTGTCGACATTTTTCGGGCAAAACGCCCATATTCGGGCAAGAGCAGTTGGAAAAAAGCTAACAAAAAACCGACTCTCTGCATCAAGCTGGCCGGTGTTCAGATGAATGGCGTAATCTGATTTTTCATTATGTGTTCCTGGTGTGCCACGACGACAGCCTGCAACTATTTTTGAATTGTAAAAGTTTCAATAATAGGCGCGCGGATTGCGAAAGTCTTGTTTTGTATAATGCACTTTTTGGGTGTATACCGGTTTAATAGTCACACATTCGGACACTGTGCAATTTTTTTAGGCCAGGAAGATTACAACCCCCACGCCCCCCCCCCCCCCTCCCCTAGCCAAGTCCGAGGGTGCCCGTACGTCTATGGCTGTTGATATAATCCGCCCAATTTTGCTCGCATTTTGATTGGTTGCTAGCTATGATCTATTAAAGGACACACACACTGATGACGTTTAAATTATGTTTCTTTCTTTCTTTCTTTCTTTCTTTCTTTATATAAAACAGATAGATTCCATGTTGTCGTGCGTCTGTTCAGTAAAAGACCACAGAAAACGGCTATCGCCTCGTGTGCCACTTTTTTGTTCTTACGACATTTTGACGTCATCAATCATCTATTACTGAACAGACGCACGGCAACATGGAATCTATCTGTTAACCAGATAGTATATTATGCGGCTGTTATGCCTTCACGTACACAAGGCCGTAAAAAATCAATTTTACAATTTTCCCTGCGGAAACAAGTTATTAAAATTTAATAAGCAAAAAAACTATGCGTGCAAAGTGCGACTCACGTTTGAAAATCGATAAAAATAAAAAAATGTTCTGGTTTTCAGATGGGACTCCCGTGATACCCTAAAAAGGATTCCTCTTTCTGGCAACTTAATCTTAACTGGTCTTCATTTACCTTTTACGTTGACTTTATTTGCTTTTTACTTGATAATTGGAGTTTTGACCTTGAAAAAAAAGTGCAGAATCGGCAATTTCGTGTCTCACGTGCAGGCTCTGTCTCGATGGCGGTAATTTTAATTTCCCTTTCGTAAACGGTCGATCTCAGTTAACGATCAACACTATCGATCATTGGTAAACAGACTTTTCGGAACGGACGATGACATTTCTTCTCTGTTTTAGACATGGACAAGTCGAAACAACTATTCAAATTTTTCATTTCTATACGTCGGCCTGCTTGCGGTTGGCTGGGTTTACTTTTAGTTAGGTTCGTAAAAGCGTTTAGGAGAGTGATCAGCTTATTAGTGGTGATTGAGGCCCCGTCCACACATATCAGTTTTCGTTTGAAAACGCAACTTTTTTTCTACGTCTTCAAAAAAATTCGCGTCCACACGTAGCGTTTTCATATCTTTTTCACCCGTCCACACGAAAACGCTGAAACGATTCGAAAACGCAGATACCGCTTACGGTGCATGCGCATTTACCGGTAAAATGAGCCCGCAAGACAGTTAGCAAGGGTGCCATTTTCTTTCGCGCGAGTGGGTTGGATCCAATACTGATACGTCATCGTTTTCGAAAACTTTTCGTTTTTCCTCGTCCACAATTAAAAACGAAAACGGCGTCTTCAAAAAATTCCACTCTGGAGAGCATTTTTAAAAAGTTGCGTTTTCGGTGACTGTTTTCATCGGATACGTGTGGACGGAAGCCGTATCCGTAGCAAAAAAAGTTGCTTTTTCAAATTAAAACGGATACGCGTGGACTGGGCTTGAGTGGTATGTCGAAGGTTCCGAGTTGGACTTTTGGATGGTGACGTGTAGAGACTACAATTTCTCTTTGCCACTAAAATTAGGGTTTTAAAGAAAAACGTGCCTCAAAAGGCCTATTAAATTAGAATTTATTTCGACATAAATACCTTTGCGCCGTCAATCTTCATGACGAGCGTCCACCGACCAGCCCCGCATGCTCCAAGACCGCAGTAAGGATTCACCTCGTTGCTTCTGAGTAGTAAACATATTCTTCATCAGTTTTGATCAGAATTGTTTATATTTTTGTTATTCCTCGGACGTACCAGCAATCTCATATTCCCACCCTGGTACAAAGAGGGTGATGGACCACCCTTTAGGTTTTCGTTCTGATGAGTTACACCAAGATAAATTTAAATTGAGTACAAACCCCCCAAGCCGGCCTGTTCAACGAGATTCCACAACTTTTGCTGTTTATGACGTCAGATATTATAAAAGTCGTTTGATCCATTATCGTGGATTTCACTGTTTTCTAAATAAGTCAGGAAATGATGGAAATTGATACAGAATGCAGCTAAAATAAACCAGAAATAATTGAAATGATGCATAAATTTTGCAATTTTGCTGCAATAACAACTGCAAAAAATAAAGGATTTATTAATAAATATTTGTCTAACTTGCATGTAATTATGCAGTTACCATGACAATGTCATATCATGGACAAACAGCTGACGTATCACTTTTTTTGAAAATGGCGTATACACAGTTACCGAAAGTTTTAGTATGATAGATTAGAATTAAATCTCCTTTTCATTTCAGTTTTTATATCCACCCTCCCGACCCTCTGTACGTCTGAGGGTTGAAAGATATTAGGCTACTCGTACTCGTATTTGCGTCAGCGCCGAAATAAATTGGCCCTAAGGCAGTCATTTTGGCATCTGGAGCTTGTCTGCAGTAACAATTGAATTTTTGCAGTAATAATTTAACCCTAATTAGCGACAATCGGGGCCGATCGGCGAGGGGGTGCCCCGTTGACGGGTTAATTAGCGGTGTCGTGCACCGTTGACAGGTTAGGGTTATGGTTATCCTCAAACTTTCTTCCCTTCCCGTGTCGTCTAGCTACCGCTTGGCGAGATGATAAATGAGTTTAGGCTTTGAATTTAGCTTCATGCATCCAACGAATAGCTTGCGTTTGTAAATACAAGTTTTATTGGATTAATATGTAGAAAAAGTTAAGTTAAGTTTGCACAATTTTGAATCTCACTCTTTAGTGGTCCCAGTTTGTGTCAGTCAGTTGCAAAGCTACTTATAGCTCAAGGTTCTTGCTACTTACAAGTTTATGTCGTAAAGTTCTTTGCACTGCATAACTGGAGGAAAAGAGAGGAGAAAATACTTCAGAATAGGAATTAAGTTAATACACGCCTTGTTAGACTACGTCACGGTTCGTGCATTTTGAAAAATTTAGCCTAAATTTTTCGAAATCGTCATTGTTAATCCGTCTCAATCTTCCCCAACCATCCGTGCTCCTTTTTTGGTTTAGTATCACCTCTTTGGTTTTTTTCTTTCTTTCTTAGTAAACTATTAGTTTAAGGTTTCCTACATTTTAAGAGTTATTTGGTTCATCGCAAAAAATAACTCAAAATATCGTGACGTAGCTCCTTCCTCAGGTAAATAAGTATAGGTCATCAAATGGTGACGCGTGAAATTTAGAAATAATTTCACGCGCGCGTTGTCAAAATTCTTATAAAAATTATTAGAATTGTGACAAAACGCAAGTTAAATTATATATTTCTTTAATTTCCCGAGTATGCAATTTGATTACCTTTTATTATCATAGGGGACAAATTACGCTCACATTCGTGGGCTTTTGACTTTTTTATTGTGTCGAGATATTTCGCGCCAAACGTTGCAACGGCAATTTTATAATTCACATGTGAAATTACAATTTAACGCTGAAATTTCGTGCTAAAATTAAAGTAATTTGACACCCATGACGGGCTGCCCGTATTCCTTCTCCAGTTATGACACAAGCGCTGGTCCTCTTTTTTAGCAACTCAACTAGAAACGGTTGGATACTCAGCGACAAATACAAGTGGCCATTATGGTCTATAAATCTATACATGGTCTTGCGTCAGACTATCTTGGTTCTCTTTTCACTAAATATGATCCACCTTATAATTTAAGGAACTCTGAAAACAAACTAGCTGTTCCATTGCCCCGCACCAATGAAAAAATAGATTAATAAGTTATAATGGTGCGGTTATCTGGAACAGCTTGTCCCCTGAATTGCGGCAAGCAAACTCACTTCAATCTTTTCAAAATGGTTGTCGCGATTTCTTCGTCTGAATCGATAAACTGAACTCACACGGCATCTATGTAAAGCAGAATTTCTTTATTTTCTCTTTTTTTTACTATTTAAATTTTTAGATCATGTTTATATCGATTAAAGTAGATTGTAATTTTTTTTAAACTAAAATTGACATATATTGCACTGTTAAAGATGACTTACCTGTACAATCCCGTCCGTCGCCAGAGTATCCGGGCTTACAAGAACAGTTATACGAACCCTTGGTATTATTGCATATAGCATCAACACTGCAGCACACTCATCGATGTCTGAAAAAAAGACGTCTTTGCAGCTATGTTACAGTGCGGACACCCAGCTGTGAACACTTGACATTAATGTCATGAAAGCCAATTCGTCTGTTTGTATGAATGGCTAACATTGGAAAATGGTAAAAAAAGTCCTCACTGTAAAACAAACTATTTCACAAAGCGATCTCATGTGACAATATTATTGCTTCATGTAAAATGGATTAATATTCGCGGTCGAAAAGTTCATCGAAACACAAAAGAGCGAAAGCCTGGGTTCCAGGTTGCACGCGGGTTGAAAACTTTCAAACAGCTTCAATCGCTCAAACGATTTACAGTCTTTGGTGCTGTTAGTTCTTAGAAATAAGCCACAAATTCCATCCAAAGGGACTCCTTCAAAGGGGAAATAATCAAATTCGTTTTCAAGGTGAATATGGATCGGGATTGAATTAATCTGTGAAGGGAAAACTCCAAAGTTTGACGTGAAACCTCGTTGAAGGGATCGTTTTTTTTTGCCTTGTTCTGCCGAGGCACAGAGAGTGGACAGAACTTTGTATTAATTCATCTGGTTTTCGAGAATTTCCGAATGGAATAAAGGTTAGTTGTTAAAATTCTGTTTCTACAGTTTGGCTTTGAGTTACTTCATGTAATTTGAAGTTTGTGGTTCTGTAAGTTTCGAATCGGTTCGCTGGCACTTTTACTTCGTGAAAGCAAGTCTTCGTGTAATCATTTTGGCTTTGTTTTGTTTTGGCCTCGTGAGCTGCCCAAAATTTGACAATGTAATGAAGAAATTCGTGGTCGATTAGGGAACGTACCACAACAAGCTCACGTCAATTTGTTAAACATATAATGGGTTGGCAGGAATTTCGTTTCATAAAATCCGTACATATTTATATGTATAAATTTAGATGCAGTTAAAATGGGGGAAACTATCCACTTATTTGACTAACTGATGCCGATAAACCTTTTAAACTCATGCACCTGCAGATTTATCCAAAGATGTTGTACTTTTTAGTAATTTTCGTAAAATTCGCAATTTTAGTTAAATTTGCAGTTTTGTTGAGGGTCCTCATAGGCGGACCACCCGATGTTTGAGTTTGTTGCGTGACACCGATCAATGGCGGTTACAAAAGAAATATAGATGTACATAAATAAGTTGGCCGCGATTTGCTCAAAATACTAAGTTTAGCCCAAATATTCAATAGACGTTGAGGTGAAATGTTAAATGAGTCTTATGTGCTATTTTTTGCCCGTTCTGAGCCGTTTAAGGCGTCATTTCGCGAGATAATTTATCGACCCCTAGACCATATAGAAGGGAAAGGGAGACAAGGCAGGCACCAAGACAGACGGCGACCACGATCTTGTCCGGTTCAAGCCCAAACTGACGCTAAACCGTCATAATTCTCACCTCGAAAACGCCGGCATCTGATCAAGCACAAATTTCTTCGTACTTGAGCCGAGCTTGAGCTTCATCCTTCCAAAAGTTTTCGTGAAAAGCGATCCTGAAGTCCAAAAAACAGCTAACACAATATGATCGGTGCCAGATTTCGCTATTTTAGTAATTTTCGTGATTGCGTTCAATCCTGGACACATCTCAGATGCTGGCGATATTTGCAGTCAAACCAAGTGAAGCGTACCCCGCTAGAGTACATTAATGAATTAATTATTGAAAAATTGAACCCGTTATTCGTTTCAAATATTGCATTCGGTTTGAAAAGGCGCACATCAGTGCTCAAATCAAAGTCGAGTTTTGATTGGACCAGGCGAACAAGAGATGCTCTTATATGGAATTATTGTTTCCTTTTCAAAATGGCGACAAGTAACTAACTTGCTTGGAAACCTCTCTCAGACAAATTCAGAGACTTGCAAGTTGCAGCGCATAATGTTAGGAAGACAACTGGTGATTTTCAACGGTACGTACGGAACCTTGACTACTTTTTTACCATGGCGGAAGTGTGCTACGTGAAAATATTCACGAAAAACTTGTAAGAGTTTCGCCAGAAAATTCTTTTCTTCCCACCATTTACACGAATAAGAATTTCTGCAAGTTCTATGAAATGTAAATAGCCAAGAAGAGCTCTCGCCTAGTGGAATCAAAATTCGTCTTTTGAGTTGAGCATTGAACCGCTCCTTTTGAAACCGAATGCAACATTGAAACGAATAACGATTCAACCAATAATCAATTCATTAATGTCCTCTTGTGGGGTACGCTTCACTTGGTTCGACTGTAAAGAGCATTAAAGACCATGACAACACTGGCACATATTCACAGTGTAATGAGCGGCAGAGAAATTTCTACATTAACTTTGTAGATTTCGAAAAGGCATTTGACAGTGCCTGTAGAAGCAGTTTATGTAAACTACAACTACGGCACTACAGTATATTCCGACATCATCAGTCTGTTCTAAAACTCGAGTCTGAGCTGTGCCAAGAATGCGTGATGTCTGCGTTCCTGTTCAAAATAGTTATAATAGATTTGCTTATGGAGAATATTACAGAGCAACATCACACTGGCATCAGGCGGACGCTCTGTACGAAACGGGAACTTGCTGACAACACAACACAGCACACGACAGAAGAGTTCGAGGCCAAATGACCCAACCAGCTCCATCGGTTTGAAGATTCGATAAATACGGTAACAAAAGAGTACGTGGAAAATTTCATTAAGGCATAGGCGTACGAGCCTGGGGAAGGGGCTTGGGGGCGAGGGGCTGCAACCCCATCCTCCAGTTTCGAAAATTGTCGACATTTTTCGTGCAAAACGCTCAGGATTTGGGCAACAGCAGTTGCAATTTTTGAGCGGTTGTATACCGGTTTAATACTAACACATTCGGGAATTGTCGGGCAGGGGGACCTTGGAGCCACTGAATGCAAAGCTATTGTTGTAATTGACTCCAGCAGCTGTTTTCACCTCTAGGTTTATTGTTTCTGTTGTTTGCTCTTTCGTTTTCGTAGCCAATCCTGTTTAACCTAGACGGGTAGCCACTACCTCTATTTCCATTGATCCACTGCAAGCACTATACCTCTATTGTTTTCTCGGGCTAGCGGCATTTCTGTGATGTGTTAACTATAGGCCCTTTGCATGACCCAGTCACATGGTACAAAATAACACCTTGCCGGTGAGCAAGCTACACTTTGGGAAATGAAGTCGCTTTGTTTTGGATGTCCTGGCAGCGCTTAGCTTGCTCACCAGCAGGGTGTTATTTCGTACCATGTGCCTGGCTCGTGCAAAGGGCCTATTGATGACATGACTCGTTTAAGAAGTTTTTACGTGGGGGATCCGTTTAAGCCTCATGCACCCTTCCCTCGCTCCTCAGCACACTAACGAAACTTGGTAAAAGGATACTCGCATCGAAATTTTACAGCCACTGATCCTCTATCATAATATCGTTGCAGCGTTTGTAATACATGTACGCTGGATTGCAGAGTAAAAAGGTATGGTCTGTTAAAAGTTTGAAATACATTCACCTTCGCATTTCCGCCCATCTCCAGAATATCCAAGTTTACAGGAGCAGATATATGAACCTCTGGTATTACTGCACGTGGCATCCGCACTGCAATCATGGGTCAATGCAGTACATTCATCAGCATCTGAATAGAGGAGATTGAACATTTATGGAAACGCAAAACCAGCTTTAAAGTGCTACTTCGATGAAAAAATATTGTTCTTGTACGTTCTCGTTAGATTCCGATTTTATTTTTGGCAAGAATGCACCATGCCAATTATTGCGCCTCAATTTTCAAAATAAATCCGTTTTTAAGCTACGATTTCTTGTTTAAAGTGTCCGCCATTACCAGACTCGGCTTCAATCGATTTGCATTGAGAAAGTTGGATCGAGAGAGAAAATGACGTCATCGACTCACTGGTTTAATTTTGTAATGTGTGAACCCCGCTGATTAGTATGCAGCGCGAGATTTGAGAAGCAAGTTGCTGTTTTGCATACCAAATATGCTGGTCCACACAGTAAAAAATTAAACTGGTGAGGCCATGACGTCATTTTTTCTCTCGATCCAGCTCTCTCAATACAACTCGACAGAAGCCGAATCTAGAAATGTGGTACTACGATGAAAAAATTTTGTTCTTGTTCTCTTTAGATTCCGGTTTTATATTTGGTAAGAATGCACCATGCCAATTTAATTAGATTTTGGAAATAAGTCGGGTTTTTGAGCTATGAATTCTTGTTTAAACTGTCCGCCATTACCAGATTCTACTTCAGTCGAGTTGCATTCCCAAGTGGGTTATTACCCCTATAAACCCATAGAAAGTGTGGTCAATTGCTTAATAAAACCAGGTCACTTCTTATACATTCTTTTTTATATAATAACAAAATCAATGCGCGCGCTCTGATTGGTCAATCAGCTATGATTTATTGTGTCGGTAAACCCTTGCGCGGCTTTTGAATTATTATATAAAAGCAATAGACCACACTTTCTATGGGTTTATAGTGGTAATAACATTTCTCGTGTTCTCCTAAACATCCCGCGTGGGTTATTACCCCCATAAACCCATCGAAAGTGCGGTCTATTGCTTAAATAACTTTGGTGAATCAATTACTGTTGTAGCAGGCATCTCACCATTTTGACATTCCTGACCCTGGAACCCAGCAGTACACAAACAGTGATATCCTTTCTCTGTAAAACCGGTTTGACAGGTTGCTTTGTTCTTGCAGGGATTATTGACACAAGGACTCTAAATACGAAAGAGAAAACAACAAAAAAGTGAAAAACTTGTCAGTATTTAGCAATTTAAATACATAAACGTAAACACCCTAAATACCTACGAACTGAGATAATTTGTCAAGAGGCACTTCCTCAGTGACATTTGTTCTGGCTGCAGCACTGGGCAGTCTATTTAAGGTCAGCCGCAGCCAGCATTTAGTTGCCATCACAAATAATTTTGGTGGCCTGTAAGTTGTTGAAATGCCGGACGCTGCACTATCTCGCTAGGAGTTCGGGTATCTTCCTTAGCAAATTTACAACAGGGTCAAATACCGTGACATAGAATCGTAAAAAGGAGAGTGATTGAAAGATCATAATGAAACTTGCTTTTTTCAGCTCTAGTCTTAATTTGGAATCTGTCTTATAAATCTTACCATAGTTCCACGATAAACATAATGTGGGTTTTCCACGAGATCGTTTTCGTTTCCTTCATGAGTAGAATTATTCAATTCACATGTGTGTCCTTGAGCTTCACTTCTCGTTATCAAATTATAACTGGCGCAGTTGGGCTCCATGTAACACAGCGCATCACAGAAGTCCACCATCATTGCGTCGTGTATCCGTATCACGTGGTTTATGAGACGCTTTCCGTTAAATGCTTGTTCGGCTCTGAACTCCAAATGACGACATTGGTCTGCAGATGTAAATGAAAATTGACATAGTTCTTGTTAGAGTTTAGCATAAACAGATTTTTACTGTTTTTCTTCGTGCCATTTAATCCTTGATTATTCTAGCTTTGAACACATTGTTACGTAGATACTTAACAAATAAAGAAGCCTAAGCCATGTATTATACTGTCATAAAACACGACGGGCATTTGAGAACACGAAGGAAATGTAGAAAACACGAGCCGCGTTCGAGTGTTTTCTACATTACTCGAGTGTTCTCAAATGTCCGGAGTGTTTTATGACAGTATAATACATGGCTTAGGCTTCTTTATTTGCTTTATGATATAGATTTTATACGCCGCGCCGCCCTTTCAACATGGTTTGCAGGCGGAGAGCAAAGGTAAAATTATCCACTCAAAATTATAGAACATCCAAACCTTGGTTTACCATAAATTTATGTTTCGTTCTGTCAATTCAGTGTCAAATATGAATCACAAGCGAAAAAATTCCAAAATTCCAAGCGGTAAGAGCGACAGCTGTTCAAAACTTTTAGAGAAAACAAACAGCAACGATCTTACACATTAGCATAGAACACAGGGACTTAAAAAAGATAAATAAATCGACTTTGTTTGAGAAAAACCCTCAGAGCAAGGACAAGAAGCAACAACAAAGATCAACAAACTGTCTCAACACAGAAAACATGATTTTCTGGTTTTTCCTTTTCAGTTTGCATAACAGGCATTTTTCCTCCACAAAAAACCAACACTTCTAAATTCCAATTCGACCGGGATTCCAAGAGCCACAGGTTTGTTCGTTGAAAGACAATTGCGTGGTACCCTCGTTAAACAAACAAATTCGATTTAAGATTGTATCGAAGGAAGAAACCGCCCTACCTGCAGAATGACAGATCTTTGGAATCAAAAACGATAAAAAGACGAACTGAACACAGAAGATGAAAAAGGAATACATGTCCGCCAATGATACAACCGACGCAATGAGTTGGATTTCCGTCGACGAAAGCGCTGTCAAATATGAAAATTTTCCGTGATGCTTAATTGAAAATATTTGTGACCAATAGATGCTCGCTCAATTCAGCTAGCCCACCATTCACTTGCGAGAATTAGTTTGTTGACCGCAATAACAGCATGACTGCTGTAGCATTGTTTTGAGAGGACCATTGATCTGTCATGGAATAGTTAAGGGCCATATCTGAGGCAAAATCTATGCATAAAAAACAAAAATATACTTTAACATAACGTACTTAGCTAAGCAATTACCTCGTGAAAAATCTGCCATACTCGTTTGTTAGCTAAGTCACCCAATCATCTTTTATAACACTGAAAGCGCCGCACCTGTCGTTGATGAACAATCTGGAAACCTGTGCGAAACAGTCTAAACGATACGCAATACGATCGATATTTAAGGTCATTCACAAAAATTTGGACTTTGTAATCTAAAAACGACTCTGTGACATTCAGTTTTTGCACGAAGTGCTTAAAAAGAAATCTTCAAGATTGCGTAATATATCTGTAGCAGCAGTTATGAAAGGGTCTAAATGGCCGTTAACTGTAAACTGTCAAACTGCCGAAAAATTAAATAGCGTCACTCAATGGAAATTGCGCCACCCACGATTAGCGTAAATCGAACGTAAATCTCCAGACCCCGGTTGTTCGATAGCCGATTAAAACCACGATTAGCGGAATCCGCTCCGACGAAGGGCTAACGCTCGAAACGTCAGCTCAACGTCAGTTGATAAAACCAAACTAGGACTGGGACTGGGACTGACCATGAAGGAGTGACGACGTGTTTTCACCCGCTCCGCTCGATTTGAATGTCGAAATATAACTTTTAGCGTCAATTTTATTGTATGGCTGAGCTGCCCAGTAATTTGAAAAGAAAGACCAGAAATAGCAGTGGCTCAGAAGCTGTTTCTCCTGACGGCAAAAGAATTTGTGAAGTAAGCAACGAAGAAACCAACTCAAAAGCTGACGGTAACGGCAAGAAGTTCACGTCAGCTTCAACCATGACAGAAATAATTACTCAGCAACTTCAACAAGTACTGGAAAGGCTTATGAGCGTAGAAGGTAAATTAGATGGAGTTCTCGAGAAGGTGCAGTGTCTAGAAACTACTCTGAGCGGTGTCAAATCAGACATAACCGAGCTGCAAAGCAAGACAACTCAAATGAAGAAAGTTTCTGACGACATGGAGGCGGGATTAAACAGCTTAAACACGGAGGTCGAAGAACTGCGTAAAGAAATTGGCGAGAAAGAGAAAAACATTATGCTGATAAACGATCGCTGTCTCTATCAAGAAGTCTACAACAGGAGGGAGAACCTGCGCTTTTTGGGCTTACCCGAAGCGACTAACAATGAAGAAGATGCAAGTGAAACTGTCTATCATTTCTTGGAGAGGGAGTTGGAGCTCGAAGGTGTAAGAGACATTGAGTTTCAGCGTGTGCATCGTATTGGTAAGAAAAAAGCAGGTGCAGTAAGACCGATTATCGCGCGCTTTCTAAGATTCCCCGACCGGGAGCGTATTTTCAGAAGAGCACTCGAAGTCAGAGATGTCACAGAGGTGAGAGTATTCACAGATTTGCCTAAGGAAATTCAAGAAAGACGCAAGAAGCAATGGCCAAAATTAAAAAAGGCCAGAGAAGATGGTAAAGTCGCCTCGTTCGATAGGAAGGAACCCGACAAGCTTTATATTGATGGACATTTCATTCCTATTTAGTTAGAATGTTATGCTATGCCATACTAAACTAGTTTAGATTGAGGAATCATGGACGCTATAGAAATGTTTGTTTTTTCCCTTTTGCTTTGTATTTCTTATTCAAATTTAGGAGTAGGTATAAGGTTCCAAATCCCATGGGCTGCATGCTGGATAAAGTTATCCGCAGTCATTATATCTTATTATTGTGCCTAGTGTTAAGTGTATTGTGTATTTGTACAACAGAAACCTCTTTACAAACCATAAGTTATCTCATATTTTCTTATTTTACGCGCAGTTCGTTAGTGAAAATTGTTCGCAAGCTTGCAAAACGAATAACTAATTTCTTTTTTATTCGAGAAGGATTATGCTGATTTCAAATTGCTGTCGCTAAATGTTCGAGGGATTCGTTCTGCAAAGAAAAGAAAAGCCCTCTTCATGTGGCTAAACGAGCGGAAGTATGATATCATATTTCTTCAAGAAACATACTGCACCGTGGAAGTTGAAGATATTTGGAGGACACAATGGCAAGGTAAGCTTTTCTTTTCACATGGCACAAATCATAGTTGTGGAGTAATGGCTCTAGTAAGAAGTGATTTAGATTTCAACCTGAAATCTGTTGAAGCAGACCCTCAAGGTCGCTATGTTGTAATGGAAGCTGATGTGCAAGGTTCAAATTTTTTGTTTGTAAATATTTACGCGCCCAACAAGGTACAAGAACAATGCCTTTTTTTGATAATCTAAATAATATCATTGAGAATTTTGTCGTCGATAATGCACAAAAGATAGTTATGGGAGGAGATTTTAACATCGTGTTCGATTCCGATCTCGACTGCGCAGGTGGGAATCCTTCTAAAAAAGATTCAGTTAAATACATCCAAGATTTATGCCTAGATTACGATTTGGTAGACATATGGAGAATAAGGAATCCTGAAACGAAACGTTTCACTTGGAGGCAGAAAAATCCACTAATTCAGAGGAGATTAGATTATTGGCTAATAAGCGATGTCTGTCAAGAGGATATAGAAAAACCTGACATTATTTCTTCGATCAATTCCGACCACTCGGCTATTTCCCTCCATTTTAATAATATAGACATACAAAAGCATGGTCCTTCGTTCTGGAAATTTAATGCTAGTTTGGCAGAAGATGTCAATTTTGTTACATTGCTAAATGATAGCATGCCAACCTGGTTAGAAGAGTTTAAGGAAATTAGCGATAAAAGAGTATTATGGGATTTAATTAAATACAGAATAAGGCAAGCGTCGATTAAATATGGCAAAGACAAGGCACGTAAAAGGAGGGAAAAGATTTCTGACATTGAGGCTGCTTTGAAGACTTGTGAGGAAAACTGTGGGAGATGTCCTTCCTTGGAAAATTCTGAACAGTTAGAAATTTTAAAATTAGAGTACAACAGCATATATGAAAACTTAGCTCAAGGAGCAATTGTTCGATCCAGAGCAACTTGGTATGAAAAAGGAGAAAAGAGTAACAAGTACTTCCTAAATCTAGAATCACATAAGAAAGCTAAAAGTTCCGTGCGCAAGGTGTTCAATAAGGATGGTATTTTAATTACTAACCCCAAAGAAATATTGCAAGAGATTGAGAAGTTCTACTCGGACCTGTATAAGGCCGATTCTTTAACACCTTCCGAAAATTTACTAAGCTCCTTTCTAAAGAATCCAGAAATACCAAAACTCACTGCAGAAAACGCTCAGGCTTGCGAAGGGAAATTAACGATTGATGAATGCTTTAAGAGTCTCCAATTATTTGAAAACAATAAGTCGCCAGGTGATGACGGTTTAACTGCAGAATTCTATAAGGTTCTTTGGAATATCGTAGGTAATCTAATGGTCGAAAGTTTAAATTACTCTTATGATCATGGAGAATTATCGAATTCACAGAAGCGTGCTATTATCACACTTATTGAAAAAAAAGACAAAGATAGGAGGGTTATAGCTAACTGGAGACCTATATCTCTAATTAACGTTGTTGTAAAAATTGCTTCTAAAGCTATCGCCAAAAGACTCGAGGCTGTTCTACCTAGTGTCATTCATCACAATCAATGTGCATATGTGAAGGACAGGACTATTTGCGATGCCGTAAGGTCTATCGAGGACATTTTGGACTACACAAAAAGATACCAAATTGAAGGAAGGTTGATCTCAATTGATTTCAAGAAAGCCTTTGACTCTGTAAGCAGAGATTTCCTGTTTCGTACTCTGTCTGCTTTTCATTTCGGACCATCCTTCAGACAATGGATTCAGACATTCTATAACAATATATCAAGCTGTGTTTTGAACAATGGTTTCTCCACTGCCCCGTTTGAGGTTCAGCGGGGGGTTAGGCAGGGAGATCCGCTATCCTCTTATTTGTTCATTATTGTCTTGGAGATTTTGACTATTAGTATACGAAGCAACAAGAATGTCCAGGGTATTATGGTGGATGGAGAAGAAATTAAATTAGAACTCTTTACAGATGACCTAACCGCTTTTCTAACAAATGACACTTCTTTATTGAAGTTTTTAGAACTTTTAAACAGCTTTGGAGAGTGTTCTGGTCTGAGAATAAATCACGATAAGTCGGAAATGATGTTACTGGGTGATTGTATTCACTCATCACTCAACCACACCCCTTTTAAAACTTTTAAAATAAAAACTTATGTTAAAATTCTGGGAATTCATTTTACATATGATTATCGCGTCAAACAAAAGTTAAATTTTGACGAATTAATCACTTCTATTAAGAAAAAGCTAAAGATATGGAAATGGAGAGATCTCACTATTATTGGCAGGATTCAAATTGTCAAGACATTCATCATTCCAATATTCCTTTATCGAGCAAGCATGATCTGCTTAGGCAAAGAATTTGTGATAGAGGCCAATAAAATTATTTTTAATTTCATTTGGAAAGGAAAAGACAAAATTAAACGCCTAGCGCTTATTAGTGACATCGAAGATGGTGGGCTTAAAGCTCCACACCTAGATTCCATTATTAAAACCCAAAGAATACTTTGCTGTAAACGACTGGCAAGTGAACAACCGAGCAGTTGGAAAACTATACTTCTGCATTATCTAAAACCAGTTGGAGGTAAATTTATCCTATGTTGCGACTATAATATAAAAACCTTGCCCATCAAGCTTCCAATGTTTTATGAGGAATGCTTTAAATACTTTGCAGAATGCTCTGCTGCAAAGCAATGCGGCTTACAAAATCCCACCGGTCCAGATTTTTCAAAAATAATTTTATGGAATAACAAAGCTATTTGTGCGGATGGTAAGTCTGTCTATTACAATAGGTTAGCAAACAAAGGCATTCTCAGAATAGGAGATCTGATTTATGAAGACAATAAGCTTCTAACTCATCATCTTCGAGAATTGAATATTTCACCGTTAGATGCTTTCAGACTTACCTGTGTAATTGATGCTCTCCCAACTGAATGGCGCGCTCTTCTAAAAACATGTAGTCATTCTGTCATCGAGCCTTTCAACTTACAAAATCAAGTTCAGCTACACTTAAATGGTAAAAATGTCTTACTCCACAAAGCCGAATCAAAGCTTATTTATAAGGAATTTCGTAATAGAACCATTACTCCTCCAACAGCTCAACTCAAATACAACGCTCAATTCGCATCCGATGAACTAGATTGGAAAAAAATATACAGCCTACCACATCGTGTTGCATTGGACGCAAAATCACGGGCATTTCAATATAAACTACTAAACAGATGTCTTGCCACAAATGTCCTCCTCAGCAAAATTGGAATAATTCCATCTCCAGCTTGCTCCTTTTGTGGAGAAGCAGACGAATCTCTTGAACATCTTTTTATATCTTGCCACTACACTAAGAATTTTTGGGCGGAAGTTATAAAATGGATGGACAACCAAGGCATTGGAATCGAACCTCTATCTAATAAAGATATAATGTTTGGTATAATGGATTGTAATAGAGACTTATTTGTAAACCATATCTTGTTGATTGCAAAAAAGTACATTTATTCCTGCAGATGTAACAAAACTAAACCATCCATTATGGTATTAATCGCTAGGATAAAAATGATTCACCAGCTTGAAACGATGGTTGCCAAATCGCGTAACAAGTTGTCCTTCCATTTGAAAAAGTGGGGCAAGTTCACTGATACTGGTATAAATACTGCAGTGCACTCGTAGCTAAGTGTTTAAAAATGAATGTGTGTAACACGTGTAAAGAGGTCTACCGTGTATGTGTTTTGTATCTACATGTATTTGTTAGTGTATTTAACGTTTCAAGATGAATAAAAACAATAAAATACAAAAAAAAAAAAAAAAAAACCAAACTATATTGTTATACGTCCCACCCGCGCAGCACCACAGTTTCTTTAGAAACTTACCCCCTCTATTCTGCTGCAGTAGATGGCCGTACACTAGGACCTCATCCGCCCTTTAAAGGTCTTGTTTTTAATCCTAACTGGGTGTCCACTTATCCTCAATATCAAGGGCGCACTCCTCTGCCACGACAAGAAACACCTGTTAAAGAAGACAATCTAGAAAAAATGACCCATGAGGAATTAGATGGTTTGTTTAAAAGAATTATATTTTTGCACTATTGGAACCCTTTGGCTAGTCAAACTGAACTGAAATATTATCATGATTTTATATGTAAATGTACAGCACCCAAAAAAGTTCAGTTCCTGTGTACCTTTATTTAATAAAAGAAACATTATTATTACTTTTTAATTGGCTGAAGAACATACAACAATTACAATTAAATTTACCACGCAGTTACAAGAAAAAAAAAAACGATCTACGGAGTATGTATTAACATAGTACAATCTACACATTACAAACAACAAACTCACAGTACACTCTTAAATAAGGTGTGTTTTCAAAGCACACCTTGTGGGTCTCCTAACACATCAAGGTGTGTTGTGGTGACACACCTTTTCACTGTTCGACTTCACGGTTTAAGAAAACACACCTATGCGTGTAAGGAAACACATAAGGTGTGTAATAATTTCACCCCTTTGTGTTTATTAAAAATCGGTTTACAACACACCATAAATTAATGAGATGCAAATGTTCTTCAACTGGAGAAATCTGCCAGAGCTATCACAACACACCTTTAATGGCAACACACCTTGGCTACTTTAGTGCATAATTAATTAAATACTTCCAATATTTTCAAAGGGGTGAACCTAACACATTTTGAGGTGTGTTTTAACAACTCATCCCAAATCACTTTCCCAAATCCCAAATCACTTTCTGTAAGTAGTATATATACTTCTTACAGAAAGGACTAACTTACATTGACAAGCAATATGACATGCATTATAGAAAACAATACAAGTGCACTACCTGCAAGACAATATAATAGAAACCTACACTTGTTACGGCACGCTAACAAGAGTGGAAACATTATGATCTTAATCTTGTCAACGGTCACCCTCTATAACTGTGTTTTGATTTTTGTCAAATATTATATCAAAGATTTCTATCGCACTTTCCTCTCTCTGATAAAATCGAAAAGTTCAAAATACGCCCAGATGACTGTTGTCCCCCCGTAAAACACTGAACAATAATTATGCAACTTCGTACGCCACAACGCTACGTGATCCCGCTTTAAAATTGTGTGTGATAGCATGTGGTCCTTATATTTTTTTGTAAAGGAATGGACAATGCCTAGCGCGCGTCCATCCAATTCGGGATGCACGCGGATAGTTGGGAGAGCACGAAGGTAGCGTAAGAGATGCTCGAGGCGCAGCCGAGAGCATCTCTAGCTACCTAAGTGCTCTCCCAACTATCCAAGTGGATCCCGAATTGGATGGACGCTAGCTAGGCATTGTCCATTGCTTTTATAACATAGCAAGACATTTTTCACGCTGAAAAGTCGCACTTTCGCTCAGTTGTTGATCTCTCGACTTATCTGATGTTTCCGATGTTTCAACCATTTCAGACACGTTATCTAACTCTTAAATGTCATCGAAAAACCCTAACTCAAATGTTGGGTTATTACTAGCCATAAGTGACTGCTAAATTTAATTTTTTTCCGAAAAGGTTGCGAGAAGAAACTCTTGCTGGCAAGAAATTTCACCGACAATGACGTCAGCCTGAACCATCTCTATGAACCATCCATTTCTTTTTCATAAAAAAATAGCCAATCAGAGCGCGCGCTAGCATATAGCTATGTTAAGTTATAAAATATACTTCTTGTTACGCCTTTAGGTAAAATAACGTTCAACTTCAATAGCCTACAGAGAGGTCTGCCATATATATTTGCAGATCATAATATACATAATCATTTACAGGAGTTTGTTTTCGCGGGCGAGCCACCCGGCTATAACCTTTAAATCAGATTAGACACTAGATACCGAATAGGCTACGCACGTCTGTATAATTTAAATGACAAACGACGCTCCTTAAATTCGGGTAAAAATTAAAAAGGAAAACTAATTGGTGTGATATCTTTAGCGTTCATCGAACAGCGATGTTTTCCAACAAACGTTCTTACTTTATTCCATGACTCTTCAGAACAAAAATAAATGACACAAAGATTCGGTCTCGGAAAGACCTATAAGTCACTCGCTATCGGCTCGTGATTCATGACCTTTCCTCGCGTTCTTCCAGAATCCTGCGTGGCTTCAACACGTTATAGAGCCCGGAAAAATGTGTTCTATTGCTTTAATGCGCGATTGGTGCTTAGATTGGCGCACACAAGTTCAATTATATGTGTCCACCGTCAGTGCGAAGAGACAATTAACAGGAGAACATCGTCAGTCGTCATCAATATTCTAAATTACTCAGAAAACACCGCTCTCGGTATATTACACTGAAGGAAGGTTTATCTTGAGCAGCAGTAAGTGTCTACTTACTAGTGTTGATCTTTCCCCGGGTCGAGTTCTCTTCAATTGTATTTACGGAATGGCAGACACAAAGAATGGAGTGAATATTCACCAACAGACATGCTGAGATAATACTGAATGTGAACATCGAGACATTGACATACAATGTACCACTGACTTAGTTTGGGCTTCCGATCACAATCAATTCAAATAGCATTAAACCTCCCGCATAGCCTTATCAACGTGTTTAAATTATAAAGAATCAGACGTATAAGAGATTTTCCTCGGAATGAAAATTGAAAATTCCTTCCTTGAGATGCATTTTCAGTGTCATCCAATCATTTTTTCCCTCTAGGTATCTACTGCAGAATATAAACATTTTCTTTTCTTTTTGTATTTAGAAATTGTTTCCAAATCAGTTTACATTACACACACTTCGTTTGAGCCCTTAAACCTCTAAATTAAGGGCCTCTTCATATGAGCCCGGTTTGCCGGGCTTACTCGGTTACCGGATGAATATTGTCTTCGGTTCATATGAGAAATTTTAGCCCGGTTGAATAAGATAAAATTCGATAAACAAAAACAAATTGGTGCAACAACTATCGTAGCTTTTTCGACTGTTGTGACTTTACTAACAAAGATAAATAGCATACTTCTAAAGAAGAAATACATACTAGGCAAAATTAATTATGCCATTTTGGCCGCTCTGTTGTGAAAGTGAAGCTATTTTGTCAAAAACGTTTCGTCCCGGTAACCGGGATGGAGTGTTCAAATGGCAAAATTTTCAGCCCGGTTTTCGAGATCTCGGTTGGAAAAACCGAGATCTTGGCAACCGAGCCATCCCACCCTCTCATATGAACACTCCGAAATTTTTAGAAAGGATTTAGTGGCGTGCCGAGATCTCGGAAACCGGGCCAGCCCGGCCAAACGGGATCATATTAAGAGGCCCTCAAACAATTGCAAGTACTTTTCCTAGTGTTGGAATATAAGATACATTTAAAAGAAAACAAAACACACATTCGAAATCCAGAACGAAAAAAAAATTTATCATTTGATAATAACATGTTTGGGCAAACTAGGAATCATATTGTTTCATACAAACTCGGGCGTAGCCATAAATCACGTCCGGGCAATTACCAAACACTCCCCGTGAAAGTTGCCGGGAGCCAATTCTTTACTCAGAAAAAGAGTTTCCATGACTAAAACGCACAATTTCATCATAGAGAAGCTCAAATAGTTTATGGAAAACACCGAACGTTCGAAGAGAAAATTTCGCAAAAAGAGGTCACACGAAAAAGAGAAAATAGGATACAACGTGCATCTAAAAGATTTCTAACCAGCGCTATATTCCAGTAATTCATGCAATTTCTAATGAATGATTCGCGTGTGCAAACCGGTGGGAAGATAAAATAGGGATATCAACATTAATCTCAACATCAAGTCTAAACTTAAGTCGTGTCAGCGTAATAAATTACATTAAAGACACTTTTCTTTACATATTATTCACGATGCAAAGTGTCTATGAGCAACAGCGCGCGATTCGTATCTTTCACTTTCCATATAGGGCATATTTTGCCTTGGCCAGTTCCTGAGTTCTTTCATAGAAATTGCCGTTGCCATGGCAGAGGAAACTTTAGGCACGAGCTTAAAAATTGCTTCACACTAAGCCAAAAAAGGTAGACGTTTAGAACCTATCCGAAGGATTAGATGAAACGAAAAACTGAAGAACCATCCTGAAAATAAAACTGTGAACACCAACAAATAGTGTTTGTTTATTGGTCAATGATATTCCCCAAGACATTTCCTTAACGCAATAAATCAGCGTGCTCATAATGTCAACAGCAACCAATAGAAACATTACCCTTTCTGGTTGTTTTGCTCATAACAGTTCTGGTGAGAGCTAAGTGGGCAGATTGCAGAGGAGTTGGAGACAGCTAAGATCAGTTTTAGATCGTTTATAATTTAGTCAACGTTTTAGCAGGGCAGAAAAATATAAGGTAAGGAATGACCTATTTTATCTTTTAAAAGTAGCGCAAAAACTTAGTACATATTTTTCTTGGTGTGACCAGAAGGCAATGAAGTGTTTCCTTGCACCCTCTTTAGGTACACAGAATACGAATCCTTTCCGTGCGTCACACAGGACCTCGAGGTAAATACCCTGTAAGCAAATCATGACGCTGAATTGCAACTTCCTTTATGGTATACACAACTTACGTTCATGGTATTTTCGTTTGCTAGTATTCTGAACCTGACTTAGTAAGAGCCGACAAAAATTTCTTCTCCACGGAATAGACTATAAAAAACCATTAACTCCGCAATTTCACCTTAATGTTTTATGATTTATTTCTTTCACTTGAACCAGACATGAACAAACTACTAATCTTGGTCTGCCTCCTTGCTGTTCATATGGAGCCTTGCAAGTCGGATTTATACATGCATTTCCCGCCAGGATCCAACAATCGCTTAAATGGCGCTAATGAAAATGTGCAAAACAATGCCAGACTCTTTGATTCACAGGTAGGTCGCCCTTTTTCAAAACTTGATTTACTTGCAAGCAAAATATGAAGTTTTTAAGTCCAAACGTTTAGGTGCATTTGAGCATTTTCTCCTTGAAAAGGAAAATAACTCAATTTGAATTAATGAATCAGGATGGAACGCCCGTCTGAAATTTTCCCAGTTTTGTTTTCGTCTTTCGTTAACTGCAAATTTGTAATTCAAGTAGCTTAAGAGGTCTTCGTATAATTTCAAAGCTTTAGGATTTGAGAAAAAGGGGCGTAGGTGTTCACATTTCCTTTAGATTGGTCACGGTAACGAAAGTGATTTAAAATCGTGTGTCTAACAAACCTCTCGGAGTGTATTGTATTTCGGTCTTGAAGTCTGAGGGCAGTCAAAACGTTTTAGGTAGAAATGTGGTTTACCTATGTTTTACCTCAATTCATGATCAGTCCATTGGCTACATTTATCTTAGTAGATCCAGAACTTCTGAATAAAACACCTATCTCTTTTTCTTTTCTTTAAGAACAATGACAAGTGCGGATACAATGTGGGTGACAAACAGGATGACAATCCCGGAGACACTATCACTGAGAACAGACAGGAACCAATGGTAATGCAAGGCAATCCTTAGGTGCTATTTGATTGGTTTGTAACATGTATACTACTCGAGCGTCATGCAGAGTATGGGACGGGATGGTCATGTCTGTGGGTTGTAATCCTGGCCCTGACAGGGTTTAACAACCTTTTTAGTTACGTCACAAAAATCTCGAGAGGCTCCAGTGGAGCGGCCCACCAGGCGTGTAAGCTGCCTTACCCTTTTTAAGCAAAATATCTTATTAGACGTGCATGAATTTCAAAGCTTGTTAGCTTTGAAATTTTTATCGTGTATGAATAAAGGTTGTATGTATGTTGTATGTTTGATTGCTTTCTTATTTTTATTTGTTACGTAGCCATTTAAAATTAGTATCATCCTGAAACCATCATTCGTTACTTCCAATAATCAAACGCACATTACTTTCCCTTGTTATTCCGGAATTATATCTTTAATTATATAACTACATCAAAATCCATTATTGTCAACAGATGCATTTTTTATTAATTTTTGCCAACTGTCCAAATTTAAAATAAATTGGACAGTTTTTGCTCAAACTATCCATGAACTAACTATCCATAAACCAATCAATTGTCAAGAAAAACTAGTTTGGAGGGAGAAACATTTGCCATGTTCATAAATTGGACTCGGCCTACGGCCTCGTCCAATTTAGCAGTTTTCGGAATTTTTTCTCATCCAATTATTTTCAAATTGGACAGCATGTAGTCTATTACATATGACAAATTTTACTTTCAGCTGGTGAAAACAATAAAAAACGAAGACAAGGTGAATAATTTAATCTGTGTTTGTTTGTTTTTTAGGAATTTTACATGAGTGGATGTTCCGCTGATACGAAAACTGAAGTGGACATTATGTGGACAAATCAACATGGGACAGGAAAAAAAACTGACGACAGGGTGGAAACACAAGTTATTTTGCAATACATGTGCCAACCGTTCCCGGAAGGAAAGATGCCCACTGGCAATCCGGATACAGACTTCGAATATCACACCATTCGAAATGGTGAAACAATCACGACTAACCCATTTACTGACCTGCATCATGAGTCAACTCAAGTTGGGAAAAAAAATGGAGTTCATGAGCCATACAATTACTATCAGGGTTATTATCGCAGACAAAGAAATGAAGGTTAGATTGCTCTGTATCTCTCTCCCTCTCTCTCGACCTAGCCCTCTCTCTTTACTCTCTCACTCTGTCTCTATCTATCAGACTTACTTCAATATTGATAAGGTCTTCCCAAGGGGAGCGGTCACTTAAGCAACGATCTTACACATCATAAAAGTATTAAGGCATCGAACAATTAGAAAATTTGAATTTCAAAACACCAAATCTGAGTAAATAAATTGTGTTTTATCGTGAACCGATCTCTCCTTTAAAAGATAATTTTTTCTATCGGCAACAGGTTTGTTTACCGCTGATCAACAGCTTAATGGCGATTCATCAATTTACACACGGCAGAACGCGGCAGGCACCAGAAGGGGCCTGGAAGTCCCCGAAGAACGCGATTACTATCCATACTGGGGACCCACACCATGGAAGGATATTGCTATCCTTGTCAGCAACGAAAAGACTAAGGAGCTGATGAAGAAATATGTTAATAGCCCTTACTATGGGATCAAATGTAAGCCATTTTACCTTCAAAACTCTTTCTTACTGATCGTCTAAATTCTTCCGTTACTTACTTCTTGCACTCCTTTTCAGACTTGTGCATTATGCCTAACGGACTAAAAGATCACCCTGACTGCCCCCCAGACATCCACGGTGTCGCTTCTAAAAAATGTGTTGCCAAATACATCACCAAGGACAAGTGCAAAGCGGCTAAAGGGACTTGGAGAAGATTTATCACTAATTACTTGGAGAGGACTGCTGGAGTTTTGAGCACTTGTAAAGGTGTAGATGACATGAAACTGACAAAAGGCGTGCCCTACGAGGCACACAAGATCTCACAAGGGTCTGAAAACAAGTATCAGTATGTTCTTCTCCACAGACCTCCTGAAGTGGCATACGCTCCATCTACTGTTGTCAACCACAATGGAATCAACATGGAAGGCAAGTTTTCGTCTTACAGATGGAAGGTCCCTTGCTTTCCATCTAACACAACGCAACGTTGTGTCATACGGATAAGGTGAGAAAGATGAACAAAACTATTTTAAATATTTTGAATCTTTCTTTTTGGTGGCATATCAAGGTTTCTTTAACTTGTCGACGAATTTCAGTTTTTAAGCAGGGTTAGTGTCAACGGCAGATAAATTACTAAAAGTTACGTCACTTTGTAATATCTTAAAGACACAAATTCAATACTTCTTTTTACAAATGGAAGGTCCCTTCCTTTCCATCTAACACTACACAACGTTGTGTCATACTAATAAGGTAAGGAAGTGAAATGCTTTTTTAAGAGTTCAATGGTTTAAATTCTAATTTATCTGTTTCAATGGGAAATCACAGTCTCTCCAATGCTGGTGAATTAAGTGCTTTTCGCGAGCGATGAATTTGCTGTTTCAGAAGTGATTAGCAAGTACATTTACTACTCACCTTTGGGCAGCCGAGATTCAGCGATTAAATTTCTGACCATGTTTTGGTATATTGACAGAAATAAACTGATGTTTTTCTAGATACAACATCACAACTGATGACGTAAAAAGGGAATACAATGCTTCTCACAATTACAAGTAGGTGTTGATATATTGTTCTCTTGCGTTTTTTCTTGACTTACTCAGGACTTCCGAAAAAAATTGTCAGATACATGCTCTAAATTTGGGTAGCTTTTGTCAGAATCAACACAACGCAGCACAAGACACTGCACCAATGTAGGATGAACGGTATTACTTGGCCGAGTAAAGAGGGATTTATTTGAATATATAATTCAAATATAAACCCGAAATGAAACATATTTGTTAAAGCAAAAATACGGTTCGAATAAAGAGAAATGCTAGAAAATAATGAGGCAATTTTCTCCTTAATCATTCCAAATTTTAGCCTTTACACATTTTAGTGCAGCGATTAGAGCAATGTGTAACGTTTGACATTGTATTTGCAGACTCGAAAATAACCCGACGACAACGTCTATTGATAAAACAAAGCTACAACTAGCTTTGAACACCGCGCAGGTCGGGAGAACCTTCCAAGACAGAAGTCATGTGATCCTCCTTAAACCGCGAAACATTATGCTACCGGAACACCAGAATCGTACCATTCGTTACATCGGGGGGATTGGAAAAAGAGGAAACATTGTTCAGACCTATCCTGCCATGGAATATCGTTTTTTTCCTGAACGCATCACTGTCACAACAGAGGAAATTGTGTGCTTCGTCTGGTCTGGTATGAAGAAAGCATGTACAATTGAAACCAAGCTCCGCTTTCAACAAAAATATTAGCTGCAGTTAAACGAGAAATATTCATTGGCGTATTTTCTTTTGTTTCACACTTTCCTCGATTCTCATATACATTAACTTACAAATTCTTGTTGTACAGACATATTAATTTCATTTTAAGGCAATATTGCATTAAAAAATTAGTTATTTACTGAAAATTTAGCTATTTACTTTGTTTTTAAGGTTCAAACAACAATCCTCAGAACTACGCTGGACAAGGAACAGCTGGTAAGAAAATACTGGGCATATTTATCATTCTCAGTAACAAAAATGGACACAGAGGCTGAGTATTCCTCAGTTTCATCGGCATTTAACTCATCAATTTTCTGGAAAATTTTGTTCAGGTTTAGCCTAGAGAATTTTGTGAAGAAGGACATACATTAATAATAGCAGTCACACAACAGATAATGTAGAAAGAACTGAGAAATCACGCCTAAAGAACGGTGGATAATTAGATCTTTGGAAATTTCGTTTATACCAGACTATTGCTCGACTGGTGCGGCTCAGATCATTGCACCCATATGAGGAAACAACTAACTGATAATAACTGATAACGATGTATTTGTTTTAGTAAAATCTACTTCGTGCTCGTACTTTATGACAAACCCTTTTTTGAGATAAAGTGAACGGAATGTGATACACTTTTTAAGGACCAAACCCGAAAAATGACACCTTTTTGAAGGAAAAAGGGGTAAACGGGTCAACTTTTTGTCGTTCCGTAACGTTTTCAGTTTGACAGACCGTTTCTTTTTCGTTTAGCGTGTTTTTACGCACTGCAAATTGAAAAGTAGCTAAATAATACAATTTGGGTACTCCATCTAAGGATCAGACCGTGAAGAATGCCAAAAGAAGCAAAAATGATACCCTATTTAAGGAACGAGAACTTTATCCCGCGACACATACCTATATAGCCCATATATGGGAGTACCCCCGGGCCACTTGGCTCACCGTCGGAGACATAATTAACATGTCGGCAGTTTGACACTGCTAAGTTAACTTTGTTTTTCATATAGGTACGGATCGCACAAACGTGTGTTGGATTAAGGAAGGGTGCAAAACTCTGGCGCCGAAATCTTGTTCCAGGTTCCCTTTTGACGTTGTTGACTACGTTGAAGAATTTGACAGCTACAATTTGAATATTCACCTAAACAGGGGGTGTTTAGCCCATGACAAAACGCTGGACCCTCAACTGAACAATGCCCCAGCCTCCTGCAACCCGCCGTGCTTCCGCATCAAGGAGCCTGGAGAGTACTGTTACATGAGCACACGCAATAACAATTTCTCCAATCGTCGTCACATTGGTCAGATCACTGTCATCAAACCTGAAGAGTGATGCTGTAGCATGCTGTAGCTGAGTTTTTAGTACACTACTTAAAGGTGTTGGTTTTTCAGATGTTGGGCTTGTTATGGTGATAAAACGAGTAATTACGGCATTGAAGCGGTTTTGGTCGCTAGCAATGGTTGTATTTCATTTTCATTTTCATTGAGGTGTTGGTATTTGCAAACAGTTATCTTGAAACTGCAAAAAATAAAATGAGAAAATAAGGAATATGTCTATTTGTATCTCATTTCAATGTGTACCTTTTGTGTATAGTTTTCTGAGACACAGCCACTGAAAAACCCCTCCCCAATTACTTCCCACACTCGGTTGACAATTGCCTGAACAGACCGGCTGGCTGTTTCACCCTTTCCTTCCTGAATGTTGAATCCACCAAGTATGAATTTGTTCTGTTGGAAGCGATAAGCCGAATTCATGTAGGAATTATTTTCATAGTTTAAAGCTATCGCCATGGTGGATTTTTTAATCCAAAAACGAAATGTTGGGTTTCGTCAATAAGCCCAGATTAAATTAAATTCCAGGTGTTTCTATAGTCATCGAACGAAGACACATTAGCATTACATAATTAAAAGCCTATGTTTATTTTCTTACTCACGGCGCGTGGGATACAGAGCATGGCGCACTCGTGTTCAGTGAAGTTCGTGTACAGTCAGGCGCGAATAAACAGTAGAAGATCATTAAAATCTTCAGCTGTTAGCAAAGAGCAACGGAACGTTCTTTTTTTTAACAACAATAAACTTTATTAATATTAAACAATTAAAAGGAGAACATGTACAACTCGTATATAGCGTAAGCTAGTCGAAGCGAGTTGTGCAGGGAGAAAAAGAAAAGAACAAAATCAACCAATTTGTAACTACCATATATGAAATTAGGGCCTGATTACATGAGCCGGGCTGGCCCGGTTAGCCGGGCTTGTTTCAGTTTACCGAGATCTCGGCACGTCTGTTAAACGCAACAAATATTAACTTCGCGATTACATGACAACCTGGCCAGCCCGGTTAGCCGACAAAGCAACCGGCCCGGCGAACCGGGCCAGCCCGGCTCATGTAATCAGGGCCTTAGTTAGGCCTTCCTTTAATGACCGTCTCGGTGCCCAGAGAAAAGTTCACACACGCGAGTGCTTGATACATTTTTGCGCGCTGGTTAAATTAGGGATAGACGTGAAGAATGGAACTGAAGACTCTAACAGAAACAAAAAAACCAATAACCCCTCAACATCAAGGCTCATGACGCACTTCTTTCCACGAGATGGATGGATCGCCGACTTAGTACGGGTTGCCAGCCATTAATTCAACTAGAATCCCATAATGACCTTCAGCATAGTCTTATCAGTGTAATTTAGAAATATTACACGTCTGAGAGATTTTAATTAAGAATAAAAATGAAAATTCGTTTATCACGATGCATTTACGGAGAGTCATTTAATCTTTTTCATCTCTGGTGTTTACAATTTTACTAAATCAATTGACACTACAAAGGATGATCCCAACCTTTGATTGATCCCTTAGGGTATAAACCTCTGATACTTTTTCTAGTATTAAAGAATGTAAGATGCATTCGATGAACCAGTTCATGGTATGGGCGTTGTTGGTTTTGGGCATCACCATCTTTAAAAACTGGCCCAGCAATTATTTTTTGCGATTTTAAAAGAAAAAAAATATACACATTCGAAATAGTAAAGGAAAAACAATTGATAACTTGATAATGACATATATTTTTTAGGCAAAACTAGGATCATTAAATTAGGTTTCGAAAACGAAAACATAGTGATAAATTGAACTGAAGACACTCAAACGTATCCATAAATCACTAAAGGACAATTACGAAAACAGTCCCTGTAAAAGATGCCGGGAGCCAATACTTTAATCAGGAAAAGAGTTTCCATGGCTTCCATGCACAATTTTGTCATAATATAATTTCAGTAAAGCTCAAATGCTTAATGGAAATTTCCGAACCCAGGGAGAGGGTGTAAGGAGTGGTCACACGAAAAACAAAAAAAGAAACAGGATTAACAGTGCATTCAAAATAAGCTTCTCTTCAGTGTTATATTCTAGAAGTTCGATTTCTCAATTGGTGTGCGTGCTAACAACCACCGCACGTGTTAAATGAATCAGGTGCCCAAGAAAACATGCGTCTACGAAGATTCAATAAGGATAACGACATTAATCTGCTATAAATCTAAACTGAAGTCGTGTCAGTGGAAAAAATTAGATGAAAGACACTTTTCTTTACATATTATGTAGCATGCAAAGTTTCTATGAGCAACAGCACGCCAACACTGCCGTTTTCGTGGCAGAGGAAAGTTTAGACCTAATTGATTTACTGCTTTGAACTGAGCATAAAATTGATATAGACGTTAAGTAGCTATCCGAAGTCTCACAGGAAACAAATAACCAAAAAATATCTAGAAAATAAAACTGCGAACGCAAATGAAAAACATTGAGATATTGGCCGATAAGTTTCTCCTTGACATTTCTCCATCGCAATAAATCAGGGAGCTCATAATGTCATCAACAACCAATGGAAACATTGCCCTTTCCGGATGTTTTGCTCATAGCATTGCTCGCTGGGTTCTCGTTAGGCAGATTTCTGATGAGTTCGAAAGAGTTAAGATCAGTTTTAGACTTTTTATTTCAGTCAATGTTATAGCAGTTTTAAAACACTTAGTGTCGAAAGACAAAAGGTAGGAATTAAGGACTTAACGGCCGCCTGGTTAGCTCAGTTGGTAGAGCGCCGGACTGTTGTGCGGAAGGTCTTGGGTTCTAGCCCCAGACCGGACCAACACTCAGGGTCTTAATAACTGAGGAGAATATGCTGCCTTTGCAATGACGTCTGCAAATGGTTAGAGGTTCTACTCTTCTCGAATAAGAACGAAAAACCGTAGGTCCCGTATCCTGTATCTTCAGTGCAGGGGAACAAGGTTCCCCGTGTTGTGGTCCGGCCTCGTTTCACGGGTTGGGGCTTAACATACGGACAACCTCACTGCACCTTTCCCCCTTGGACGGACTTGTCCAACAAAAATTGAGTATGAGTATTAGTATCTCAGTGTAGGAACGTGGCGCAGACTGATGTTTCTTGGTGACTGCAAGAAGAAAATGACGTGTTTACTTTACACTTTGTCCAGGCAAACAAAAGACAAGCCGCCATCGAGAAAAGGACGGAAAACATCAGCTACTTCGTGCACACAGGACTTCGAGGCAGCCATTCACGACACCGAGTTTCATCTACTTTTATGTTATACACAATTACGTTTATGGCATAGATTTATCGCAAGCAATTTTCAAATTTCTAGCATATATTCTGAAAGAACATATAGTCAAAGCTTAAAGAAATTTTTTTGAACAGCATAGTATATCATAATTTTTACTGAAATAAATTTCATTTTGAAAAATTGAATTTTTTTTCTGCAGTTGCTTAAATTTCTCTTCGCCTGCGAAGATTATTGCTTTACTTGGGGATAGACTTTAAAATCTTCAATTTAATTTCAGCTTAATAATTTCAAAGTTTATTTCTCTCATTTTGCGCCAGGCATGATGATACTGTTTGTCATTTGTCTTCTTGCTGTTCATATGGAGCCTTGCATGTCAGACTTATACATGCATTTCCCGCCAGGATCCAACAATCGCTTGAATGGCGCCAATGCAGACGTTACAAACAATAAAAGACTCTTTGATTCACAGGTAGGCCGCCCTTATCCAATTTTTGATCGTCTTGCACAAGGATCAAATAACATATAGATATACATTTAATTATGTTATAACAGCAATTGAACACAACTCTGAACAAAGGCAGTCAAGTCTCCCCCTCAAAAAACAAATATTAATAACAAAAACAATTGGTAACATGTTGCTCAGCCGACATACAGTACAGGTTGCACCTGAAACCTAGGTGTTTACGGCACAAGGAAATATGAAAAAAACTTTCTAAATTGACAAAAGCAAAGTCGATTATTGCCATTGATAGCTCTTCTTCCAACATTAGCTGCTACAATAGGTCTGCGAAATAAAGATACAATTTTTAGTTATCTTGTGGTGTAAGGGTGTGAGGTACTCGGATGTTCTAGTTACCCTAGCTAAGGTTTCCAAAGTCACCTCATTTACATTCAGATCACCCCTTTTTCACCAACGGGACAATCAAGTTATATGTCTATATAAAACTTTGCTTTAACATTAAAAAAAATTAGATGAAAATGACAACCACAGTTTTTCTTGATGTTGAAAAAAAAGACAGGAGTAAACATAAGATATATTTCTGCAGTGAAAATTTATCAAAGATTTTGGATTGAAAACATACATAAAGCAAAATCAAATACAAATAATGTCTCCATTAATAGCAATAAAGGCTATAGGTTTTGAAAAGAGAATTTATCTGAAGACAAACCAGTAAACAATTATAAGGAATGTAGCATACAAATCCGCTTTCTCATGGAGGCGTCGGGACGTTGCTTCGAAAATCTTGGGTATAACAGCTTCTGCAAGTGCATTTTATTTCGACCTTTCAAAGTTTCAATTTCTGACGGATAGCAGTCAAACCTTTTGTACTTAGTGGTGAAGATGCGCTTTACATATATCTTACCTCCATTCAGTCCAACCTATTTTCTTTATTAGTATATTCAGAATTTTCGAATCACACACTCATCTCTTTTTCTTTCTGTTTTAGAACAACGACAGGTGCGGATACAATGTGGGTGACAAATATGATGATAACCCCGGAGACACTATCACTGAAAACAGACAAGAACCAATGGTAATGCAAGGCAAAGATAACTGCTATATACCGATGTCCTTCGAAATCATATTCTTGAAATTATAATTGAAAATGGAATATTCGTGTTACTATCACTCTTTACTTTAAATAATCAATCATTCAACATTTCTTCCAAGAATCATTTTTTCAACATGGATGAATATTTTAATCTGTATTTGTTTTTAGGAGTTTTACATGAGTGGATGCTCCTCCGATGTGAAAACTGAAGTGGACATTATGTGGACAAATCAACATGGAACAGGACCAAAAACTGACGACAGGGTGGAAACGCAAGTTATTTTGCAGTACATGTGCCAACCGTTCCCGGAAGGCAAGATGCCCACTGGCAATCCGGTTACAGACTTCGAATATCACACCATTCGAAATGGTGAAACAAGTGGGTCTCAAACATTTACTGCCCAGGGTCAAGAGTCAACTTCTATTTCAAAAGTATTGGGGCTTCATGAGCCACACCATTTCTATCAGGCTTATTATCGCAGATATAGAAATAAAGGTAAGATTGCTGTCTCCCCCCTGTCTCTCTCCCCCTCTCCCCCCTCCCTCCCTCTCCCTCTCTCTCTCTCTCTTGGCTTAGTATTTATAAGGTCTTTCCCAAGGGGAACAGTTTCTATGGAAACTATCTTGCAAATTCAGAAATGTATAAGGACATCGAACAATTTGAAAATTTATGTTTCAAAACATCAAATCTGCGTGAAATGAATTGTGTTTCACCAAGAGTCGATCTGCCCTTTAAAAGATAACGTTTTTCATCTGTCATAGGTTTGTTTACCGCTGATCAACAGCTTGCCGGCGATTCAGCAATTTACACACGGCAGAACGCGGCAGGCACCATAAGGGGACTGGAAGTCCCCGAAGAACGCGATTACTATCCATACTGGGGACCCACACCATGGAAGGACATTGCTATCCTTGTCAGCGATGAAGATACTGAGGAACGGATGAAGACACACGTTAACAGCTCTCAGTACGGGGTTAAATGTAAGACATTTTTTGTTTTACTAGTGAAACTCTTTCTTACTGATCGTCTCCCTTCTTCCTGGATTTACTTCTTACTCTCCTTTTCAGACATGTGCATTATGCAAAAAGGGCTAAAAGATCAAACTGACTGCCCCCCAGACAATCAAGGTATTACTGCTAAACAATGTGTTGCCAAATACATCAACAAGGACAAGTGTAAAGCGGCTGGAGGGAATTGGACAAGATTCATCACGAATTACTTGGAGAGGACTGATGGAGTTTTGAGCACTTGTAAATGTTTCGATGACAGAAGGCTGGCAAAAGGCGTGCCCTACGAAGCACACAAGATCTCACAAGGATCTGATTATAAGAAACAGTACGTTCTTCTTCACAGACCTCCTGATGTGATATACGCTCCATCTTCTGTTGTCAACCACAACGGAATCAACATGGAAGGCAAATTTTCTTCTTACAGATGGAAGGTCCCTTGCTTTCCATCTAACACAACACAACGTTGTGTCATACGGATAAGGTAAGAACGATGAACACACAGCCGACTCCCGACATTGTGCAGAAATGCTTGGACATCACCGTTTCTACGGAAGCGGTCCGTATGGCAAAATCCCGACCAAGAAAGAACCAATCAAAACTCTCGGATTTTCCTGCATGCCATATAATACATATGATTATTTTTCAGATATAACATCACAACGTCTGATGCACCACGGGATTTCGATGTTTATGACAACCACCGGTAAGTGTCAATCGGAATCAGGAGTAAAGGAGATATTCTATTGTTACACACACACTAAATCAAGCCTTTTCAGAAGCACTTCGATCACCACACATAAATTTGTAGGTAACGTGAAAAGCCCAATTTATAGACTCAAAGCCCCGTAAATCAGTTGTGAATGGAAGGTGTTACTATTTTGTGCAATCGCTTCTCCTTATTTTTACTGCACGAGGGAAGAGGAATTTATTCGAGTCTGAATTATGATAGATAATCGGCCCCACCCGGATTTCAACGGGAATGAAATATGAGTGATGAAGCGAAAATATGAAAGGGAACAAAAGGGATTCGGAAAAAATAGGGTGGGAAATAATGAAAGTTGTTTTCCCTGCATTTGAAGTGAAATGTCGTAAAGAGATAAACCAAGATCACTAATGTCCTCATATCCTGTGCAACTAAAATAGGTAAACTTTAAAGTGCTACTATAATCAAATTCTTGATATTTATATTTTTATATTTTCGTGCACAATACTAAAAATGTCCTAGATATCTTGCCAAATTTCAACCCGTTTCAAAACTTTAGAAGTCATGCTTTGGGACTTTTCTTTCCGAGAGTTTACAGCCGCCATTAATTCTCCTTGTTTCAAGGCTTGGTTGAGAATTTGAGAAAATGATGTCATTTTCTCAAACTATCTCACGGGTTGAAATTATAATAACAATAAGTACAGAAAATTGCACGAGGATAACTTCCAAAGCTTTTATTCTTCTTCGTGTGATTTTTTGTACTAATTGTTATTATAATTTCAACCCGTGAGGTATTTTGAGAAAATTACGTCATTTTCTCAAATTCTCAACCAAGCCTTGGAACAAGAAAAATTAATGGCGGCCGTAAATTCTGGGGAAATAAAAGTCCAAAAAAGATAACTTCTAATGTTTGTAATGGACTGAAATTTGGCAAGATACCCGAAAAAATCCTACTATTAACGAAAGTGTAAAAAATGGATATCGAAAATTTCATCACAGTAGATATATTAAACTTCAGACCCAAACAAAAGCCGCGTGATCATCTCGAGATTCTGGGGAATGAACTCTTACAAATCCTTTCATATATTTATTCCCCAGAGCCTCGAGATGATGCCTCTTGTTTAGGACTGCATTTTAATTTATCGAAAGTGAGCTATTCTGCCATGAAGCAACGTAATTATGAATAGTTTAAAAGGAGATGACATTATTTTGGTGTAATTCATGGCTGATAGGATATCTACCTCTGGCCCTTTTTCTACTACAGTCGACTCTCTCTAAGACGGACACTATCGGGACCGGCCTCAGCTGTCCGTCTTAGAGAAGTGTCCGGCTTATAGGGAGTCGACGTAACATGACTCCAGGAATTTTCAGCTGAGAAAGCAAGAAAATAACTGTGTTAGATTACAATACAATTCGTTTGTCACCTCCAAGTTATTTTTTGAATGGGACAATGACTGATTTAATTTTAACTTGTATTGTATGTATTCCGCCGACAAGAAAAGAACTGTCAATTAAAACGTCTGGTTTTAAAAAGAGTCACGTACTTAGTAATTTAAGAATTTTTCTTCCCAAAGTCGTAATTTGCGGTCACATTCAGCACCTCACAAGTGTCCATTGACGATTTCAAAGTGTCCGTTGTCCGTCTTACAAGTTTGTCCGTCTTATAGAGAGTTTCGTTGTAGTATAATTACTGAGAAACGGCCGGGACCAACACCAGGTGTCCGTCTTATGGAGGTGTCCGTTAAGAGAGAGTTGACTGTACACCATACTGCTATTTGATAGTTATATGTCCAATTTTGAAGCAACACTTACGGCAGCGTATAACGGTTATTATTATTATTGTTATTTCTAGACTGGCCAATAACCCGACGACAAAAGCCATTGACAATGTAACCGACCTCCAACTAGCCTTGAACACCGCACAGGTCGGCAGAACCTTTCAAGACAGAAGTCATGTGATCCTCCTTAAACCTCGAAACCTTTTGCCATTGGAACACCGGCGTCGCACCATTCGCTACATCGGGGGGATTGGAAAAAGAGGAAACATTGTTCAGACCTATCCTGCCATGGAATATCGTTTTTTCCCTGAGCGCATCACGGTCACAACAGAGGAAGTAGTGTGTTTTGTTTGGTCGGGTATGAAGGACGTTTAAGTTGAATTGAAACCTAGCTTCACTATCGCCAACATAAAATAATGGGGCAATGTTTCTCATTATATTGTCTTGCTTTCACCAAAAATTAACACACTAAGGCCTCGGTTATATGGTCTCGGGCACCCGAAACAACTATACCGAGCGTTTATATGACAAACAATTGTCTCTGTCAGCTGAGTAAAAGTTGACCCTATTTGATTATACAAAAAGTGTTCTAATATTCAACTAACCCGAGTTGTCTCGCCCCCCGAGACAGCTTGGGTACGCGGAATTTTTCAACATTTTAGTGAAAAGTTATCTCGCCAAGGTTAACTCGGGGGGAGGGTTGTTTCGGATACTCGAGACCATATAAATGGCGCCTAACCTAAAAGCATCTTAAAAGCAATCACTTTTCCAGTTTGCGGCTGGCCTCCTTTTCCTTTGTTTCGCACTTTTCTAAATTCTTGTCCAGAATAATTTATAAACTTTTTCTAATTAAGGTTTATTTAGTTTCGCTTGCTCTTATGCTAAGGATACACCAGTGTTGTAAAAGCCTTTCAAGACTGTATCCTTACCGATATTATGTTGCAAATACCTGAGAAGCTAAACCAATATTGCAACAATGATTGTTATGTGCTATTTATATCGTTTGTTAGGTTCAAATAACAATCCTAGTCACTATGCTGGACAAGGAACAGCAGGTGAGAAAAGTTTGGACATAGTTATCACAATTATTGATTGGAATAGCAACGATGGCTCTTATATGCAGATGCTACTGCAGTGACCTTGAATGAGAATGAATAGACCGAGAGATGGAAGAGAGTTCTTTTCATCGGCATTCCTTGTTAATCGTTTATAGACCTACTTTCCGGAAATTTAAGCAGGTGTAGACGAGAAGGTTTGTTGTAGAGGAAGGGTCATGGGCGTACGAGAAATTTTTTGCCGGGGATGGGGTTGAACCATTTGCCCAAAAAATTATCCCAAGTTGCCTTGCCCAAATTTCTCATGCTGCCCAAAAAATCTGATGTGCCCAAAATTTGGGGGGCTGCAGCCACTCCTAACCCCTACCCCCCCCCCCCCCCCCGGGCCAATGCGCCTATGTTTAAAGTTAGCAGCCAAACGAGACCAAGTGAAAATGAGAAAGAATCACTTGCAAAGTCAACTAATAAGCTCGTGGGTTTTTCTTTAGGCACGGATCGCACAAACGTGTGTTGGATTAAGGAAGGATGCAGAACTCTGGCGCCAAAATCTTGTACCAGTCTTCCTCTTGACGTAGTTGACGTCTACGCTGCAGAATCTGACGGCTACTTGTTAAACGTTCACCTCAACTGGGGATGTTTAGCCCGCAACGAAGTGCTGGATGACGAACTTAACACTTCCCCACCCTCCTGCAACCCGCCATGCTTCCGCATCAAGAAGCCTGGGAAGTACTGTTACATGAGCACGCGCAATAACAATTTCTCCAATCGACGTCACATTGGTCAGATAACTGTGACAAGTGTTTGAACATTGCATGCTACAACTGAGTTCAGGATCATTACCTTTTAACGGCGTTGGTTTTCAAATATCGGGCTTTCCATTATGAAATAGAGCGAGGAACTAGGGACATTTATGTTTCGTTTGCTAGGAACGGTTGCTTTTTTTTCGTTTTAATTGTCATTAAAGGAGTTAGTGTTTACAATACATGTTGAAACTGTTAAAAGAGTTAGTGTTTGCAATACATGTTGAAACTGTTAAAAATAAAAGGAGAAAGTATGGGTTATATGTGTATTTGTTAAATTCAAGTTAATTTTAATTTCAACCTAGAGTTATTTTAAACTGTTTAAAAATGGGTTTTCCCTTTTTTGGGGATGTAGTACATGCGTAAATGACATAAAGTGAGATTTAGAAAAATTTCATCTCATCCACACAGTTATATGAACTTTGTATGAAGAAGGTGAAGACCGGGTGGCTAAATGTTTCTGAAGAAGAATGAAAATGCTCTGAGGCTCCAGTGGTACAAAAGCAAAAAATTGTTTGCAACAGTTGGGCTCTTGATTCTGAAGGACAAACAGTTAAATATTTTACGAAGTTTAACAACGTTGGCCCTGTGAAAAAAAAGGATGGTGGCACAAAATTAACAAATGGCGTCATCATCTTGGAGAAACCGCTTGTAAAAAAATATAACCATTCACAGAAAAATTGCCAAAATGCCGTAGGAAGTGGTTTTCGGAATCTGTCGGAGAAAAGAAATCAAAAATGTTCCAAATACAGAGCAAGAGAATGGCCAATAATTTGAACAAGTGAATGAGCCAGAAATTGGAGGAGAGCGGTGTCTGACACTTGCAAACTACTGACCGCGGAATGCAGACTAACCCTTAATCACAGTTAATGAAAGCTAACCGCTCTAAAATGGGTGCTAAGACTTAAGTTATACTGTTTATCAGCACTATTTGAAATGGGTGCTTAGACTTATTCAGGGCAGCCAGCAGTCCGGCTTCTGCAGTTATCATACAATAGAAAGGAAAGAAGAAAAAGAAGAAGTTCAATCTTCAGGATTATGTGCATGCCGCTGAAAATTAATTAAATGGAAAAGGAAACGTCCCTTCATCCAAATGTGCTACTTGCTCAAATTGTAGAAATTGAAGGGTACTGTGCCAAAGAAATAAAAAAGTTTGAATTTATCACTACAAACAGACTCAGCAAAATTAAAACAAAAGTATATTTTATTTGATAATTAAAAAGAGATAACACTTTCAAGAGCCCACTAAACTGGCTTCTGATCAATAGATTATGAAACCCTTTTTCCTGGATTTGTTGCCCCCTGCCCTCCTAAGGAGATTAATATAATAATAATAATTACTTAATTAACCACTCCCCATTGGGGCTTTTCAGGGCCAATGTAAACAAACATTGTAAATAAACATAACAAGGTTAAGAATCCCAACTGGCAGGAGGCAGACCAGTTGGCTATTTTCAAGCGTAGCTGAGGAGTTGAACTCGGGGGTACCGAGAACAACACCAGCTAGTGGTCAGAACGGGACTTGAACCCGCGACTTACGGATTTCAAGTCCAACCCTCTAACCACTCGGCCACGCTGCCTCCTTCTAAACAGTTCTGAGAAAGAAAAGTAGAATCGGATATAATGCACAAACCCCAACTTAACCTTCAGTGCCTAGACTTAACAGCTACTAGGGTTTTATAAAATACTCATGAAAAATGTAAGCGACAATAAGTTCATCCACTCGATCTACCTCTAGGACCAATTTACTTAATTTCAACCTAGTTTAAAATAAAAATGACCAGGTTGAAATAAAAATTAACCTGAATTTAAATTTAAATGTAACATATTCGAGGCTTAATTGAATTTCTCAAGCATTTAGCGAATTAATGAAAATGGGCAATCAAAACAATAGCTAATATTTCAAAACGACTTTGTCATTTCAGTGAAGAGAAGCAGACAACCTGACATACGCAGCAATTCAGTTTATATCAGGCGAACAAATAAATGTTGTTATCATTCGATTCATTGTTTTCCCTCCTTTTCATTGGCCATTTTGAAGTTAGTGACTCGGTTGAGACCAAACGGCATGTCATAGACTTCAAAGTGCACCTAACCACAAAAATTACTTTTCACTAAAATAAAGCTTTGCACCAGTTCGAAACGCGCTGCACCTTTCGTTTCTCCTTTTTATCAAATGCTGACCATTTATAGCATCCAAAAGTTGCGAAAAACTGTGCATCATTTGTGGAACGACCGAGTCTGAACTGATTTACATCGCATCAAGTCTTTGTAAACATGCATGTAAATCAGTTTGTGACGTCAACCCAGTAATAGACCCACGCCCCTTCTGACTCGGTCATGCTACAAATGATACTCAGTTTTTCCTAACTTTTGAATGCTACAAAAAGTTAGCATTTCATAAAATGGATAAAGGAAAGGTGTAATGCGTTTCAAACTAGTGCAAAGGTTTATTTAAACGGAAAATAATTTTTGGGGTTAGGTGCACTTTAATGGCGGCTGTCTCGATCTGTCCCTCACTATCATCGGACAGATGCTCCCTCCATGCTTTGATACCGCGCTCGTCGCCACTTCCAGAGATGGGAGAATCAGAGTAGAGATGCACCCTACTTCCATACTTGTAAGACCTGTAAAGACCTGTAAAGGATCGGAACATCCTCTCGTAGGATCACGGGGAAACCACAATATTTGAGTAATACGCACCTTATTCCAAAATGGCTACCATCTTAACATTCTTTTGTTGGTATTTAAATTAGCCCTTCTTGTCTCGTTTTTAAGCTCAAAAATGAAAAGAATATTTTATCTTGAACGAGGCAACAAGGGCCAATTTGAATGTGCATAAATGAGCGGCCATTTTGGAATAAGGTGTATAAATTAATTAATAAAATATATATTCTTATTCACGTGGTTTGTTTCCACGCGACAGCACTGTTGTCGTGTGCTTAGCTTGTGTTTTGTGCGCGAGCTGATCTGAATAATGCAAATTTTGTCCTATATAAATAAAATAAAATAATCTAAATAACTATAAAATTTATATGTAACTATATATTTATATGTAATTGCACCCTGTCATGAACTATTTTACTTTTCTCGTCTTCTCTGGAACCAAACCATGTTATGTCCATTTTGTAGAATGTGAAGAGGACCTCCTGATGCCTTTAAACAAATGTCGACAGCTAAAGCCTGGATCTCACTGCCACGAACTATGCAAGTTAGAAGATTCTTTGACGATGATTGTGGTGGTGTTCATGGATCAACTTGCACCATTTTGTCGATTTTATTACTTATAATTTCCATAAAATTACAGATTTTCAAAATAAAGAGAAATACTGGAAGATAATGGATGAGATTTGAGGGTAATGTTAGGAGAACAGCATCAGAAAGTGAGCCCCACCACACCAGTTTGGAAAATTCTACAAGCATATGTAGTGGTTAAATGTCACTTCAATGGTTTTTTCTTCCACTCATTCTGATAAATTATCACACATGAAAACAAAGAAATAATCGGCATTTGCTTGGTGGTTTTCGTTTTAATCCAGTAGATGCTGTTGCATGATACATATTTCAAATTTAACATGTGGCTGGCTGTGAGTGCAGCCAATATCAAGCAAATCCTACATGGTGATTGGCTACCAATGCAGTCAAGATAGCTATCTTGACTACTCATTACATTTTTAAAGGTTTTCCAAGTGCCATAGTTATTTACAGTAAATCCATACAATAAATCCTTCAGCCGATCAACCAGTTTCGCCGCAGCAACAAGCGACGAGGAACCCGTAACGTACAGATGTTCGCAACGTATATATTGAGCAGACTGACCGCCATTTTGGATTTCAGAATTTTTGGAGACAGTTATGTACGCATGCGCGTTGGATTTTTGTGTAGGCTATCCCGCCGTTCGTCCCGGATACGTCACTGAAGCGAATACTGACGTCATAGAATACCGCGAAGGCCTGGAAAAACGCCGTACAGGAACTAGGCCACATTTCAATAATACCCTATATCAATTTGCATTCTCAGTTGCAGAATTCATTGTGTATCACTGAATTTTAATATCCCAGCCACGCATGCTACTTGTAGAACTACATACATCTTTTAACACCTTTAATAAAATTCCAACTCTGAATTTAAAGTCCGTCGTGTACGTGGATACTAACCTTATTACCTTGTTCATTAATTTTTATCCCATTGCTTATTGCTTACTGTTCGATTTTCTATGTCCAAGCCCACACAAGTACGCATTGCTGACCTATTTTTATCCAGTTTGCCCTGACACGATGCGAAACGAGACAAAGGCTCCTATTTTGCCCGTACCTAGTAAGACGAGACAATAAAGCAATGAATGGAATGAAATTGTCTCTATTGCTTAAACGTGAGAGTAACCTTTGAATGGCTTCGTCGGGAAACGCCATCTGTTTATATTACTGATACGTTATCGGACAAAAATGTAACACATCGCATTATGATATTTTTCTCCATTATCTCCTGAACTATTTGCCACGTTTCCACAGATGTTGGACTCCTCAGGAGACCCACCTTTGCCAAATCCGATTCTGGAGTCACAAGTCCAGCAGTCATCTTGATTGTTGGCAACGAAACTGATTCTTGCCCTGGAATTAGGTGCCCAGAAACAAAGAGCGTTGAAACCTTCCATGTTACAGTTGCTTTGTAAGGAGGCCAGGGAACCAATCAACGTCTTCCACGTGTTACGTCCCAGTGTGGTTGCGCGGTATTGTCCGTCAGCAACCATTGAATACAAAAAGTCAGCTGTCTTGTTTATGACAACAAAGTTCGTTCTTTCTTCACAATGGATCCTGATACCAAGGCATATTTTAGAGAAGGATGTGTCCCAGTAGGTCGTCAATTTGGTCTCTTGAGTCAAAGACACTCTCCCCTCCTGCAGGATTGAAAGTTTCCATGTTGCTCCAAAGATTTGAATGATAGCGGAAGGTTTCCTGGAGAGGAATATAGCCGTTAGATTAATGTCTTAATTTAGAACTGAAATCAGGTCGCACAAGGAAAAAATATAATTTGGTTTTATCAACTGGGTTGATAATGTGAATTGGCCACCGTAAAGAGATTCAAGAGCTGACGTTTCGAGCGTTAGCCCTTCGTCGGAGCGAATCAAGGAATTGTGAGTCATGTGTTGTTTATATACAGAAAGATGGAGCTTCGCTATTGGTTGGTGCCTGGTAACGTGAAAACAACGGAATAAATTAGTTGAATGAAAAGCGTTCGTTGATACCGTGAGGATTAAGAGTGCCGATTTGAAAAATAAATTTTTGTTCTACAGTTTTGCAGCTTTCCGTGTTTCCTTGGTGAAGGGAAAGGCAGCAGACTGCCATATGTTGCTTAGAATGATTTGGGAGATTGAAGTGTCTCGCGACCGGTTTCGATGCATTTTTGTCGTCTTTAATTCTCTACGTACCGAAGGTGTTCTCGGGATCGGTCGCCTAGTCGTCTCCCTGTTTCGCCGATGTATAACTTTTTGCAAAGAGTGCAAGTTATGACATTGGCTGAGGTACAGGTGAAATGATCAGTTATCTTGATAGATCGCTTGGGTCCCGATATTTTGTCGACGTTGTGAATGAAAGGGCATGTTTTGCATCGAACGCGAGCGCATTTAAAAGTTCCGGGTTGATCACTTGTTTGGAATGCACTTCTGACTAAAAAGTTACCTATGTTTTTGTCGCGTTTGAATGAAATTAAAGGAGGTTGCGAAAAAATTCTACCAGTGTCGGGATCATTTTGAAGTCATTTAAAGTTTTTGAGAATGATGGATTTTACTGCGTGGTTATGAAAGTGAAATGTGAGGGTTAATGGAATTCTATCGTTGTTTTCTCTCTATGACGTTATTGTAGTGCCGACTGTCGATCAATTTGTTGGGCGCGATGATTGCCCGCTTGAACAACAGAAGCAGGATAGCCGCGTTTGTCGAAGAAATTGCACATTTCCTCTGATTTTAGAAACTTTACCCCCTCTACGCATATGTGATAGGTCACGACATGCCACTCCACTGACTATAAAGCCAGTAAAAATATAACACAAACAGCGGTGATAAACATTTTTTCAAAAGTGTAACCGTTAAAATTGGGCAAGCTATTTATACTGTAACAATGGGGGTCTGGAACCAAGACAGAAAACATCTACAGCAGAAAAAATGAGCTGCGTCATGGTTTGTGAACTTTGAATAATTTAGCCTAAATTTTTCAAATTCGTCATTTCTAATCCGTCTCAGTCTTTCCTATCCTAGTTTTTATCCTAGTTATCTTCCTTAGCAAACTGCCATTTAGAAGTTTAAACCCTTTTGAGGGGAATTTTGTGACGGAGATCCTTTAAAGTCAACTCGTTCTATTGTCATTGGAAAGCAAAAGAAAAATTCGCCGACTTCTCCTACATATATTAGTGAAAGAAAATGAATGTATAGAAAAACCTACCATCATACAAAAAGTTGGACTGGCTAAAAAGTACGTCTATGTATTTAAAGTTTCAACTGATTTTCCTCTCGAAATCCACCGTAAGAAAAAAAGATGGCGGCTGTACATTTTACCAAAATACTCTGCGAACCAAAAAAAACCCACTGGGCATATAGAACGGTATGGTTTAACGGAAGTCGTTCCTTGTACTAACAACATTGCTCTAGCCGAGTGTGAATGACAACTTTTCTATGTGTTTTTATATGCTCTTGTAGGGTTTTCGCGCGCAAAGCATTATAGGTAAATGTTCCAGTCGCAATCTTTTTCCTTACGGTGGATTCTAACTTTATCGTCTGCATAACTTTGTCTTTACGAAATAATATTAATTTAAAATTTGTCTATGTAATAGTACTTATAGAAACCTAACCCTCAGTTGTTCTTCTATCCCTCCTAGATTAGCTTTTGCTTCCTGCGAGACAGCGTAATTAATGAAGTTAAGTATTCATAATAACGTTATGTTGTTGTTGTTGCTGCTGCAGTAATGTCTCAGTATTCTTGTAGTATTACGCTCATTGTATAGGCATTCCCTCAGCACATTAGGCTACGTTATCGGTAGAGAATTGATTATTAAAAGGTCCCTCAAAATTTGGGACTCTCATCCCCCTTCCCCACCCTCCCTATCCTGAAATTATGCTTTTGTTACAAATGCTCTCAAGATGATTTTATTGAATGCTCGGTTCCTCGTGCTTGCGTATTTTTTTCGGGCAGGGAGGTTACAGACCTCCCCACCCCCCAGGTCCGAAGGTGTCCGTACGCCTATGTAGATAGACCCTTTTCATAAATGGCTGCCAATTTAAAATTCTTTTGTATGCAGTCAAATTAGCCTCACTAAACTCGTTTGGGAGTAAAAATTCTTTTGAATTATCAACTCAAAAACGAGGTTAGTCAGGCTTATTTTAATGCTTACAAAAGAATTTATAATTGGCAACCATTTATGAAAAGGGTCTATAACATGTTACAACTACAATTTATATAGTAATTAAGGCGTTATCGTTTGTCTCACGATGTAGTCACTTGTGATGTGGACCGCGACGTTTCGGCTGCATTTATATATTGCCCAACTTTTAATTTAGCAATGCTCACCGCAGCAAAGTTATTCGGAAAACAAAAAAACAAGAAAATAGAAAGATTTTGCCACCAAATAGTAATCAACAATAGTTTCCACAACAGCAAACAAAACTCAGACCAACCACAAGACTTGCTAAGTTAGAAGAAAAGAAGGAACCGGTAAATAAAATTAAACTTGAATATTTTCTTCCCTTTCAACTTCTTTGGCACAACTTTATCCTCGCATGTGGATCTTCCCCACATGCAAACTCACAGGCTGGGTTAGAATGCCTTGAACTCGAGGGTTAGCAAACTGGTTACTGTTACACTGCCCTCTTCTGCGCTAATTATAGTTATTGATATAAGGCGGTTGTAAACGAGACTCTAAATCAAACAACAAACAACAACAACATCAAATATTTTATTAAACATGATCCATTTTTTAAGCCCTAGAGGCTCGCAACTAGCAGCATAGCTATTCTTGGGGAGTAGGGTCATTATGCCGGTATAATTTTGGGCATAATAGCATAGTCAGAGCATCGAGCATAATGCCGGCATAATGGCCAAGTTTGTAGCATAATGCCGGCATAATGCTACAAAACTAATATTCTCCCTATTTTCAGTGAAAGTGAGAGAAAAAATATCGAACTTTGCCTCCTGTCTGATTATTCAGATCTTGGTTACTGGTTTAGAGGCCTGGCTACAGCATTATGCCAGGTCCATCCTGACAACAATCACAACATGGCAGGTCCCGAGGGAAATGTTGCGTTTTAAGCTTTGGGGACTGGGTACGGGTGGTACCGTGGATTCAAGGGCGAAATTTTACCCGGCATGACACGAGCATAATGGTCTGACACGAGCATAATTTTCGGCATAATGGCACGATTTTTAGGGTGACGCTAAAAAGCATAATGGTCAAATTTACGAGCATAATGTATCTAACCCTATTGGGGAGCTACCATTACTGATTATAATTACACATTTCGGTGCCTTAAAGTGCAACTGCGATGAAAAAATATTGTTCTTGTTCTCTTTCCTCCATTACCAGATTCAGCTTAGGTCGAGTTGCATTGAGAGAGCTGGATCAAGAGAGAAAATGACGTCATCGACTCACCAGTTTATTTTTTTACTGTGCGAACCAGAATATTTGGTATGCAAAACAGCAACTTGCTTCTAAAATCTCGTGCTGCATACTAATCAGCTGGGTTCACACATTGCAATAATAAACTAGTGAGTCGATGGCGTCATTTTCTCTCTCGATCCAGCTCTCTCAATGCAACTCGACTGAAGCCGAATCTGGTAATGGCGGACAGTTTAAACAAGAAACGAAAAACGTGCATGGTGCATTCGTGCCAAATATAAAATCGGAATCGGAAGAGAACAAGAACCAAATTTTTTCATCCCAGTAACACTTTAAACTATTTTATATTTTTAAAGGTCACATGTGACTTTGCTTCTGAATGCTGTTTGTTTGAAATTCCATCGTATTTTGTTCTAGTATTGTGTTTTAGTCTCCGTTATCTGGTGAATGTGCTGCCAAGTTTCCACACGTGTTAGAGGTTTCCGTTCCAAACCCGATGCTGGAATCACAGCTGCGGCAGTTATCTTGCTCATTACTAAGGATACTAATTCTTGCTATACTAAATTCTCTGTTACAGTTGAGCTGTAAGGATGCCTGAGAACCAATCAGCTTCTTCCACGTGTCAAGACCCAGTGAGGTGCGCGGTATTGTCACTGAATTCTACAATTTCTAGAACCCCTTCCACTGCTATTAAAAAAGAAATCAACAGTTTCTATTCATCTTGCATGACCATTAATCGTGCAAACTTTAGAACTAATTCTAGTCCTTATTGCACCAAGATGTATCCCATGGCTTTTATTGACACCCCGCCATTATCTGGTGACCATTGGCCGTCTGCCTCGTTTCCACACGTGTTGCTGGGGTTAGGGTACCCTCCTGTGCCAAATCCGATTCTGGAATCACAGCTTTCGCAGTCGTTTTGTTCGTTACCAAGGATACCAATTCTTGCTAGTCCAAGAACGCTGAACCCTTCCTTGCTGCAGTTGAGCTGTAAGGAGGCCTGTGGACCAATCAGGCTCTTCCACGTGTCACGACCCAGTGAGGTGGCGCGGTATTGTCCGTCAGCGATCAGTGAGTACAGGGAGTTGGCCTGTTTGTTGATGACAATGAACTCTCTCTGTTCGCCAATCTTCATACCAAGACAAATCTTGGAGAAGGATGTGTTCCAGTAGCTTGGTAACTTGGTCTCTTGTGAGTCAAACCCAGTCTTCCCTCCTGCAAGGTTGTAGGCATTTCTGTCGCTCCAATACGACGAAGCATAAGAAAAGGTGTTCTGAAGAAGAAAAAAGAAATTGTTCACACATCACCTCGGATTATATTCAAGTTGGACCTCCGCGAATACCTGTGCGATGCTCTACAAACTGATCTATGAAGCTAAACACTGGGAGCGAGGCCAATTTATTGAGTTCGTATTTTCATATTTTCCCTTGCTTAAGGCCCGGTTCGAACGTCGAACTTTACATGTGCCGAACCTAATACCTATTTGGGTCGACCCGAATAATTAAGTTCGGCAGTTGATTCAAACGTCGAACTTTCACATGTGCCGAACTCAATATCGGCTAAGAGGAAAACGGCGAATTTTCCAGTTGTGCACTTTATGGAACGAAATAAATACTCGTCACCGTACTCTACAATATAATGGGACCGCTTCACAAACAACACTTTTTGAAGATCGTACTTGTAATGTGGTCGCCAGGCTTTGGTCAAATGTCTTCAGTATCGTTTAGACTGAAACTTTAACTACTGACTTTAGTTTCTAGCTCTGTCTTTTGTTTTATTTTGGTCTAGACGCATATTCAACAGAAACAGTATGCGAATTGTGTCCGATAAACTCTGGCTACATTTTTTGCGGTCCAGTGTTATGTCGCGCAATGTCGCGCCATTTCATGCACGACCGTGTTTTTGCCAATCACAAACTCTCTTATATCAAGAAATACATTAGCGTAATTTATGCATTAGGTTCGGCACATGTAAAGACCGACGTATGAAACGAAGTCGATCTTTTGCCGTTCTATTCGACAAGCCATGTCGAATAGAACGGCAGGTCGACCCAAATACAAATCTGTCGAACCTAATTGATTCAAACGTCGAACCTTACATTTGCCGAACCTAATTATCAGATTCGGCACATGTAAAGTTCGACGTTTGAACCGGGCCTAAGTATTAAACTGACCAACAATGAATGAACAGATAAAGAATAAATATTTTACTTTGGACCTCAATAAATCTATGGTTTGGTCGTTTGGTCAAGGAGATCATTCTAAGAGTTATGCAATATTTAGGAAAAAAGTTTGTGAGCAATCAAACATTAGGACGTCTATATCTCGAACACGCTTATCTTAAACTGCGCGCTATGTCGAACTGAAGACATCTAGGCATTTACGTCATTATAAAAATAACCGCGGGTTTTACGAACTCCCGGTCCAGCTATCTTGAACAGTTTTTGATTTATCTTGGCTTAACTTTTACCGAATCGATCCCAACTATCTCAAACTCTTCCTACAGTAGTACACATATTTTAGAGTTGCATTGCGATTCAGTGCAATAAGAGGTCTATAATGATACAGAGGGGGTAAGTTTCTAAAGAAACTGTGGTGCTGCGTCGGTGGGAAGTATAACAATATAATTTGGTTTTATCAACTGGGTTGATAATGTCAATTGGCCACCGTAAAGAGATTCAAGAGCTGACGTTTCGAGCGTTAGCCCTTCGTCGGAGCAAATCATTCGCTCCAACGAAGGGCTAACGCTCGAAACGTCAGCTCTTGAATCTCTTTACGGTGGCCAATTGAAATTACCAACCCAGTTGATAAAACCAACTTATACTGTAATGATATACTTTGTTTCCGTCAATCTTCATGACCGGAGTCCATCCCCCAGTTCCACATCCAAAATTTCCAAAGTGGCAGAGAACCGAAGTTGGTTTTGAGGCAAAGCGGAGAGTAACCAGCTGGCTAGCGCTCGACCTGTTGAAAAAAGACGTCTATTACAGGAATAATTAAAAGTATACTTAAATGATACTTTATTATATCGCAGTCTACTAGTTACTGTTCTTTGGAGAAAAGAAAAGTTAACTTGAGATCTTGGGTTCTGCGTAGGGCTCGCTTTCGATAGGATCCCTCGATCTAGAACTAACTTGATTTAATGGCGCCGAAACCAATTGTGGAATTACAAGCATTTTAGGCATCCTACTGATGAACGGTTATGGCAATTAGATATTTTTTATAGGAGCCAACATTGAGATTGTGGTCTGTCCCCTTTGAATTGTAGCTCTTAAATCAACAAATTGTTGTAAGTTGCTGTTGTGTAATGGTTGTAGTAGGTACGTACTTCATTCAAGTACCATGGCACAACAACCAAGGATCAAGCCTTGATGTTTATAAAACATAGTATTCTTACCAACAAACCACTAAAAACTTTCACAGAAATGCCTCCAACGCGTTTTGAATACGCTAAAAATAAACTTTAACTTACTTGTATACGTCGTATATGTCCTTACAGGATTTTGCAGAACCTGAAGCTCAAAAGAATTATATATAAAAAAAAATTATCAGTCCGCTTTTAAAGCAATGGATTCAATAGCATAGCTATATGGGTGTTGGGAAACCTTTCCTTAATTAAAGTTATTTTCAAAAGACGAAGAACAATTAACGGAATAAAAAAACGTAGTACCAGTGAAAAGCGGTTTAGGGTTAACGTTCCAGTCAGATAACAAATCCAACATAATTTATTTTGACTGGTAGTATGTAAAAACGGTTGATTTCTAGCTTTTGTCGTTTAAACTCAGTCAAAGTGGACAAAAGAGGAAACACTACTTCCTTGAAGGTTTCACGCACCTTTCTCACAATATTCACCGGTAAAGTCTTTTCGACAAATGCATTCGATCGTGTCACGTTTGTAGTTCGGTAGACAGGTTCCTCCATTTTGGCACGGCGAGGAAGAACAAGGCGACTGCAGAAAGAATAACAACAATAACATCAGTAAGAGAAAATGTCGCTCAGTATGTAGATTGGAGAGAGCTGTTCTACGGAAGTCGCGCTTATACGCACTGGCCATTGCTTTACAAGCCTATATATTTTGCTGGTTCTTATTACTTTCTGAAATAGACCTTGATAGAAAAATCCAGATTTTTTTTAGGATTTTGAGACCTTATAAAGATTTCTAGAAATGTGGGGATTTTTAGAAATTGAGATTTTTGTGGAAAATTTTAATCAATGATTAAATTGCCGCCTAATAGGAAGTCATGAAATATATCTATTTATAATATATGAATTGACGGGGTAAGTTTGTGGTGCTGCGTAGGTGGGAAGTATAACAAGATAATTTGGTTTTATGAACTGGGTTGATAGTGTGAATTGGCCATCGTAAAGAGATACGAGGGCTGACGTTTCGAGCGTTAGCCCTTCTTCGCTCCGACGAAGGGCTAACGCTCGATACGTCAGCTCTTGAATCTCTTTACGGTGGCCAATTCACATTATCAGCCCAGTTGATAAAACCAAATTATCTATTTATAATATAGATAGGATTCTGATTGGTCAAAAACCGATGTTTTACTAGAGTATTAAACAAAAGAGTATTAAGCGTATTAAATTTAGTAAAAATTCGCTAGAGATTTGCAATGAAGAAAATTTCTGGAACAAGATCTAAACCCAGAAAAGGAAGGAATACATGACAGGTTTATGATATCACAAACAAATTACCGGGAATGGCTTCGTGTTTGGTGGATGCTTCCATCCAAAGGAAACCCAAACAACAAAGATATTTTGGTCTTCGCAAGAGAAAGCAAAGCAAAGTACACAGATTTGGTTAAACAAGAACTCCATACGTTAAATAACATACAAGTAAGTTTTGGGTTAAAAGTAAACTTTTCAAGAGAAATTAAAAACGGTGAAACGCAATATATGTCGCATTATTTCAAAGAAACAGAACCCCATGTTATCCAAAGGCACGAAGAAGAAAAAATTGAAACTGAATTCAATAATTTCATTGAAAAAATCAATTGACAAATAGAAAACTGGTCTGAATTGGGATCAGATTGGGACGTTGTTGATATTGATTCTGCGTACGTGAATGTCGCACGCTTTGAGCCGCTTCGTGGAGGAACTTATTTACCTCTTCCGGCCAATCTGGCAAAAAAGAAGGCCATAGTAAACGTCAAAAACAGAGATAACGAATGTTTGAAGTGGGCACTAAGAGCAGCTTTATTCCCACCAATTGATGAAAAGAACCCACAAAGACCAAGCAAATATCCAACCAAAGACAGTATCAACTATCCCAACACCGGTAAAACAGATAGACAAGCTTGAAGAGCAGAACAAAGGCCTCGCAAAAAATGTATTTGGTTGGGAAAACAACTGTGTTATAGTCCACAGGATAAGTGAGGAAGAGTTAAAAATACCAAGGGTAAACCTTATGCTAATAGAGAGAGGGGAATTACAGCACTTTTGTTACGTAAAACGAGTCTCCGCTTTGCTTTTTGATCAGAACAAAAACCGCAACGCAAAGCACTACCGTATGTTGTGCTTAACAGGTTTTTCACGAGCGGACTTGCTCGAGCATCATAAAAAATATTGCAACGGTGTGAATGGCAGGCCTACAAGGATCGAGATGCCGGAAGAAGGGAAAAACACCCTTTCTTTCCAAAATCATCACAAACAGTTAAAGGTGCCATTTGTGATATACGCAGACTTTGAGGCTTTGGTCAAAAAGATTCCAGGCTGCGAGCGCGGACCAGAGAGCAAACAAAAAAGCTATACGGAGAAGACAGAATGGCACGAAGCAAGTGGCTATTCATATATGGTTGTTAGAAGCGACGGCGAAATTACAGGACAAAAAGTATACAGAGGTGAAAATGCGGTGGGAACGTTTCTTAGTGACATTCTGCAGGAGGAGGCGAAAATAAGAGAGAGTTTGGTCACACCAAAACCAGTTAAGATGACGGCAGAAGACTGGGAAAAATTAAAAAACGCAACAGATTGTCATATTTGCAACAAAAGTTTGACAAAAGATCAATTCCTTGACTCAATACCAGTTTGGTATGCAACAGACAACTATAGTGGCCAAAGCCACAAAAAATGCTTTTACAAAGCGCAGAAAGAATTAGCTTACATAAGGCAAAAAAGAAAAACAGACAAAAAAGACAAAATAGACGAATGGATAACAAAAAGTCAGGAAACGTGTCTGTTCTGCGCAGAAGATCTTGATCCTCTTTTCGACTCATTGCCAGTTTGGAACATTGCAACAGACAAGTATTGTGGCCAAAGTCACATAAACTGTTATTGTGAAGCAAATAGAACAATACAGCTCATAAGACTAAAAACAATAAAAGACATAAAAGACAAAAACGATAAATGGATTGCAAAAAATCAGGAAACGTGTTTGTTATGCGCAGAACCACTTCTTGTAAAAAACTTCAGAGACGCGGTAAAAGACCATTGTCACATCTCCGGCAGGTTCCGCGGAGCAGCGCACAACGAATGCAATTTCAAACTGCGCATAAAACCCAAAACGGTCCCAATTCCTGTTGTATTTCACAACCTCAGAGGCTACGATGCGCATCACCTTATGCAAGCGATGTCACAGCAGCAGAAAGAAGTGAAATGCATCGCTAACAACATGGAAAGGTACATAACATTTTCAATGGGGAGTTTGCATTTCATAGACAGTTTAAACTTTCTGCTAGGAAGCCTTGACGCAGTTGTCTCCGCAACTCCCAAGGAGTGTCTGAAAATAACATCGAGCATATCAAACGGCAGTGAACTACTTTTCAAAAAGGGGATCTACCCTTATGAGTACATAGACACATGGGAGAGATTCAGTGAGACAAAGCTGCCAGACAAAGACAAGTTTTACAGCAAGCTGAATGACGAAAACATCACAGACGAAGAGTACGCGCACGCGCAGAAAGTTTGGGAGGTTTTTGAGTGCACGTCTCTCGTCTCCCGTTAGGGCTCATGGAAAGTTTGAGTGAGTGGGGAATCCTCATTAGGGTGAGGCAAAATTGTGATTTAAGACTGTTTCTTGAACTGCATATTTCTTTGAATGATATGTAGGTACAATAAATTTTAATGATTAACAGTTATTTGTTTTTATGGGTACTATTACACATAAAAGCCAATTATGCAACAACTGTTAATATTATTCACACGACGGTAGTTCTCCCAATTATTTGTACCATGTATAATGCCAAATAACATTCTGATAAGTAACAAATTTAGTAAAGTTTTCAAGAGTACAAGTAAGAACTATCTTCGCGCTGAAAATGTTATAATTGTAAAAGCCGGGCCGATATATTTTGAACTTAGTATAGAACTTAGCGGATATAGATTGTTTCTTTTCTGTTTCTTATAAAAGCGCCAATTAGTTAAGAACTCATTGATAATTATAATATTTAACGAACTTGCCTTTTACAGTTGATCGTCGGTGTAAAATTCCTGCAGTACTTCAGCCGAGCTAATTTTGCTCGACCGCAGGAATCAAGTGAACGATCGATGTTTCGCTTGTTGTTAAGACGACAATTAAGAACTTGCTTTTTTGTTTCTTCTGGATTGTGTTTTTGCTTCAAGTCTAAACCCGAATTTTTTGTCTGCATTCTTCCCATTTATAACAAGTAGACCAATTTTTCTCTCTGAAAACTTTTGGTTTTGCGTGGCTGTTCGCTCTTACGCACCTCGATGGTTTTCCCCCGTCGAAACGGCCTGAACGCAATCTGATTGGTTTAAATTCATCGCGTAAACCAATCAGCTTCAGGGCCGTTGCGGCTCCCACAGCGTGTGTTTTGACGAGGCCGGATTTCAATTTGGTCGTGTATATTGATAATAATGTGTTCTGGCAATCCCTTGTAACGAGTAAGATGTCCACTTGGCAGGATTGATTCCCAAGTAGAAGCTGTGTGTGAATTTTAACGCGAGTACAAAGTTGCACGGCAAAGTTCCCACGGTGCTTTACATCACATGTCCTGGTTCCAATGGCCAGGATACCTCGACGACTGTAAGACAGCTTCTGCTGCGGTATAATTTGGTTTTATCAACTGGATTGATAATGTCAATTGGCCACCGTAAAGAGATTCAATAGCTGACGTTTCGAGCGTCAGCCCTTCGTCGGAGCGAATCCGCGAATCCGCTCCGACGAAGGGCTAACGCTGGAAACGTCAGCTCTTGAATCTCTTTACGGTGGCCAATTGACATTATCAATCCAGTTGATAAAACCAAATTATATTGTTATACTTCCCACCGACGCAGCACCACAGTTTCTTTAGAAACTCACCCCCTCTATTCTGCTGCAGTAGATGGCCGTTGGCCCACTAGGACCTCATCCGCCCTTTAAAGGTCTTGTTTTTAATCCTAACTGGGTGTCCACTTACCCTCAATATCAAGCGCCGGGCACCGGAAAAATAGACCGGCTGTGAACACTCCTTTGCCACGAAAAGAAACACCAGTTAAAGAAGACAATCTAGAAAATACTCATGAGGAATTAGATGGTTTGTTTAAAAGAATCATATTTTTGCACTATTGGAACCCTTTGGCTAGTCAAACTGAACTGAAATATTATCATCATTTTATATGTAAATGTACAGCACCCAAAAAAGTTCAGTTCCTGTGTACCTTTATTTAATAAAAGAAACATTATTATTACTTTTTAATTGGCTGAAGAACATACAGCAATTACAATTAAATTTACACCGCAGTTACAAGAAAAAAAAACGATCTACGGAGTATGTATTAACATAGTACAATCTACACATTACAAACAACAAACTCACAGTACATAAATAAGGTGTGTTTTCAAAGCACACCTTGTGGGTTTCCTAACACATCAAGGTGTGTTGCATTGTGGTGACACACCTTTTCACTGTTCGACTTCACGGTTTAAGAAAACACACCAATGCGTGTAAGGAAACACATAAGGTGTGTAATAATTTCACACCTTTGTGTTTATTAAATGCAAATGTTCTTCAACTGGAGAAATCTGCCAGAGCTATCACAACACACCTTTTATGGCAACACACCTTGGCTACTTTAGTGCATAATTAATTAAATATTTCCAATATTTTCAAAGGGGTGAACCTAACACATTTTGAGGTGTGTTTTAACAACTCATCCCAAATTACTTAAATTAGTCCTTTCTGTAAGTAGTATATATACTACTTACAGAAAGGACTAACTTACATTGACAAGCAATATGACATGCATTATAGAAAACAATACAAGTGCACTAACTGCAAGACAATATAATAGAAACCTACACTTGTTACGGCACGCTAACAAGAGTGGAAACATTATGATCTTAATCTTGTCAACGGTCACACTCTATAACTGTGTTTTGATTTTTGTCAAAAATTATATCAAAGATTTCTATCGCGCTTTCCTTTCTCCAATAGAATGGAAAAGTTCAAAATACGCCCAGATGACTGTTGTCCCCCCGTAAAACACTGAACAATAATTATGCAACTTTGTACGCCACAGCGCTACGTGATCCCGCTTTAAAACTTTGTGTGACAGTATGTGTCCTTATATTTTTTTGAATATATTAACTTCTTGTTACGCCTTTACTTTTTAGAGGTAAAATAAAGTTCAACTTCAATAGCCTACAAAGAGGTCTGCCATATATATTTGCAGATCATAATAGACATAATCATTTACAGGAGTTTGTTTTCGCGGGCGAGCCACCCCGCTATAACTTTTAAATCAGATTAGACACTAGACACCGAATAGGCTACGCACGTCTGTATAATTCAAATGACAAACGACGCTCCTTAAATTCGGGTAAAAATTAAAAAGGAAAACTAATTGGTGTGAGATCTTTAGCGTTCATCGAACAGCGATGTTTTCCAATAAACGTTCTTACTTTATTCCATGACTCTTCAGAACAAAAATAAATGACACAAAGATTCTGTCTCGGAAAGACCTATAAGTCACTCGCCATCGGCTCGTGATTCATGACCTTTCCTCGCGTTCTTCAAGGATCTTGCGTGGCTTCAACACGTTATAGGGCCCGGAAAATGTGTTCTATTGCTTTAATGCGCGATTGGTGCTTAGATTGGCGCACACAAGTTCAATTATATGTGTCCACCGTCAGTGCGAAGGGACAATTAACAGGAAAACATCGTCAGTCGTCATCAATATTCTAAATTACTCAGAAAACACCGCTCTCGGTATATTACACTGAAGGAAGGTTTATCTTGAGCAGCAGTGAGTGTCTACTTACGAGTGTTGATCTTTCCCCGGGTCGAGTTCTCTTCAATTGTATTTACGGAATGGCAGACATGAAGAATGGAGTGAATATTCACCAACAGACATGCTGAGATAATACTGAATGTGAACATCGAGACATTGACATACAATGTACCACTGACTTAGTTTGGGCTTCCGATCACAAATCATTCAATTTTTTTTAATCATTGATTCAATTCAAATAGCATTAAACCTCCTGCATAGACTTATCAACGTGTTTAAATTATAAAGAATCAGACGTATAAGAGATTTTCCTCGGACTGAAAATTGAAAATTCCTTCCTTGAGATTCATTTTCAGTGTCATCCAATCATTTTTTCCCTCTAGGTATCTGCTGCAGAATATAAACATTTTCTTTTCTTTTTGTATTTAGAAATTGTTTCCAAATCAGTTTACATTACACACACTTCGTTTGAGCCCTTAAACCTCTAAATTAAGGGCCTCTTCATATGAGCCCGGTTTGCCGGGCTTACTCGGTTACCGGATGAATATTGTCTTCGGTTCATATGAGAAATTTTAGCCCGGTTGAATGAGATAAAATTCGATAAACGAAAACAAATTGGTGCAACAACTATCGTAGCTTTTTCGACTGTTGTGACTTTACTAACAAAGATAAATCGCATACTTCTAAAGAAGAAATACATACTAGGCAAAATTATGCCATTTTGGCCGCTCTGTTGCGAAAGTGAAGCTATTTTGTCAAAAACGTTTCGTCCCGGTAGCCGGGATGGAGTGTTCAAATGGAAAAAATTTTCAGCCCGGTTTTCGAGATCTCGGTTGAAAAAACCGAGATCTCGGCAACCGAGCCATCCCACCCTCTCATATGAACACTCCGAAATTTTTAGAAAGGATTTAGTGGCGTGCCGAGATCTCGGAAACCGGGCCAGCCCGGCCAACCGGGATCATATGAAGAGGCCCTCAAACAATTGCAAGCACTTTTCCTAGTGTTGGAATATAAGATACATTTAAAAGAAAACAAAACACACATTCGAAATCCAGAACGAAAAAAAAATTTATCATTTGATAATAACATGTTTGGGCAAACTAGGAATCATATTGTTTCATACAAACTCGGGCGTAGCCATAAATCACGTCCGGGCAATTACCAAACACTCCCCGTGAAAGTTACCGGGAGCCAATTCTTTACTCAGAAAGAGAGTTTCCATGACTAAAACGCACAATTTCATTATAGAGAAGCTCAAATAGTTTATGGAAATCACCGAACGTTCGAAGAGAAAATTTCGCAAAAAGAGGTCACACGAAAAAGAGAAAATAGGATACAACTTGCATCTAAAAGATTTCTAACCAGCGCTATATTCCAGTAATTCAATTTCTAATGAATGATTCGCGTGCGCAAACCGGTGGGAAGATAAAATAGGGATATCGACATTAATCTCAACATCAAGTCTAAACTTAAGTCGTGTCAGCGTAATAAATTACATTAAAGACACTTTTCTTTACATATTATTCACGATGCAAAGTGTCTATGAGCAACAGCGCGCGATTCGTATCTTTCACTTTCCATATAGGGCATATTTTGCCTTGGCCAGTTCCTGAGTTCTTTCATAGAAATTGCCGTTGCCATGGCAGAGGAAACTTTAGGCACGAGCTTAAAAATTGCTTCACACTAAGCCAAAAAAGGTAGACGTTTAGAACCTATCCGAAGGATTAGATGAAACGAAAAACTAAAGAACCATCCTGAAAATAAAACTGTGAACACCAACAAATAGTGTTTGTTTATTGGTCAATGATATTCCCCAAGACATTTCCTTAACGCAATAAATCAGCGTGCTCATAATGTCAACAGCAACCAATAGAAACATTACCCTTTCTGGTTGTTTTGCTCATAACAGTTCTGGTGAGAGCTAAGTGGGCAGATTGCAGAGGAGTTGGAGACAGCTAAGATCAGTTTTAGATCGTTTATAATTTAGTCAACGTTTTAGCAGGGCAGAAAAATATAAGGTAAGGAATGACCTATTTTATCTTTTACAAGTAGCGCAAAAACTTAGTACATATTTTTCTTGGTGTGACCAGAAGGCAATGAAGTGTTTCCTTGCACCCTCTTTAGGTACACAGAATACGAATCCTTTCCGTGCGTCACACAGGACCTCGAGGTAAATACCCTGTAAGCAAATCATTACGCTGAATTGCAACTTCCTTTATGGTATACATAACTTACGTTCATGGTACTTTCGTTTGCTAGTATTCTGAACCTGACTTAGTAAGAGCCGACAAAAATTTCTTCTCCACGGAATAGACTATAAAAAACCATCAACTCCGCAATTTCACCTTAATGTTTTATGATTTATTTCTTTCACTTGAACCAGACATGAACAAACTACTAATCTTGGTCTGCCTCCTTGCTGTTCATATGGAGCCTTGCAAGTCGGATTTATACATGCATTTCCCGCCAGGATCCAACAATCGCTTAAATGGCGCTAATGAAAATGTGCAAAACAATGCCAGACTCTATGATTCACAGGTAGGTCGCCCTTTTTCAAAACTTCATTTACTTGCAAGCAAAATATGAAGTTTTTAAGTCCAAACGTTTAGGTGCATTTGAGCATTTTCTCCTTGAAAAGAAAAATAACTCAATTTGAATTGATGAACCAGGATGGAACGCCGGTCTGAAATTTTTCCAGTTTCGTTTTCGTCTTTCATTAACTGCAACTTTGTAATTCAAGTAGTTTAAGAGGTCTTCATATAATTTCAAAGCTTTAGGATTTGAGCAAAATAGTCGTAGGTGTTCACATTTCCTTTAGACTGTAAAGAGCTGCATGCTTTCTCATAAGGGTCACGGTAACGAATTCGAAAAGTGATTTAAAATCTTGTGTCTAACAAACTTCTCGGAGTGTATTGTATTTCGGTCTTGAAGTCTGAGGGCAGTCAAAACGTTTTAGGTAGAAATGTGGTTTACCTATGTTTTACCTCAATTCATGATCAGTCCATTGGCTACATTTATCTTAGTAGATCCTGACCAGAACTTCTGAATAAAGCGCTCATCTCTTTTTCTTTTCTTTAAGAACAATGACAAGTGCGGATACAATGTGGGTGACAAATATGATGATAATCCCGGAGACGCTATCACTGAGAACAGACAGGAACCAATGGTAATGCAAGGCAATCCTTAGGTGCTATTTGATTGGTTTGTAACATGTATACTACTCGAGCGTCATGCAGAGTATGGGACGGGATGGTCATATAGTCTGTGGGTTGTAATCCTGGCCCTGACAGGGTTTAACAACCTTTTTAGTTACGTCACAAAAATCTCGACAGGCTCCAGTGGAGCGGCCCACTAGGCGTGTAAGCTGCCTTACCCTTTTTAAGCAAAATATCTTATCAGACGTGCATGAATTTCAAAGCTTGTTAGCTTTGAAATTTTTATCGTGTATAAATAAAGGTTGTATGTATGTTGTATGCTTGATTGCTTTCTTATTTTTATTAGTTACGTAGCCATTTAAAATTAGTATCATCCTGAAACCATCATTCGTTACTTCCAATAATCAAACGCACATTACTTTCCCTTTTTTTCCGGAATTATATCTTTAATTATATAACTACGTCAAAATCCATCATTGTCAACAGATGCATTTTTTATTAATTTTTGCCAACTGTCCAAATTTAAAATAAATTGGACAGTTTTTGCTCAAACTATCCATAAACTAACTATCCATAAACCAATCAATTGTCAAGAAAAACTAGTTTGGAGGGAGAAACATTTGCCATGTTCATAAATTGGACTCGGGCTACGGCCTCGTCCAATTTAGCAGTCCTCGGAATTTTTTCTCATCCAATTATTTTCAAATTGGACAGCATGTAGTCTATTACATATACAAATTTTACTTTTAGCTGGTGAAAACAATAAAAAACGAAGACAAGGTGAATAATTTAATCTGTGTTTGTTTGTTTTTTAGGAATTTTACATGAGTGGATGTTCAGCTGATACGAAAACTGAAGTGGACATTATGTGGACAAATCAACATGGGACAGGAAAAAAAACTGACGACAGGGTGGAAACACAAGTTATTTTGCAATACATGTGCCAACCGTTCCCGGAAGGAAAGATGCCCACTGGCAATCCGGATACAGACTTCGAATATCACACCATTCGAAATGGTGAAACAATCGCGACTAACCCATTTACTGACCTGCATCATGAGTCAACTCAAGTTGTGAAAAAAAATGGACTTCATGAGCCATACAATTTCTATCAGGCTTATTATCGCAGACAAAGAAATGAAGGTTAGATTGCTCTGTATCTCTCTCCCTCTCTCTCGACCTAGCCCCCTCTCTTTACTCTCTCACTCTGTCTCTATCTATCAGACTTACTTCAATATTTATAAGGTCTTCCCCAAGGGGAGCGGTCACTTAGGCAACGATCTTACACATCATAAAAGTATTAAGGCATCGAACAATTAGAAAATTTGAATTTCAAAACACCAAATCTGAGTAAATAAATTGTGTTTTATCGTGAACCGATCTCTCCTTTAAAAGATAATTTTTTCTATCGGCAACAGGTTTGTTTACCGCTGATCAACAGCTTAATGGCGATTCATCAATTTACACACGGCAGAACGCGGCAGGCACCAGAAGGGGCCTGGAAGTCCCCGAAGAACGCGATTACTATCCATACTGGGGACCCACACCATGGAAGGATATTGCTATCCTTGTCAGCAACGAAAAGACTAAGGAGCTGATGAAGAAATATGTTAATAGCCCTAACTATGGGATCAAATGTAAGCCATTTTACCTTCAAAACTCTTTCTTACTGATCGTCTAAATTCTTCCGTTACTTACTTCTTACACTCCTTTTCAGACTTGTGCATTATGCCTAACGGACTAAAAGATCACCCTGACTGCCCCCCAGACATCCACGGTGTCGCTTCTAAAAAATGTGTTGCCAAATACATCACCAAGGACAAGTGCAAAGCGGCTAAAGGGACTTGGAGAAGATTTATCACTAATTACTTGGAGAGGACTGCTGGAGTTTTGAGCACTTGTAAAGGTGTAGATGACATGAAACTGACAAAAGGCGTGCCCTACGAGGCACACAAGATCTCACAAGGATCTGAAAACAAGTATCAGTATGTTCTTCTCCACAGACCTCCTGAAGTGGCATACGCTCCATCTACTGTTGTCAACCACAATGGAATCAACATGGAAGGCAAGTTTTCGTCTTACAGATGGAAGGTCCCTTGCTTTCCATCTAACACAACGCAACGTTGTGTCATACGGATAAGGTGAGAAAGATGAACAAAACTATTTTAAATATTTTGAATCTTTCTTTTTGGTGGCATATCAAGGTTTCTTTAACTTGTCGACGAATTTCAGTTTTTAAGCAGGGTTAGTGTCAACGGCAGATAAATTACTAAAAGTTACGTCACTTTGTAATATCTTAAAGAGACAAATTCAATACTTCTTTTTACAAATGGAAGGTCCCTTGCTTTCCATCAACCACGACACAACGTTGTGTCATACGAATAAGGTAAGGAAGTGAAATGCTTTTTTAAGAGTTCAATGGTTTGGATTCTATCTGTTTCAATGGGAAATCACAGTCTCTCCAATGCTGGTGAATTAAGTGCTTTTCGCGAGCGATGAATTTGCTGTTTCAGAAGTGATTAGCAAGTACATTTACTACTCACCTTTGGGCAGCCGAGATTCAGCGATTAAATTTTTGACCATGTTTTGGTATATTGACAGAAATAAACTGATGTTTTTCTAGATACAACATCACAACTGATGACGTAAAAAGGGAATACAATGCTTCTCACAATTACAAGTAGGTGTTGATATATTGTTCTCTTGCGTTTTTTCTTGACTTACTCAGGACTTCCGAAAAAAATTGTCAGATACATGCTCTAAATTTGGGTAGCTTTTGTCAGAATCAACACAACGCAGCACAAGACACTGCACCAATGTAGGATGAACGGTATTACTTGGCCGAGTAAAGAGGGATTTATTTGAATATATAATTCAAATATAAACCCGAAATGAAACATATTTGTTAAAGCAAAAATACGGTTCGAATAAAGAGAAATGCTAGAAAATAATGAGGCAATTTTCTCCTTAATCATTCCAAATTTTAGCCTTTACACATTTTAGTGCAGCGATTAGAGCAATGTGTAACGTTTGACATTGTATTTGCAGACTCGAAAATAACCCGACGACAACGTCTATTGATAAAACAAAGCTACAACTAGCTTTGAACACGGCGCAGGTCGGGAGAACCTTCCAAGACAGAAGTCATGTGATCCTCCTTAAACCGCGAAACATTATGCTACCGAAACACCAGAATCGTACCATTCGTTACATCGGGGGGATTGGAAAAAGAGGAAACATTGTTCAGACCTATCCTGCCATGGAATATCGTTTTTTTCCTGAACGCATCACTGTCACAACAGAGGAAATTGTGTGCTTCGTCTGGTCTGGTATGAAGAAAGCATGTACAATTGAAACCAAGCTCCGCTTTCAACAAAAATATTAGCTGCAGTTTAACGAGAAATATTCATTGACGTTTTTTTCTTTTGTTTCACACTTTCCTCGATTCTCATATACATTAACTTACAAATTCTTGTTGTACATACATATTAATTTCATTTTAAGGCAATATTGCATTAAAAAAATAGTTATTTACTGAAAATTTAGCTATTTACTTTGTTTTTAAGGTTCAAACAACAATCCTCAGCACTACGCTGGACAAGGAACAGCTGGTAAGAAAATACTGGGCATATTTATCATTCTCAGTAACAAAAATGGACACAGAGGCTGAGTATTCCTCAGTTTCATCGGCATTTAACCCATCAATTTTCTGGAAAATTTTGATCAGGTTTAGCCTAGAGAATTTTGTGAAGAAGGACATACATTAATAATAGCAGTCACACAACAGCTAGTGTAGAAAGAACTGAGAAATCACGCCTAAAGAACGGTGGATAATTAGATCTTTAGAAATTTCGTTTATACCAGACTATTGCTCGACTGGTGCGGCTCAGATCATTGCACCCATATGAGGAAACAAGTTTAAATAGAAATAACTGATAGCGATGTATTTGTTTCAGTAAAATCTACTTTATGTACGTACTTTATGACAAACCCTTTTTTGAGATAAAGTGAACGGAATGTGATACACTTTTTAAGGACCAAACCCGAAAAATGACACCTTTTTGAAGGAAAAAGGGGTAAACGGGTCAACTTTTTGTCGTTCCGTAACGTTTTCAGTTTGACAGACCGTTTCTTTTTCGTTTAGCGTGTTTTTACGCACTGCAAATTGAAAAGTAGACATAATTAACATGTCGGCAGTTTGACACTGCTAAGTTAACTAATAGGTTTGTTTTTCATATAGGTACGGATCGCACAAACGTGTGTTGGATTAAGGAAGGGTGCAAAACTCTGGCGCCGAAATCTTGTTCCAGGTTCCCTTTTGACGTTGTTGACTACGTTGAAGAATTTGACAGCTACAATTTGAATATTCACCTAAACAGGGGGTGTTTAGCCCATGACAAAACGCTGGACCCTCAACTGAACAATGCCCCAGCCTCCTGCAACCCGCCGTGCTTCCGCATCAAGGAGCCTGGAGAGTACTGTTACATGGGCACACGCAATAACAATTTCTCCAATCGTCGTCACATTGGTCAGATCACTGTCATCAAACCTGAAGAGTGATGCTGTAGCATGATGTAGCTGAGTTTTTGGTACACTACTTAAAGGCGTTGGTTTTTCAGATGTTGGGCTTGTTATATTGATAAAACGAGTAATTACGGCATTGAAGCGGTTTTGGTCGCTAGCAATGGTTGTATTTCATTTTCATTTTCATTGAGGTGTTGGTATTTGCAAACAGTTATCTTGAAACTGCTAAAAATAAAATGAGAAAATAAGGAATATGTCTATTTGTATCTCATTTCAATGTGTACCTTTTGTGTATAGTTTTCTGAGTCACAGCCACTGAAATCAGTAACTCGAGGTAAACCACACCCCAATTACTTCCCACACTCGGTTGACAATTGCCTGAACAGACCGGCTGGCTGTTTCACCCTTTCCTCCCTGAATTTTGAATCCACCAAGTATGAATTTGTTCTGTTGCAAGCGATAAGCCGAATTCATCTAGGAATTATTTTCATAGTTTAAAGCTATCGCCATGGTGGATTTTTTAATCCAAAAACGAAATGTTGGGTTTCGTCAATAAGCCCATTCCAGGTGTTTCTATAGTCATCGAACGAAGACACATTAGCATTACATAATTAAAAGCCTATGTTTATTTTCTTACTCACGGCGCGTGGGATACAGAGCATGGCGCACGCGTGTTCAGTGAAGTTCGTGTACAGTCAGGCGCGAATAAACAGTAGAAGATCATTAAAATCTTCAGCTGTTAGCAAAAAGGCACCACTCACGGCATATTAAACTGGGGGTAAAATTATTAAGAGCAACGGAACGTTCTTTTTTTTAACAACAATAAACTTTATTAATATTAAACAATTAAAAGAAGAACATGTACAACTCGTATATAGCGTAAGCTAGTCGAAGCGAGTTGTGCAGGGAGAAAAAGAAAAGAACAAAATCAACCAATTTGTAACTACCATATATGAAATTAGGGCCTGATTACATGAGCCGGGCTGGCCCGGTTAGCCGGGCTTGTTTCAGTTTACCGAGATCTCGGCACGTCTGTTAAACGCAACAAATATTAACTTCGCGATTACATGACAACCGGGCCAGCCCGGTTAGCCGACAAAGCAACCCAGCCCGGCGAACCGGGCCAGCCCGGCTCATGTAATCAGGCCCTTAGTTAGGCCTTCCTTTAATGACCGTCTCGGTGCCCAGAGAAAAGTTCACACACGCGAGTGCTTGATACATTTTTGCGCGCTGGTTAAATTAGGGATAGACGTGAAGAATGGAACTGAAGACTCTAACAGAAACAAAAAAACCAATAACCCCTCAACATCAAGGCTCATGACGCACTTCTTTCCACGAGATGGATGGATCGCCGACTTAGTACGGGTTGCCAGCCATTAATTCAACTAGAATCCCATAATGACCTTCAGCATAGTCTTATCAGTGTATTTTAGAAATATTACACGTCTGAGAGATTTTAATTAAGAATAAAAATGAAAATTCCTTTATCACGATGCATTTACGGAGAGTCATTTAATCTTTTTCATCTCTGGTGTTTACAATTTTACTAAATCAATTTACACTACAAAGGATGATCCCAACCTTTGATTGATCCCTTAGGGTATAAACCTCTGATAAGAACGATTCGAATTACTTTTTCTAGTATTAAAGAATGTAAGATGCATTCGATGAACCAGTTCATGGTATGGGCGTTGTTGGTTTTGGGCATCACCATCTTTAAAAACTGGCCCAGCAATTATTTTTTGCGATTTTAAAAGAAAAAAAATATACACATTCGAAATAGTAAAGGAAAAACAATTGATAACTTGATAATGACATATATTTTTTAGGCAAAACTAGGATCATTAAATTAGGTTTCGAAAACGAAAACATAGTGATAAATTGAACTGAAGACACTCAAACGTAGCCATAAATCACTAAAGGACAATTACGAAAACAGTCGCTGTAAAAGATGCCGGGGAGCCAATACTTTAATCAGGAAAAGAGTTTCCATGGCTTCCATGCACAATTTTGTCATAATATAATTTCAGTAAAGCTCAAATGCTTAATGGAAATTTCCGAACCCAGGGAGAGGGTGTAAGGAGTGGTCACACGAAAAACAAAAAAAGAAACAGGATTAACAGTGCATTCAAAATAAGCTTCTCTTCAGTGTTATATTCTAGAAGTTCGATTTCTCAATTGGTGTGCGTGCTAACAACCACCGCACGTGTTAAATGAATCAAGTGCCCAAGACATGCGTCTACGAAGATTCAATACTGATAACGACATTAATCTGCTATAAATCTAAACTGAAGTCGTGTCAGTGGAAAAAATTAGATGAAAGACACTTTTCTTTACATATTATGTAGCATGCAAAGTTTCTATGAGCAACAGCACGCCAAAACTACCGTTTTCGTGGCAGAGGAAAGTTTAGACCTAATTGATTTACTGCTTTGAACTGAGCATAAAATTGATATAGACGTTAAGTAGCTATCCCAAGTCTCACAGGAAACGAATAACCAAAAAATATCTAGAAAATAAAACTGTGAACGCAAATGAAAAACATTGAGATATTGGCCAATAAGTTTCTCTTTGACATTTCTCCATCGCAATAAATCAGGGAGCTCATAATGTCATCAGCAACCAATGGAAACATTGCCCTTTCCGGATGTTTTGCTCATAGCATTGCTCGCTGGGTTCTCGTTAGGCAGATTTCTGATGAGTTCGAAAGAGTTAAGATCAGTTTTAGACTTTTTATTTCAGTCAATGTTATAGCAGTTTTAAAACACTTAGTTTAGAAAGACAAAAGGTAGGAATTAAGGACTTAACGGCCGCCTGGTTAGCTCAGTTGGTAGAGCGCCGGACTGTTGTGCGGAAGGTCTTGGGTAGCCCCAGACCGGACCAACACTCAGGGTCTTAATAACTGAGGAGAATATGCTGCCTTTGCAATGACGTCTGCAAATGGTTAGAGGTTCTAGTCTTCTCGAATAAGAACGAAAAACCGTAGGTCCCGTATCCTGCATTTTCAGTGCAGGGGAACAAGGTTCCCCGTGTTGTGGTCCGGCCTCGTTTCACGGGTTGGTGCTTAACATACGGACAACCTCACTGCACCTTTACCCCTTGGACGGACTTGTCCAAGAAAAATTGTGTATGAGTATTAGTATCTCAGTGTAGGAACGTGGCGCAGACTGATGTTTCTTGGTGCCTGCAAGAAGAAAATGACGTGTTTACTTTACACTTTGTTCAGGCACACAAAAGACAAGCCGCTATCGAGAAAAGGACGGAAAAATCAGCTACTTCGTACACACAGGACTTCGAGGCAGGTATTATGTAAGCCATTCACGACACCGAGTTTCATCTACTTTCATCAAATTTCTAGCATATATTCTGAAAGAACATATAGTCAAAGCTTAAAGAAATTTTTTTGAACAGCATAGTATATCATAATTCTTACTGAAATAAATTTCATTTTGAAAAATTGAATTTTTTTCTGCAGTTGCTTAAATTTCTCTTCGCCTGCGAAGATTATTGCTTTACTTGGGGATAGACTTTAAAATCTTCAATTTAATTTCAGCTTAATAATTTCAAAGTTTATTTCTCTCATTTTGCGCCAGGCATGATGATACTGTTTGTCATTTGTCTTCTTGCTGTTCATATGGAGCCTTGCATGTCAGACTTATACATGCATTTCCCGCCAGGATCCAACAATCGCTTGAATGGCGCCAATGCAGACGTTACAAACAATAAAAGACTCTTTGATTCGCAGGTAGGCCGCCCTTATCCAATTTTTGATCGTCTTGCACAAGGATCAAATAACATATAGATATACATAATTATGTTATAACAGCAATTGAACACAACTCTGAACAAAGGCAGTCAAGTCTCCCCCTCAAAAAACAAATATTAATAATAAAAACAATTGGTAACATGTTGCTCATCTACATACAGTACAGGTTGCACCTGAAACCTAGGTGTTTAGGGCACAAGGAAATATGAAAAAACTTTCTAAATTGACAAAAGCAAAGTCGATTATTGCCATTGATAGCTCTTCTTCCAACATTAGCTGCTACAATAGGTCTGCGAAATAAAGATACACTTTTTAGTTATCTTGTGGTGTAAGGGTGTGAGGTACTCGTATGTTCTAGTTACCCTAGCTAAGGTTTCCAAAGTCACCTCTTTTACATTCAGATCACCCCTTTCTCAGGACTTCTTTCAACTGGACAATCAAGTTATATGTCTCAATCAAACTTTGCTTTAACATTAAAAGAATTAGATGAAAATGACAACCACAGTTTTTCTTGATGTTGAAAAAAAAAAAAAGACAGGAGTAAACATAAGATATATTTCTGCAGTGAAAATTCATCAAAGATTTTGGATTGAAAACATACATAAAGCAAAATCAAATACAAATAATGTCTCCATTAATAGCAATAAAGGCTATAGGTTTTGAAAAGAGCATTTATCTGAAGACAAACCAGCAAACAATTATAAGAACTGTAGCATACAAATCCGCTTTCTCATGGAGGCGTCGGGAGGTTGCTTCGAAAATCTTGGGTATAACAGCTTCTGCAAGTGCATTTTATTTCGACCTTTCAAAGTTTCAATTTCTGACGGATAGCGGTCAAACCTTTTGTACTTAGTGGTGAAGATGCGCTTTACATATATCTTACCTCCATTCAGTCCAACCTATTTTCTTTATTAGTATATTCAGAATTTTCGAATCACACACTCATCTCTTTTTCTTTCTTTTTTAGAACAACGACAGGTGCGGATACAATGTGGGTGACAAATATGATGATAACCCCGGAGACACTATCACTGAAAACAGACAAGAACCAATGGTAATGCAAGGCAAAGATAACTGCTATATACCGGTGTCCTTCAAAATAAATAATCAATCATTCAACATTTATTCCAAGAATCATTTTTTCAACATGGATGAATATTTTAATCTGTATTTGTTTTCAGGAGTTTTACATGAGTGGATGCTCCTCCGATGTGAAAACTGAAGTGGACATTATGTGGACAAATCAACATGGAACAGGACCAAAAACTGACGACAGGGTGGAAACACAAGTTATTTTGCAGTACATGTGCCAACCGTTCCCGGAAGGCAAGATGCCCACTGGCAATCCGGTTACAGACTTCGAATATCACACCATTCGAAATGGTGAAACAAGTGGGTCTCAAACATTTACTGACCAGGGTCAAGAGTCAACTTCTATTTCAAAAGTATTGGGGCTTCATGAGCCACACCATTTCTATCAGGCTTATTATCGCAGATATAGAAATAAAGGTAAGATTGCTGTCTCCCCCTGTTTCTCTCCCTCTCCCCCCCTCCCTCCCTCCCTCCCTCTCTCTCCCTCTCTCTCTCTCTTGGCTTAGTATTTATAAGGTCTTTCCCAAGGGGAACAGTTTCTATGGAAACTATCTTGCAAATTCAGAAATGTATAAGGACATCGAACAATTAGAAAATTTACGTTTCAAAACATCAAATCTGCGTGAAATGAATTGTGTTTCACCAAGAGTCGATCTGCCCTTTAAAAGATAACGTTTTTCATCTGTCATAGGTTTGTTTACCGCTGATCAACAGCTTGCCGGCGATTCAGCAATTTACACACGGCAGAACGCGGCAGGCACCATAAGGGGACTGGAAGTCCCCGAAGAACGCGATTACTATCCATACTGGGGACCCACACCATGGAAGGATATTGCTATCCTTGTCAGCGATGAAGATACTGAGGAACGGATGAAGACACACGTTAACAGCTCTCAGTACGGGGTTAAATGTAAGACATTTTTTGTTTTACTAGTGAAACTCTTTCTTACTGATCGTCTCCCTTCTTCCTGGATTTACTTCTTACTCTCCTTTTCAGACATGTGCATTATGCAAAAAGGGCTAAAAGATCAAACTGACTGCCCCCCAGACAATCAAGGTATTACTGCTAAACAATGTGTTGCCAAATACATCAACAAGGACAAGTGTAAAGCGGCTGGAGGGAATTGGACAAGATTCATCACGAATTACTTGGAGAGGACTGATGGAGTTTTGAGCACTTGTAAATGTTTCGATGACAGAAGGCTGGCAAAAGGCGTGCCCTACGAAGCACACAAGATCTCACAAGGATCTGATTATAAGAAACAGTACGTTCTTCTCCACAGACCTCCTGATGTGATCTACGCTCCATCTTCTGTTGTCAACCACAACGGAATCAACATGGAAGGCAAATTTTCTTCTTACAGATGGAAGGTCCCTTGCTTTCCATCTAACACAACACAACGTTGTGTTATACGGATAAGGTAAGAACGATGAACACACAGCCGACTCCCGACATTGTGCAGAAATGCTTGGACATCACCGTTTCTACGGAAGCGGTCCGTATGGCAAAATCCCGACCAAGAAAGAACCAATCAAAACTCTCGGATTTTCCTGCATGCCATATAATACATATGATTCTTTTTCAGATACAACATCACAACGTCTGATGCACCACGGGATTTCGATGTTAATGACAACCACCGGTAAGTGTCAATAGGAATCAGGAGTAAAGGAGATATTCTATTGTTACACACACACTAAATCAAGCCTTTTCAGAAACACTTCGATCACCACACATAAATTTGTAGGTAACGTGAAAAGCCCAATTTATAGACTCAAGGCCCCGTAAATCAGTTGTGAATGGAAGGTGTTACTATTTTATGCAATCGCTTCTCCTTATTTTTACTGCACGAGGAAAGAGGAATTTATTCGAGTCTGAATTATAATAGATAATCGGCCCCTACCCGGATTTCAACGGGAATGAAATATGAGTGATGAAGCGAAAATATGAAAGGAAATAAAAGGGATTCGGAAAAAATAGGGTGGAAAATAATGAAAGTTGTTTTCCCTGCATTTGAAGTGAAATGTCGTAAAGAGATAAACCAAGATCACTAATGTCCTCATATCCTGTGCAACTAAAATAGGTAAACTTTAAAGTGCTACTATGATCAAATTCTTGATGTTTATATTTTTATATTTTCGTGCACAATAGTAAACATGTCCTAGATATCTTGCCAAATTTCAACCCGTTTCAAAACTTTAGAAGTCATGCTTTGGGACTTTTCTTTCCGAGAGTTTACAGCCGCCATTAATTCTCCTTGTTTCAAGGCTTCGTTGAGAATTTGAGAAAATGATGTCATTTTCTCAAAATACCTCACGGGTTAAAATTATAATAACAATAAGTACAGAAAATTGCACGAGGATAACGTCCAAAGCTTTTATTCTTCTTCGTGCGATTTTTTGTACTAACTGTTATTTATTTATAATTTCAACCCGTGAGGTATTTTGAGAAAATTACGTCATTTTCTCAAATTCTCAACCAAGCCTTGGAACAAGAAAAATTAATGGCGGCCGTAAATTCTGGGGAAATAAAAGTCCAAAAAAGATAACTTCTAATGTTTGTAATGGACTGAAATTTGGCAAGATACCCGAAAAAAATCGTACTATTAACGAAAATGTAAAAAATGGATATCGAAAATTTCATCATTGTAGATATATTAAACTTCAGACCTAAACAAAAGCTGCGTGATCATCTCGAGATTCTGGGGAATAAACACTTACAAATCCTTTAATATATTTATTCCCCAGAGCCTCGAGATGATGCCTCTTGTTTAGGACTGTATTTCAATTTATCGAAAGTGAGCTATTCTGCCATGAAGCAACGTAATTATGAATAGTTTAAAAGGAGATGACATTATTTTGGTGTAATTCATGGCTGATAGGATATCTACTTCTGGCCCTTTTTCTACTACAGTCGACTCTCTCTAAGATGAACACCATCGGAACCGGCCTCAGCTGTCCGTCTTAGAGAGGTGTCCGGCTTATAGGGAGTCAACGTAACATGACCCCAGGAATTTTCAGCTGAGAAAGCAAGAAAATAACTGTGTTAGATTACAATACAATTCGTTTGTCACCTCCAAGTTATTTTTTGAATGGGACAATGACTGATTTAATTTTAACTTGTATTGTATGTATTCCGCCGACAAGAAAAAAGCTGTCAATTAAACGTCTGGTTTTAAAAAGAGTCACGTACTTAGTAATTTAAGAATTTTTCTTCCCAAAGTCGTAATTTGCGGTCACATTCAGCACCTCACAAGTGTCCATTGACGATTTCAAAGTGTCCGTTGTCCGTCTTACAAGTTTGTCCGTCTTATAGAGAGTTTCGTTGTAGTATAATGACTGAGAAACGGCCGGGACCAACACCAGGTGTCCGTCTTATGGAGGTGTCCGTTAAGAGAGAGTTGACTGTACACCATACTGCTATTTGATAGTTATATGTCCAATTTTGAAGCAACACTTACGGCAGCGTATAACGGTTATTATTATTATTGTTATTTCTAGACTGGCCAATAACCCGACGACAAAAGCCATTGACAATGTAACCAACCTCCAACTAGCCTTGAACACCGCACAGGTCGGCAGAACCTTTCAAGACAGAAGTCATGTGATCCTCCTTAAACCTCGAAACCTTTTGCCACTGGAACACCGGCGTCGCACCATTCGCTACATCGGGGGGATTGGAAAAAGAGGAAACATTGTTCAGACCTATCCTGCCATGGAATATCGTTTTTTCCCTGAGCGCATCACGGTCACAACAGAGGAAGTAGTGTGTTTTGTTTGGTCGGGTATGAAGGACGTTTAAGTTGAATTGAAACCTAGCTTCACTATCTCCAAGATAAAATAATGGGGCAATGTTTCTCATTATATTGTCTTGCTTTCACCAAAAATTAACACACTAAGGCCTCGGTTATATAGTCTCGGGTACCCGAAACAACTATACGAGCGTTTATATGACAAACAATTGTCTCTGTCAGCTGAGTAAAAGTTGACCCTATTTGATTATACAAAAAGTGTTTTAATATTCAACTAACCCGAGTTGTCTCGCCCCCCGAGACAGCTTGGGTACGCGGAATTTTTCAACATTTTAGTGAAACGTTATCTCGCCAAGGGTAACTCGGGGAGAGGGTTGTTTCGGATACTCGAGACCATATAAATGGCGCCTAACCTAAAAGCATCTTAAAAGCAATCACTTTTCCAGTTTGCGGCTGGCCTCCTTTTCCTTTGTTTCGCACTTTTCTAAATTCTTGTCCAGAATAATTTATAAACTTTTACTAATTAAGGTTTATTTAGTTTCGCTTGCTCTTATGCTAAGGATACACCAGTGTTGTAAAAGCCTTTCAAGACTGTATCCTTACCGATATTATGTTGCAAATACCTGAAAAGCTAAACCAAAATTGCAACAATGATTGTTATGTGCTATTTATATCGTTTGTTAGGTTCAAATAACAATCCTAGTCACTATGCTGGACAAGGAACAGCAGGTGAGAAAAGTTTTGACATAGTTATCACAATTATTGATTGGAATAGCAACGATGGCTCTTATATGCAGATGCTACTGCAGTGACCTTGAATGAGAATGAATAGACCCAGAGATGGAAGAGAGTTCTTTTCATCGGCATTCCTTGTAAATCGTTTATAAACCTACTTTCCGGAAATTTAAGCAGGTGTAGACGAGAAGGTTTGTTGTGGAGGAAGGGTCATAGGCGTACGAGAAATTTTTTGCCAGGGATGGAGTTGAATCATTTGCCCAAAAAATTATCCCAAGTTGCCTTGCCCAAATTTCTCATGCTGCCCAAAAAATCTGATGTGCCCAAAATTTGGGGGGCTGCAGCCACTCCTAACCCCCCCACCCCCCCGGGCCAGTGCGCCTATGTTTAAAGTTAGCAGCCAAACGAGACCAAGTGAAAATGAGAAAGAATCACTTGCAAAGTTAACTAATAAGCTCGTGGGTTTTTCTTTAGGTACGGATCGCACAAACGTGTGTTGGATTAAGGAAGGGTGCAGAACTCTGGCGCCGAAATCTTGTACCAGCCTTCCTCTTGACGTAGTTGACGTCTACGCTGCAGAATCTGACGGCTACTTGTTAAACGTTCACCTCAACTGGGGATGTTTAGCCCGCAACGAAGTGCTGGATGACGAACTTAACACTTCCCCACCCTCCTGCAACCCGCCATGCTTCCGCATCAAGAAGCCTGGGAAGTACTGTTACATGAGCACGCGCAATAACAATTTCTCCAATCGACGTCACATTGGTCAGATAACTGTGACAAGTGTTTGAACATTGCATGCTACAACTGAGTTCAGGATCATTACCTTTTAACGGCGTTGGTTTTCAAATATCGGGCTTTCCATTATGAAATAGAGCGAGGAACTAGGGACATTTATGTTTAGTTTGCTAGGAACGGTTGCTTTTTTTTTCGTTTTAATTTTCATTAAAGGAGTTAGTGTTTACAATACATGTTGAAACTGTTAAAAGAGTTAGTGTTTGCAATACATGTTGAAACTGTTAGAAATAAAAGGAGAAAGTATGGGTTATATGTGTATTTGTTAAATTCAAGTTAATTTTAATTTCAACCTAGAGTTATTTTAAACTGTTTAAAAATGGGTTTTCCCTTTTTTGGGGATGTAGTACATGCGTAAATGACATAAAGTGAGATTTAGAAAAATTTCATCTCATCCACACAGTTAATATGAACTTTGTATGAAGAAGGTGAAGGCCGGGGGGCTAAATTTTTCTGAAGAAGAATGAAAATGCTCTGAGGCTCCAGTGATACAAAAGCAAAAAATTGTTTGCAACAGTTGGGCTTTTGATTCTGAAGGACAAACAGTTAAATATTTTACGAAGTTTAACAACGTTCGCACTGTGAAAAAAAAGGATGGTGGCACAAAATTAACAAATGGCGTCATCATCTTGGAGAAACCGCTTGTAAAAAAACATAACCATTCACAGAAAAATTGCCAAAATGCCGTAGGAAGTGGTTTTCGGAGTATAAAGAAAGGTACGAAAAGCAGAAAAATTTTGGCAACTTTTCGGCAACTTTTTGAAAAAAATAGCAACTTTTTGGCAACTTTTAGACACTTTTATCGGCAACTTTTTTGGGATTCATCGGCAACTTGAGGCTAAGCCTAATTAGTGGCATCACCACTGCTTCGATCGGAACATCCTCTCGTAGGATCACGGGGAAACCACAATATCAGAGTAATATAAATTAATTAATAAAATATATATTCTTATTCACGTGGTTTGTTTCCACGCGACAGCACTGTTGTCGTGTGCTTAGCTTGTGTCTAGTGCGCGAGCTGATCTGAATAATGCAAATTTTGTCCTATATAAATAAAATAAAATAATCTAAATAACTATAAAACAAGTTATATTTATATGTAATTGCACACTGCCATGAACTATTTTACTTTTCTCGTCTTTTCTGGAACCAAACCATGTTATGTCCATTTTGTAGAATGTGAAGAGGACCTCCTGATGCCTTTAAACAAATGTCGACAGCTAAAGCCTGGATCTCACTGCCACGAACTATGCAAGTTAGAAGATTCTTTGAAGATGCTTGTGGTGTCGTTCATGGATCAACTTGCACCATTTTGTCGATTTTATTACTTATAATTTCCATAAAATTACAGATTTTGAAAATAAAGAGAAATACTGGAAGGTAATGGATGAGATTTGAGGGTAATGTTAGGAGAACAGCATCAGAAAGTGAGCCCCACCACACCAGTTTGGAAAATTCTACAAACATATGTAGTGGTTAGATGTCACTTCAATGTTTTTTTCTTCCACTCATTCTGATAAATTAGCACACATGAAAACATAATAACATTTGCTTGGTGGTTTTCGTTTTAATCCAGTAGATGCTGTTGCATGATACATATTTCAAATTTAACATGTGGCTGGCAGTGAGTATATATGAAGCAATCCTATATGAAGCAATCCTACAAGGTGATTGGCTACCAATGCAGTCAAGATGACTGCTCATTACATTTTTAAAGGTTTTCCAAGTGCCATAGTTATTTACAGTAAATCCATACAATAAATCCTTCAGCCGATCAACCAGTTTCGCCGCAGCAACAAGCGACGAGGAACCCGTAACTTACAGATGTTCGCAACGTATTGAGCAGACTGACCGCCATTTTGGATTTCAGAATTTTTGGAGACAGTTATGTACGCATGCGCGTTGGATTTTTGTGTAGGCTATCCCGCCGTTCGTCCCGGATACGTCACTGAAGCGAATACTGACGTCATAGAATACCGCGAAGGCCTGGAAAAACGCCGTACAGGAACTAGGCCACATTTCAATAATACCCTATATCAATTTGCATTTTCAGTTGCAGAATTCATTGTGTATCACTGAATTTTAATATCCCAGCCACGCATGCTACTTGTAGAACTACATACATCTTTTAACACCATTAATAAAATTCCAACTCTGAATTTAAAGTCCGTCGTGTACGTGGATACCAACCTTATTACCTTGTTCATTAATTTTTATCCCATTGCTTATTGCTTACTGTTCGATTTTCTATGTCCAAGCCAACACAAGTACGCATTGCTGACCTATTTTTATCCAGTTTGCCCTGACACGATGCGAAACGAGACAAAGGCTCCTATTTTGCCCGTACCTAGTAAGACGAGACAATAAAGCAATGAATGGAATGAAATTGTCTCTATTGCTTAAAGGTGAGAGTAACCTTTGAATGGCTTCGTCAGGAAACGCTATCTATTTATATTACTGATACGTTATCGGACAAAAATGTAACACATCGCATTATGATATTTTTCTAAATTATCTCCTGAACTATTTGCCACGTTTCCACAGGTGTTGGACTCCTCAGGAGACCCACCTGTGCCAAATCCGATTCTGGAGTCACAAGTCCAGCAGTCATCTTGATTGTTGGCAACGAAACTGATTCTTGTCCTGGGATTAGGTGCCCAGAAACAAAGAGCGTTGAAACCTTCCATGTTACAGATGCTTTGTAAGGAGGCCAGGGAACCAATCAACGTCTTCCACGTGTTACGTCCCAGTGTGGTTGCGCGGTATTGTCCGTCAGCAACCATTGAATACAAAGAGTCAGGTGTCTTGTTTATGACAACAAAGTTCGTTCTTTCTTCGCCATGGATCCTGATACCAAGGCATATTTTAGAGAAGGATGTGCCCCAGTAGGTCGTCAATTTGGTCTCTTGAGTCAAAGACACTCTCCCCTCCTGCAGGATTGAAAGTTTCCATGTTGCTCCAAAGATTTGAATGATAGCGGAAGGTTTCCTGGAGATGAAAAATTCGAGAGAATATAGCCCTTAGATTAATGCTTAATTTAGAACTGAAATCAGGTCGCATATGTAATAATATAATTTTTTTTTTTTCAACTGGGTTGATAATGTGAATTGGTCACCGTAAAGAGATTCAAGGGCTGACGTTTCGAGCGTTAGCCCTTCGTCGGAGCGAATCAAGGAATTGTGAGTCGTGTGTTGTTTATATACAGAAAGATGGAGCTTCGCTATTGGTGAGTGCCTGGTAACGTGAAAAAAACGGAATAAATTAGTTGAATGAAAAGCGTTCGTTGATACCGTAAGGATTAAGAGTGCCGATTTGAAAAATAAATTTTTGTTCTAGAGTTTTACGGCTTTCCGTGTTTCCTTGGTGAAGGGAAAGGCAGCAGACTGCCATATGTTGCTTAGAATGATTTGGGAGATTGAAGTGTCTCGCGACCGGTTTCGATGCATTTTTGTCGTCTTTAATTCTCTACGTACCGAAGGTGTTCTCGGAATCGGTCGCCTAGTCGTCTCCCTGTTTCGCCGATGTATAACTTTTTGCAAAGAGTGCAAGTTATGCAGTAGATGACATTGGCTGAGGTACAGGTGAAATGATCAGTGATCTTGATAGATCGCTTGGGTCCCGATATTTTGTCGACGTTGTGAATGAAAGGGCATGTTTTGCATCGAACGCGAGCGCATTTAAAAGTTCCGGGTTGATCACTTGTTTGGAATGCAGTTCTGACTAAAAAGTTACCTATGTTTTTGTCGCGTTTGAATGAAATTAAAGGAGGTTGCGAAAAAATTCTACCAGTGTCGGGATCATTCTGAAGTCATTTAAAGTTTTTGAGAATGATGGATTTTACTGCGTGGTTATGAAAGTGAAATGTGAGGGTTAATGGAATTCTATCGTTGTTTTCTCTCTATGACGTTATTGTAGTGCTGACTGTCGATCAATTTGTTGGGCGCGATGATTGCCCGCTTGAACAACAGAAGTAGGATAGCCGCGTTTGTCGAAGAAATTGCGCATTTCCTCTGATTTTAGAAACTTTACCCCCTCTACGCATATGTGATAGGTCACGAGATGCCACTCCACTGACTATAACGCCAGTAAAAATATAACACAAACAGCGGTGATAAACATTTTTTCAAAAGTGTAACCGTTAAAATTGGGCAAGCTATTTATACTGTAACAATGGGGGTCTGGAACCTAGACAGAAAACATCTACAGTAGAAAAAATGAGCTGCGTTATGGTTTGTGAACTTTGAATAATTTAGCCTAAATTTTTCAAATTCGTCATTTCTAATCCGTCTCAGTCTTTACTATCCTCGTTCCTTTTTAGTTTAGTATCACCTCTTTGGGGTTTTTCTTCCTTAGCAAATTGTGACGGAGATCCTTTAAAGTCAACTCGTTCTATTGTCATTGGAAAGCAAAAGAAAAATTCGCCGACTTAGTAAAAGAAAATGAATATATAGAAACACCTACCATCATACAAAAAGTTGGACTGGCTAAATAGCACGCTTATGAAGTTAAAGTTTCAACTGATTTTCCTCTCGAAATCCACCGTAAGAAAAAAAAAGATGGCGGCTGTACATTTTACCAAAATACTCTGCGAACCAAAAAAAGCCCACTGGGCATATAGAACGGTATGGTTTAACGGAAGTCGTTCCTTGTACTAACAACATTGCTCTAGCCGAGTGTGAATGACAACTTTTCTATGTGTTTTTATATGCTCTTGTAGGGTTTTCGCGCGCAAAGCATTATAGGTAAATGTTCCAGTCGCAATCTTTTTCCTTACGGTGGATTCTAACTTTATCGTCTGCATAACTTTGTCTTTATGAAATAATATTAATTTAAAATTTATCTATGTAATAGTACTTATAGAAACCTAACCCTCAGTTGTTCTTCTATCCCTCCTAGATTAGCTTTTGCTTCCTGCGAGACAGCGTAATTAGTGAAGTTAAGTATTCATAATAACGTTATGTTGTTGTTGTTGCTGCAGTAATGTCTCAGTATTCTTGTAGTATTACGCTCATTGTATAGGCATTCCCTCAGCACATTAGGCTACGGTATCGGTAGAGAATTGATTATTAAAAGGTCCCTCAAAATTTGGGACTCTCATCCCCCTTCCCCACCCTCCCTATCCTGAAATTATGCTTTTGTTACAAATGCTCTCAAGATGATTTTATTGAATGCTCGGTTCCTCGTGCTTGCGTATTTTTTTCGGGCAGGGAGGTTACAGACCTCCCCACCCCCCAGGTCCGAAGGTGTCCGTACGCCTATGTAGATAGACCCTTTTCATAAATGGCTGCCAATTTAAAATTCTTTTGTATGCAGTCAAATTAGCCTCACTAAACTCGTTTGGGAGTAAAAATTCTTTTGAATTATCAACTCAAAAACGAGGTTAGTCAGGCTTATTTTAATGCTTACAAAAGAATTTATAATTGGCAACCATTTATGAAAAGGGTCTATAACATGTTACAACTACAATTTATATAGTAATTAAGGCGTTATCGTTTGTCTCACGATGTAGTCACTTGTGATGTGGACCGCGACGTTTCGGCTGCATTTATATATTGCCCAACTTTTAATTTAGCAATGCTCACCGCAGCAAAGTTATTCGGAAAACAAAAAAACAAGAAAATAGAAAGATTTTGCCACCAAATAGTAATCAACAATAGTTTCCACAACAGCAAACAAAACTCAGACCAACCACAAGACTTGCTAAGTTAGAAGAAAAGAAGGAACCGGTAAATAAAATTAAACTTGAATATTTTCTTCCCTTTCAACTTCTTTGGCACAACTTTATCCTCGCATGTGGATCTTCCCCACATGCAAACTCACAGGCTGGGTTAGAATGCCTTGAACTCGAGGGTTAGCAAACTGGTTACTGTTACACTGCCCTCTTCTGCGCTAATTATAGTTATTGATATAAGGCGGTTGTAAACGAGACTCTAAATCAAACAACAAACAACAACAACATCAAATATTTTATTAAACATGATCCATTTTTTAAGCCCTAGAGGCTCGCAACTAGCAGCATAGCTATTCTTGGGGAGTAGGGTCATTATGCCGGTATAATTTTGGGCATAATAGCATAGTCAGAGCATCGAGCATAATGCCGGCATAATGGCCAAGTTTGTAGCATAATGCCGGCATAATGCTACAAAACTAATATTCTCCCTATTTTCAGTGAAAGTGAGAGAAAAAATATCGAACTTTGCCTCCTGTCTGATTATTCAGATCTTGGTTACTGGTTTAGAGGCCTGGCTACAGCATTATGCCAGGTCCATCCTGACAACAATCACAACATGGCAGGTCCCGAGGGAAATGTTGCGTTTTAAGCTTTGGGGACTGGGTACGGGTGGTACCGTGGATTCAAGGGCGAAATTTTACCCGGCATGACACGAGCATAATGGTCTGACACGAGCATAATTTTCGGCATAATGGCACGATTTTTAGGGTGACGCTAAAAAGCATAATGGTCAAATTTACGAGCATAATGTATCTAACCCTATTGGGGAGCTACCATTACTGATTATAATTACACATTTCGGTGCCTTAAAGTGCAACTGCGATGAAAAAATATTGTTCTTGTTCTCTTTCCTCCATTACCAGATTCAGCTTAGGTCGAGTTGCATTGAGAGAGCTGGATCAAGAGAGAAAATGACGTCATCGACTCACCAGTTTATTTTTTTACTGTGCGAACCAGAATATTTGGTATGCAAAACAGCAACTTGCTTCTAAAATCTCGTGCTGCATACTAATCAGCTGGGTTCACACATTGCAATAATAAACTAGTGAGTCGATGGCGTCATTTTCTCTCTCGATCCAGCTCTCTCAATGCAACTCGACTGAAGCCGAATCTGGTAATGGCGGACAGTTTAAACAAGAAACGAAAAACGTGCATGGTGCATTCGTGCCAAATATAAAATCGGAATCGGAAGAGAACAAGAACCAAATTTTTTCATCCCAGTAACACTTTAAACTATTTTATATTTTTAAAGGTCACATGTGACTTTGCTTCTGAATGCTGTTTGTTTGAAATTCCATCGTATTTTGTTCTAGTATTGTGTTTTAGTCTCCGTTATCTGGTGAATGTGCTGCCAAGTTTCCACACGTGTTAGAGGTTTCCGTTCCAAACCCGATGCTGGAATCACAGCTGCGGCAGTTATCTTGCTCATTACTAAGGATACCAATTCTTGCTATACTAAATTCTCTGTTACAGTTGAGCTGTAAGGATGCCTGAGAACCAATCAGCTTCTTCCACGTGTCAAGACCCAGTGAGGTGCGCGGTATTGTCACTGAATTCTACAATTTCTAGAACCCCTTCCACTGCTATTAAAAAAGAAATCAACAGTTTCTATTCATCTTGCATGACCATTAATCGTGCAAACTTTAGAACTAATTCTAGTCCTTATTGCACCAAGATGTATCCCATGGCTTTTATTGACACCCCGCCATTATCTGGTGACCATTGGCCGTCTGCCTCGTTTCCACACGTGTTGCTGGGGTTAGGGTACCCTCCTGTGCCAAATCCGATTCTGGAATCACAGCTTTCGCAGTCGTTTTGTTCGTTACCAAGGATACCAATTCTTGCTAGTCCAAGAACGCTGAACCCTTCCTTGCTGCAGTTGAGCTGTAAGGAGGCCTGTGGACCAATCAGGCTCTTCCACGTGTCACGACCCAGTGAGGTGGCGCGGTATTGTCCGTCAGCGATCAGTGAGTACAGGGAGTTGGCCTGTTTGTTGATGACAATGAACTCTCTCTGTTCGCCAATCTTCATACCAAGACAAATCTTGGAGAAGGATGTGTTCCAGTAGCTTGGTAACTTGGTCTCTTGTGAGTCAAACCCAGTCTTCCCTCCTGCAAGGTTGTAGGCATTTCTGTCGCTCCAATACGACGAAGCATAAGCAAAGGTGTTCTGAAGAAGAAAAAAGAAATTGTTCACACATCACCTCGGATTATATTCAAGTTGGACCTCCGCGAATACCTGTGCGATGCTCTACAAACTGATCTATGAAGCTAAACACTGGGAGCGAGGCCAATTTATTGAGTTCGTATTTTCATATTTTCCCTTGCTTAAGGCCCGGTTCGAACGTCGAACTTTACATGTGCCGAACCTAATACCTATTTGGGTCGACCCGAATAATTAAGTTCGGCAGTTGATTCAAACGTCGAACTTTCACATGGGCCGAACTCAATATCGGCTAAGAGGAAAACGGCGAATTTTCCAGTTGTGCACTTTATGGAACGAAATAAATACTCGTCACCGTACTCTACAATATAATGGGACCGCTTCACAGACAACACTTTTTGAAGATCGTACTTGTAATGTGGTCGCCAGGCTTTGGTCAAATGTCTTCAGTATCGTTTAGACTGAAACTTTAACTACTGACTTTAGTTTCTAGCTCTGTCTTTTGTTTTATTTTGGTCTAGACGCATATTCAACAGAAACAGTATGCGAATTGTGTCCGATAAACTCTGGCTACATTTTTTGCGGTCCAGTGTTATGTCGCGCAATGTCGCGCCATTTCATGCACGACCGTGTTTTTGCCAATCACAAACTCTCTTATATCAAGAAATACATTAGCGTAATTTATGCATTAGGTTCGGCACATGTAAAGACCGACGTATGAAACGAAGTCGATCTTTTGCCGTTCTATTCGACAAGCCATGTCGAATAGAACGGCAGGTCGACCCAAATACAAATCTGTCGAACATAATTGATTCAAACGTCGAACCTTACATTTGCCGAACCTAATTATCAGATTCGGCACATGTAAAGTTCGACGTTTGAACCGGGCCTAAGTATTAAACTGACCAACAATGAATGAACAGATAAAGAATAAATATTTTACTTTGGACCTCAATAAATCTATGGTTTGGTCGTTTGGTCAAGGAGATCATTCTAAGAGTTATGCAATATTTAGGAAAAAAGTTTGTGAGCAATCAAACATTAGGACGTCTATATCTCGAACACGCTTATCTTAAACTGCGCGCTATGTCGAACTGAAGACATCTAGGCATTTACGTCATTATAAAAATAACCGCGGGTTTTACGAACTCCCGGTCCAGCTATCTTGAACAGTTTTTGATTTATCTTGGCTTAACTTTTACCGAATCGATCCCAACTATCTCAAACTCTTCCTACAGTAGAACACATATTTTAGAGTTGCATTGCGATTCAGTGCAATAAGAGGTCTATAATGATACAGAGGGGGTAAGTTTCTAAAGAAACTGTGGTGCTGCGTCGGTGGGAAGTATAACAATATAATTTGGTTTTATCAACTGGGTTGATAATGTCAATTGGCCACCGTAAAGAGATTCAAGAGCTGACGTTTCGAGCGTTAGCCCTTCGTCGGAGCAAATCATTCGCTCCAACGAAGGGCTAACGCTCGAAACGTCAGCTCTTGAATCTCTTTACGGTGGCCAATTGAAATTACCAACCCAGTTGATAAAACCAACTTATACTGTAATGATATACTTTGTTTCCGTCAATCTTCATGACCGGAGTCCATCCCCCAGTTCCACATCCAAAATTTCCAAAGTGGCAGAGAACCGAAGTTGGTTTTGAGGCAAAGCGGAGAGTAACCAGCTGGCTAGCGCTCGACCTGTTGAAAAAAGACGTCTATTACAAGAATAATTAAAAGTATACTTAAATGATACTTTATTATATCGCAGTCTACTAGTTACTGTTCTTTGGAGAAAAGAAAAGTTAACTTGAGATCTTGGGTTCTGCGTAGGGCTCGCTTTCGATAGGATCCCTCGATCTAGAACTAACTTGATTTAATGGCGCCGAAACCAATTGTGGAATTACAAGCATTTTAGGCATCCTACTGATGAACGGTTATGGCAATTAGATATTTTTTATAGGAGCCAACATTGAGATTGTGGTCTGTCCCCTTTGAATTGTAGCTCTTAAATCAACAAATTGTTGTAAGTTGCTGTTGTGTAATGGTTGTAGTAGGTACGTACTTCATTCAAGTACCATGGCACAACAACCAAGGATCAAGCCTTGATGTTTATAAAACATAGTATTCTTACCAACAAACCACTAAAAACTTTCACAGAAATGCCTCCAACGCGTTTTGAATACGCTAAAAATAAACTTTAACTTACTTGTATACGTCGTATATGTCCTTACAGGATTTTGCAGAACCTGAAGCTCAAAAGAATTATATAAAAAAAAAAAATTATCAGTCCGCTTTTAAAGCAATGGATTCAATAGCATAGCTATATGGGTGTTGGGAAACCTTTCCTTAATTAAAGTTATTTTCAAAAGACGAAGAACAATTAACGGAATAAAAAAACGTAGTACCAGTGAAAAGCGGTTTAGGGTTAACGTTCCAGTCAGATAACAAATCCAACATAATTTATTTTGACTGGTAGTATGTAAAAACGGTTGATTTCTAGCTTTTGTCGTTTAAACTCAGTCAAAGTGGACAAAAGAGGAAACACTACTTCCTTGAAGGTTTCACGCACCTTTCTCACAATATTCACCGGTAAAGTCTTTTCGACAAATGCATTCGATCGTGTCACGTTTGTAGTTCGGTAGACAGGTTCCTCCATTTTGGCACGGCGAGGAAGAACAAGGCGACTGCAGAAAGAATAACAACAATAACATCAGTAAGAGAAAATGTCGCTCAGTATGTAGATTGGAGAGAGCTGTTCTACGGAAGTCGCGCTTATACGCACTGGCCATTGCTTTACAAGCCTATATATTTTGCTGGTTCTTATTACTTTCTGAAATAGACCTTGATAGAAAAATCCAGATTTTTTTTAGGATTTTGAGACCTTATAAAGATTTCTAGAAATGTGGGGATTTTTAGAAATTGAGATTTTTGTGGAAAATTTTAATCAATGATTAAATTGCCGCCTAATAGGAAGTCATGAAATATATATAGATTACTTCATAGAAAGTGCGACGTACGGATTTTTATTCACGAGTTGCAAAACTTTGGAAAACGAACGAGTGAGCGCAGCGAACGAGTGAGTTTTCCAAAGTTTTGCGACGAGTGAATAATAATCCGTACAAAGCACTTTCTATGCTGTAATTTGTTTATTATATATAACGAGTACTCAACCATTGTAAACTTAAAGCGATTTTTTCTGGTCTATAATTAAAGAGTTAAACGCAGCGCTACGAGGAAAACAAAGCTGCAAATGCATTCTGATGGCTTTCCAAGTGAGATCTCTTTTAAATAGAAAAGAAAAATTACGGCGACGACAAGCTATCGTAAACAAGAACTTTATTTAAATAGCGGTATAAAACACACTGTGTTCATACTTTTTAAAAGAAAAGCTTTTGCTATCGCATCGAGAAACGTCGCCATAAGTGAATCAACTACTGCGCGCAAATCAACTGGCGAATTTTTGAACAAAAGTTGTGATAACACAAGGAGTCGGTTCATTAAACAATAATTACGACGTAAATCCATATTCAAAAGTGAAATATTTACTTTACCCTGGTGTTCCCAAGAGTGCTTGAATTTTCTTAGAACGTCCACGGCTGCGTTGTATCAAAGCTACAATGAAAGTCTTTCATTTCTTGGCTTTCCCTTATCGACATTTAGTTTGTCTTCGCTCCGCCTGGAGAATGATTTTAGCATTTCCATATCATAACTGTATTCTCAAGGTTTTGCTTGGCGTGTTTCTGATGGCTTTCCTTTCCATAAAGTTCTCAAAAGTGCAAAATTTGTAGCCAAAACATAAACTGTCTTCGAGAGCTTGCAAACTTGCAGCGTGTTGTTTTCACAACCTCGTTGGAAACCATTTGAATTCCCGCGCTCTGATTGGTTAGGTCGTTCTACTCTTGATGCTGATTGGTTATATTTTTCACATGTGAAGAAAGCTATACACGAAGCTGATTGGACGTATCGCTTTTCTCACATGTGAAAATATAGCAGATATAGAATTCTATCTGCAAGGTTTATTACCTAGAATTGTCGCTATATATATAATAAATCTATTTATAATATATGAATTGACGGGGTAAGTTTGTGGTGCTGCGTAGGTGGGAAGTATAACAAGATAATTTGGTTTTATGAACTGGGTTGATAGTGTGAATTGGCCATCGTAAAGAGATACGAGGGCTGACGTTTCGAGCGTTAGCCCTTCTTCGCTCCGACGAAGGGCTAACGCTCGATACGTCAGCTCTTGAATCTCTTTACGGTGGCCAATTCACATTATCAGCCCAGTTGATAAAACCAAATTATCTATTTATAATATAGATAGGATTCTGATTGGTCAAAAACCGATGTTTTACTAGAGTATTAAACAAAAGAGTATTAAGCGTATTAAATTTAGTAAAAATTCGCTAGAGATTTGCAATGAAGAAAATTTCTGGAACAAGATCTAAACCCAGAAAAGGAAGGAATACATGACAGGTTTATGATATCACAAACAAATTACCGGGAATGGCTTCGTGTTTGGTGGATGCTTCCATCCAAAGGAAACCCAAACAACAAAGATATTTTGGTCTTCGCAAGAGAAAGCAAAGCAAAGTACACAGATTTGGTTAAACAAGAACTCCATACGTTAAATAACATACAAGTAAGTTTTGGGTTAAAAGTAAACTTTTCAAGAGAAATTAAAAACGGTGAAACGCAATATATGTCGCATTATTTCAAAGAAACAGAACCCCATGTTATCCAAAGGCACGAAGAAGAAAAAATTGAAACTGAATTCAATAATTTCATTGAAAAAATCAATTGACAAATAGAAAACTGGTCTGAATTGGGATCAGATTGGGACGTTGTTGATATTGATTCTGCGTACGTGAATGTCGCACGCTTTGAGCCGCTTCGTGGAGGAACTTATTTACCTCTTCCGGCCAATCTGGCAAAAAAGAAGGCCATAGTAAACGTCAAAAACAGAGATAACGAATGTTTGAAGTGGGCACTAAGAGCAGCTTTATTCCCACCAATTGATGAAAAGAACCCACAAAGACCAAGCAAATATCCAACCAAAGACAGTATCAACTATCCCAACACCGGTAAAACAGATAGACAAGCTTGAAGAGCAGAACAAAGGCCTCGCAAAAAATGTATTTGGTTGGGAAAACAACTGTGTTATAGTCCACAGGATAAGTGAGGAAGAGTTAAAAATACCAAGGGTAAACCTTATGCTAATAGAGAGAGGGGAATTACAGCACTTTTGTTACGTAAAACGAGTCTCCGCTTTGCTTTTTGATCAGAACAAAAACCGCAACGCAAAGCACTACCGTATGTTGTGCTTAACAGGTTTTTCACGAGCGGACTTGCTCGAGCATCATAAAAAATATTGCAACGGTGTGAATGGCAGGCCTACAAGGATCGAGATGCCGGAAGAAGGGAAAAACACCCTTTCTTTCCAAAATCATCACAAACAGTTAAAGGTGCCATTTGTGATATACGCAGACTTTGAGGCTTTGGTCAAAAAGATTCCAGGCTGCGAGCGCGGACCAGAGAGCAAACAAAAAAGCTATACGGAGAAGACAGAATGGCACGAAGCAAGTGGCTATTCATATATGGTTGTTAGAAGCGACGGCGAAATTACAGGACAAAAAGTATACAGAGGTGAAAATGCGGTGGGAACGTTTCTTAGTGACATTCTGCAGGAGGAGGCGAAAATAAGAGAGAGTTTGGTCACACCAAAACCAGTTAAGATGACGGCAGAAGACTGGGAAAAATTAAAAAACGCAACAGATTGTCATATTTGCAACAAAAGTTTGACAAAAGATCAATTCCTTGACTCAATACCAGTTTGGTATGCAACAGACAACTATAGTGGCCAAAGCCACAAAAAATGCTTTTACAAAGCGCAGAAAGAATTAGCTTACATAAGGCAAAAAAGAAAAACAGACAAAAAAGACAAAATAGACGAATGGATAACAAAAAGTCAGGAAACGTGTCTGTTCTGCGCAGAAGATCTTGATCCTCTTTTCGACTCATTGCCAGTTTGGAACATTGCAACAGACAAGTATTGTGGCCAAAGTCACATAAACTGTTATTGTGAAGCAAATAGAACAATACAGCTCATAAGACTAAAAACAATAAAAGACATAAAAGACAAAAACGATAAATGGATTGCAAAAAATCAGGAAACGTGTTTGTTATGCGCAGAACCACTTCTTGTAAAAAACTTCAGAGACGCGGTAAAAGACCATTGTCACATCTCCGGCAGGTTCCGCGGAGCAGCGCACAACGAATGCAATTTCAAACTGCGCATAAAACCCAAAACGGTCCCAATTCCTGTTGTATTTCACAACCTCAGAGGCTACGATGCGCATCACCTTATGCAAGCGATGTCACAGCAGCAGAAAGAAGTGAAATGCATCGCTAACAACATGGAAAGGTACATAACATTTTCAATGGGGAGTTTGCATTTCATAGACAGTTTAAACTTTCTGCTAGGAAGCCTTGACGCAGTTGTCTCCGCAACTCCCAAGGAGTGTCTGAAAATAACATCGAGCATATCAAACGGCAGTGAACTACTTTTCAAAAAGGGGATCTACCCTTATGAGTACATAGACACATGGGAGAGATTCAGTGAGACAAAGCTGCCAGACAAAGACAAGTTTTACAGCAAGCTGAATGACGAAAACATCACAGACGAAGAGTACGCGCACGCGCAGAAAGTTTGGGAGGTTTTTGAGTGCACGTCTCTCGTCTCCCGTTAGGGCTCATGGAAAGTTTGAGTGAGTGGGGAATCCTCATTAGGGTGAGGCAAAATTGTGATTTAAGACTGTTTCTTGAACTGCATATTTCTTTGAATGATATGTAGGTACAATAAATTTTAATGATTAACAGTTATTTGTTTTTATGGGTACTATTACACATAAAAGCCAATTATGCAACAACTGTTAATATTATTCACACGACGGTAGTTCTCCCAATTATTTGTACCATGTATAATGCCAAATAACATTCTGATAAGTAACAAATTTAGTAAAGTTTTCAAGAGTACAAGTAAGAACTATCTTCGCGCTGAAAATGTTATAATTGTAAAAGCCGGGCCGATATATTTTGAACTTAGTATAGAACTTAGCGGATATAGATTGTTTCTTTTCTGTTTCTTATAAAAGCGCCAATTAGTTAAGAACTCATTGATAATTATAATATTTAACGAACTTGCCTTTTACAGTTGATCGTCGGTGTAAAATTCCTGCAGTACTTCAGCCGAGCTAATTTTGCTCGACCGCAGGAATCAAGTGAACGATCGATGTTTCGCTTGTTGTTAAGACGACAATTAAGAACTTGCTTTTTTGTTTCTTCTGGATTGTGTTTTTGCTTCAAGTCTAAACCCGAATTTTTTGTCTGCATTCTTCCCATTTATAACAAGTAGACCAATTTTTCTCTCTGAAAACTTTTGGTTTTGCGTGGCTGTTCGCTCTTACGCACCTCGATGGTTTTCCCCCGTCGAAACGGCCTGAACGCAATCTGATTGGTTTAAATTCATCGCGTAAACCAATCAGCTTCAGGGCCGTTGCGGCTCCCACAGCGTGTGTTTTGACGAGGCCGGATTTCAATTTGGTCGTGTATATTGATAATAATGTGTTCTGGCAATCCCTTGTAACGAGTAAGATGTCCACTTGGCAGGATTGATTCCCAAGTAGAAGCTGTGTGTGAATTTTAACGCGAGTACAAAGTTGCACGGCAAAGTTCCCACGGTGCTTTACATCACATGTCCTGGTTCCAATGGCCAGGATACCTCGACGACTGTAAGACAGCTTCTGCTGCGGTATAATTTGGTTTTATCAACTGGATTGATAATGTCAATTGGCCACCGTAAAGAGATTCAATAGCTGACGTTTCGAGCGTCAGCCCTTCGTCGGAGCGAATCCGCGAATCCGCTCCGACGAAGGGCTAACGCTGGAAACGTCAGCTCTTGAATCTCTTTACGGTGGCCAATTGACATTATCAATCCAGTTGATAAAACCAAATTATATTGTTATACTTCCCACCGACGCAGCACCACAGTTTCTTTAGAAACTCACCCCCTCTATTCTGCTGCAGTAGATGGCCGTTGGCCCACTAGGACCTCATCCGCCCTTTAAAGGTCTTGTTTTTAATCCTAACTGGGTGTCCACTTACCCTCAATATCAAGCGCCGGGCACCGGAAAAATAGACCGGCTGTGAACACTCCTTTGCCACGAAAAGAAACACCAGTTAAAGAAGACAATCTAGAAAATACTCATGAGGAATTAGATGGTTTGTTTAAAAGAATCATATTTTTGCACTATTGGAACCCTTTGGCTAGTCAAACTGAACTGAAATATTATCATCATTTTATATGTAAATGTACAGCACCCAAAAAAGTTCAGTTCCTGTGTACCTTTATTTAATAAAAGAAACATTATTATTACTTTTTAATTGGCTGAAGAACATACAGCAATTACAATTAAATTTACACCGCAGTTACAAGAAAAAAAAACGATCTACGGAGTATGTATTAACATAGTACAATCTACACATTACAAACAACAAACTCACAGTACATAAATAAGGTGTGTTTTCAAAGCACACCTTGTGGGTTTCCTAACACATCAAGGTGTGTTGCATTGTGGTGACACACCTTTTCACTGTTCGACTTCACGGTTTAAGAAAACACACCAATGCGTGTAAGGAAACACATAAGGTGTGTAATAATTTCACACCTTTGTGTTTATTAAATGCAAATGTTCTTCAACTGGAGAAATCTGCCAGAGCTATCACAACACACCTTTTATGGCAACACACCTTGGCTACTTTAGTGCATAATTAATTAAATATTTCCAATATTTTCAAAGGGGTGAACCTAACACATTTTGAGGTGTGTTTTAACAACTCATCCCAAATTACTTAAATTAGTCCTTTCTGTAAGTAGTATATATACTACTTACAGAAAGGACTAACTTACATTGACAAGCAATATGACATGCATTATAGAAAACAATACAAGTGCACTAACTGCAAGACAATATAATAGAAACCTACACTTGTTACGGCACGCTAACAAGAGTGGAAACATTATGATCTTAATCTTGTCAACGGTCACACTCTATAACTGTGTTTTGATTTTTGTCAAAAATTATATCAAAGATTTCTATCGCGCTTTCCTTTCTCCAATAGAATGGAAAAGTTCAAAATACGCCCAGATGACTGTTGTCCCCCCGTAAAACACTGAACAATAATTATGCAACTTTGTACGCCACAGCGCTACGTGATCCCGCTTTAAAACTTTGTGTGACAGTATGTGTCCTTATATTTTTTTGAATATATTAACTTCTTGTTACGCCTTTACTTTTTAGAGGTAAAATAAAGTTCAACTTCAATAGCCTACAAAGAGGTCTGCCATATATATTTGCAGATCATAATAGACATAATCATTTACAGGAGTTTGTTTTCGCGGGCGAGCCACCCCGCTATAACTTTTAAATCAGATTAGACACTAGACACCGAATAGGCTACGCACGTCTGTATAATTCAAATGACAAACGACGCTCCTTAAATTCGGGTAAAAATTAAAAAGGAAAACTAATTGGTGTGAGATCTTTAGCGTTCATCGAACAGCGATGTTTTCCAATAAACGTTCTTACTTTATTCCATGACTCTTCAGAACAAAAATAAATGACACAAAGATTCTGTCTCGGAAAGACCTATAAGTCACTCGCCATCGGCTCGTGATTCATGACCTTTCCTCGCGTTCTTCAAGGATCTTGCGTGGCTTCAACACGTTATAGGGCCCGGAAAATGTGTTCTATTGCTTTAATGCGCGATTGGTGCTTAGATTGGCGCACACAAGTTCAATTATATGTGTCCACCGTCAGTGCGAAGGGACAATTAACAGGAAAACATCGTCAGTCGTCATCAATATTCTAAATTACTCAGAAAACACCGCTCTCGGTATATTACACTGAAGGAAGGTTTATCTTGAGCAGCAGTGAGTGTCTACTTACGAGTGTTGATCTTTCCCCGGGTCGAGTTCTCTTCAATTGTATTTACGGAATGGCAGACATGAAGAATGGAGTGAATATTCACCAACAGACATGCTGAGATAATACTGAATGTGAACATCGAGACATTGACATACAATGTACCACTGACTTAGTTTGGGCTTCCGATCACAAATCATTCAATTTTTTTTAATCATTGATTCAATTCAAATAGCATTAAACCTCCTGCATAGACTTATCAACGTGTTTAAATTATAAAGAATCAGACGTATAAGAGATTTTCCTCGGACTGAAAATTGAAAATTCCTTCCTTGAGATTCATTTTCAGTGTCATCCAATCATTTTTTCCCTCTAGGTATCTGCTGCAGAATATAAACATTTTCTTTTCTTTTTGTATTTAGAAATTGTTTCCAAATCAGTTTACATTACACACACTTCGTTTGAGCCCTTAAACCTCTAAATTAAGGGCCTCTTCATATGAGCCCGGTTTGCCGGGCTTACTCGGTTACCGGATGAATATTGTCTTCGGTTCATATGAGAAATTTTAGCCCGGTTGAATGAGATAAAATTCGATAAACGAAAACAAATTGGTGCAACAACTATCGTAGCTTTTTCGACTGTTGTGACTTTACTAACAAAGATAAATCGCATACTTCTAAAGAAGAAATACATACTAGGCAAAATTATGCCATTTTGGCCGCTCTGTTGCGAAAGTGAAGCTATTTTGTCAAAAACGTTTCGTCCCGGTAGCCGGGATGGAGTGTTCAAATGGAAAAAATTTTCAGCCCGGTTTTCGAGATCTCGGTTGAAAAAACCGAGATCTCGGCAACCGAGCCATCCCACCCTCTCATATGAACACTCCGAAATTTTTAGAAAGGATTTAGTGGCGTGCCGAGATCTCGGAAACCGGGCCAGCCCGGCCAACCGGGATCATATGAAGAGGCCCTCAAACAATTGCAAGCACTTTTCCTAGTGTTGGAATATAAGATACATTTAAAAGAAAACAAAACACACATTCGAAATCCAGAACGAAAAAAAAATTTATCATTTGATAATAACATGTTTGGGCAAACTAGGAATCATATTGTTTCATACAAACTCGGGCGTAGCCATAAATCACGTCCGGGCAATTACCAAACACTCCCCGTGAAAGTTACCGGGAGCCAATTCTTTACTCAGAAAGAGAGTTTCCATGACTAAAACGCACAATTTCATTATAGAGAAGCTCAAATAGTTTATGGAAATCACCGAACGTTCGAAGAGAAAATTTCGCAAAAAGAGGTCACACGAAAAAGAGAAAATAGGATACAACTTGCATCTAAAAGCTTTCTAACCAGCGCTATATTCCAGTACTTGTAATTCAATTTCTAATGAATGATTCGCGTGCGCAAACCGGTGGGAAGATAAAATAGGGATATCAACATTAATCTCAACATCAAGTCTAAACTTAAGTCGTGTCAGCGTAATAAATTACATTAAAGACACTTTTCTTTACATATTATTCACGATGCAAAGTGTCTATGAGCAACAGCGCGCGATTCGTATCTTTCACTTTCCATATAGGGCATATTTTGCCTTGGCCAGTTCCTGAGTTCTTTCATAGAAATTGCCGTTGCCATGGCAGAGGAAACTTTAGGCACGAGCTTAAAAATTGCTTCACACTAAGCCAAAAAAGGTAGACGTTTAGAACCTATCCGAAGGATTAGATGAAACGAAAAACTAAAGAACCATCCTGAAAATAAAACTGTGAACACCAACAAATAGTGTTTGTTTATTGGTCAATGATATTCCCCAAGACATTTCCTTAACGCAATAAATCAGCGTGCTCATAATGTCAACAGCAACCAATAGAAACATTACCCTTTCTGGTTGTTTTGCTCATAACAGTTCTGGTGAGAGCTAAGTGGGCAGATTGCAGAGGAGTTGGAGACAGCTAAGATCAGTTTTAGATCGTTTATAATTTAGTCAACGTTTTAGCAGGGCAGAAAAATATAAGGTAAGGAATGACCTATTTTATCTTTTACAAGTAGCGCAAAAACTTAGTACATATTTTTCTTGGTGTGACCAGAAGGCAATGAAGTGTTTCCTTGCACCCTCTTTAGGTACACAGAATACGAATCCTTTCCGTGCGTCACACAGGACCTCGAGGTAAATACCCTGTAAGCAAATCATTACGCTGAATTGCAACTTCCTTTATGGTATACATAACTTACGTTCATGGTACTTTCGTTTGCTAGTATTCTGAACCTGACTTAGTAAGAGCCGACAAAAATTTCTTCTCCACGGAATAGACTATAAAAAACCATCAACTCCGCAATTTCACCTTAATGTTTTATGATTTATTTCTTTCACTTGAACCAGACATGAACAAACTACTAATCTTGGTCTGCCTCCTTGCTGTTCATATGGAGCCTTGCAAGTCGGATTTATACATGCATTTCCCGCCAGGATCCAACAATCGCTTAAATGGCGCTAATGAAAATGTGCAAAACAATGCCAGACTCTATGATTCACAGGTAGGTCGCCCTTTTTCAAAACTTCATTTACTTGCAAGCAAAATATGAAGTTTTTAAGTCCAAACGTTTAGGTGCATTTGAGCATTTTCTCCTTGAAAAGAAAAATAACTCAATTTGAATTGATGAAACAGGATGGAACGCCGGTCTGAAATTTTTCCAGTTTCGTTTTCGTCTTTCATTAACTGCAACTTTGTAATTCAAGTAGTTTAAGAGGTCTTCATATAATTTCAAAGCTTTAGGATTTGAGCAAAATAGTCGTAGGTGTTCACATTTCCTTTAGACTGTAAAGAGCTGCATGCTTTCTCATAAGGGTCACGGTAACGAATTCGAAAAGTGATTTAAAATCTTGTGTCTAACAAACTTCTCGGAGTGTATTGTATTTCGGTCTTGAAGTCTGAGGGCAGTCAAAACGTTTTAGGTAGAAATGTGGTTTACCTATGTTTTACCTCAATTCATGATCAGTCCATTGGCTACATTTATCTTAGTAGATCCTGACCAGAACTTCTGAATAAAGCGCTCATCTCTTTTTCTTTTCTTTAAGAACAATGACAAGTGCGGATACAATGTGGGTGACAAAAATGATGATAATCCCGGAGACGCTATCACTGAGAACAGACAGGAACCAATGGTAATGCAAGGCAATCCTTAGGTGCTATTTGATTGGTTTGTAACATGTATACTACTCGAGCGTCATGCAGAGTATGGGACGGGATGGCCATATAGTCTGTGGGTTGTAATCCTGGCCCTGACAGGGTTTAACAACCTTTTTAGTTACGTCACAAAAATCTCGACAGGCTCCAGTGGAGCGGCCCACCAGGCGTGTAAGCTGCCTTACCCTTTTTAAGCAAAATATCTTATCAGACGTGCATGAATTTCAAAGCTTGTTAGCTTTGAAATTTTTATCGTGTATAAATAAAGGTTGTATGTATGTTGTATGTTTGATTGCTTTCTTATTTTTATTAGTTACGTAGCCATTTAAAATTAGTATCATCCTGAAACCATCATTCGTTACTTCCAATAATCAAACGCACATTACTTTCCCTTTTTTTCCGGAATTATATCTTTAATTATATAACTACGTCAAAATCCATCATTGTCAACAGATGCATTTTTTATTAATTTTTGCCAACTGTCCAAATTTAAAATAAATTGGACAGTTTTTGCTCAAACTATCCATAAACTAACTATCCATAAACCAATCAATTGTCAAGAAAAACTAGTTTGGAGGGAGAAACATTTGCCATGTTCATAAATTGGACTCGGGCTACGGCCTCGTCCAATTTAGCAGTCCTCGGAATTTTTTCTCATCCAATTATTTTCAAATTGGACAGCATGTAGTCTATTACATATACAAATTTTACTTTTAGCTGGTGAAAACAATAAAAAACGAAGACAAGGTGAATAATTTAATCTGTGTTTGTTTGTTTTTTAGGAATTTTACATGAGTGGATGTTCCGCTGATACGAAAACTGAAGTGGACATTATGTGGACAAATCAACATGGGACAGGAAAAAAAACTGACGACAGGGTGGAAACACAAGTTATTTTGCAATACATGTGCCAACCGTTCCCGGAAGGAAAGATGCCCACTGGCAATCCGGATACAGACTTCGAATATCACACCATTCGAAATGGTGAAACAATCGCGACTAACCCATTTACTGACCTGCATCATGAGTCAACTCAAGTTGTGAAAAAAAATGGACTTCATGAGCCATACAATTTCTATCAGGCTTATTATCGCAGACAAAGAAATGAAGGTTAGATTGCTCTGTATCTCTCTCCCTCTCTCTCGACCTAGCCCCCTCTCTTTACTCTCTCACTCTGTCTCTATCTATCAGACTTACTTCAATATTTATAAGGTCTTCCCCAAGAGGAGCGGTCACTTAGGCAACGATCTTACACATCATAAAAGTATTAAGGCATCGAACAATTAGAAAATTTGAATTTCAAAACACCAAATCTGAGTAAATAAATTGTGTTTTATCGTGAACCGATCTCTCCTTTAAAAGATAATTTTTTCTATCGGCAACAGGTTTGTTTACCGCTGATCAACAGCTTAATGGCGATTCATCAATTTACACACGGCAGAACGCGGCAGGCACCAGAAGGGGCCTGGAAGTCCCCGAAGAACGCGATTACTATCCATACTGGGGACCCACACCATGGAAGGATATTGCTATCCTTGTCAGCAACGAAAAGACTAAGGAGCTGATGAAGAAATATGTTAATAGCCCTAACTATGGGATCAAATGTAAGCCATTTTACCTTCAAAACTCTTTCTTACTGATCGTCTAAATTCTTCCGTTACTTACTTCTTACACTCCTTTTCAGACTTGTGCATTATGCCTAACGGACTAAAAGATCACCCTGACTGCCCCCCAGACATCCACGGTGTCGCTTCTAAAAAATGTGTTGCCAAATACATCACCAAGGACAAGTGCAAAGCGGCTAAAGGGACTTGGAGAAGATTTATCACTAATTACTTGGAGAGGACTGCTGGAGTTTTGAGCACTTGTAAAGGTGTAGATGACATGAAACTGACAAAAGGCGTGCCCTACGAGGCACACAAGATCTCACAAGGATCTGAAAACAAGTATCAGTATGTTCTTCTCCACAGACCTCCTGAAGTGGCATACGCTCCATCTACTGTTGTCAACCACAATGGAATCAACATGGAAGGCAAGTTTTCGTCTTACAGATGGAAGGTCCCTTGCTTTCCATCTAACACAACGCAACGTTGTGTCATACGGATAAGGTGAGAAAGATGAACAAAACTATTTTAAATATTTTGAATCTTTCTTTTTGGTGGCATATCAAGGTTTCTTTAACTTGTCGACGAATTTCAGTTTTTAAGCAGGGTTAGTGTCAACGGCAGATAAATTACTAAAAGTTACGTCACTTTGTAATATCTTAAAGAGACAAATTCAATACTTCTTTTTACAAATGGAAGGTCCCTTGCTTTCCATCAACCACGACACAACGTTGTGTCATACGAATAAGGTAAGGAAGTGAAATGCTTTTTTAAGAGTTCAATGGTTTGGATTCTATCTGTTTCAATGGGAAATCACAGTCTCTCCAATGCTGGTGAATTAAGTGCTTTTCGCGAGCGATGAATTTGCTGTTTCAGAAGTGATTAGCAAGTACATTTACTACTCACCTTTGGGCAGCCGAGATTCAGCGATTAAATTTCTGACCATGTTTTGGTATATTGACAGAAATAAACTGATGTTTTTCTAGATACAACATCACAACTGATGACGTAAAAAGGGAATACAATGCTTCTCACAATTACAAGTAGGTGTTGATATATTGTTCTCTTGCGTTTTTTCTTGACTTACTCAGGACTTCCGAAAAAAATTGTCAGATACATGCTCTAAATTTGGGTAGCTTTTGTCAGAATCAACACAACGCAGCACAAGACACTGCACCAATGTAGGATGAACGGTATTACTTGGCCGAGTAAAGAGGGATTTATTTGAATATATAATTCAAATATAAACCCGAAATGAAACATATTTGTTAAAGCAAAAATACGGTTCGAATAAAGAGAAATGCTAGAAAATAATGAGGCAATTTTCTCCTTAATCATTCCAAATTTTAGCCTTTACACATTTTAGTGCAGCGATTAGAGCAATGTGTAACGTTTGACATTGTATTTGCAGACTCGAAAATAACCCGACGACAACGTCTATTGATAAAACAAAGCTACAACTAGCTTTGAACACGGCGCAGGTCGGGAGAACCTTCCAAGACAGAAGTCATGTGATCCTCCTTAAACCGCGAAACATTATGCTACCGGAACACCAGAATCGTACCATTCGTTACATCGGGGGGATTGGAAAAAGAGGAAACATTGTTCAGACCTATCCTGCCATGGAATATCGTTTTTTTCCTGAACGCATCACTGTCACAACAGAGGAAATTGTGTGCTTCGTCTGGTCTGGTATGAAGAAAGCATGTACAATTGAAACCAAGCTCCGCTTTCAACAAAAATATTAGCTGCAGTTTAACGAGAAATATTCATTGACGTTTTTTTCTTTTGTTTCACACTTTCCTCGATTCTCATATACATTAACTTACAAATTCTTGTTGTACATACATATTAATTTCATTTTAAGGCAATATTGCATTAAAAAAATAGTTATTTACTGAAAATTTAGCTATTTACTTTGTTTTTAAGGTTCAAACAACAATCCTCAGCACTACGCTGGACAAGGAACAGCTGGTAAGAAAATACTGGGCATATTTATCATTCTCAGTAACAAAAATGGACACAGAGGCTGAGTATTCCTCAGTTTCATCGGCATTTAACCCATCAATTTTCTGGAAAATTTTGATCAGGTTTAGCCTAGAGAATTTTGTGAAGAAGGACATACATTAATAATAGCAGTCACACAACAGCTAGTGTAGAAAGAACTGAGAAATCACGCCTAAAGAACGGTGGATAATTAGATCTTTAGAAATTTCGTTTATACCAGACTATTGCTCGACTGGTGCGGCTCAGATCATTGCACCCATATGAGGAAACAAGTTTAAATAGAAATAACTGATAGCGATGTATTTGTTTCAGTAAAATCTACTTTATGTACGTACTTTATGACAAACCCTTTTTTGAGATAAAGTGAACGGAATGTGATACACTTTTTAAGGACCAAACCCGAAAAATGACACCTTTTTGAAGGAAAAAGGGGTAAACGGGTCAACTTTTTGTCGTTCCGTAACGTTTTCAGTTTAACAGACCGTTTCTTTTTCGTTTAGCGTGTTTTTACGCACTGCAAATTGAAAAGTAGACATAATTAACATGTCGGCAGTTTGACACTGCTAAGTTAACTAATAGGTTTGTTTTTCATATAGGTACGGATCGCACAAACGTGTGTTGGATTAAGGAAGGGTGCAAAACTCTGGCGCCGAAATCTTGTTCCAGGTTCCCTTTTGACGTTGTTGACTACGTTGAAGAATTTGACAGCTACAATTTGAATATTCACCTAAACAGGGGGTGTTTAGCCCATGACAAAACGCTGGACCCTCAACTGAACAATGCCCCAGCCTCCTGCAACCCGCCGTGCTTCCGCATCAAGGAGCCTGGAGAGTACTGTTACATGGGCACACGCAATAACAATTTCTCCAATCGTCGTCACATTGGTCAGATCACTGTCATCAAACCTGAAGAGTGATGCTGTAGCATGATGTAGCTGAGTTTTTGGTACACTACTTAAAGGCGTTGGTTTTTCAGATGTTGGGCTTGTTATATTGATAAAACGAGTAATTACGGCATTGAAGCGGTTTTGGTCGCTAGCAATGGTTGTATTTCATTTTCATTTTCATTGAGGTGTTGGTATTTGCAAACAGTTATCTTGAAACTGCTAAAAATAAAATGAGAAAATAAGGAATATGTCTATTTGTATCTCATTTCAATGTGTATTTCATTTTCATTTTCATTGAGGTGTTGGTATTTGCAAACAGTTATCTTGAAACTGCTAAAAATAAAATGAGAAAATAAGGAATATGTCTATTTGTATCTCATTTCAATGTGTACCTTTTGTGTATAGTTTTCTGAGTCACAGCCACTGAAATCAGTAACTCGAGGTAAACCACACCCCAATTACTTCCCACACTCGGTTGACAATTGCCTGAACAGACCGGCTGGCTGTTTCACCCTTTCCTCCCTGAATTTTGAATCCACCAAGTATGAATTTGTTCTGTTGCAAGCGATAAGCCGAATTCATCTAGGAATTATTTTCATAGTTTAAAGCTATCGCCATGGTGGATTTTTTAATCCAAAAACGAAATGTTGGGTTTCGTCAATAAGCCCAGATTAAATTAAATTCCAGGTGTTTCTATAGTCATCGAACGAAGACACATTAGCATTACATAATTAAAAGCCTATGTTTATTTTCTTACTCACGGCGCGTGGGATACAGAGCATGGCGCACGCGTGTTCAGTGAAGTTCGTGTACAGTCAGGCGCGAATAAACAGTAGAAGATCATTAAAATCTTCAGCTGTTAGCAAAAAGGCACCACTCACGGCATATTAAACTGGGGGTAAAATTATTAAGAGCAACGGAACGTTCTTTTTTTTAACAACAATAAACTTTATTAATATTAAACAATTAAAAGGAGAACATGTACAACTCGTATATAGCGTAAGCTAGTCGAATCAACCAATTTGTAACTACCATATATGAAATTAGGGCCTGATTACATGAGCCGGGCTGGCCCGGTTAGCCGGGCTTGTTTCAGTTTACCGAGATCTCGGCACGTCTGTTAAACGCAACAAATATTAACTTCGCGATTACATGACAACCGGGCCAGCCCGGTTAGCCGACAAAGCAACCCAGCCCGGCGAACCGGGCCAGTCCGGCTCATGTAATCAGGCCCTTAGTTAGGCCTTCCTTTAATGACCGTCTCGGTGCCCAGAGAAAAGTTCACACACGCGAGTGCTTGATACATTTTTGCGCGCTGGTTAAATTAGGGATAGACGTGAATGGAACTGAAGACTCTAACAGAAACAAAAAAACCAATAACCCCTCAACATCAAGGCTCATGACGCACTTCTTTCCACGAGATGGATGGATCGCCGACTTAGTACGGGTTGCCAGCCATTAATTCAACTAGAACCCCATAATGACCTTCAGCATAGTCTTATCAGTGTATTTTAGAAATATTACACGTCTGAGAGATTTTAATTAAGAATAAAAATGAAAATTCCTTTATTACGATGCATTTACGGAGAGTCATTTAATCTTTTTCATCTCTGGTGTTTACAATTTTACTAAATCAATTTACACTACAAAGGATGATCCCAACCTTTGATTGATCCCTTAGGGTATAAACCTCTGATAAGAACGATTCGAATTACTTTTTCTAGTATTAAAGAATGTAAGATGCATTCGATGAACCAGTTCATGGTATGGGCGTTGTTGGTTTTGGGCATCACCATCTTTAAAAACTGGCCCAGCAATTATTTTTTGCGATTTTAAAAGAAAAAAAATATACACATTCGAAATAGTAAAGGAAAAACAATTGATAACTTGATAATGACATATATTTTTTAGGCAAAACTAGGATCATTAAATTAGGTTTCGAAAACGAAAACATAGTGATAAATTGAACTGAAGACACTCAAACGTAGCCATAAATCACTAAAGGACAATTACGAAAACAGTCGCTGTAAAAGATGCCGGGGAGCCAATACTTTAATCAGGAAAAGAGTTTCCATGGCTTCCATGCACAATTTTGTCATAATATAATTTCAGTAAAGCTCAAATGCTTAATGGAAATTTCCGAACCCAGGGAGAGGGTGTAAGGAGTGGTCACACGAAAAACAAAAAAAGAAACAGGATTAACAGTGCATTCAAAATAAGCTTCTCTTCAGTGTTATATTCTAGAAGTTCGATCTCAATTGGTGTGCGTGCTAACAACCACCGCACGTGTTAAATGAATCAAGTGCCCAAGACATGCGTCTACGAAGATTCAATACTGATAACGACATTAATCTGCTATAAATCTAAACTGAAGTCGTGTCAGTGGAAAAAATTAGATGAAAGACACTTTTCTTTACATATTATGTAGCATGCAAAGTTTCTATGAGCAACAGCACGCCAAAACTACCGTTTTCGTGGCAGAGGAAAGTTTAGACCTAATTGATTTACTGCTTTGAACTGAGCATAAAATTGATATAGACGTTAAGTAGCTATCCGAAGTCTCACAGGAAACAAATAACCAAAAAATATCTAGAAAATAAAACTGCGAACGCAAATGAAAAACATTGAGATATTGGCCAATAAGTTTCTCCTTGACATTTCTCCATCGCAATAAATCAAGGAGCTCATAATGTCATCAGCAACCAATGGAAACATTGCCCTTTCCGGATGTTTTGCTCATAGCATTGCTCGCTGGGTTCTCGTTAGGCAGATTTCTGATGAGTTCGAAAGAGTTAAGATCAGTTTTAGACTTTTTATTTCAGTCAATGTTATAGCAGTTTTAAAACACTTAGTTTAGAAAGACAAAAGGTAGGAATTAAGGACTTAACGGCCGCCTGGTTAGCTCAGTTGGTAGAGCGCCGGACTGTTGTGCGGAAGGTCTTGGGTTCTAGCCCCAGACCGGACCAACACTCAGGGTCTTAATAACTGAGGAGAATATGCTGCCTTTGCAATGACGTCTGCAAATGGTTAGAGGTTCTAGTCTTCTCGAATAAGAACGAAAAACCGTAGGCCCCGTATCCCGCATCTTCAGTGCAGGGGAACAAGGTTCCCCGTGTTGTGGTCCGGCCTCGTTTCACGGGTTGGGGCTTAACATACGGACAACCTCACTGCACCTTTCCCCCTTGGACGGACTTGTCCAAGAAAAATTGAGTATGAGTATTAGTATCTCAGTGTACGAACGTGGCGCAGACTGATGTTTCTTGGTGACTGCAAGAAGAAAATGACGTGTTTACTTTACACTTTGTCCAGGCAGACAAAAGACAAGCCGCCATCGAGAAAAGGACGGAAAACATCAGCTACTTCGTGCACACAGGACTTAGAGGCAGGTATTATGTAAGCCATTCACGACACCGAGTTTCATCTACTTTTATGTTATACACAATTACGTTTATGGCATAGATTTATCGCAAGCAATTTTCAAATTTCTAGCATATATTCTGAAAGAACATATAGTCAAAGCTTAAAGAAATTTTTTTGAACAGCATAGTATATCATAATTCTTACTGAAATAAATTTCATTTTGAAATATTGAATTTTTTTCTGCAGTTGCTTAAATTTCTCTTCGCCTGTGAAGATTATTGCTTTACTTGGGGATAGACTTTAAAATCTTCAATTTAATTTCAGCTTAATAATTTCAAAGTTTATTTCTCTCATTTTGCGCCAGGCATGATGATACTGTTTGTCATTTGTCTTCTTGCTGTTCATATGGAGCCTTGCATGTCAGACTTATACATGCATTTCCCGCCAGGATCCAACAATCGCTTGAATGGCGCCAATGCAGACGTTACAAACAATAAAAGACTCTTTGATTCGCAGGTAGGCCGCCCTTATCCAATTTTTGATCGTCTTGCACAAGGATCAAATAACATATAGATATACATAATTATGTTATAACAGCAATTGAACACAACTCTGAACAAAGGCAGTCAAGTCTACAGGTTGCACCTGAAACCTAGGTGTTTAGGGCACAAGGAAATATGAAAAAACTTTCTAAATTGACAAAAGCAAAGTCGATTATTGCCATTGATAGCTCTTCTTCCAACATTAGCTGCTACAATAGGTCTGCGAAATAAAGATACACTTTTTAGTTATCTTGTGGTGTAAGGGTGTGAGGTACTCGGATGTTCTAGTTACCCTAGCTAAGGTTTCCAAAGTCACCTCTTTTACATTCAGAGCACCCCTTTTTCACCAACGGGACAATCAAGTTATATGTCTATATCAAACTTTGCTTTAACATTAAATAAAATTAGATGAAAATGACAACCACAGTTTTTCTTGATGTTGAAAAAAAAGACAGGAGTAAACATAAGATATATTTCTGTAGTGAAAATTTATCAAAGATTTTGGATTGAAAACATACATAAAGCAAAATCAAATACAAATAATGTCTCCATTAATAGCAATAAAGGCTATAGGTTTTGACAAACAATTATAAGGACTGTAGCATACAAATCCGCTTTCTCATGGAGGCGTCGGGACGTTGCTTCGAAAATCTTGGGTATAAACAGCTTCTGCAAGTGCATTTTATTTCGACCTTTCAAAGTTTCAATTTCTGATGGATAGCAGTCAAACCTTTTGTACTTAGTGGTGAAGATGCGCTTTACATATATCTTACCTCCATTCAGTCCAACCTATTTTCTTTATTAGTATATTCAGAATTTTCGAATCACACACTCATCTCTTTTTCTTTCTTTTTTAGAACAACGACAGGTGTGGATACAATGTGGGTGACAAATACGATGATAACCCCGGAGACACTATCACTGAAAACAGACAAGAACCAATGGTAACTGCTATATACCGGTGTCCTTCGAAATCATATTCTTGAAATTATAATTGAAAATGGAATATTCGTGTTACTATCACTCTTTACTTTAAATAATCAATCATTCAACATTTCTTCCAAGAATCATTTTTTCAACATGGATGAATATTTTAATCTGTATTTGTTTTTAGGAGTTTTACATGAGTGGATGCTCCTCCGATGTGAAAACTGAAGTGGACATTATGTGGACAAATCAACATGGAACAGGACCAAAAACTGACGACAGGGTGGAAACGCAAGTTATTTTGCAGTACATGTGCCAACCGTTCCCGGAAGGCAAGATGCCCACTGGCAATTCGGTTACAGACTTCGAATATCACACCATTCGAAATGGTGAAACAAGTGGGTCTCAAAAATTTACTGACCAGGGTCAAGAGTCAACTTCTATTTCAAAAGTATTGGGGCTTCATGAGCCACACCATTTCTATCAGGCTTATTATCGCAGATATAGAAATAAAGGTAAGATTGCTGTCTCCCCCTGTTTCTCTCCCTCTCTCCCCCCTCCACTCCCTCCCTCCCTCCCTCTCTCTCCCTCTCTCTCTCTCTCTCTTGGCTTAGTATTTATCAGGTCTTTCCCAAGGGGAACAGTTTCTATGGAAACTATCTTGCAAATTCAGAAATGTATAAGGACATCGAACAATTAGAAAATTTGTGTTTCAAAACATCAAATCTGCGTGAAATGAATTGTGTTTCACCAAGAGTCGATCTGCCCTTTAAAAGATAACGTTTTGCATCTGTCATAGGTTTGTTTACCGCTGATCAACAGCTTGCCGGCGATTCAGCAATTTACACACGGCAGAACGCGGCAGGCACCATAAGGGGACTGGAAGTCCCCGAAGAACGCGATTACTATCCATACTGGGGACCCACACCATGGAAGGACATTGCTATCCTTGTCAGCGATGAAGATACTGAGGAACGGATGAAGACACACGTTAACAGCTCTCAGTACGGGGTTAAATGTAAGACATTTTTTGTTTTACTAGTGAAACTCTTTCTTACTGATCGTCTCCCTTCTTCCTGGATTTACTTCTTACTCTCCTTTTCAGACATGTGCATTATGCAAAAAGGGCTAAAAGATCAAACTGACTGCCCCCCAGACAATCAAGGTATTACTGCTAAACAATGTGTTGCCAAATACATCAACAAGGACAAGTGTAAAGCGGCTGGAGGGAATTGGACAAGATTCATCACGAATTACTTGGAGAGGACTGATGGAGTTTTGAGCACTTGTAAATGTTTCGATGACAGAAGGCTGGCAAAAGGCGTGCCCTACGAAGCACACAAGATCTCACAAGGATCTGAGTATAAGAAACAGTACGTTATTCTTCACAGACCTCCTGATGTGATATACGCTCCATCTTCTGTTGTCAACCACAACGGAATCAACATGGAAGGCAAGTTTTCGTCTTACAGATGGAAGGTCCCTTGCTTTCCATCTAACACAACACAACGTTGTGTCATACGGATGAGGTAAGAACGATGAACACACAGCCGACTCCCGACATTGTGCAGAAATGCTTGGACATCACCGTTTCTACGGAAGCGGTCCGTATGGCAAAATCCCGACCAAGAAAGAACCAATCAAAACTCTCGGATTTTCCTGCATGCCATATAATACATATGATTCTTTTTCAGATACAACATCACAACGTCTGATGCACCACGGGATTTCGATGTTTATGACAACCACCGGTAAGTGTCAATCGGAATCAGGAGTAAAGGAGATATTCTATTGTTACACACACACTAAATCAAGCCTTTTCAGAAGCACTTCGATCACCACACATAAATTTGTAGGTAACGTGAAAAGCCCAATTTATAGACTCAAGGCCCCGTAAATCAGTTGTGAATGGAAGGTGTTACTATTTTATGCAATCGCTTCTCCTTATTTTTACTGCACGAGGAAAGAGGAATTTATTCGAGTCTGAATTGTGATAGATAATCGGCCCCACCCGGATTTCAACGGGAATGAAATATGAGTGATGAAGCGAAAATATGAAAGGAAATAAAAGGGATTCGGAAAAAATAGGGTGGAAAATAATGAAAGTTGTTTTCCCTGCATTTGAAGTGAAATGTCGTAAAGAGATAAACCAAGATCACTAATGTCCTCATATCCTGTGCAACTAAAATAGGTAAACTTTAAAGTGCTACTATGATCAAATTCTTGATATTTATATTTTTATATTTTCGTGCACAATACTAAAAATGTCCTAGATATCTTGCCAAATTTCAACCCGTTTCAAAACTTTAGAAGTCATGCTTTGGGACTTTTATTTCCGAGAGTTGACAGCCGCCATTCTCCTTGTTTCAAGGCTTGGTCGAGAATTTGAGAAAATGATGTCATTTTCTCAAAATACCTCACGGGTTGAAATTATAATAACAATAAGTACAGAAAATTGCACGAGGATAACGTCCAAAGCTTTTATTCTTCTTCGTGTGATTTTTTGTACTAATTGTTATTATAATTTCAACCCGTGAGGTATTTTGAGAAAGTTACGTCATTTTCTCAAATTCTCAACCAAGCCTTGGAACAAGAAAAATTAATGGCGGCCGTAAATTCTGGGGAAATAAAAGTCCAAAAAAGATAACTTCTAATGTTTGTAATGGACTGAAATTTGGCAAGATACCCGAAAAAATCCTACTATTAACGAAAATGTAAAAATTGGATTTCGAAAATTTCATCACAGTAGATATATTAAACTTCAGACCTAAACAAAAGCCGCGTGATCATCTCGAGATTCTGGGGAATGAACTCTTACAAATCCTTTAATATATTTATTCCCCAGAGCCTCGAGATGATGCCTCTTGTTTAGGACTGCATTTTAATTTATCGAAAGTGAGCTATTCTGCCATGAAGCAACGTAATTATGAATAGTTTAAAAGGAGATGACATTATTTTGGTGTATTCATGGCTGATAGGATATCTACTTCTGGCCCTTTTTCTACTACAGTCGACTCTCTCTAAGACGGACGCCATGGGGACCGGCCTCAGCTGTCCGTCTTAGAGAGGTGTCCGGCTTACAGAGAGTCGACGTAACATGACCCCAGGAATTTTCAGCTTAAAAAGCAAGAAAACAACTTTGTTAGATTACAATACAATTCGTTTGTCACCTCCAAGTTATTTTTTGAATGGGAAAATGACTGATTTAATTTTAACTTGTATTGTATGTATTCCGCCGACAAGAAAAGAGCTGTCAATTAAACGTCTGGTTTTAAAAAGAGTCACGTACTTAGTAATTTAAGAATTTTTTTTCCCAAAGTCGTAATTTGCGGTCACATTCAGCACCTCACAAGTGTCCATTGACGATTTCAAAGTGTCCGTTGTTCGTCTTACAAGTTTGTCCGTCTTATAGAGAGTTTCGTTGTAGTACAATGACTGAGAAACGGCCGGGACCAACACCAGGTGTCCGTCTTATGGAAGTGTCCGTTAAGAGAGAGTTGACTGTACACCATACTGCTATTTGATAGTTATATGTCCAATTTTGAAGCAACACTTACGGCAGCGTATAACGGTTATTATTATTATTGTTATTTCTAGACTGGCCAATAACCCGACGACAAAAGCCATTGACAATGTAACCAACCTCCAACTAGCCTTGAACACCGCACAGGTCGGCAGAACCTTTCAAGACAGAAGTCATGTGATCCTCCTTAAACCTCGAAACCTTTTGCCACTGGAACACCGGCGTCGCACCATTCGCTACATCGGGGGGATTGGAAAAAGAGGAAACATTGTTCAGACCTATCCTGCCATGGAATATCGTTTTTTCCCTGAGCGCATCACGGTCACAACAGAGGAAGTAGTGTGTTTTGTTTGGTCGGGTATGAAGGACGTTTAAGTTGAATTGAAACCTAGCTTCACTATCTCCAACATAAAATAATGTGGCAATGTTTCTCATTATATTGTCTTGCTTTCACCAAAAATTAACACACTAAGGCCTCGGTTATATGGTCTCGGGTACCCGAAACAACTATACCGAGCGTTTATATGACAAACAATTGTCTCTGTCAGCTGAGTAAAAGTTGACCCTATTTGATTATACAAAAAGTGTTTTAATATTCAACTAACCCGAGTTGTCTCGCCCCCCGAGACAGCTTGGGTACGCGGAATTTTTCAACATTTTAGTGAAAAGTTATCTCGCCAAGGTTAATTCGGGGGGAGGGTTGTTTCGGATACTCGAGACCATATAAATGGCGCCTAACCTAAGAGCATCTTAAAAGCAATCACTTTCCCAGTTTGCGGCTGGCCTCCTTTTCCTTTGTTTCGCACTTTTCTAAATAATTTATAAACTCTTACTAATTAAGGTTTATTTAGTTTCGCTTGCTCTTATGCTAAGGATACACCAGTGTTGTAAAAGCCTTTCAAGACTGTATACCTGAAAAGCTAAACCAATATTGCAACAATGATTGTTATGTGCTATTTATATCGTTTGTTAGGTTCAAATAACAATCCTAGTCACTATGCTGGACAAGGAACAGCAGGTGAGAAAAGTTTGGACATAGTTATCACAATTATTGATTGGAATAGCAACGATGGCTCTTATATGCAGATGCTACTGCAGTGACCTTGAATGAGAATGAATCGACCCAGGATGGAAGAGAGTTCTTTTCATCGGCATTCCTTGTTAATCGTTTATAGACCTACTTTCCGGAAATTTAAGCAGGTGTAGACGAGAAGGTTTGTTGTAGAGGAAGGGTCATGGGCGTACGGGAAATTTTTTTCCGGGGATGGGGTTGAACCATTTGCCCAAAAAATTATCCCAAGTTGCCTTGCCCAAATTTCTCATGCTGCCCAAAAAATCTGATGTGCCCAAAAATTGGGGGGGGGGGGGGGGGGGGGGGCTGCAGCCACTCCTAACCCCCCCCCCCGGGCCAGTGCGCCTATGTTTAAAGTTAGCAGCCAAACGAGACCAAGTGAAAATGAGAAATAATCACTTGCAAAGTCAACTAATAAGCTCGTGGGTTTTTCTTTAGGTACGGATCGCACAAACGTGTGTTGGATTAAGGAAGGGTGCAGAACTCTGGCGCCGAAATCTTGTACCAGTCTTCCTCTTGACGTAGTTGACGTCTACGCTGAAGAATCTGACGGCTACTTGTTAAACGTTCACCTCAACTGGGGATGTTTAGCCCGCAACGAAGTGCTGGATGACGAACTTAACACTTCCCCACCCTCCTGCAACCCGCCGTGCTTCCGCATCAAGAAGCCTGGGAAGTACTGTTACATGAGCACGCGCAATAACAATTTCTCCAATCGACGTCACATTGGTCAGATAACTGTGACAAGTGTTTGAACATTGCGTGCTACAACTGAGTTCAGGATCATTACCTTTTAACGGCGTTGGTTTTCAAATATCGGGCTTTCCATTATGAAATAGAGCGAGGAACTAGGGACATTTATGTTTAGTTTGCTAGGAACGGTTGCTTTTTTTTCGTTTTAATTTTCATTAAAGGAGTTAGTGTTTACAATACATGTTGAAACTGTTAAAAGAGTTAGTGTTTGCAATACATGTTGAAACTGTTAAAAATAAAAGGAGAAAGTATGGGTTATATGTGTATTTGTTAAATTCAAGTTAATTTTAATTTCAACCTAGAGTTATTTTAAACTGTTTAAAAATGGGTTTTCCCTTTTTTGGGGATGTAGTACATGCGTAAATGACATAAAGTGAGATTTAGAAAAATTTCATCTCATCCACACAGTTATATGAAATTTGTATGAAGAAGGCCTGGAAAAACGCCGTACAGGAACTAGGCCACATTTCAATAATACCCTATATCAATTTGCATTCTCAGTTGCAGAATTCATTGTGTATCACTCAATTTTAATATCCCAGCCACGCATGCTACTTGTAGAACTACATACATCTTTTAACACCAATAATAAAATTCCAACTCTGAATTTAAAGTCCGTCGTGTACGTGGATACTAACCTTATTACCTTGTTCATTAATGTTTATCCCATTGCTTATTGCTTACTGTTCGATTTTCTATGTCCAAGCCAACACAAGTACGCATTGCTGACCTATTTTTATCCAGTTTGCCCTGACACGATGCGAAACGAGACAAAGGCTCCTATTTTGCCCGTACCTTGTAAGACGAAACAATAAAGCAATGAATGGAATGAAATTGTCTCTATTGCTTAACTCATTTCCGACATCCCTTTAAAATATAGGGCCATGTGGCCCTATTGTTGCAAAAATACAACAAAAATTCGGGTTACTTCCGTTTGGCTCCAAATTTGGCACACAGGAAGTAAATGAATTTACCCAATCACATGGCAAATTTCAGCCTGTATACTTTAGTGATGGTTATATGACGAATTTTTTAAATCTCACTTGCGAGCGAGTGCGAGCATAAGCGAAGATGTCGGCCGCGAACTCTTCACGCATCGTCTCCAGTGACCCTGCAGTGCTCTTAGAAATGATTTTAAGCGATCAAAACACTACAGATGGGCTTTCTATTGAGGAAGAAAGTGATTTGGATCATCAGCTGGAAAGTGGTGACGAAGATTCAAGGTAAGCGATCAGTAAACTTTTCACTTAGCCGACTACACAACCGCTGCAGCTACTATGCGATCGAGCTCATGCTCTTGAAATGTGATAAAATAACATCTAGATCGGCTTCTATCCATTCGAAACCTTGCTACTTTCATGAAATGTTTCTTCCATTTCATATTTTCTAGTACAATGTCTAATTTTTGAGGTGAAAACATGTTTTTTATGATCGCCAAGGTAAAATAATTTAGTTCACGCGTTGAAGACGCAGAAGTGTCAAATTTCGTTCGCTTCGCATCACGTTGCTTGGAGAGTCTAGGCAACAGAACGCAAATTATTTTGGATTGTTTGAGTCTATCGCAGTTTCTAGTTCCCTTCTATGTAAGACTGTATGTTTTGTCGGGCTAGATTTTCAAAATTGTCATAAAACAACCGACCAATAGTTTTGTTGTCATTGTTTTAGTGAGCAAGAAGAGGTATTACCCCAAAGTGAAAATGCTGGTGACATTGAGGTTGAAAGTGATGAAATGGCTTTAGATGCTGATGTTATTGTTCCTGTCGACCCTAATGATCGTGTTGAAGTCAACAGGAAAACAAAAACTGCTGGCAGGTGGGCTGAAAAAAGGGTCCATCAACCTAAAACAATTGCCATGTACAATCAGTACATGAATGCAGTTGACCGCTCTGATCAGCTTTTGACTGGCAATAATGTCCTCCGCAAGTGTATGAGATGGTGGAAAGTTTTGTTTTATCATCTCATTGACATAGCTGTTGTAAACAGTTATATCCTGTTTAAAGAGCACCAGGCCATGTTTCCTGATGTTCAAGAACTTCGCAGGATTTCTGGCTATTCACAGGCCGACTTTAGGGAGGAAATCATTCGACAACTTTGTGGTTTTCCTTTGTATGCAGACCCACCTGTTTCTTCTGTTCCCAGATCTGGACCACCTCCAGATCCAAATGGGTTTGAAACCATGCATATCCCAGAATTTTCTGATGTAAAGAGACAGTGTGTGGTCTGCTACAAGCAGGGCAGGGGTCAGAAAAAAGTTTATTCTTATTGCAGTGCTCCACAGTGTCAGGGTAAGTATATGCACATCGGAAGAGAGTGGGAATGTTTCCGAACATTCCACAGCAGGGAGTATCATGTTTGAGTTCTACTTATTATACCAAGAAACTTTAGTTGTTGTTATCAGAAGGGTCTCCTCATACATAGCCAAATATTTCTTGGCTGGATGGACCCTCAAAACATTGTAATATTGAAAAAAATAATAAAATTATTAAAAAAATTATAAAAATATTAAAAAAAAAAAACAATTTTGTGCATTTCACTGCAATTGTAAATCGTTGTCACTGGGGCCTGCCAGGGTTGGCAGGGGTGGAGGAGGGTTTTTTCCTATCATTTTACATCATTTTCTTGTAAATGTCCCCATCTGGATGTTCTCCAAAAAAAAATTGAAAAACACAATTTTATTGTTTTTTTGTTTATATAAATGGCTTCTACAAATTAAATTGTACTAAATTCTGTATTTGTTATTTTTCAGCCAGATTTGCAAGAAATGCAGCCAGATAAACCAGAAACATTTTTGCTTTTAACTTTTTTCAGTAATTAGCTACCATCTTGCTTTATTTGATTTTTTATGCAAAATTATATGCAGAAATTATGCAAATTAGGCAATATGCTAATTTTTTTGTGAATTATTATGGGCTACTATAATGTAAAATAAAAATTTTTGGAAAGCCCATTTTATACCCTTTAAAATGATATATAGCTTTCACCACTGCTGTAAATATCTGTGGAGATATTAAATAAAATGAAATGTCATTCAATTTGGCTGGTTTTTGGGCGGTAGGGAAGGAGTTAAACGTGAGAGTAACCTTTGAATGGCTTCGTCGGGAAACGCTATCTGTTTATATTACTGATACGTTATCGGACAAAAATGTAACACATCGCATTATGATATTTTTTTCCATTATCTCCTGAACTATTTGCCACGTTTCCACAGGTGCTGGGCTCAGGAGACCCACCTGTGCCAAATCCGATTCTGGAGTCACAAGTCCAGTAGTCATCTTGATTGTTGGCAACGAAACTTATTCTTGTCCTGGGATTAGGTGCCCAGAAACAAAGAGCGTTGAAACATTCCATTTTACAGTTGCTTTGTAAGGAGGCCAGGGAACCAATCAACGTCTTCCACGTGTTACGTCCCAGTGTGGTTGCGCGGTATTGTACGTCAGCAACCATTGAATACAAAGAGTCAGCTGTCTTGTTTATGACAACAAAGTTCGTTCTTTCTTCGCCATGAATCCTGATACCAAGGCATATTTTAGAGAAGGATGTGTCCCAGTAGGTCGTCAATTTGGTCTCTTGAGTCAAATACACTCGGCTCCCCTCCTGCAGGATTGAAAGTTTTCATGTTGCTCCAAATGCAAAGATTTGAATGATAGCGGAAGGTTTCCTGGAGAAGAAAAATTCGAGAGAATATAGCCCTTAGATTAATTTCTTAATTTAGAACTGAAATCAGGTCGCATATGTAATAATATAATTTGGTTTTATCAACTGGGTTGATAATGTAAATTGGCCACCGTAAAGAGATTCAAGTGCTGACGTTTCGAGCGTTAGCCCTTCGATTTGGAAAATAAATTTTTGTTCTAGAGTTTTACGGCTTTCCGTGTTTCCTTGGCGAAGGGAAAGGCCGCAGACTGCCATATGTTGCTTAGAATGATTTGGGAGATTGAAGTGTCTCGCGACCGGTTTCGATGCATTTTTGTCGTCTTTAATTCTCTACGTACCGAAGATATTCTCGGAATCGGTCGCCTAGTCGTCTCCCTGTTTCGCCGATGTATAACTTTTTGCAAAGAGTGCAAGTTATGCAGTAGATGACATTGGCTGAGGTACAGGTGAAATGATCAGTGATCTTGATAGATCGCTTGGGTCCTGATATTTTGTCGACGTTGTGAATGAAAGGGCATGTTTTACATCGAACGCGAGCGCATTTAAAAGTTCCGGGTTGATCACTTGTTTGGAATGCACTTCTGACTAAAAAGTTACCTATGTTTTTGTCGCGTTTGAATGAAATTAAAGGAGGTTGCGAAAAAATTCTACCAGTGTCGGGATCATTCTGAAGTCATTTAAAGTTTTTGAGAATGATGGATTTTACTGCGTGGTTATGAAAGTGAAATGTGAGGGTTAATGGAATTCTATCGTTGTTTTCTCTCTATGACGTTATTGTAGTGCTGACTGTCGATCAATTTGTTGGGCGCGATGATTGCCCGCTTGAACAACAGAAGCAGGATAGCCGCGTTTGTCGAAGAAATTGCACATTTCCTCTGAATTTAGAAACTTTACCCCCTCTACGCATATGTGATAGGTCACGACATGCCACTCCACTGACTGTAAAGCCAGTAAAAATATAATACAAACAGCGGTGATAAACATTTTTTCAAAAGTGTAACCGTTAAAATTGGGCAAGCTATTTAAACTGTAACAATGGGGGTCTGGAACCTAGACAGAAAACATCTACAGTAGAAAAAATGAGCTGCGTTATGGTTTGTGAACTTTGAATAATTTAGCCTAAATTTTTCAAATTCGTCATTTCTAATCCGTCTCAGTCTTTACTATCCTCGTTCCTTTTTAGTTTAGTATCACCTCTTTGGGGTTTTTCTTCCTTAGCAAATTGTGACGGAGATCCTTTAAAGTCAACTCGTTCTATTGTCATTGGAAAGCAAAAGAAAAATTCGCCGACTTCTCCTACATATATTAGTAAAAGAAAATGAATATATAGAAACACCTATCATCATACAAAAAGTTGGACTGGCTAAATAGTACGCTTATGAAGTTAAAGTTTCAACTGATTTTCCTCTCGAAATCCACCGTAAGAAAAAAAAGATGGCGGCTGTACATTTTACCAAAATACTCTGCGAACCAAAAAAAGCCCACTGGGCATCTAGAACGGTATGGTTTAACGGAAGTCGTTCCTTGTACTAACAACATTGCTCTAGCCGTGTGTGAATGACAACTTTTCTATGTGTTTCTATATGCTCTTGTAGGGTTTTCGCGCGCAAAGCATTATAGGTAAATGTTCCAGTCGCAATCTTTTTCCTTACGGTGGATTCTAACTTTATCGTCTGCATAACTTTGTCTTTATGAAATAATATTAATTTAAAATTTATCTATGTAATAGTACTTATAGAAACCTAACCCTCAGTTGTTCTTCTATCCCTCCTAGATTAGCTTTTGCTTCCTGTGAGACAGCGTAATTAATGAAGTTAAGTATTCATAATAACGTTATGTTGTTGTTGTTGCTGCAGTAATGTCTCAGTATTCTTGTAGTATTACGCTCATTGTATAGGCATTCCCTCAGCACATTAGGCTACGGTATCGGTAGAGAATTGATTATTAAAAGGTCCCTCAAAATTTGGGACTCTCATCCCCTTCCCCACCCTCCCTATCCTGAAATTATGCTTTTGTTACAAATGCTCTCAAGATGATTTTATTGAATGCTCGGTTCCTCGTGCTTGCGTATTTTTTTCGGGCAGGGAGGTTACAGACCTCCCCACCCCCCAGGTCCGAAGGTGTCCGTACGCCTATGTAGATAACATGTTAAAACTACAATTCATATAGTAATTAAGGCGTTATCGTTTGTCTCACGATGTAGTCACTTGTGATGTGGACCGCGACGTTTCGGCTGCATTTATATATTGCCCAACTTTTAATTTAGCAATGCTCACCGCAGCAAAGTTATTCAGAAAACAAAAATCGTAAAATTAGAGAGATTTTTATGGGACCAGCGTATTGGAGTACAAGTTTGGCACACCGACCATGGTGGCCAAAAACTGTCAACAAGAAAATAGAAAGATTTTGCCACCAAATAGTAATCAACAATAGTTTCCACAACAGCAAACAAAACTCAGACCAACCACAAGACTTGCTAAGTTAGAAGAAAAGAAGGAACGGGTAAATAAAATTAAACTTGAATATTTTCTTCCCTTTCAACTTCTTTGGCACAACTTTATCCTCGCATGTGGATCGTCCCCACATGCAAACTCACAGGCTGGGTTAGAATGCCTTGAACTCGAGGGTTAGCAAACTGGTTACTGTTGCACTGCCCTCTTCTGTGCTAATTATAGTTATTTGTATAAGGCGGTTGTAAACGAGACTCTAAATCAAACAACAAAAACATCAAATATTTTATTAAACATGATCCATTTTTTAAGCCCTAGTGGCTCGCAGCTAGCAGCATAGCTATTCTTGGGGAGTAGGGTCATTATGCCGGCATGGGCAAGTTTGTAGCATAATACCGGCATAATGCTACAAAACTAATATTTTCCCTATTTTCAGCGAAAGTGAGAGAAAAAATATCGAATTTTGCCTCCTGTCTGATTATTCAGATCTAATTTTCGGCATAATGGCACGATTTTTAGGGTGACGCTAAAAAGCATAATGGTCAAATTTACGAGCATAATGTATCTAACCCTATTTGGGAGCTACCATTACTGATTATAATTACACATCATGTTTCGGTGCCTTAAAGTGCAACTGCGATGAAAAAATATTGTTCTTGTTCTCTTTCCTCCATTACCAGATTCAGCTTAGGTCGAGTTGCATTGAGAGAGCTGGATCAAGAGAGAAAATGACGTCATCGACTCACCAGTTTATTTTTTTACTGTGCGAACCAGAATATTTGGTATGCAAAACAGCAACTTGCTTCTAAAATCTCGTGCTGCATACTAATCAGCTGGGTTCACACATTGCAATAATAAACTAGTGAGTCGATGGCGTCATTTTCTCTCTCGATCCAGCTCTCTCAATGCAACTCGACTGAAGCCGAATCTGGTAATGGCGGACATTTCAAACAAGAAACGAAAAACGTGCATGGTGCATTCGTGCCAAATATAAAATCGGAATCGGAAGAGAACAAGAACCACATTTTTTCATCCCAGTAACACTTTAAACTATTTTATATTTTTAAAGGTCACATGTGACTTTGCTTCTGAATGCTGTTTGTTTGAAATTTCATCGTATTTTGTTCTCACTGCACCATGACGTGGCTTTGGTGTTTTAGTCTCCGTTATCTGGTGAATGTGCTGCCAAGTTTCCACACGTTTCCGTTCCAAACCCGATGCTGGAATCACAGCTGCGGCAGTTATCTTGCTCATTACTAAGGATACCAATTCTTGCTATACTAAGTTCCCTGTTACAGTTGAGCTGTAAGGATGCCTGAGAACCAATCAGCTTCTTCCACGTGTCAAGACCCAGTGAGGTGCGCGGTATTGTCACTGAATTCTACAATTTCTAGAACCCCTTCCACTGCTATTAAAAAAGAAATCAACAGTTTCTATTCATCTTGCATGACCATTAATCGTGCAAACTTTAGAACTAATTCTAGTCCTTATTGCACCAAGATGTATCCCATGGCTTTTATTGACACCCCGCCATTATCTGGTGACCATTGGCCGTCTGCCTCGTTTCCACACGTGTTGCTGGGGTTAGGGTACCCTCCTGTGCCAAATCCGATTCTGGAATCACAGCTTTCGCAGTCGTTTTGTTCGTTACCAAGGATACCAATTCTTGCTAGTCCAAGAACGCTGAACCCTTCCTTGCTGCAGTTGAGCTGTAAGGAGGCCTGTGGACCAATCAGGCTCTTCCACGTGTCACGACCCAGTGAGGTGGCGCGGTATTGTCCGTCAGCGATCAGTGAGTACAGGGAGTTGGCCTGTTTGTTGATGACAATGAACTCTCTCTGTTCGCCAATCTTCATACCAAGACAAATCTTGGAGAAGGATGTGTTCCAGTAGCTCGGTAACTTGGTCTCTTGTGAGTCAAACCCAGTCTCCCCTCCAGGAAGGTTGTATTCATTTTTGTCGCTCCAGTATTTGGAGTCATAATGAAACGTGTTCTAGAAAATAATGGGAAAATTAAGCTCAGATCTTGATATTTGAACAGATCTCTGCATGAGTATCATATTTTTGAAATAAGCAATCTGCGCGATTAGAAACACTAGCGTCAAACCTTGTTTCCGTCAATCTTCATGACCGGTGTCCAGCCCCCATCTCCACATCCAAAATCTCCAAACTGACAGAGAACGGAAATTGGTTTAGATTCAAGGTGGAGATTAACCAGCTGGCTCACGTTCGACCTGTGAAATATTGGAAAAGAATAGATATAGTGCGGTACCAATTTGAAGTATCAAAATAATTCCTCAGGGAAATGATATCATAAATAGCAATGGATACACCTGATTACGTCAACCCAGGTACTGAGAAAATACCTATCAAAATGCCCAGTGGGCTTTGTTTACTTCGCAATGTATTGTGGTAAAATGTACAGCCGCCATCTTTTTTCTTACGGTGGATTGAGAGGGTTTGATCGAGAGAGAAAATAACGTCATATACTCACTAGCTAATTTTTTACTGTGTGAACCCAGCTAATTTGGTATGCAGAACAGCAACTTGCTTCTAAAAGCCCGTGCTGCATACTTATCGGCTGGGTTTAAAAATAGACCTATTCGGCTAACGTGTTTACTTCCTTGTTGCTACCTAATTCAGATCATGTGATGATTCATTTGGGACGTTACAATTGTTTTGTTCGTACATACACGCATGCAATCAGTTGTGCATGACAAATTGCACAATTGTAACCTGCACAGATGCACAGATGTAAACACGTTAGCCGAATTGGTCTATTGCAAAAATAAAATAAGCTAGTTAGTATATGACGTCATTTTCTCTCTCGATCCAGCTCTCTTAATGAAACTCGACTCTTGAAGTCGAATCTGGTAATGGCGGTCAGTTTAAAGTGCACCTAACACCAAAATATTTTTTTCGTTAAAATACACCTTTGTACCAGTTCGAAACGCATTCTACCTTTCGTTTCTCCTTTTCATCAAATTCTGGCTATTTATAGCATTTAAAAGTTTCGAAAACCTGTTCATCATTTGTTCCACGACTGATTCAGAAGGGGCGTGGGTCTATTCATGATTTGACGTCACAAACTGATTTGCATGTATGTTTACAAAGACTTGATGTCTGTGACGTCAAATCAAGAATAGACCCACGCCCCTTCTGACTCGGTCGAGGAACAAATGATAAACAGTTTTCCTAATGTTATCAATAGCCAGAATTTGGTGAAAAGGAGAAACGAAAGGTGAAATGCATTTCGAACTGGTACAAAGGTGTATTTGAGCGAAAAAATATTTCGGTGTTAGGTGCACTTTAAACAAGAATTCGTTGTTCAAAAAACGGACTTATTTCGAAAATTGTGGCGCAATAATTGGCATGGTGCATTCTTGCCAAACATAAAATCGAAATAGAAAGAGAACAAGAACAACATTTATTCATGTATTCAGTGCAAATAAATTTTTGGTGTAATATTCAATGGATTATTATTCTAAAGAGCTATCTGTATAAGAGATAACACAGAGAAATCGACGAAAATTACTTACTTGTACAGGACATATGCTTTCTTACAAGAGTCTGGACCTGAAAATAAAATGTAACAGTAATTTTGGGAAAACAATTAAAAGTTCATCTATTTCTGCAGATCGGTCAAAAACTTCAACGTGGATATTCAGTTGAGACAAAATATTTTAAGTTATGTTAGAGTTGATATAAACTTTTACGGTCTTTCCCGTAAAACCGTGAACTCCAGAAATGTTTATGGAATGTTATTGTGTTACAAACAAAAAGCCAATCAGGTGTAAGGAAACTAAACCCAATTCAGCGTGTCCTGAACTTTGCTGCGATTGGTCACTACACAATAAACATTCCAGAAATTTTTTCTGGTGTTCACGGTTTTACGGGAAAGACTGTAAATAATTTAATGTGCTTTTTCAAGGCCAATAGCAAGATTTCAATTCAAAGTCAACTTGGACAAGTACTATACAGCGGATCAAAAAAGCTGGAATATGCTGAAACTATACTGAGCCACCTTAACGTAGCATTGGCTATTTCTGACTCTGTCTCAAAGGTTGTAGCTAAACGGTCAAAAACTTCATTTTCTTTGAAGACGGAACAATTTTGTCGAAGATTTTGAGAGGAGAAATTTACAGGTCTATAAAACTTGGGGACTATTTGTTTATTACTGAAGTACCTTTCTCACAGTATTCTCCAGTGATGCCCATTTGGCAAAGGCATTTAAACAACGTGTCATGTTTGTAGTTCGGTAGACAAGTACCTCCGTTTTGACAAGGCGACGAAGAACAAGGCGACTGAAAATTTAAAAGAAGTAGCGATACAGTTTTTCAGTGAAAGCGAGTTTGCAGTAAAAAGATTACGTTCTGCCTTATTTTCATCTATCACCATTAGTGCAACATGAACAAACTCCCTCACCTTGATGGAAAAGTGATGCGAAGTCTTGTTTTCTTTGTACTCTGTGGAGTTTCTGTATATATCAGCGGGAAGCAACTCACACCAGAGTTTTCCATTAGCTCCTTTGGTGGCGGCGAGGTTCACAGAAAAGCACAAAGGATTACTGAGGCATTCAAAGGTGCAATCAAAGGCATCGTACACGGAAAATGCTCCAACTGTTGGTACGTTCAGATAATGGAAATTGTCTTTTATAAAATCATGCTGTCGGGCCGTGTGCAAAGTGGAGGAGGTCGTATCCACGTGATGTGGAAGACTGTTTGACCCTGTGTCGGAGGAAGGACATCTACAGAGCTTTACTAAACATTTAGTCAGAGACAAATTAACCTTATGGTGGTCAAAAGCTTGTTTTATACTTTTAATAAATCGAATATTCTGTTTTAAGAGGAAACAAATATACCTGATCTGTTGTTAAATTCCAGTAAATGAGTTAAATTTATATTTTAGAATCCCCAGGTCAGGACCGAGAACACGGGAATGAACATTACAGCTCGAGAACTATAGATATTATTGCTGAAAGCACACTTAAATTATTACTCCCATATATGGGCTATATTAGGTATTTGCCGCGGGATAGGGTATGGTTTTTCGAGGTTCTCGTTCCTTAAATAGGGTTTCATTTTTGCTTCTTTTGGCATTCTTCGCGGTATGATCCTTAGATAGGGTACCTGAATTGTATTATTTGGCTATTTTGCAATTTGCAGTGCTTAAAAACACGCTAAAGGTGGATTTCCACTGTCGCGTAAATTGTTACGTGCGTAAATGAAATTATAGAGGATGTATGGAAATCTTGCGTACACGTTTACGCTAGTCGTTCATACATTGTTTATACATTTCCGCAGACGCAAGGCGTCCATACATTTCCTCTTTTTGAAATCAACCTGAGGGTCATAAAACACAAAAACAAGCTACGAACGTTAAATCGATTCTGCGGTGTCTTGAAATTCAAGACCCCAAAATTGGAATTCTGCAGATGGTGATCAAGTCTTGTTAAAAATTACTACGTCAGTGTAAAAAAGCTATGAAAGGAGTGATATCACTGTGATACCACCATGAGTTTTTGATCTCAACTTAAAAAAGGCAGCCTGACTTTTTCAAGTTCTCCCCTTGGGGCTCGGGGAATAGCTTAAAACTAATTATGGTTTCCACTTCTTTCTTTCTAGACATTATCTTAGTGCCGTATTAGTAAAAGCCGAAACATCTCCGTGACAGTGTCCTTTAACCTTACTGCTAAAATTTTGACAACGGTTTCACGAACGAAGATATGAAACTAAAGAAACAAAAACCGATTAACAGACAAAGCTTCCTCCGGTCAGCCATGTTTACATTTTAGGGCTGTCATGAGCTACACTTTTAAGTCTGATTTTATCCAAAGGCTAATCTGAGCTAACTGTAGTTAACTGCCTTGGTGTGACCGCTGAGTCGACCGCAACCACTAATAAACTACAGTTAAGTATACAACGTTATGTAACTAAAGAATTGACAGTGAGTTGGCAAGGTTGGCGGCTTTGATGTGACCACAGCCAGTATGTTCTTTCTCGGCTGGTTTTTTAAGCCGGCATTTGTAAACGCTTCCAAGCTTATACGCTAAGTCGCTTCAATTATTTAGTATGATAACATCACACCAGTCGTATTTATTTATTCTTCACCTTCCTGTTTGCAAAAGCTGTCTACAACCGGTTCCTTAGCTTGATGTTGTGACTACACAGCTATTTCAATTATAAACGTTGTCCGGATCTAAAAGACAAGACCGAAAGGTACAATGGGTAGCAGTAGAGGGCTGTTGCACGCGCTGAATGCTACTAAGACTTTTTGAAGGAATATATAATCAGTTACTAACTAACAGAGGTGGAGGGCTGTATTGTAAATTACGGCTCGCGTTATTCCCCTTAGGGCCGATAATGCAAAAACGGCCCGCCTACAGCCATTTGCGGCCCGCAGAGCGCGGTTTTCAAGAGGCCGGATTTCAATTTGGCCGCGTATATTAATAATAATGAGATATTTAAGCAATAGAGGACTTTTGCCGTGTTTACATAGCCTCATCTAAACACGAGGGGGGTTGGGAGAATTCGAGACAGTTATGAAAACCCGAGACGCAGCCGAGAATAACTTTCGAGAATTCTCCAAATTCCCAAACCCCCGAGTACGTGTCCGAGTGTTTAGATGAGGCTAAACTAAAACGTCACAACCATGTTAACATACTCTCATCTCAACACACCTATCGACGAATGAGAGGGGGCGTAGTGCCGTGTCTCAGTTATTTTATAAAACGAGATGGCAAACGTTTCTTCGTCTTGCATTAGATGAGTTGTTAGCCACACAGAATCTATGAAACATCGAACGTTTCGGAAAAGGTCTCATGATACAAAAAACATACTCTTTAATTACCCAAAAATTTAAATACAAACTTGTAATTTCGTTGACACTGATACGCAAAATTTTAGTGAACACCCAGACCACTATTAGGTCTAGTTGCATAGGCTTGCAACTCTTCGCTCTTTCTGCTTTAGAAAATTATTTTTAAGGTTCAGTGCCGTTGAAAATACCCTGTTTCCTCATACGTGGTCTGAAGAGGGAAAAAGGGTACCTACAAAATAAACGTATTTGTCACCTGGTTATATCAAATTCAGGGCGAGCATCAGCCCCCTACGTCAACCGAGTTTCGGTTTTGCCTTTTAGCCTAAAGCTTTGATCTGGCAACGTAAACTGAAATAGCCGTATCAAAAATTTGAAAACTTCAATGTGAACAAAAATGACTTCTTTGACATTTTGAGTGCTTCTTTAAATTCTCTATTTTTGAGAAACGCTTTCAGGCCGCTTCGCTTAACACAACGTTTTCGCAAAAAATAGCCAAATAGTGAATACCGATCGATAACCGCGAAAACTCGCGGCACTTTACTAAGTGCAGGCGATAATACACAAATTATTTCTAAAGCCAAACTACTGCCTTGCATAGGACACCTATTTCAGGAAACATACATAAAAAGACAGCCTGAATATTTCAAGTTCTCTCCTTGGGGCTAGGGAAATAGCTAACAACTAATTATGGTTTCCACTTCTTTCAATATTTAATTTACTTTATAATTTCCTCTTCGTGTTCTAGGAGGCATTTCCTGTATAAGAGAAACCACTTCAGGCATTATCTTAGTGCCGTATTACTAAAAGAGCCGAAACATCTCCGTAACAGTGTTCTTTAACCTTATTTCTAAAATTGTAATTATTTCTAAAGCCAAACTAATTGCTTGCTTAGGACATCTATTTTAAAAAACATACATAAAAAACAGCCTGAATTTCAGCTGTAAGCTCTGATCGCAAAACTCAAAATGAGACGACAAGTAATAAATAAGGAAAGAATACCTTACCAAAGAAAGCGCAACAAAACGGGAAAATGGACCCAAGTGAAATGTAAAGGATGAAAACGAGCAAAGCAAATTTATACGCCAAAGGAGTCCTCGACAAGGAAACCATCATTTCCTTGATGTGGCGACGAATGAATTGCACACCAGTGTTTCACTGGTTTTTCCGCGTTTGATTTGACAACCAGAAGTTTCTATTTTGAATAAAAATAACAAAGCAATGGTTTCTAAGGAACTCGTCTGTCGTCCAGTGGGGGGTGACGGAAAAATATCAGCGGCCGTCGTAGCAGCATGAAAGCTGAAGTAGAGGAAGGGCTGTATATTTATGTTCGTCTATGCCGAGTACTGTAAACCTCTCGCCAAGGGATAAAATGTCGTTAGCATTATACCAGATTATCGTCTTTAAATTTAAATAACCTTGCATCACACGGATTATTGCACATTTCCAGTACAATGGGGTTTTTATGTATATTATTATTTTCTCCAAGTTCTAAATTAAACGAAACATAATCCATGACAATCGCGCACAGAAGTAACAAGCGATTTTTTATTTCGGGTGTCCGCGTTCGGACCGATTGCCATAGATTGTGCATCTTAAAAATGTAATTTAGCCTAAATTTTTCAAATCCATCTCAATCTTCTCCATTGTTAACCTTTCTCGTTCCTTGGTTTAGTAGTACGCTTTTGATCGATGTTCTTGTCCTTTAGTAAACTACTATTTTCAAGATAAGAATAAAAAAAAACTCAATGTGCGTGAGGTATAAGAAATGAGACTTTAATAAAGTTCATTATCATTATTATAAGCGGAGCACCATACTCATAGAGACCTGTGCAGTCCATTTTGCATGGTCAAAAATGGCTAGCGGAATGGCTCGCGGGCGCGTACGACCGACGACGACGTCGCAACAAGGTATCCGCTGACGGATATCTTTTGGGAATATTACGGTCTCAGGTCTAGAGTTGACACATGTTATCTTACGTTGTACAGGAATAAATCCTGCTTACATCAATTGACAGCTCTCAAAAGAAGTTATCCGCTGACCGGTATCACGTGGCCATATCGCGGGCTCAGGTTTAGAACTCAACAAGCTCATGTGTCTTTTTGAAGTTGACAACTGATCAGGTATGATATAATATTGGATCGCAGGTTCAGGTTGGACAGGTATATCCCTGGATCGCGGGCTCCCTTGGAATAATGTTATTGGAGCTCCGGTTTTAGGGTTGGCTAAATCTATATATTGCCTTGATTCCATCAATCTTCATGACCGGCGTCCGTCCCATCCCAATGCGTGCCTCTGATTGGCCACAAAATCAGAGGCAAGCATTCAGTTGGATCATGGAACTACTGAGTCAGGGGCACTACTCGAGCTAATAACATATAAATATTTTCAACCACTTTGGCCAAGAGAGTTGAGATAGGAGTATCAAACATTGCTGAGGGATTCTATTACCGTGTGCCATGAAAATTTTGCGGGTTTAATTTTTGCATATTTTACTGATTTCCCTCGATCCAAAAAATTGAATCCCGCAGATAGAAAAAATCTCTCACAAAATGAACTCCGCAAAAATTTACTCCCTTCATTCAATGAAGAACTGTGCTACTAAACTTGCGTTCGTGAGAGGATATCGGGTGTAACGGAAAACAGCCCGAGCTAGCCTAACAAACAACCCACTATGTGAATATCAGAACACCGGCCTCCTCTTCTGATTGTGGCTAAGTTACGTTCTTAATATTAAAAGAGTAATAAAACTTGAAAACAATTAACTTTCCTTCTTTGACAATTATCTGCTGCTTGAACAGAAAATCGCAAAAATTTGTTCCCGCCGAACACAAAAAAATAGATAATCCGCAAAATAAAATTAACTCCCGCAAAATGTTCAAGCTGCACAGTAGGGAATACACTTAAGACAATCATCGTTGTATAGTTTTTGCTTGTTTATTCGCGTGCAGGTACGAGCAGAACCCGCCTGTTTTATATCGATGGTTGAAAGTGTATAAGGTCCATAAGTTCGTCCGTTGCGAATGCCCTTAGCAATAATTTGTCTGAGTAGTCTTGTTTCACGCTAAGGGATAACAAGACGAATCTCAGGGGCAATAAAGACTGAAGCAAGCTCGTTGCACCTTGTGCAACCGCTATATAATATTCTTACAGTCTTTCCCGTAAAACCGTGAACACCAGAAACAATCTCTGGAATGTTTATTGTGTAGTGACCAATCGCAGCAAAGTTCAGGACACGCGAACAAACCTCAAAACCACAAACTAATGACCGTTGCTGTTTGCGGTTTAGTTTTCTCACACGTGATTGGCTTTATCTTTGTAACACAGTAACATTCCATAAACATTTCTGGTGTTCACGGTTTTACGGGAAAGACTGTAAACCAATTACAAAAAATAAGTCTATTTGAAAAGGCAGTAAGTGGAGACAAGTATAATTTATAATACGCCCAATATTTTAGAATAACATGTTTATTAATTTATTTCAGGATTTATCGTAGGACCTAGCTTTCATTTAATATTATCTTTTTCTGTCTATCACTGTTATTTTCTCAATTTAATTAGCAATAGATGTTCAGGGTCAAACACGCCTCGCATATTGTTAACCGAGTGTATAACTACAGTTACGTTTCTCTATCTATCTAATGCACAACTTCTCGACTAGTTAATACGGCTACCAGGAAATATAGCTAACAACAAAGTTATATTATTTGGGGTTGATAAGGAAATAAGTGATTACAAATTACGAGAATTCATCAAACGGATATGCTGTAAATGGAACCATTCATCGTTTCCGGGAAACGAGTACTTTTTCATCGAGTCTCGATAACATTCGTATGAGACTCGAAAATCAATCGTGACTCGTTCAGAAAGCTTCTAGAAACGAGACTCGTTATTAAAAATGAGGCTCGTCTTTTTAAAACAAGACTCGTTTATGAAAACGAGACTCGATCATCAAACGAGATTCGTTCATCAAATCCTGACTCGATTTTTCAAACGAGACTCGCTTTAAGGATTTAAAATGTCGCTCGTGTAATTACAAACGAGACTCGTTATATAGACCAAAAAGCTATTCAAATGAGATCTCCCAATTCGTGAGGGGTGGGGCGGGTAACGGTCCAATAGCAAGATTTTCTGATTTCCAGGTAAATGCTCTCCTTTTTGACTTGGAAGAGATTGTAAATGAAAGGGACAATTTGAGAGGAAAAGTTTAATATGAAAACACAGATAACTATTGGGGTTTGAAAGCTTGAATACTCAAAGGGGACAGCAACTTTGTAAAAAGTTTAATCAACTGATCATAGGTGTTATAAGTGACCTATTAAATTGTAAGATCTGGAATGTGTTGGAAAGACTGCTGCGAGCCACTTTAAAACAAAGGGATTTAAACGGGTTTATATTTGCTCTCTTCGGGGGGAAATTTACAGTTGAATAAAATAACTCATCTTTTTCCCCCTTATCATTTCTGTATTTATTATTGAAATAAACCGCTAGTGATATCCACTGTAACAAACTAACCAGAGACAATGAACATTAGCAACACTTTATTTACTAGATGATTTATTAAGTTTAAGAAAAATCTTCCGCATATTATTTTTTAACTTTCCAATACACATGTGTATATATGTTCTTTTCTTTAGTCATATAGTAAAACAGATTATGGTATTAAAATTCGATATCAAAATATATTTATTCCACTTTACTACCTTTGTAATCTACAAATGATTTTATTTGCACATCCATGACTTTCTGCAGATTTTGTAATACTAATCTCTTTCAGTAAACACCATTCAATGAGAATTTTTCCCAGTTTAATGATCTAGTGTTTGTTAGTTGATGACAACTCTTATTCTCTCATTCTCTTTTAATTTGTTAAGTATTCTATTTTTTCTGCCAATCCAAAAGTTATTGTGTAAGAGGAAGTTTGCCTTCACATTATTTTACACAAATTTTCGAAATGTTAGTTTCAGTTGAATTCCAGTCTCTACTGGGTACCCGTTATTGGTATTTGCAAACCTTCAAGAGCAATTACAGAGCAAGAGCAGTACATATACAAACGTTGAAGGATTCAATGCACTGTAAAAATGAACACTAACATTAACATCATAGTGATTGTTATATGCATAATTTTGAGCAGTTACACCGACACTTGTTTGCACTTTAATGCAGCATCTGGAACAAATTTTAATTTTTTAGCCAAGCTGACATTAGTTACTCATTATCTTACAGTGGTGAGAGTTTCAGAAAAAAAATCAATGGTAGAAAAATTTTGCGCGAACGTCCTTAAAAGAACTCTTGGAGAGCAAGATTCGCCGACAAACATTTGAAGACGCAAACGGCTCCTGTAGGAGCCACCACTCATGGAAAAGTCAATGAACAACAGCAACACGCTCTCAGTTTCTTTTATGTTTATTCTTGACATCTTAAGAAGTTTTCGGAATATTAATTCGGTTTTTGAGAACTCCAAACACAGATGTATCCATGGATAAGCCGCACCCTTGATTTTTGGCTTCAGTTGTGAAAAAAGGGCGGCTTATTCATGGACTTTTACGGTAGTTTGATCAGAGGGCAAACATTACAAAGCAACTCTTCTGGTTCCAACACAACTGCAAAGTTAGTTTTAAGTTTGGCCAAAAGTTAAAAAAGAGCCCAAGTAGCTCCTTGTTATCAGCCCCCTCAACCAAGCAGCCAACTGTGGTATCTGACTGCATTGCATCCTGGGAAATACAACTTTTCACTGAGCAGGAAAGACCAACAGGAATTTCCCATTTGCGTCACGCTTTCTCGGGAATGGACCTCTTTAGCTTCGTATGTAAATCGCCCATTTCAGATCACGTGATGCTATCCAGAAAATTTGTCCTTTGTTTATCTGCAAGTTATTCATTCATTTCCCCATTTTTTTAATTTTAAAGCGATAATTCATAAGGGTAATATCACGTGGTCTGGACAACAAACAAACAAAGTTAAAGGTCTATTTTTCGACTGAAGGCAGGCCCAGTAGAAGGCAAACAACTGCAGTAGAACGATAAGAAAACCGACCCCCCCACCCCCTACCCCTCTGTGGTGAAAGTATGGATATTTTCTGGAACTACATAATAGTAACGAACAGTCAGATACGGGTAATTTAGCAACATTGATTTTGCACTCTGGAATCCAAGGAATTTCATTTCAGAGGAAAAAATTGCATGAAAGAATACTATGAAAAATGTCATTTGAGATACGTGATCTATGCTCAAACTTAGTAGCAAAAAAATACATGTATGCAATAATTTGCTTGGTTTCTAGGCTGCAAAACTATATTAAAACTTAATAAATGGGGCACTCTGATAGGTCAATTTAGCATCTTCTATCTGCCCGTGGATTTACGCAGACAAGCATTTCACTATGACAAACGTGCTGAATTACTGGGGCATGACAAAAATGATCAAAAACAAGTAGCTCTGGTTATGTCTGATCATGTTTGTTTGATTCAACATCTCTTTTCAGTGAAATGTTCATAGTTATTCTGTGCAAAGGGGCGGACCATTTCAATTCTAAGGGGTTGTTTTGAAACAAATATCCTGCAAGTACACTTGAAAATTACATTTCGCATACACAACCAGTGCCAAAAAGTAATAAGTAATCAAAGTAATCAAAGTGCTTTAAATTCCCACATTTTTTCTAAATATTTACAAATAAAGATTAACAAAAGTAACAGATCCAATTGATTGTCAAGCTTTGTTTTTTGGTCATGAGAAGTATGCCACCAGTTATCAAGGGCCAACTTCATGTGTTCACACATACAGGTGTAGATGCAACCAACCAACAGTAATTTAATACTTTATAGTCCGGCTCTTCCATGTTTGGAGAGTTCCTCAAGAGTTGTTCCTGTACATATCTGAAACAAAAACGAAAAAAGGTGGAAGTATGTCTTTCTCTTAATAGAAAGACATACTTCCACTGGCCCAACGAGCGCTCATGGAATCAGTTTATAATTTTTTTTAATTATATGGCTGCCTTATGAAAACGGAAAACTAGTGAAGACACGAATTTGATTGGCTAAAATCGATGTTGACCGCTGTCTACATTTTCCGGTCTACAAAGGCATCTAGATTGGTTGCATTTTGGGGTCAGGAAGTTACAAAAAACAGTAACACATTGTCCCCTTTTTCTATAAAATACTAAATGGAAAATTAAGAAATCCATGATAATGTCCCGTGGATTGACTGTGCACTACATGTATCAAGAGACACATCAATAAGTTGCCACATATCCAGCATGGTTGACCTGATGGTGTAGTGGATATCACGCCTGACTAGTAATGGAGAGAGGCGGGGTTCAAATCCCGCATGCAAGATTTTTTTCATTTCAGAGACATGTGTCAAAAGACAATTTGCAAGTTATTTAAACATATTTCTTTCAGTAAAAAAGCTTGACAAGAATAGATACGACCCAACTTTTGCAAATTTAAGTTCAGCTAATCTCCATTAAAAAACAAAAGGTCAGCAAGAACGAAGCAGTGACGTAAAGTAAATTAAAGTTACCGTTTGGCCATATAATAAACATATTATTAACCAAGCTTAGTGGGTCTGAATGTTGACTGAGGTCGTGCGTATGGACGGAACACAGAGAGGTCTGGTTAATAAGAGCTAATTATGGATTTCATATGCTTTGGTTTCTAAAAGCTGTGTAAATCTGTCTATCATCCTTTTGAAGGTTCACTGTCTTCATTAGCCTGCCAATAATATTTTTTCACACCAATATAAAACTTAATAACAGAAAAGCAAAAATAACTCAAACTTCAATTCTCTTAACCAAGTGGGTATTAATTTTAAAAACACTGATCTGTATACATTAAAGAACTGTAATTTTTGTGATGCAAACCAACTGAAAAGCACCATGTTCACCAATGAAATATAACACAACAAAAACTAAAAAACCAATATTCTGCACACAAAAGTTGGAGAGTATAAGCCAGAATCCTCAGCGAGTCAAGGTCCAGAATCCTTAGCGAGTCAAGGTCCAGAATCCTCAGCGAGTCAAGGTCCAGAATCCTCAGCGAGTCAAGGTCCAGAATCCTCAGCGAGTCAAGGTCCAGAATCCTCAGCTATTCAAAGCCCAGGCAAAAACTGGATCTATAGCCCCTATTGATATATGGCTGCCAGTTTAGAATACTTTTTGAATTCATTTCAATTAACTTTGCTAACCTTGTTTTTTAGATGCGAATTCGAAAGAATTGTTAGCCTGATAGAGGCTAATCAATAAATCAATCAAAAACTTCATTAACGTGTCATAAACAATTACATACAAAATGATTTCAAATTGGCCCCCATTTACATGTATAGGATCTTTAGTTAGCGAGTCAACCAAACCTATTCTCAGCGAGTCAGCCAGACCTATTCTCAGCAAGCCAACGAGACCAATTCTCAACGAGCCAACCAGACCTATTCTCAGCAAGCTACTGTGACCTATTCTCAGCGAGTCAACCCAGCCTACTCTCAGCCAGTCAAAGTCCAGTATTCTCAGCGAGTCAAAGTCCAGAATCCTCAGCGAGTCAAGGTCCAATATCCTCAGCAAGTCAAGGTCCAGAATCCTCAGCGAGTAAAGGTCCAAAATCCTCAGCGAGTCAAGGTCCAGAATCCTCAGCGAGTCAAGGTCCAGAATCCTCAGCGAGTCAAGATCCAGAATACTCAGCGAGTCAGAGCCCAGTAAGAAACTAGACCCATTCTCAGCGAGTCAACCAGACCCATTCTCAGCGAGTCAACCAGACCCATTCTCAGCAAGCCAACCAGACCCTTTCTCAGCGAGCCAACCAGACCCATTCTCTGCGAGCCAACCAGACCCATTCTCAGCGAGCCAACTAGACCAATTCTCAACGAGTCAAGAAGACCAATTCTCAGCGAGTCCACAAGACCTATCAGGGCTCGAAATTGCGACCAATATGGCCGACAATGAAAACAAAATTTCATCTGTGGTGACTAAAAGTTCTGGTATTGTCTCCTTCCAGAAAATTATGCAATTTATGCAATTACTCCCCATTTGATTTTTTAATCTGGGGACTAAAAATTTGAATTTGGCGACTAAAACTTACCACTCAGGCACCAAATGTTGACTAAAGAATGTTTTTAATTTCGAGCCTGTCTATCTTGGCAGGCCAATTATGAACATTTCCAGACAAGATCAAAACAGTATCGATTTTGCCAGTTTCAAGCCCAAGTTAATGAATGAATAGTTACATGTACTGTATAAGTAATGCTCAGGGTTCAGCACAGCTTACACTTACCTTCTTTCCTTTGGAAAGTAAATTTACAACTTGGAAAATGAAAACTAAAATTAGCCAAAACACTTACCCCATCTGGAAAAGCATAAAAAGTGTTGAAAAAAGAATAATCAAATGATAAAATAACCTAATTTAATTTCCACTAGCTTTGATACTGCCATCCATTTTAAGAAATACAATATTTGGTCGGAAATTAAAATTTTTCAAGCTACTTTCCAAAGTATGAAGTGGTGCAAAACATTCATGTCAAGCCCCGGGTCTTTTGATATTTGAATAAACAAATTTAAGCCATTGCATGCATTATTTTAAAAAAACAATGAAACTCATCAACAAAATTTAAAAATTTAGATTATTAATAAGACACCCAACATGTTTCAGGAATGTTGATTTTGTAACGACATATAACAATAAATTTAAGGACATGCTAACAAAACTCCAAACCACAAACTACAGTAATTACTGTTGTTGTTTGCAGTTCAGTTTCTCAAAACTGATTTGCTTTTTCTTTGTAACAATAACATTCCGTAAATTTGTATGGTGTAGACAATTTTTTAGTTTCCTTGGGATAATTGATCATAATTGATTGGTTCTGCATGAGCCTGTTGGTCAGTTAAACAGTGAACAAGTGGGTATCTAATAACAGATATCTTGTCATAGGCAAGTGCTAGAAGAGCATGGGTTTTCATTCAATTTAATGATTCATTTATGAAAGTGAAAACTAAGATATCACAATTGTAATCCATTAGGAAGAGCCTTAATAGAGCATCCATTCCATGAAGCACTCACCTATCAGTGGCTATTCCAAAAATCACCATTTGACTGTTACCTCCAAGAAGAAATTCTTGTCTCTTAAAAATAACCACCATAATATGTTTAGTGAATAGTGGAATATTTATTCTTCTTAATTTATACACATCAGGGTAAAATGTCATAGACTGGAAAAAAGGAAACTGTTTAAAACTAACTCAGTCCTTGTATTTAACCCTATACAATTTAGTTTAACTTGAAGCTCTTGGTGTGTGGATTTTTATTAGATATTCCCTTGACCATAAACGAGTAATAAAACTCATTAGTATATACACAGTCAATGATCTTGGTGTTTTAAGCAATCTGATTGGTTCGCTATCTCTGGCTAATGAGCATTATTCACCCCCTACCGAGTGAATAATGCGTAAGCCAAACAAAAACAAAATGGCGGGTGTAAACTCGCTTTTCGCCAGTGTTTCGGAGGTCAATTAAATAGATTTTTCAATGGTTTCCTTCTGAAAATGTTGTTGAGATCACTTCCTGTGTATATACTAAAACAATTATTCTTCTCAATCTCGGTGAATAGTGGCAGAATATTTACCGAGCCGCTTTGCGGCTCGGTAAATATTCTGCCACTATTCACCGAGATTGAGAAGAATAATTGTTAATTACGAACCAGCTAATGCACCTATCAATGTTATTCCCGAGGGAGGGGGGTCAGGCTGCCCATGGGACTTTGACGGTGAGGTTTGTCCCCAGGGTGGGGATTTGATTGGGAATTTTGACATGGCCGCCATTTTTCATAGAGGAGAAGTGGCAGATTTTGGTACTTTTGACCAATTACCATATTTATTCGCCTATAAGCCGATCCCGGCTATAAGCCGAGACCCTAAGCTTTTGACTTTCAGAAGCTGTCAGATTCGAATGAAAAATAAACGGAAAGCATTCGGTTATAAGCCGAGACCCAAACTTTTAATCAACTTCTAAAGCACTCGACATGCGTTGTAAAGTGAGATTAATAAACATATCGTTCGTAAGTGGTAAATCGTAATTAAAAGAAAGGAAGTTCCCTCTTTATTCAATGAATCGCATTTATGTTATTGGTCAGATAACTGAAAACAACAGCAAATCACAGAGAAGGTGACTTTAATGTGATCTGAGTTTACACGCAGTATACAGTGAGCATAAAAATTTAACCATGGGACAGCAAGTTATACTCAAAAACATCGAATTCACCTGAGTATCCTGTCTCAAAGCTGCTGGCAATCGATCGTCATGCTAAAAGCTTCTCATTCTTCGTACAAGTTAGCCTTCAAATTAAAAGTTACGGCCGAAGCAGAGATAATAGCTCCGAGATTCAGAATACGAGATTGGTGAATCAGGGTGAATCCATGGTTCATCGCTCGCTAAAAGATCAAGCGAACCTCTTCAATGGTGAACTAAAAATGTCAGCAAAACGAAAGACAATGGGCTGTTATTCGCCAAAGTATCCTGAATTGGATGAAACACTTCTGAAGTGGTCTTTGAAGCAGAGAAGAGAAGTGGGGGTGAGTAACAAGCTGATTTCTGTCAGATCGTGTTGCAATGTTTACTTGACCGTGGGAATGGCCACTTCTGATTGGCCAGTTTCGGATGTTGTCAAAACAATCGATCGAAGGTTCACAGGAATTGCGGTAAGCGGATTAGTAATTCTTCAGCTAAAGGTGGATTTCCACTGTTTCATAATGTCCTCCACTGGGAAATGCAGGCTTCGGAAGAAATTCTTGTTGGAGATGATGAGGGAAATTATCATTCAAAACATGCGGGATTTCAAATGCTCTTTACGGCACAGATGATGATGCCCGCCGATGAAATGCCAGAAGAAAACGACTAAACACTTTATTCTTGAAGTTGCAAGTAACTAATTGGCTCCTTTGGGAGCCATCACTTAAATAAAAGTAAATGACCAATAATGATTTTGTTTACGACTAGGAATTTGTGTTTGTTCATCGATAATCGCTCGGCTTATAGCCAAATATACGTTCAATTTATACTCTCGCAGAACGAGTAGTAAATAGTTTTTTGGTAGAAATACTTGGCTATAAGCCGAACCCTCAATCTTCTTCAAATTTTACCAGTTCTCAGTTTAATTTGGTGCAAAAATCGCTCGGCTTATAGGCGAATAAATACGGTACGTTGTCCCGGGGTGGGGAATTTGACTTAACTTTTCAAAAAATATCAAAATCCCCACCCCATGCCTGAACCCCCCCCCCCCCTCCCTTGGGCTTAACATTGATGGGTGCATAAAAAAGGGAGCTTCGCCTTTAGTTTGACCCGAAAAGTCTACATTTACAAATAAAATACATTATGTATGAAAGGGGGCAAGTGCTGCCCTCTTCTTTCATACATTTCTTCGTAAATTTTGGCATTTTCAGGTTCTAATATTTCAGAGAGTTTGCAACGGAATATTATAAACCTTCCTAGGTGTGCCAAATTAGGTAATATAAATCGATCTGTCGAGGTGAATTATGTTATTGGAAAGCGAAATTTTGCGTGACATACATTTGACATCCGTAAAACCTGTTTTAACCTTTCTTTATACGCCGTGTGCATGTAGCTTATATTTTTGTGCACATCAATTTTTCACGAGCGTATGGCCATAAAATAATGCAAATCCCATTTCTATATCCCACTTGGTTGATAGATGTTCGTTACATTTAACCGATGATTGTCAATGTACAAAAACATTTTAGTAAGAGACTGTAGTGTATAAACTTTGCGTCGACCCTGTTTAATACCTCAATTCGAAGGTAAAGAAAGGTAAGCTGCCTGGATTTCTTAACGTTTACAATAACTTTGCTTTGCTTACCAGATGAAAATGATTGTCATGATGGAACATTCATGTGCACCAATGTTTATCCACCTAATTGCGATGATTTTTAGACCCTTTAGCTACACAGCTTCGCCCGCCATTTACCGGCCGGCAATAAGGACGCGCAACGGACACCCAAATATAGTAATGGTTTACTGCAGACGTGCTCGCGCATTTCTCCGCCGTGCCAGTAATCTTGAACCCAGTTTCTCTCAACCAAAGTGAACAACAAGAAGAAACGCGGGTACTGGGTAGGATCATATAAACGGTTGGCGGAATTTTTAAAGATTTTAGTGAAAAGTTAGCTTGCCCAGGGTAACTCGGGGGGCCTAAGATAGAAGATGACAAGTCAAAGACTTCTGCAAGGCTGAAACAACGTGATATATTTTGAACAATATTTCGGCTGGCCAGACCAGCCTTCTTCATGTTTAGATGTTACTAATTTTTTGACATGAAATTTCAATATATTATGGTGATGTCGCAATACGTATTTCGAAACTTATAGGTGTGGCGGAATTACGTATACAAGATGATTCCAGAGAAAGATAGAAATATCTATATAAAATAAAAATGAAAATAGACTGAGAGCTACAAAGCAAGCAAGAATTATTTTTATTTTATATAGATATTTCTATCTTTCGACCCCCGGGCGGCCGCGACCTTGTCCGGTTCAAGCATGAACTGCCAAACCGTACCATTATAATTCTTTCCCCGAAAACGCCGGAATCCGATCGAGCACACTATTCTTCGTACTTGTTTCGGCGAATAGAAAACAGCGAATTTCCAATACAACACAGCTGAGTTTCTACAAATGAAAATTAAACCATACATTGGATTCTGCGGGCGCACTGATAAGTCAAAAACCCTTAGCTTGTTTTATCAGAGCATAAAACACTGAAAAAAATGGAAATTCAACATAGTACGATACCTGGATAAAGCCCATAACCTTGAAATCCAATCTACACCCCAATTTTACTTTTGTCTTGATAACGACTGAGAAACGGGGTTAATTTTGGAAATTCAACTTAGTAAGCGATATAACCCATACCTCGAGATGCAATCTACACCCAAATTTTACTTTTGCCTTGGTAACGACTAGCGAGGCCCTGTAAGGGGTTTTAGGGATAAGGGATAACTGGCAAAATAATTTTAGGGATAAGGGATAGCTGGCAAAATAATTTTAGAGATAAAGGATAAGCGAATTAGTTCTAGGGATAATGAAAAACAAGTTCGGTAAAGTTAGGTTCTGTATTTATTGCACTCGATTCGTACTTTTTACGAATATTTTGGTTTTCGTATACGAAAGAAGTAACATCAATCACTGTTTGTACTTCTTTAGCGACCTTTTATTGCACTTTTGCTCAATGTTTTCGGTCATCATCATTCAAGTGACATTCTTCACATTGGTCATCCAGTTCCCATCACAAAGATTCTGGTCCCAGCTACTGAATCTGTCAGGCAGGGAGGACATGCTTCATCGACATCTAACCCTGAGCCACATCTAAAAGAATTAAAACCATGGGCAGAAGGGAAGACAAAGTGATAAGGAACTGTGGGATAACTTAAAAGGGAAAAAAGTTGAAAGGTCTGAACATCAAGAGAAGAAATTTGAGGATTTTAAAGCAAGTAAGTACTGAACGCTGTTTAAGAGTGGGTTGCGAATGACTTTAAACCTTCGTTTAGAAAGCATGGACAGAGTGTGCGACAACAAACTATAAGAAACATGAACACAAAGGACTCTGCCAGTACATTACCTTTGAACTGTCACGAAAGCGAAGAAGCAGATCCGAAGCCCGGTTGGATTTTGCAGGACTTTCACAAGGTGGAACAAGCAATTGCTGTGGAGGAAGAGATTTCTCCTACCAAATCCACTGCGTCAGAGGTCCTTATTGCTGAGGGAACTGATGTTTGTGTAAGTAAAGGCTACCAGCATCGAATGCAACCGGCACCTTCCTACCTAGCCATACCTAATGAAAACCTGCATGGTACAGAGAACGTACGCTACAGCGAAGGTAACATACTTCGCACAAGATCCCACACTTCCCTGTAAGTTTTTGGCGACAACTGAAGAAGGCAATTTCCAAAAAGCCAACATTCTCGGAATTGTTATGAACTGTAAGAAAGAAGATGACAAAATTGCTCTCGGTGAGGATGTGTATTACTGTCTACTTGTGAACGCTCTCGACAATGGTGACACCAGGACTGTTTCTGAAGCAATTGAAGAGGAAAGAGAAGAGGTCGACAACATGCAGCGGTCAGACGAAGAAACTCCCCCAGTTGTAACTAGATCAGGGAGACGCTCAAGATAAGTCAGGAACAAAAACAGTTCAATCTATGTCTTCTACAAAATCAAACACAACCATTCCAACCAGCCATCCAACCAATTTACGCCAGTTTTTCATGCGTCTGTTCTGTTATTGGTCATGAATTGCGCCATCATATTGTCAAAGTAGCCGACAAGTTTGATGGCCTGTGATTACGAAATTCATGATCAATACCAGGAAAGACGCATGGAGAAATATGGAGATATTTTAAAAATAAACCCCTTCAGGCGGCTGGTATATTGTAGCGTAATGTCTGAGGCTGAAAGATTGTCTGAAAAATGAACTGTTGACCGAGAAGCGAATCTGCGAGGGCAACTGTGAAATTTTGAGGACAATCTTTCAGCCGAGGGTATTATCCCCCAATATACCAGTAAGCCAGAAAGGGGTTCATTTATTTTATTACCCTTTGTTTAATTTCCACAACGTTATTTGTAGCAGTGAAAAAGGGAAAAAATCTAAAGTGATAATCATAGTGTAATTGTGGTTGAAATGAATCAAAATTGACTGATTTACGTATTTTTTCAAATCTATGATTTGGCCGAGAAGTTAGAGCTGTAAAGGTGACTGTTCGTTGGTTTTGTAAAATCGCGCGATGGATTTCAAATCGGACGGGGTAATTGTATGATACCAGTCATCCGATTTTGTACTAAGTGATATAGCGATGTAGTGGATACTTATATGATGGCGTGCATGAGGTTAACTGATAACTGAGAATTGGTCAAACTTTTAGCTGCTAGCTGAGATTCGTTCAGCTGAGATGGAGTGATGACTGTTTGGCCTAGATAAATGTAGATACAGTGTAACTGTAATGGTAAATAAAGTGTTGGTCATGTTCAATGTCTCTGGGTAGTTTGTTATAGTGCATATGACTCGAGGTTTATTTCAATAATGAATACGAATATGATCCGGGATACAAACATGAGTAATCTTTTTCAAAAGTAAAGTTCCGGCATGCATGCGCAATAAGCCAAAGGACGACAAATATACACCAGTTTATATTTCTTTGTTTTAAGGTGGCTCACAACAGCACATTCCAGATCTTATGATTTGATAGGTCACTACTACCGCCTATGGTAAGCAAAGTTAAAAATATTGTTTAGGTGCATGCCTGGAGATCCTATGTACACCCCAATTTTCTTTTGTCTTGATAACGACTGAGAAACGGGGTTAATTTTGGACAATTCAACATAGTAAGCGATATAGCTAATACCTGGAGATCCAATCTACACCCTAATTTTACTTTTATGTTGACAAAGCCTTAGAAACGGGGTTAATTTTGGAACATCAACATAGTAAGCGATGTAACCCGTACCTAGAGATCTCATCTACACCCCAATTTTATTTTTCCTTGATAACGACTGAGAACTGAGAAATGGGGTTAATTTTGGAAATTCAACATAGTAAACGATTAAGTCCATGCCTAGAGATCCAATTTACATCCTAATTTTCTTTTGCCTTGATAACGACTGAATATGAATAATACTGAATGCAATAATGAATGCGAATCACCTATGATCACCTATGATAAGCAAAGTTAAAAAAATTGTGCAACGGTTTCGGTTTAAATTAATGAAAATTTTAGGTGGCTCCGCAACCGCTACACAGAAATAATTAAAAAATTGGAAATAAAATATATTTTAACATGCTGATCATTTTTGAGTTATTGGCAGTTAAAGATAAAATTAAGGTTGTTTTTAATGTAATCGAAATAATCTTAAGTTGTTCACCAATGATTAGAAAACGTTTTATACTTTTACTGTAGCATTTACTGTTAAACTTTACCAATCAAAGTGTATGGACAAGTTAACCCCCCCCCCTCCCCCCTCAGGAATTGGGTGGTCCTATTTGAATTTCTTTTAGACTCAACAAATGACAATTTAACAACGGGTTTCGTTTGTAAATAAACGAGTGACATTTTAAAAGTGAGTCTCATTTGAAAAATCGAGTCTGGATTTGATGAACGAATCTCGTTTGATGATCGAGTCTCGAGACTACCTTTTTATCGAGTCTCGTTTTAATAAACGAGTCTCGTTTTTAGAAACGAGTCTCGTTTTCAAAAAGAAACTCGTTTTCTGAACGAGTGACGATTGTTTTCCCAGTCTGATACGCTTGTTATCGAAACTCGATGAAGTAGTACTCGTTTCCCAGAAACGATGAGTGATCCCTGTAAATTACAGGTGGTAGAATTTCCCAAGAGTTTCCCGATCATTACATACTGTTTTGTGTTCAGTTATTTAGCTACACCTTGCTATTTGAAAGTCACATGTGACATGGCTTTAACGTCCTCAGTTCAAATTTCTTGCATTCCTTGTTATTGTACCAAGATATACCCGATGGCTTTGACGTGTTTCTCTCCATTATCCGGTAAGTACGTTGCTTCATTTCCGCACGTATTCGAGTCATCCTGTTTTCCTCCTGTACCAAAACCAATCCTGGAATCACACGAGTGGCAGTCGTTTTGCTCGTTGTTAATATAGCCTATTCGCGCTTTAGAAAACGAGCTAGATGATCCCATAACATTGAACCCCTCCCTGTTACAGTTGGGCTGCAAGGAGGCGTTTGAACCAATTAGCGTCTTCCACTTTTTACGACCCAGTGAGGTCTTGCGGTATTTCCCGTCTTCGATCAGTGAGTACAGAGAGTTGGCCTGCTTGTTGATGACAATGAACTCTCTCTGTTTGCCAATTTTCATACCAAGACAAATTTTGGAGAAGGATGTGTTCCAGTAGCTCGGTAACTTGGTCTCTTGTGAGTCAAACCCAGTCTCCCCTCCAGGAAGGTTGTATTCATTTTTGTCGCTCCAGTATTTGGAGTCATAATGAAACGTGTTCTAGAAAATAATGGGAAAATTAAGCTCAGATCTTGATATTTGAACAGATCTCTGCATGAGTATCATATTTTTGAAATAAGCAATCTGCGCGATTAGAAACACTAGCGTCAAACCTTGTTTCCGTCAATCTTCATGACCGGTGTCCAGCCCCCATCTCCACATCCAAAATCTCCAAACTGACAGAGAACGGAAATTGGTTTAGATTCAAGGTGGAGATTAACCAGCTGGCTCACGTTCGACCTGTGAAATATTGGAAAAGAATAGATATAGTGCGGTACCAATTTGAAGTATCAAAATAATTCCTCAGGGAAATGATATCATAAATAGCAATGGATACACCTGATTACGTCAACCCAGGTACTGAGAAAATACCTATCAAAATGCCCAGTGGGCTTTGTTTACTTCGCAATGTATTGTGGTAAAATGTACAGCCGCCATCTTTTTTCTTACGGTGGATTGAGAGGGTTTGATCGAGAGAGAAAATAACGTCATATACTCACTAGCTAATTTTTTACTGTGTGAACCCAGCTAATTTGGTATGCAGAACAGCAACTTGCTTCTAAAAGCCCGTGCTGCATACTTATCGGCTGGGTTTAAAAATAGACCTATTCGGCTAACGTGTTTACTTCCTTGTTGCTACCTAATTCAGATCATGTGATGATTCATTTGGGACGTTACAATTGTTTTGTTCGTACATACACGCATGCAATCAGTTGTGCATGACAAATTGCACAATTGTAACCTGCACAGATGCACAGATGTAAACACGTTAGCCGAATTGGTCTATTGCAAAAATAAAATAAGCTAGTTAGTATATGACGTCATTTTCTCTCTCGATCCAGCTCTCTTAATGAAACTCGACTCTTGAAGTCGAATCTGGTAATGGCGGTCAGTTTAAAGTGCACCTAACACCAAAATATTTTTTTCGTTAAAATACACCTTTGTACCAGTTCGAAACGCATTCTACCTTTCGTTTCTCCTTTTCATCAAATTCTGGCTATTTATAGCATTTAAAAGTTTCGAAAACCTGTTCATCATTTGTTCCACGACTGATTCAGAAGGGGCGTGGGTCTATTCATGATTTGACGTCACAAACTGATTTGCATGTATGTTTACAAAGACTTGATGTCTGTGACGTCAAATCAAGAATAGACCCACGCCCCTTCTGACTCGGTCGAGGAACAAATGATAAACAGTTTTCCTAATGTTATCAATAGCCAGAATTTGGTGAAAAGGAGAAACGAAAGGTGAAATGCATTTCGAACTGGTACAAAGGTGTATTTGAGCGAAAAAATATTTCGGTGTTAGGTGCACTTTAAACAAGAATTCGTTGTTCAAAAAACGGACTTATTTCGAAAATTGTGGCGCAATAATTGGCATGGTGCATTCTTGCCAAACATAAAATCGAAATAGAAAGAGAACAAGAACAACATTTATTCATGTATTCAGTGCAAATAAATTTTTGGTGTAATATTCAATGGATTATTATTCTAAAGAGCTATCTGTATAAGAGATAACACAGAGAAATCGACGAAAATTACTTACTTGTACAGGACATATGCTTTCTTACAAGAGTCTGGACCTGAAAATAAAATGTAACAGTAATTTTGGGAAAACAATTAAAAGTTCATCTATTTCTGCAGATCGGTCAAAAACTTCAACGTGGATATTCAGTTGAGACAAAATATTTTAAGTTATGTTAGAGTTGATATAAACTTTTACGGTCTTTCCCGTAAAACCGTGAACTCCAGAAATGTTTATGGAATGTTATTGTGTTACAAACAAAAAGCCAATCAGGTGTAAGGAAACTAAACCCAATTCAGCGTGTCCTGAACTTTGCTGCGATTGGTCACTACACAATAAACATTCCAGAAATTTTTTCTGGTGTTCACGGTTTTACGGGAAAGACTGTAAATAATTTAATGTGCTTTTTCAAGGCCAATAGCAAGATTTCAATTCAAAGTCAACTTGGACAAGTACTATACAGCGGATCAAAAAAGCTGGAATATGCTGAAACTATACTGAGCCACCTTAACGTAGCATTGGCTATTTCTGACTCTGTCTCAAAGGTTGAAGCTAAACGGTCCAAAACTTCATTTTCTTGGAAGACGGAACAATTTTGTCGAAGATTTTGAGAGGAGAAATTTACAGGTCTATAAAACTTGGGGACTATTTGTTTATTACTGAAGTACCTTTCTCACAGTATTCTCCAGTGATGCCCATTTGGCAAAGGCATTTAAACAACGTGTCATGTTTGTAGTTCGGTAGACAAGTACCTCCGTTTTGACAAGGCGACGAAGAACAAGGCGACTGAAAATTTAAAAGAAGTAGCGATACAGTTTTTCAGTGAAAGCGAGTTTGCAGTAAAAAGATTACGTTCTGCCTTATTTTCATCTATCACCATTAGTGCAACATGAACAAACTCCCTCACCTTGATGGAAAAGTGTTGCGAAGTCTTGTTTTCTTTGTACTCTGTGGAGTTTCTGTATATATCAGCGGGAAGCAACTCACACCAGAGTTTTCCATTAGCTCCTTTGGTGGCGGCGAGGTTCACAGAAAAGCACAAAGAATTACTGAGGCACCCAAAGGTGCAATCAAAGGCATCGTACACGGAAAATGCTCCAACTGTTGGTACGTTCAGATAATGGAAATTGTCTTTTATAAAATCATGCTGTCGGGCCGTGTGCAAAGTGGAGGAGGTCGTATCCACGTGATGTGGAAGACTGTTTGACCCTGTGTCGGAGGAAGGACATGTAAAGAGCTTTACTAAACATTTAGTCAGAGACAAATTAACCCTATGGTGGTCAAAAGCTTGTTTTATATACTTTTAATAAATCGAATATTCTGTTTTAAGAGGAAACAAATATACCTGATCTGTTGTTAAATTCCAGTAAATGAGTTAAATTTATATTTTAGAATCCCCAGGTCAGGACCGAGAACACGGGTATGAACATTACAGCTCGGGAACTATAGATATTATTGCTGAAAGCACACTTAAATTATTCCCGGGGGTACTCCCATATATGGGCTATATAGGTATGTTGCGCGGGATAGGGTATGGTTTTTCGAGGTTCTCGTTCCCTAATAGGGTATAATTTTTGCTTCTTTTGGCATTCTTCGCGGTATGATCCTTAGATAGGGTACCTGAATTGTATTATTTGGCTATTTTGCAATTTGCAGTGCGTAAAAACACGCTAAACGAAAAAGGAACGGTCTGCCAAAGTGAAAACGTTACGGAAGGACACGAAATTGACTCGTTTAAACCTTTCTTAGTGTTTTTTTTTTTCCTTGAAATTTAACGGGTATCAAATTCCGTTTATTTTATCCTAAAACATGATAGGGTCAGGGGGTAAGAGCCTTCGCGGCACACACCTATCCAAAATTTAAGGGAGTACCCCCCAGGAAATTATTGCAGAATAATGCGGGTTTGAATTTATTTCTTGCGATGTCAGAAACTGGTTTCAGTTTTACTAAATCGCAAATTAAATAGCTGAATAATCCACATTGGAGACAGTATGTGAAGTTGCACGAAGCTAAAGCAAATCTGCTTTAAAAAATCGACAATTTCTGCTATGGAACTACTTTAGCTCAGTTTCGGTACCTTGCAATGCGCATAGCGCATGTCACTTGCCCGAGATCAGGGCGCCGAGACCGAGGAAAACTCAAATAAAAAATACAGAAGATAATAACAGAAAATACTATTCATTTCCAAGAGAAAGTACGTGCTAAACTGCAGAGAATCATTTTTTCGTTTTGAATTCAAGACAAGGTTTTAAAATTGAAAACCGCAGCATTTCCTATGTCAATAATTGCAAAGCCACCTGCTAAATATTGTCACGGAATTCTCTTGATTATACTTAGGTATTTTTTTATCTGCTTTTTTTCCAAGTTGTAAAAGCTGCTTCTTGTTATAAGTTAAAATTATCTAGACAATATCGATTACAATTATTCAAATTTCGATATCTTTTACATATAACTTCAATTGAAGTTTACTCTCTCTCTTTGCAAGTTAACCAAAATCATCCAATAAAAAGAATCAACGCATTCATTTTTAGAATCTTTATGCATTTGTCAGCTTTCAGAAGGTCCCTTAGCTTTCTTTTTATTCAAAGATCCATGCATTTTGTTTAACGACAAAACTATAAACTAAAATTCAAAATATAGCTGAGTATAAAGCAAGCAAGCTAGAATGTCCCCCCAAAAATGAACGCCAGGAACTGGGCTAACTTTAATTGCTTCTAGCTCAGTTTAATACATTTAGACATTCCCTCATTTCTAACGAAAAACCAATCCAACTACAATAACAGTACAAACAAAAGGGCAAAAATAGTCTCGCATGTACAACAAATTAAAGTAAAGGAACAGAGCTTACCTTGGCTTTCCACGTCGAAGATCAGAGTAAAAGAGAGCAATAAAACAGGCCAGATGAAAACACAAAACATGGCAAGACACTTTAGAGCTGATCCAACGTGTTTATTGCCAACGCCGAGAACCTTTGGCGAACAACCAAAAAACTGACTTAAAAGGAGAATCTTTGTCTTTTAACCAGTAAGACCAGTTAAGTTGATGACATTTTATGCCTCCATTAGTTAATGAGTGGGCATTAGTGGTTGCTCGTCCGTTTTCAAGGCATCATCTGTTGGCAGGATGTTAACAAGAAAAATATCGTTATCATAGAATTGTAGATTAATGTTCATTTAAATAGCGAAGCAAAGTTTTCAGCTTTTAAATGCAAGGCTTTACATGGAAGTTAAATTTAATTCCTACTCGTGTCTTTTTCCCTGTAGAATGCTGAGTAAACTGCATTATTAATTCATATTATTTTGAAAGCCATACTGACCATATGAGTTATTAAGGCAGATTCAAATTCTTCCAACTTGTGGAATATATACTAAAGGAAACAAGGTAAGGAGAATTTGCGTGCTGATACTGAGTGCCTCGAATAGGCAAGCTCAATATTTAATTGAAGATGTGTTCCTGTTGACTGAAACAAGAGAAACTGGTCCTTGCTTACGTCATTGTTTTCATTTTGCCTTATTAGGGAAGGCATCATGCTATATTTAAATATACTCTAGACGTTTGTACATCTGGAACTTTATAATAGGAGGAATTATCTGCTCTTTGCGTGCAAATTGATAAATTTCTAGGTGGCAAAAAGGAGCTAAGTCACGGAAACTCATCTTGAAAAAACCGGCAAGTTTTTTCAAATTTGTCGTTTGTAATCGGTCTATATCGTTGTCATTCGAGACAATCCTTGTATAATTTCAGCATTTTATTATCCCGTTGGTGTTTTTCGGCATTAGAAAACTCTTACTTTTAGATTTCCTTCAATTTGAAAGTAAATGGGGAAATGACTTAATTCAAATGCCGTGAGACTGCTCCTTTTACACGTAATTTGAAAAAAAGTTTTGATCATGAGTTTTGAAACCAGCATAACAGGAATTGATATTTTTCCCGTTGTTTCGTTTCAAAAAGCATACCTCTTCTCACGTCCTAATATATTTTAATTAATAATTGCGGTTTCGAAAGGCATCACCAAATCTTCAAAAAGAGAGAAGGATACAAAGCACAACAGATCACATAAAACTTTTTAAAATGAAATAATATCGCACAAGAAAAAAAATGCACAAAATTTCATAACCAATTTGCAAAGCCACCTGGTAAAAAATGGTTTCCGGTCACGCTTAGTTTAATTTTGTTTTCCGTTATCCGTCATCAAGAAATTCCACAATGGAAATACTGTTTTTTCAGTTACGATAATTAGTTGGTGTTTCTTTTAATTTGGTACCTCAGGTAGATCACAAGGATAGCTATAGGGGTGCTCGTTGGGGAGGGGGGGGGGGGATTCATAAAAAAATGTGGTAGTAGTTAGGTACTTCCTGTTGATGTCATGTTGTTTAGCCATTAATATTTTATAACATTTGAATTTATCAGAATTTTTCATGGCATGGTTTCGAGTTTATTATTTGATGGCGTGACGGTGAAAACCACCGAGCTTAAAGACGTCTATCTCGGTAAACCGAGCCAATCCGGTTAAGCGGCCGGCTAACCTAGCTCCTGTAATCAGGCGTCACAGCGATTCTTCAAAAGACATACATCTATAATCAATGATTTAAAGCAGTTTAGCTCCTCTAAAATTATTAAACACGCCTACTTTACTTTGCTTTGCTTGCCTACTTTCTTTCTTATGCCTACTTTGTTTTCCATGCTACAGCTGACAAGAGCAAAGAAAGTGAGATTCTGTTGTTAGCCAGAAAGATTAAGCTGAAAAAATAACCTCGCTTTTTCTTTTCAGTTTCCAGGATTTCGTAATTATCGTCCCTGCTATAATGGATCGTGAACCTGGTTATATTAGAAAGCCGCAGATCATCTCCGGTGGGCTGGGGAGGTGCGCACCCCGTGCCCTCCCCCTAGTGCTAGGGGGTCAGCACCGAGCAACGAGATTGACTGGCAAAGGGCAATGATCTAAAAATTAAACAATAACGTGTGTGCAAGCTCTTTAATGAAATATAAAAGCACAATCTATTCAGAAGAATTAATCTTGATATAAATTAGCTCCATTCTTCGCATGTCTCGAAACGACTATATTCATCTATCAGTGGTCAGGTTATAACACGCGCGCATGCGAGACATGAACGTGCCACACGCGTCTACTCGCACGCACTATATTCTCCACTGACTGGACTCAATTAATGAAACGCGTAGTTACCAGACAGTTATCCCAATTCATTCTTCCAAGTCATGGATATTTATATCTTCAATACGACAAGCGAAATGTTCAAGAAAAAAATATTCATTGACAAGAAAAAGAGATTCCAAAATTAGACAATAACAAAGTCTTTGGCGGTCATTATTTAATTTAAAAAAGAAAAGAATCAGGAAAAAAAACTACCATCTTAAAGTATACTGCTGTCAGCAATAATTTGAATCTGCACAATTATTTTCCGGAAAAGTGCAGTGCTTAAATACCAGCCTGAGTCACCCCTCCCTCTATAAATCTTCAAATCACAGCCAGCCGGCGCCATAGTGGACGCAACAATATATATATACATCTATATATCAACATTGTTATTTACATGAAATCTTACTGCTCATAAAATAAGGTTTTCTTAGAACTGACTTTCATTCAGTTTCTACTCATTTAAACTGTAGAACTTTACGCTGAAAAAACAATTAGTGGGACCCCGTTATAACGAGATCCGCGGTATATGGAACGATATTCTCCAACCCGAGCAAAGTTAATAACAGCAAACTGCATTGGAACAGAAGCCCGGTTAAACGAATCGCCATTATAAAAAAAATATTTCTCCAGTCTCTCGACATTTAAATGTATCGCACATCGCTATTAAGACTATTGAGAACTCCCCGAAAGCTGCACGTCCCGCAACCACGGCACAGTGTAAGTCGGGGGAACAAAGGCCATAAAGACGCATGTACGAACATTTTGATTTTTCTTTTCTAATCAGAAAATGGCACGAAAAGGCACGACCACTCTGAAAATCACCACTAGAGTTTGTCCCCACCGCGAATCAAAAGATCCTCGAGGACTGGACTCCAACCCACTTGTCCCCCTGACTGACGTCATGCTGCTTAGCAACCACTGAAGACTCAGTTACGACACTGCAGGCTCAGAAAGTCCTCGGAGACGAATATGGACCTAAAAGCGTAACTCGTTCCGACCCTTCTGCCATCTCGAGCGTCTTTCAGTTAACTGTCGAGATCTGTTTGATTTGGTTTGATTTAACGCGAGTTCTACTAGTGACTAAAAAAACCACTACTTTTTTTTCAACTAATCAGGGAACAAAACCAATTTAGTGCAAAACTTATCGTGCCTGTCACGCGGTGAGGATTAAAAGAGATAGACGAGAGGGACCCTTCTAATGATGAACAGATTGAGTTGTCTTACGCGAAGCGGGGAATCGTTGGAGCCTTAGCCCTTTCAGTGGCTAACCGACCCCTCGAGGCTCCGACGACAACTCATCTGTTCATGGTTAGAAAGGTCCCTAGCGTCTATCCCTTTTAGCCATCACCCTGCCACGCGGGCTAAGCGCTGGATGATTCTTGCTCGGCTTTGAGAAGTGTTTTCAATTGCTTCACTATTTGCGCTCCTTGGTTTTGCTCTGAGAATTTACTTTGCGTTTCCTCTCATGAAAGTCGACAGAAAACTTTAACTGTTGAAATACTAATTCATAATTTTCTAAGCGTCCTCTTCATCACAACTGATAGAAAATGAACCACAGTCATTTTTTCCTAATTAATCCACAGAAGTCATTAGTCAACGATCTGTAAGAGCGGCTGCACATTCTGTGAGTCAGGTCAATTTTTATACTGTCACGCAAATCGCTCATTGTGTTTTCCTCGTGGACTGTGTTTGTGTCGCTATCACTGCTTGTACTCCACGCTGAAATGCTGCCTTGTAGGCCGGCATGAACGCCTGAAAAGACAAATGAAGAACAAGCTCTAAATTAAACAAGGACAAAGTTTACCTCTAGTTTTGAATATGCCCCTCCCCCCTCCCCAACACAAACTCTCTCTACAGATCCTCATACATTTAATTCAGGATTTGTTGGACTTGGCCATTAAGCTCTTTTAATTAACAAAGTCACAGTGTGTATGTGGTTTTCCATATTTTACACGAGCGTCCTTTTTCATCTCTCCAGGCGGGCGGCATTTCGCATGCGCGAAATAAAACAATCGCGCAACAAATCCCGCCAGCTTAGAAGGTAACAGCTGGGAAAGCCGTTTTTGTGGTAAAAATCCGCCATATTGAAAATGCACAAACGCAACGCAAAAAACAGAGTTGTACTGGACAATTTAGGAAATTTGATTTTTGAAATAATTCTTGTGACATTGAATGAGCTAATGTCCACTGCTAAAATCTCTGCATGGACATAAAGAGAATTAAGAGATCAATCTTCCAAAACCAAAAACTCCTTACCTCATCCCAGATGAGCTCTGCAACGTGATCAAGCTTAGCGCCATATTCTCTAAACTCGCCGCTGAACCGAATATACGACCACACAACAATAGCTAACAGGCCAGACCATATGACGAGATTGCACATGCGCGCGAACGACAACAAACCAACAGAACCGAAGACGCTGGAGAAAAAGTATCCCATCACCACTAGCGTGAAGAAAACTGCCGGCGTGCGGGCGGCGTTGAAGATATTCTTTCCGTCGTTAAGCTTGGCAAAGTTCTCAAAAGCTTCGTCGATCTCCTTTAGAAGTCTATCCAAGTACTCTTTGCTAAATTCGCTGCCTCCCATTTTGCGGGTCCCGTGAAACATTGCTAATGACGTTTCCTTAGCGTGGAGGTGTTTCTGTTCTAGTTCGTGCGGCGCCAAGTAGGGCGTGTCGCCACCACACAGCTAAATTGGAAAGAAAAGAACGGGAAAAGTTGTTTCAACATACAGAGGAACCGCGTCAATAAGGTCACCTTTAACAGTGCGGTCGTAATGGGGTAAGGTCCAATTTTATTACTGGTCCTGACAGATTTGCACTTCTAAACAACTGTAAATTATTCAAATTAATAAACATCCAGAATGCAGAAACGTCAATCTGTGCATACAGTATCTACCGAAGGAATTTTGATGAACATTAACTAGATTGAAATTCTCCACGTTGCACAAACATTCAAAACATCCACAGTAATCTGAATCTTGATCCAAATGTAACAATTACAACAAAAATAATAATTATGGTACAAAGAACTCACTAGCCTGCGTGCAGCCGTCTAAATAATAGAGGGCTGCACGCAGGCCAAGAACTCACGCGCTCCATCCTTTTCGTGTAGGAATCTTTTGAACTTGCCAGGGCGGCAAGGTTGTTCGCTTCAGCTGTGGCCTACAAAGGGGCAACAGAGAATGCATCCAAGATCAGCAGCCATTGATTACACACGTTTTATTAGACTTTCTGAAAAGTCCTTCGTCTTGTTTATTCTCGCGACTTCTGCCCTGAAATTCATGAGGTCGACTTGTGGCAAGTCTAACATTTTATGTACCAAGGGATATTTTAATGAAGTGATCACATCTTTCTATCTATCAATCCGCACACCATGCACAATTTTTGTTCTGAAGATACTCGCTTCGTTTCTCTTTATAGTTCACCTAACAACAGAAAAACAAGATAGGAGAAATGATTGTATAAAAACTGTGGGCGAGACACGCTTGCATTTTCCTATCGACTATTCTTTTTTGGGCTTCTCTACCGTCTAACAACTTACCAGCAACATAGACTTAGGCTGCGGTAGCTCTTCGCCTTGGAAAATCTTCATGTAAGCCTACCAGAAACAAATAAGGCATTGTTGCTATAGCGAAGACAAACTGAAACTGTTTCCAGTTCCCGGCACCTCCGAGAGATGACTGAACTTGCGGTTTTTGCTTTTAAGTGTCTTGACGTCGACATGCCGGCAGCCCAAAATTCGGAGTGCTTTAACAAATCAGAAGAGAATGGGTTGATTTGCTATCTTCCACATTTTGGTACTGGCTGCATGTCTTCCCGAGCTTGGCACCGGCTGTATGTTTTTTCCCGCGCTTGGTACCAGCTGCAGATTTCCAGTGCTAGGCACGGACTGCATTCATTTCTTTTGAATATGATTGGTTCACTGCGCTGGTGGCGTGCAGGTGTTGTTTCCGTTTGATGATATCAATTCACTAGAAAATCTCTATACAGAAAAGTAAACAGTAATTACCTTAAAATACTCCACCAGCCCTCTGCAGGTAACCTCTCCTCCATTAATGCTCTTAACAACAAGGTTTTCACAAGACAGTACTGAAGGAGTGAGATCCCGTAGCTGGGTTCTAAACTCGTCGTCAATATCTAATAAAAATAAATTCAAAATACCTCACTCAGCGGTAAATAACGCCTAAAGTCTCTATAAAATGCTGCAAAGTCACATCTACCCAGGTGGGAGGTAATGGTTAGTGCGCTGGACAGTCTGGGTTCGAGCCTCGGCCGGGGCACTGCGTTGTGTTCTTGGGCAAGACACTTTACTCTCACAGTGCCTCTCTTCACCCAGGTGTATAAATGGGCACCGGCGAATTTACTGCTGGGGGGTAACCCTGTGATGGACTAGCATCCCATCCAGGGGGGAGTAGAAATACTCTCCGTCGCTTCATGCTACAGAAACCGGGATAAGCTCCGGCCTGATGGGCCACTAGGCCCGACTGCAGACTTTTACCACATCTACCCAGTAGCTAGAAGGCCCCCCTTGTTCAATTAATCACTATTGCAAAAATCTTGGAAAGCTCGAGTTTAAACACGTTTTTGCACCCTTATGCATGTTTGTATAGGTTACCGGTGATGAGTACAAGTTAACCAAAATGAATGATACAAACATGTTTTTCACAGAAAATGCGAAAGTTAACGTTCAACATCAAAGTTATTGTTGGCCTGATGGATTTATTCTGAACACAGGCATTATTATTATTATTATTATTATTATTATTATTATTATTATTATTATTATTATTATTATTATTATTATTATTATTATTATTATTATTATTATTATAGTTCACAACTAAACTCTACAAACTGATTAGTTTATAGATAATAGAGTCTAATGAGCTTGCACGTGCGCCGAACCATGAAACTGTCCCATTAAGTAGGTGTATACTGTGAGAAATACACGTATGTTTGGATAGGAGAGGGAAAGTCGGACATACAACTGTCTGTTGTTACAGTGTACCTCTGAGATTGGAAAAACCAATGTTGCCTGAACCAACCTTTTAGACTTCCATCAAATGTGGGGTTTGTGGCTACTTTCAGCCCAGGATGCGGCATTAAGAAGCAACCAATGTCACTGAAGCATGACTTGACGTGCTTTCTCACTTGCATTAGTTCGGAATGTTGCTTTTCAGTCATGCGCAGACGTTTCTCTAAGATTTGTTTTCCGCCTTCCGACCCATATGCTGCCTCATAAGGGAAGCTCCAGTCTCGCACCAGGAACACCAACCTCTGGAAAATGAAAACAATGAAATCAAGGACATGGTACACTTTGTTTATTGTTTGTGCCTAGTTTTGCCACAGTTTTTTGAGGGAGTGTCACAGAGGGCAATATCATCGAAAACAGGTGACTATTGATCACAGATCAGAGTCTGTCAGTGCATGTTTGCTGGCATAAACTTTATACTGTGATCACTTTGGCCAAAGTCCCAGAGGCTTTAAAGCAGAAAAATAAACACGCTCTGTCACACAATGATGCAGTTTTCTACCAATTTATTTGTTCCTATGATTTCAAGTTTACTCGTGGAGCTATGCATCACAGCCTAAAGTTAACAGTTAAATCAATCAGTATGAAGTATGAAGCCAGAGACAAGGACGATGTTGTTGTGTTGAATCCTCTCCGTTTTTCATTGGAAATTCACAAAAGTTATTACTCATTCCAATTAATTATTTTACCTGAAATGGCTTAATGTTGCTTTCTTCCATTGCCAGTTTACCATATTCTGTAAAAAGCTGTGTAAATTGAACAAGTCAACACAGTTTGATAAAAGTAAATTAATAAATAAACAAATAAAACAATCGCAGATATTTTTTTTCAAACATATATCTGCCCATGACATTTTGCCAGTACTTGAATTTGAAGGGGTAATCACAAGAGGGGAGATTTAAAGCATTTTCAGTGCATGGGGATTGTTTCTGATCCAATTTGTTGGTAGGGTTGCAGGATTTTTTCTCTCTTGATGTGACATTGCTATAAATCATATGTAAATGTACAAAGTTAACATTGAATTACAAATTATTAAAGTAAAGCACAACATGAATGTAAAACCACTTGTAATCAAAATCTGGTTTCAGTCATTGCAGCTTTCGTTTGTCTTTTTTCTGTGGTGTGCATTTAATACTGATCAATTCATGGGGAATATAAATCCAGAAGGAACGATAGCAGAAAAATATTGGAGCAGGCTGACAAAAAAAAAGCCTGAATGGATACAGCCTTTGATTGGCAAGCATATCATCTAAAGGTAGCAAGCTTAAAATTTGAAGTTACATACAGTAATGTTAGTCTTGTTAACAGCACTTATGCATGTTTACATCAGACTGGCTGGTTTCACCACTAAGCCTCGCTTTCGAAGTACAAACTTGTAAATTTTGTCATGAACGAATTCCAAAGGCAGCAAAGATGAAAATACCAAGGTGAAAAGTTCATTTAGGTGGCAGAGGGTTGAGAATAATCCGTGTAAATGAGGCTTGATGGTGAATTTTGAGCAAATGAGGTCATCATACATAAGGCCTATTGAAGGCCTATTGAATTCTACATGTATTTTTCTCTCTTGAAATTAACTTATTTACAAATGTACCTGCAGATGTTGAAGATCATCTTCTTGTATGTTCTGTGTTAAATTGTAGATCTGCAAAGTGCCATTATAACAACTTGATTAGCTGGGGCAAGGAAGAAATAAAGCTTACTTATAAACAGGCTACAAACAACAGGCATCAGACAATGGCTGGCCAAAATATGTCAATGCCCAGTTAAATCCCAAATGTAGTCAAACAGAATATCCGGACAATTTTTATCCCTTTCAATACAAACATCAATGTTTTGTCTTGACAACGTGTTATCAAGTTGTACTGTATTATATGATGTCCAACACCCCTGCAGAGATCATAAATTTTACTTCACTGACTTCTTTTGAACTTGAAGTTTACCCACCTGTGTTGAACTTGTCATTGTGCTGAGAGCAAAGATTGTTGCACAGTCTTTCACTGTTGACGTGCTGTCAAACGCACCCTGGGTGTCCATCAAGAGCACAGCAATCTGCAAGGCAATTTTTGTACGTTTTAGAGTTTTAGATCCACGTCCTGTCACATTTGAGGTTTTCAATGTGCGTTTTCAACATGGAGAGGTCAGTTTTTCGTATGTCATTTACCTGAAAGCTTTTCACATAAAAATTAGGATTCTTGATTTATCACACGTAATGATACAAAACTCTTGTGGAGGAAGTCTTTATCCATTAACAAAAGAACTAATTTGGGCAAAATTCTATTAGTTCCAATTGATAAATCCTATAGACCTCTTTCATAAATGGCTGCCAATTTTAAATTCTTTTGTATTATTTTGCATTAGCCTTGCTAACCTCGTTTTTGAGTTGGTAAATCAAAAGATTTTTTGCTTTCAAACGAGGTTAGAAAGGCTAATTTAAATGCACAAAAAAGAATTTAAAATTGGCAGCCATATATGAAAGAGGTCTATTGGAGCTTGAAAACAAGTGCCATTCATGGCTGCTGATTCAAAATGGTGGCCTTTACTCCACCGCCAATCTAAATTGAATTACATTTGAACATCGAACTTCAAACGGGTAACCACAAACCGCGGTTAGAGGTTCGCGGTAAACTCGAATCTAAAACTCCATAGATGACCTCACTCAAGTCCCCAAGCCACTTTAACCAAACAAAAAGTGTGTGCTTTTGTGATAACCAGCTAAGCAACGAACAAACCTCTTCACCACTAGGGAGAACCTTGATGTACGGCTTGCTCCACAAAAGAATGCCAGTAGTATCGCGCTCTGATCCTCCTCTCCAAGAGAAACCCTCCAAAGCTTCTGTCTCTCCTCCAATCCAGTCTTCATGGGTACCCTATTACATAGTGAATATAAGTCAAAATATATCGTGACAGTCATGAATCTTAACTTGGAGCAGGGAGCAGAGAACAATTCAAGTCAGTATCAATGGCCGATTCCCTCTGAAATGCACATGCTGGGAATCATGAATCATGGAGTATTCATGCAAGAGTATTCGAACTGGATACAAGAAGTGCAATTGGAGTATTCACGAGTATTCAATTGAAATATGTGATGCACACCTGAAGTGGATACACCCTGGAGTGTTTTATAAATCGAATACGGAAAAACAGGCAAGTTCTAATAGGATAGGTGTATCATTGTTTTCGTGGATCCGTTCATAGACCAATTCGGCTAACGTGTTTACATCCTTGTTGCCACCCAATTCAGGTCATGTGATGATTCATTTGGGAGGTTACAATTGTGCAATTTGTCATGCACAACTGATTGCATGCAAGTATGTACGAACAAAACAATTGTAACCTCCCAAATGAATCATCACATGATCTGAATTGGGTAGCAACAAGGAGGTAAACACATTAGCCGAATAGGTCTATTGTCATTATGCAAGGAAAGAGTTGAAAAGTTAAGCTCTTTCCAAATCCAGTTGGAAGGATTGTGAACACACTTTCCAGAAAACAATATTCTTTGTGTTCTTCACAAAAAGAATCAACATGAGGAAAACAATCATTTTGTGTGTTATTCAACGTTTTGAAAGATCAGAACGCCAAACATCTCTCTGCACCATCATATTGCATCAAATGAAAGAACGCTCAAGAGTTGACAATTCCTGTCAAAACTGGCCAATCAGAGGGTATATCAGAATCTGGTATACCGGAGCAAGCTTTTGTAAAAAAAAAATCCCACAGGTGCTATTTCATTTTCGAGGGAATTGGGGATTGAAAAGGTATGAGTTTATGAAAGCAGACTTTGTGTTGAAGTTAATGCAATACATCTTTTAAAGTCGTAACACTTCAATTTATTCTGTTTCTGCTGTCATGAAATGAAAATTGAATGTCTCAAATAAAAAATACTATGAGGTATACACAAGGTACTCCTGATCCTAAACGAAAAGGTCTCATGAAAAATTAAGTTTCTGTAACATTGAAAAACAACAAGCAAAGTTAAAATACCAATTTATACCGGTAGTCAGTTCTATTTTGATGGACTATCTGGAATGAATTTGAACTTCCAAGCAAAAATGTCGGTGAGGGAGGGAAGGGATGGGGGGAGGGGGAAAGGTGGAAGAACCAATATCCATTGACCCAGCCCCACCCTACAAAGAGTAGTGCTACCAAAGTAACCCAGGCCTGAGTACAAAGTACACACAGGCCTGCTGAGAATTGTATGCAAAATGTTATGTCCTTTAACGAAAACCATTGAGTGGAGAGGTTCAACTTAAACAAAATACTGTTTAAAGTGATTAACCATGTTGAATCCTGGACTGGGTATCAGTCTTCCTAGCTTCAATAAAGTATGACGCGAAATAACCGCAACCACATGAAAATGTACATAAATATTTGCCTATGCAGATAAGCATAAGCTTATTCCTAGCATAACATAATTATCGAGTATCGATTTTACGCAAAATATATATTTTTCATTAAAATAAAACACCTTAAATTGATTCTTGCAGTAAAATATCCACAATTGTCTGCAAGGAAAATTTGGATAAGCCCACCTTGATTTCCCCACCTGTATCAACATAACCTAAACGGCGTTTCCATTTCTCCTTGTTCTAAATAATTCAAATTTGAGAAAAAAAGGTTTGACAAGTTAGCCGAACCTGGGATCCAAGGCATCATACTTGCACTGCGTAGGAAATAAAGCTTCTGTGGTAAAGTATCAGTCTTGCTAAATTAGCTATTAAATATTGTGTTATTTCAATGAGCACAAGAGTGTGTACAAAAATAACTCCGAAGTTGTACAATCACCTTCTCACCTCTCTGTCTAAGTACCGCAAATAGAAATCCAGTAAAAACGATTTTCCTTTTCTAAAAGCGCCAGCCACGGACACAACAGCAACCTTTTTGTCTCTTACATTCTCGTCCAGTAAGATTTCTTCAAGCGCTTTTTCGTCAAGCTCAAAAGTGTGGGTTTCTGTCGCTACCACAACAGGAACCGGACGCGCTCCGGCCAACAATTTTGAATCCAAATCATGTTCTTGTGCAGCGTCTTGTGTCTGAGTGATAGTGTCGTCGCTCCCTTTAAAAATGGAATCTGGTGTTAGTACAGGAAAATGGGCGACAAGCGAAGTGTTAAACGTTTCCCGACCAACTAACCGCCTCTATGAAGAACTTCCATCTTGTGCGTTATAATTTTTGAAATTGACCTGCGGGTTTTCTGTAAATTTCCAAAATGGCCGCGTTACCACTTCCGATTGCACAGCACCATGGGACGGACAAGCTTTCTCACGGAACTGCAGGGAGGGGTAAGTGGGAGAAAGAAGGTGATTTTTGTAATTTTTTTTTGCGGGGGGATTATTTGTCACAGATAATGAAGAGGTTTCAATAAAACGTTTCTTTTTCTCATTTTCTTAGAAGGTGTATAAAAATGAAAGAAAATTGATGCAAATTTTCTTCATAAAGGATCATAACTTTATGACGTCATAACACTCACTCCCCACCCTGGAAGATTAGCAATTTCTTCTTCTTTGCGGTATAGAATCCTGGGAAATTTTCAACTTGGCGGACATTTTGTGATGCACAATAATTCTTCACGCTAAACCATTTTAATCATTTGGAAACATGTCAGAAAGCTATGGTAAAGCAAAA
>OX393565.1:24453732-24478420 GCA_947652115.1 Blastomussa wellsi
TAGGAATTTGTTCATGATAAAATTTACATATCTGCAGTTCGAAAGTGAGGCTTGGTAGGGAAACAAGCAAGTCTGATGTAAACATGCATAAGGGCTATTAGGCTCAAACACGGCCCTTTTATTTGACAATACATGCAATCTGTTTGACATTTCATCAATATTTATATGTTGTTTATTGGTGATTCCTTGTTAAGACATTAAGGTTTATAGTAAGTCACTTTGGCAACAAAGTTCCTGTAGATGTATTGTTCTGTTTGTTTTAATGTTAGGTCTGTAACAAGAAGCTACTACCGGGGAGCTGCCGGAGCTCTTCTTGTTTACGACATTTCAAGGTAAATGGATTGCTGGCTAAGATGGATGCTCAACTGCTCTCCAACAAATGTTGCATAAGGGTTGCCATGTACTGAATTTTATTGAGAGCCCCCAATTTAATCTGCAGTAGCCCGCTGTGTCTTTGAAGTACATGTACATATTCAGTTCTAGTCAGTTCGTGCCTGAGTTCTTTCTGAATCTTGACCAGATGGGTACCGCCTGTGATGGCCTTGCATCCTTACCATGTATTTAGCAATTCTGGTAGTTGCCTCGTGTATGTTACAGAGAGTCAAAATCAAAGTTAAATTAACAAATTTTAAGAACGTTGCTTTGTGTGGAAGCATGTCTCCAAAGCTGACCCCCCCCCCTCTCTCTTTCTGGTGTAATCAGTGACGTTTGCCTGCCTGAGGGCTCATGGCTGGGTTGCCAGGATTTACCAGCAATGGAGCTGGCTGCCAATGGTGGAAGCTCCTGGATGTCTGACAAGTCACCAATCAGAGAGCGCAAATTTGTTTGAGTTGTTCTGCCTCCTTGTTAAAAGCGCGACAGGTTTCGTGATAACAGCTTTGAACATTGTAAGGAGGTGGGACAGCTCAAACAAAGTTTGTTGGGTGGCCACAGGGACATTAAAAGTTTTCTTTTACCTTGCAAACTAACGGTCTGTAGTTAATAGCCAAAAAACCACAATAACATAGAACCGCAAACATTGATTAAAAATTTCTTACTCTCATTATAGCCGGGAAACCTACAACTCTCTCACGAACTGGTTGACAGATGCCAGGACTCTTGCCAGTCCAAACATTGTTATCATTCTTATTGGAAACAAAAAAGACCTTGATAATGACAGGGAAGTCACATTTCTAGAAGCCAGCAGATTTGCACAAGAAAATGGTCAGTAAACATTGGGTATATAGTTAAAACTTTTTGATAAGCGTTATTTCACCTGATTTTGAAACATGAAGAATATTGAGAATACAAAGTGTAGAGGATTGTTGACATAATTTTAGGTTTCTGGAAATCAGATAAAAACAATGCAATGAAAATGTTTTTGAAATGAAGAGGTGGCTGTCTGCACTGTCTCATTAGCATTTCACAAAAATTCAACTTAAAATAAGTTATACATATTCTTCATTGCAGAGTTAATGTTCTTGGAAACAAGTGCCTTAACAGGGGAAAATGTTGAAGAAGCCTTCTTGAAGTGCTCAAGAACCATCCTCAGTAAAATCGAGACAGGTATGTGAGGTCAATTTTTCAGGACTGTGAACACTATTATTCGCAAGGATGCAATCATAAGCTTTAAAAAACTAACCGATTACAATCATGAGCTTAAAAAACTAACCGATTGTAGCATTAAGGAAGGAAAAATCACTTAAGGACATCCTTGTCCATTCAAAATTCCTCCCTCCAAAACAACAATCACAAAAAAGCAAGAAGCCTTGTTTTATACAGTAATCTGCACAATAAGGAACGTTTTAACGACCGCTACATCGCATGCTAACAGTCCTGAACTGTTCTAACCAAAGTGGTAATCATAAAATTGTTCCCCCCATCCAGTTCATCTTTCAAATGCGAGTGTAGAAGCTGAGGACACGAAGACTTTATTAAAACCTTAAGTTATTATACTTCAATTGTAGGAGGAGATCATAGAAAAATTAATGTGGTACATGTATACTCTGTAAAGTTTTGGACATTTTGTGGAGTCATTTCTATAGCCCATAAGAGTGTTGACCATGGAAAATGTTGAGTTGTGTAAAGCAATATCGGCAAGTTTGTTGTCAGTGATTCAGAGGCAAAAACCAGTGCAAACCTCATGTATGCATGTGACACTTGTAATGTAGTACTGTTTGAAAATGACAAATCAGTTGAAAATCAAGCCCCATAAATGTCTCAGTTGACATTTTACAGTTCACTGGTTTCTTCATGCTTTGGAAAAGTCACTCCACAATTAGACATGTGTAGTCAACTGTGATGTATATTTTTGAACCAAAATGTGGAGCCCTTGTTTCTACACCTGTTGCTGCCTCACTAAAAAGTCTGATTGAAATATGGTACATTGAATTAGTACGAGTTTCATGGAAGTAAACAATTTAACTGATTTATTTTTGGTTTTGCTGTTTGCTGCAGGTGAATTGGACCCAGACAGGATGGGTTCAGGAATACAGTATGGGGATCCATCACTTCGAAGAACAATACGTCCTGGAAAGCAAGAGGATCGGCAGAAATGCGCATGCTAGTTTCCTCATCTGTCAGCAAGAAAACTGCTTTTTGCATAATTATTTCCTAGAAAGCCTTTAGGGTATATTTGCCAAGTTCCCATTGTGGATTGTCTGTTTAACGCTCGGCACGTTTAAGAGCTTCTAGAAAATAATAATTATTCTTACCACTTACCAATAGCATAATGTAGTGTTGGTATTGTTAGTTAATTATTACCATAAATAGAGCTACAGTGTCGTTGTTTGCTACCAACAGTGTATTAGACAGTTAACCCTTTTACTTCCTGAACTAGTAAAATAAATTCCTTATCTTAACCTTCTGTTGCAGGTACAAGTTAAGGTCTTGAAAAATGTATTGTCCAGTTCTCAGGGCCCAGCCAAGTTTCCCTCCGACTAGACCTTAAAATGACGTAAAGTACATTTTGTAAGACGAGCATTCAACTGCTCAGCACAAACAACATTTGAGAGCCGTTTGTATGAAGGGCAAACTGGGATCTCTTTTGGTACCTGTATCATCAGAAGGGAATCTTGATTGTCTTAGCATATTGCATTAAGGAGCGCATTTGTGTGGCTGCTTTTAATTTTACAATCATTCTTTTGTTCAGATTTGATCCATTCAGAAGTCAACTGCAAGCTGTCCTAAGGTTCTGATTGGATAATGACTTAACAAAAGAATTACATTGTACAAGTGCTCACACTCTTGGGCTTGTTGCTGTACGGCCAAAAATAAAACGTATGATATGATTGATTGATTGTAATTGTCCCAAGAGGGATGGAAGGAAAAGTGTTATGAATGCTTGGTAGAATTCTGATGTTGATAACAGACACCAACTTGGGGGTATATTATATAATGTATCAGGTTCTCTTATTTTTGTCACAAAAATTACCAGTTCATTAGCTAGTGTGAACAGACACGTCGTCTTAGATTATTTGTTGAACCCTTTGAATGTTCTTTCATGAGTAGACACCATTCCAAGGCACATTATTCACAGACTGCTGTTGTCCTTGGTAGCCAATTTGGAATTTTTCAAGTCAGATTGCACTTTGAGTTCTGCAGATTGCACTTTGAGTTCTGCAGTTTGCCGAGATCTCGGCACGTCTGTTAAATGCAACAGATATCAACTTCGCGATTACATGACAACTGGGCCAGCCCGGTTAGCCAACAAAGCAAACCAGCCTGGCTAACGGGCCAGCCCAGTTCATGAAATCGGGCCCTAAGAAAATTTACAGTAATATAGCAGGTGTCAAACTGCTTTTGTTTGATATTATAAGCAGCATCTATTATTTTTAAGTCTAAGTCATTGTTTCAATTGTTTAGTCTTTTGTTTTGGGCTAGGGTATCAAACCAATCACATTATATGTTACGAGAGCTGTTACATCACCAAAAATTTAATGTTCAATGTCAGTACTAGCCATTTTAGAATAAATGATGAAACATGTCATCCGCAATAATTTTATTTAGACTGCGTAAAACAATTTTTCAACAGAATCATGAGTGTATATACTTCAAGGATTAAATTCTGGGTATTTTAATCTGTAGAGATATCATAAATGTGGATTTCATGATGTATATCAATAGCATGCTTGTATTGAAATCTATAAGTGAGTATTGGATTTAGCACAAATCCAATACATATAAATGTCCTGTGAGACAGTGCTGTGATACCCAAATTAATGTCAGGTTTTGGGAAGTTTCAAAACGTTGTAAATCGACATAGAAATTTAGAGGACGTCGACTTAGTCTGTAACATTAATTAATGTGATCCTTTTACGTAAAAAATAAACAACCTGCATATCATTTGCTGCCAAGCATAAATATTTGTTTCAGTAAATTTGTTGTAGATGAGTCATAGTTACCAGAAGAGCGGTCCCTAATATTTTGGTCCACATAACTTTTGTTGTTAATTTATTTGGATATTTTGTAGCTCAGACAAGAAAAAAGACCGCTTTGAGTTCTCTGGATCCAAAGCCCTAAAGACCTTAAGTAATGGAAATATTGTTATTAAGCACTCTTGATGTCAAAAAATACATTGCAATTGCGAAGAATTTTGCAAGTCTTTTTTTAGCTTAATTTTGAGTAGTTAAATGTCAGAATTTGTAACATCTTAGAACCACTTTATTAATTTTAAAACTTTTCTGAGAAATTAAGAGGTAAGGATACTATAGGTTTTACTATTCAGCATATTCTCACAATGACTTAGTATGTCCAGAAAGTATTTTTGTTATCTGTCATTGCTTCATAACACATAATATAATTATCCTGCGATATAACAGTTTGCCATTAGTCTGAAGTCTTGCAAAGAGCTACATAACCATTTTTCTAGCTGTAAAATTTGTTTCATTGACAGTTGGTTGAATAATAAATCATATCAATTTAACCTGCTCAATCTTTCAGAATTTTCTTGTGTGTGTGGTGAACTTGGACTACAGCCTCTTCAGCTACGTGTTAGATGATATTTAATTTTTTTACACGGCCTGAGGGCAGGTTTGACGAGAGGTCTTGGTCCTCTAGGAAGTTTCAATCAGCTTCACCACTTACACATTCCTAAATGTATGCGAGCATGTTAGGGTAAATTCCGACAGGCGACACGGCTCTGAAATGGCGACATGAAGGAGCTGAAAAGACGAACGACAAGCCGCTCACGCGAAATTGCGACAGTGACATGTGAACCTTCTGAAATTGCGACGTGGAAAGGTTTGAAATTCAGACGGTATGCCCACGGGCTAAGAGGTACAGTACTGCTGAGTGGGAAGGAACGGTTACGTGATCATGGTTGACGCAGTGTGAGATGAAATTTGGTGACTATTTTACCTCTTTATAGACTTTGGGGATTATGATAGTAAAACCAAAACAGAGTTGAACTTAAAAAGCATACCGGTAAATCGATTTTGATGTAAAACACCTCACTAAATCACAAATTTATGAAACTGGTTATCTCACTTTTAATACCAAAACATTTACTGTACAAAGAAAAGCACACAAGGACATTAAAACTGAACATTTTTGGCCACCTTAAAAAAAGATACAGTTACTGTAATATATATAAATTATTATATCTTTCTAGACTATTTTATAACCTTAAAAACTCAAACACATTCTGCAGACTTTTACATGGATGCTATCTCAAAACACGTCTTCTAACATCTTCCTCTTTGCAAAAGTTTCTCTGATACTCAGTCATCCACCATGTTTTTGGAAAGGCAACATCTATGTCAAAATGTGCTGGAGTTTCTTTTTTCTTCACTGCTTCGTCTCTTAGTTGAGCCTTCTTTTTTATCTCTTGCTGCCTTCTTTTCTGTGCACGAAGGGCAGCAGGATAAACCTACGGAAAGATAAATACAATGTAGCAAATTATTACATAATTATAATTTATTGAAACAGTGTTAGGCTGTGTTCACACTTGGTGCCCAAGCACTGGTACCTGTAGGGCACCAGGGAAAAAACTGTGCTATGTTCAGACACCGAAAACCATTAAAAGTACCCAGGCAAGTACTGCAGAGTGTGGAGTGTCTCAGTATGCCAGAATTCTGGAGTGGGTACTTGAAAAAAGGTGTGTTCACATTGGTGCCCAGCTTAGAATACGGTAGTACTAGGGCACCATACTACTCGGTGCACCAAGTGTGAACACCGAGGGCATGGGCTTGGGCACTTGACACAACTTAGGTACTTTGGTTTCATGTGTCTGAACACTGGTGCCCAGGAACATGTACCAGTGCTCGGGCACTAAGTGTGAACCCCAGTTGAGTGCCCAAGTACAAGGTCTCGACCTTGTACTAGGGCAAGGTGCCTGTGCCCGAATTCTGGTGTGGATACTTGAAAAAAGGTGTGTAATTCACATTGGTGCCCAGCTTAGAATCGTACTCAGGCACCGTACCCTGGCACCAAGTGTGAACACTGCCTAAGTCTTATTTATCGACTTGGCGGTAATATAAAAAGCTTGAACTCTTGCCGGTTAATACCAGGCAAGATTGTTTGGACCATGGTTTTCAAATTGGCTTGAATGAATCTTGTTAAAATTATCATGATCCAGGCCCATAGGCAGGTTTCTTTGCAGGAGGGTGCGATCCAATGAGGAGATGGACCAAGCGACCACCAGAGGCTCAAGCCTCTAGGGGGGTCTGGGGGCATGCTCCCAGGCTGGGAAATTTTAAAAATTAGGTTGTCTGAAAGTATGATGTGAACAAAGGCAGCCAAAAGCAAACTGAAGACATGGATATTACTCAAACTTTTGAACTTCAAAATGGATTTTTTTTTTGGTCCAGAGACTACTTTATGTATGAATTTTACAGTTTTAGAGAATAATGTCACTATTTCTAAAGAACAAAAATAGAAATAACGTTGAAAACCCAAACAGAACTGTGCTTTACTATATGCATTTTTAATTATCAATTCACATTTTTTAAATTGTTGGCCAACAAAAAAGTGGACCTCCGCAGCCTGTTTGGGGTGCAGGTGCACCTGTTGCACCCTCTTTCTTAGAGGCCTGTGATCCTTGCTTTGACCAAACATACTGATGCAGTTCTGCCAGTGTACCAAAGAGGTACTTGAAGGAATTTACTGACATAAAATTCAGCCATGTGTTGGCCAGGAACGCCAGGACATTAGTCAGGTGTTACATGTAAGTCACATTCTCATCTCCAGTGCCGATTGTCCCTCTTAGCCAACTGGGGGTATGCACAGGGAACAAGTGACTGTAGCGACACATTATTCGATTGGCTAAAGTCTAACAAACTAAGGTAACTAGTCCAATCACATTCAGCCATTTCAAACTAACTTACGGCAAAGGACTGATGTGATTCTAGCCAATCAAATCATGTGAGCCACTTGTTCCTCCTGCACAGGTCCAGCTGGCTGAGAGGGGCAAGCAGCTCTGAGGTGTAACAATGGTCTAGTGATCGATGGTTTTTGTCTAGTCAGCCAGTGGCAAAGGGTATGACAACGAAAAACAAAAATAAATGAGACAGTATTGTCTGAAGTGGAAAGGAAATGTCAGCTTTTATAGTAGGCGAGTTCGACTACTATAAATCTTTAACATGTTTTGATCAATTTTCGTGCATAATTAGCTACAAATGGCCTTCAGTTTACTAACCTCTGGCTGCGCAGCAAGAACATTATGTGTTTTCCACTTGTCTACGGGTCCCTCGTTGGCCCTTCCGTAGGGCAAGAAAGGAGCTTTCCTCTTTTTTTCCTCAGAAGACTGTTTTTTCTCAGGGGAGGATGACTTTGATCGTTGTTTTCGTTTTTCTTCCGATCGTCTGTGATATTTTCGTTCGTTCCGGTGGTCGCGTTCCTTCGCTCTCGAGTCTCCCGCGGCAACATGCGAATGTTTCGGTTTTTCATCTTCGTCTCCTTCGTATTTCAGCTTTCCAGGTACCACTAAAGCTTTATCAGCACCATTACCGTTCTGTTTAATCTCTTTTCTTTCTTCCCAAGCTTGTTTTAGTGCTCTTTTATCTAAATTCTCTTCACGTGGAACAAATTCGTAGCTGCCGTCATCTGCAGGAATCTCTTCAATGTCTTCGTCCTCTTCGCTGTCACTGTCCCAGCTCCACGGCTGATGGCGATGTTCCACTGACCTTCGATCTGACCTGTATTGCAATTTACTGATAAATTCCTCCTTGCTAAAGTCATCCCACAAGGGCTTCTTGTAGGCCCTTCGATAAGCAGAGCTGTAAACCATTTCGCTTTCACTGTTCCTGAAAGAACGCGAAGAGAAGCAGTCCAATCAATGCAGTTCCGGATTCTGATTGGTTAATCAGATTCCCGGTTGTCATGGAAGCCACATGGCAAAGGTTTTCCCGCGAAATACTTCGCGGGATTTACAACCGGACAGCCTATAATGCTGTTTGTTGAGCTTTGCAAAGACTCATTTGTGTTCTGTTTTATCTAGATGTCAAAATAATTTTCAAATTGTAGCTTGAATGATGTCCGGTAATTCAAAAGAGAACAAAGTTATTTTGAATTAGTTTCTAAGAAACAAACCTCCGTGGCGAATTTTATAAAGTTAATGAAAATTCATCTACGGTGGTTATCTCCCTTTGTCAATTATTTCTAGTAAAATGATAAGCAATCCTTACCAATCTTCATCCATCATAAACTGCCACCAGGCAAACGATGTTTCTCTTGTCATGTCAGTTTCCTTGTTCTCGTTGGCCTGCGAATCGAATAAACTGTTTCTCGGCCCTTTCACGTCTTTTTTTTTCCTTCATTTTTTCGTCATCCCAGAAGCTGCACGCGCTATTGGCCTCTATGTGACGTAGAGGCGAGGAAGATTACCTTCCATGGCACTCGATGAGCCGATACAGGCCGTGAAAATATAGAAAAAATATAAATTGGTTTGGAACGACAGCAGACAACCCCCGCCGCCTCTCCAAAACAAAAGTTTGTAGGGCACTTTTGTAGGGCACAAGTAGTACGAATCCACTCAACGCTGTCTGAGCCTCGCCTGTGACCAGCGGTGTACCTCAAGGGAGTATACTGGGCCCGCTGCTATTTAGCATATACACGAACGATCTTTCCTTGATACCACAGAAATGCAGCACTCAGAGTTACGTAGATGATACGAAACTTATTACTTCTTTTCAACTAAAAGATAGTCTGGATGCAATTACTGATTTAAAAGACGACCTATTTAAAATAGAAGAATGGTGCTCCAACAACCTCTTGTTACTCAATCCTGGCAAAACCAAATTAATGATATTTGGCAGCAGACAAATGCGTGCAAAACTTCATTTTCAGTCCCTTCCATTTATGGGAAAGGACATCGTCCTACAGATATTGCTAAAGACCTGGGCGTGATTTTAGATGCTAATTTAACTTATGATGAACTCGTAATTAAAACCGCTTATTCATGCATGTCCCGCCTCGGCCAAATAAATCGCGTCAAGCATGTTTTTGACAAACGTACACTCCTAATGATTATTAACTCTTCAGTGTTTAGCAAATTATTTTATTGCTCTAATGTATGGGCAAATACATCGAAGTGTGATATCAACAAACTGCAGGCTGTGCAAAACTTCTCTTGCCGCATTGTGAGCGGCGCGCGCAAAATATAGTCATATTACGCCCATTCGTATAAAAGAGCTCAATTGGCTCCCTGTGGCAAACCAGCAAAATTACCGTAGCGCAATAATGGCCTTTAAATGTAGACGGGCCACGCCCCCGAATACCTGTCTTCGAAATTTTTAAAGCGAGTCGAGGTGAGCGGCCGTAGTACCAGAAACTCACAGTTGTTAAACATTTCACTTTTTAAAACCGCTAGCGGCCAAAAAACTTTTTATTATAGAATAGTTGATTTATGGAATTCTTTAGATTATTCCCTTAAACTGTGTAATTCAGTCACTGTTTTTAAAAATCGCCGGGGGACCAAACTACTTAAACAGGCAGCCAAAAGCGAACTTAAAAACGTGGATATCACTCAAACTTTTGAACTTCAAAATTGATTTCTTTTGCGCAGAGACTACTTTACGTATGCATTTTACAACTTTATAGGATAATGTCACCATTTAATTTTAAATAGTGTTACTACTTAAAAGAGCGAAATAGAAATGAAGTTGAAAATCCAAACAAAACCATAGAATACTATATATATCTGAAGAAGAGGTCATCTACGGGTCAGTAGATGAGGGGGGAATCCAAGAGTCAGGGGAGGAGGTTGTCCAACAGCCGATAGAGGGGCTTCCATTAATCTTCCAAAGAAGCGTTAGAGGACTAACCGTCCAGACAGCGTTCGAGGAAGGCTTAAGACATATTTTAGCGTGGAAAGAGCTAGAGCCCACCGAAGCGGTTCTGTGTGTAATCAAAGAGGGTTATAAATTACCATTATATGGTAAAAAGAAATCGCGTGATATTTGCCCACGTTTTATGTGACGTGTCACAGCATCACCATTCAGAGTTTGCTCTTTTAATTTGCTCCATCCACACTTAAGAAAGGCAATAATTGGTAAACAAGCTTTTCGGAATGGACGATGCTATATCTGCTCTAAATGGCATCGACCATTTACGAAGCGGAAACGAGCTCCACCGACCTACAAAAACATGGCTATACTGACTCAAAACGTATACCACAGTTTGAGACTACAAAATACCTAGCTTCATTCTATAAAAATCCGTCTTCAAATCTTTCCAGTACTGTCAGTACGCTTGCGACCTAGCCTCTTACTCCCGGACTAATATTTTTGAATGGATGCAGTTCTACCTTAAACTGTTTCAAAACGAAACCAGTGACTTGTTTTGAAAAGTAGGCAGACGCGCGCAGCTGATAAATGGCCTATTGAACCAGTTGAACGGATAAAACCCTAAAAACCGCTTGTACTTATTTTGGGTCAGAAAGTGCAAAAGAAGGTGGAAAAATGCTCTTATACGAAATCAGTTTATTCTTGTACAAGAGCAGAGACCATATGTGGCTGTTAAATCACGAGTGCGTTGGACAACAAATTGGACAGCTTCCTTTCTGGTGTCATCGGTTTGAAGGGTCTTGGGCACTTTTCTGCGCAAGTGTAACAATTTGAGTTCTGGCCCAACTGAGCAGAAGTCAAAGTTAATTTCTGTGATTAAAATCTTTATCCATCGCCCTCGCGAGGCTTGCAAAAGCTATAAGAAATTAAATGAGGTAAAGGGTTATTTGGTCATTATGGAAATTGTAAACGGAATATATTGCTCAGTTGTATTTTCATGTGAGCATCACAAGAAATATGATATTCTCTAAGGGTGATACACAAAGCGGCTCGAGACGAAAGCTAAAACAAAGGGATGATGCAAGACAAAGACGTGTTCGAGCGCAAGTAGAAACTCCTAAACAACTGCAGAAGGCCAGGGGGGGGGGGGGGGGTTCGTGGCAGTGCGAACCAGTACCACATTTCTATTGGTTAAAACACTTCCCGTGCAAATTAAGGCTGCAGGGAAGGACATCTCTTGTTTATACAAATGTTTGGCATACATCGAATGCTTTTAAGAAAGTGCCCATCGAAGCCAGCAGAACCATGTTGAATTTAATCAACCATCAATATTCACTGATTACACTCTTGCACAGAAGGCTTACGTTATGAACAAAAACTAAAAAAATGAAATCTCAAATTGTGTTTTGACTGTAGTACAGACAATGTCAGTCAACCATATAACAGCGCTAGCGTAAGAGGTCTATAATAATCAATCATTGCCAAAATAAGAACTTGCAATCATACTCACTAAAACGTCAATATGACGTAAGATGTACATCAAGTTTAATACTTAGTAAAGTCGAATACCTCCAATAAAAAGTACCAGAATAAAATTTCGCTATAAAAAATTGCAATAAAAGTTTTCTTAACAACATTTAAGAAATTTTAAAAGACGGTTAAAAAACAGAATAAAAATGCCCCGGTTATTAAAAAGTACCAGGGACTTGACTGAATAAAATTGCTTCGGTTATACACCGTTAAGTCAAAATGACTCAATGTTGGCAGCTGGAATTACATTACAAATAAAAATTAATGTTTGTCCTTCACTAACTGTTCCACGAGGCTTAATGCAGTTTGATCGCGTGGGTGAATATTCTACAATTTTGCATGAAAACTTTAATAGGCTTAAAAGAAATATACCAAAAATTAACCATTATTCCAAGTAAACTACAATTGTCATTTACCGGTCGGCCTGGGATTCCGGCAAGTCACTTATAATCGATCAGTATTTTCTGGTGCTCTTCTCAAACTCCTTCACCATATCGCTCAGCTTGTGCACAGCTTCGTATATTCCCTCGCCGTTCTTTGCGCACGCTTCTTGGACATGCCACGGGTTCGCCTTGTGCTGCAAGAGAGATAACCGCTGAGCAAGTTCGTTTGACTTAAGAGCCCGAGGAAGGTCCTGTTTGTTGGCAATCACTACGACAGGCACTCTCTCCATCTCGGGGCTCTCAAGAACGCTAAAGAGTTCCTGCTTCGCTTCTGAGATCCTTTCCAAATCAGAGCTGTCCACGACAAAGATCAAACCCTGGGTATTCTGGAAATAGTGGCGCCATAAAGGTCGGATCTTTTCCTGGCCGCCGACATCCCAAACTGTAAACGTCACCCCTTTGCATGGAGAAACAGTTTCCACATTGAATCCAATGGTTGGAATCGTGGTGACCGTTTCGTTCAACTTGAGTTTGTATAATATCGTGGTCTTTCCAGCGGCATCTAACCCGACCATGAGGATACGCGCGTCGCGATTAGAGAAAGAGCGATAAAGATCGCTCATTCGTTGCAAAAACTGAGAGAGAGTGATTCCCATAACTGTGCTATCTTTTCGTCTTCGAACTATTTTCTCTGGTTGTATTGAGTTTAGCTGTTGAAGTGCAGCGTTTTTTTATATCCTTTTTCATTCATCGTTGTAATTAAGAGCATAACTTTTGCATACCCGATCTTTATCGACGTGTCATTTTTTGACAACCCAATTTTTCCGCAATTACAGACGCCCCCGCTAACCCCCGCGTTTGCTAATTATTTCAAGCCTCGTTACCACACACTCTAACCCAGGCTTGCCACGTGCCCGGTATTCAAGATGGCGGGCCAAGTGGAAGAAGAACCCGATTTGCCCGAAGAAGTCACTGAGTCGCTAGAGACGTTTCACGAGGCCTTGGGAAAGGTTGAAGATGTATTCAAACCACTCCTGGAGACATCAGTGGATGACTTGAAGGAAAAGGTTTGGAGATTTCATCGATTTGGTTCCAAACAATCTGCACCCATCTCACATCACAGCCAACCTCGGCACGTACCTCATGCTTAAATTTATAAATTAAACTGCGTGTCATCTTAATTCTTGGCTCGAACCGATCGAAGTTATCGCATTGACTTATAAAAGCAAATTTAAATTACTAGAATGGCTTTCTTTGCGAATCTATATGCTAGGTAACCAAAGATCGCCAGCAAATTAAAAAAACTACCCGTGGTATGCAATCCATGAATTTGGAGCCCAACCGTGGATGAAACTACAACACATGTCCATGTACATGTATAACTAAAATTTTGTCATTCAAAAGTCAGTAACTTAATTAATTTTATACTTTTCTTATAGATGAATCCTCTCCAGAGTGCAAAACTTGATTTAGTTGTTGCTTATGCCATCAACTCAATGTTCTGGAGTAAGTGAACAAAGAGCACGCCTATAAAGAAGATCTTTTAAACTTTAGATACCTGTGACCTAGAAAAGTTTTTGGAGACTATTTTGTTAGGAAGCCTATTCTTACTAAACCTGTTGCAAGGAAAACATGAGTCATAGTATATAGCGAGGGTGAATGGTCCCATAAAAAATAAGGGTATCGCAAAATTTTACTCACATTTCACATGCCTTACAGTCTCGTTTTTGAGTGGTTCTGATTGTTTCACAGTCTCAACATTTTTACCAAGCCGTTTCGGTGTCTCAATCTCTGTCTCACAATACAGAATTCTCTTCTCTATTTCGCTACATTTACCATTTACCACCCTTTATACACGTAGGTGTGACTTGATGTATTGATGCAGTGCATAATTGTATTGTTGGCATTTTAAGGGTTAATAGATGATTTCCAGTCTGCACTGTGCAATCTTTGTTCATGAGGAATGTTTTCTATCCAAAATGAAAATAACAATCTTTTGTAGTATTCGGTGTTTAATGTTGGAAAAAAGGGTTTTATTCTCACAATTTTTGTTGAATTGCAGTTGCAAAAATTACAAAAATTAAGTCCCATGAAAATAATTACTAATAAGGTAAATTTACTTTTTGGACATGGTAGTAAACCTTTTTTCCATAGTTCATTAAGTAATTTTACCACATGGTTGAATTCTATTCATGGTTTGAACTGGCTCAATAAACTACTTAAGGATGATAGAGATCAGTTCAATGGCTGTTATTGGAGTTGAGCCCAGAATACTCTATACTTGTGTAAAGGAGGCATGCCAACGAGGCGAAAGGGTCTACACAATGGATGACACACTGTTCACTGACCCGCTAGCCTTGTTTTTATGTCAAACCGCTGAGAACTCCATTAACAGCCATTCGATAGCTTTTATTATCAGTACCAGTGTAATGTTTATGATTGAATAGACGGGGTAAGTTTCTAAAGAAACTGTGGTGCTGCGTCGGTGGGAAGTATAACAATATAATTTGGTTTTATCAACTGGGTTGATAATGTCAATTGGCCACCGTAAAGAGATTCAAAAGCTGACGTTTCGAGCGTTAGCCCTTCGTCGGAGCGAAGGACAAAGGGCTAACGCTCGAAACGTCAGCTTTTGAATCTCTTTACGGTGGCCAATTGACATTATCAACCCAGTTGATAAAACCAAATTATAATGTTTATAATTATGCGGATATTGTAGCCTTAGTGCATTTTGGTGCTCAGGGCTCCCATTGATAACAGGCTACCCTGAGCATTATAAATCAATAAACATTTAACTATCTACACTGTATCTATCTTTTTAGCGACTATCTGGTATGTCATTATCAGTATAAAACAGCAGTCAGTTGATAGTTATTGACCAATGAGAATTTGCTGTAATTGTTATCTTCAGTTATTTTACGTTTTTAGTGACAGTACTCATTTTTTTCATTTTTTACCATAGTGTATCTTACCACACAAGGTGTGAATCCACGACAACATCCTGTCAAGTCTGAATTGGTAAGTGTGTAACAAGCCTAGTGTGGCAACATGCAAATTTGGTATGCACTTACTAATACATGTAAGTTAAAAATAGAACCCTAAACCACAATTTTATTTGGCATACTGTCAGGTTTTTCCCCTGTGCACTTTTGTGAATCATGACATTGACATCACTTGTTGGATTTGGTTCCCAAAACTTTTTTTTATAGTTTTGTTCCCTAGGAAAGTCATGTTTACAACTGTAACTGTGCCGGTACTTACATATTTATATTAATTTCATTCTTTTGTGTTTACCGGTACTTAGTAACCTTTATAAACTAACCTCAATGAGAACACTTCCTCTCCCTTACTGTTCAATTTCAAACTTCCTTCAACTTCAAAATACTCCTTGATCTTAGGAAAGGATAAAGAAGTACATGGGTAAAGTGAAAGAGGCGACTGAAAAGAAAGAAGGTTTGTGCCATGATTTAGAAAAAAGATAGCTAATAAAACCGATTACGGTTCCCCATTCCTCAGCTTCTTATTAGATATCTTCATCATGATGTTCAAGCCTAAGCATATTCTGTGTATTGAAGAACATTTACTTATAGTCATTATTTAGTACTGTTTTACTAAAACAGCAGAAAATTCCTGGTGACAAAGTCCCTTTAACTACAAGTGACTGTCGCACAAAAGTACAGTATATTGCCCTATTTCCGGACACTTTTAGCATAAACCGTAATATCTTACCTCAAAACAAACAACCAAGTTAAAATTTAGCCACAAGTTAGTTTCAACTTCTGGTAAGTAGGTCGTAAAGTTTCATCGCCTGAGCTCTCTGGATTGTTCGTAATTTTGGAAAGAGTTCATCGAGTTGGATGCCCTATTTCCAGACAGGTTGCCCTATTTCCGCACAATTGTTACAAGATAAATACTCCTCTTTTCTTGGGAACATTCTTTTCCCTCATGGCAAAATATATCTTATAAAAGTTGAATAAAGAAACATTCATATAAAAGATTACTTTTTGTTGGAAATCAAAAGCTTTTTCTTTCGATTATTAAGCGAAGATGTCATCCATAGTTTGAAAACCACTCAAGCCAATGGTAAGATGAGGAAGACTGGCGACTGATTTATTAGATACTGGACTGGACTTGGAATGCATGTTTTATTGTTTCAACGTAATAGGGAATTGTTAAGTCAAAGTGTCCGGAAATAGGGGTGTCTGGGAAATTGGGCAACATACTGTATCTGTAAAGTACATTTGTACGTACATGTATCTTAATGATTGTGCAAAATGATTCTTTGTTCAAAAATTCTATCGAATTACCGGAATTGTGTAATTATTATAGTTTTTCTGAACTTGCAAAATGTTATTTTATGATAATTGCAGATCATTTTTTTCTCTTGTGTCAGCATCTGTAAGAATAGATAAGGGAGCTGCCAAGAGATTTGTAAAGAGTGCTCTATGGCAACCTTCAGGTAAAGTAATTACATTCCTGTGGAGGACTTTTTAGAAGTAATAATAATACCTCTTACTAACCAAGTTTGAGGGCCGTACTGTAAATTACAGCCCACGTTTACCCCCTTAGAGTTATGGCCGCTCACTTCGCACTTGGGCCGTAAATCTAAGTGGAAAAATGTGGGTCGTAATTTACAGTATGGACTGAGAAAACGAGGTTAGTGAGGTATTTATTAATATATCTCTGGGAAACTAGGGGCTATGTAGCAGCTCACGTAAGGTCTCACATGAATGGCTCGATACCCTGCGTGAAAACAATAAAACAAACAACAAGAACAATGCCTTAGCCCCTAAAATAATAGCAACTGCTACACTAGAGGACCAGTGGAATTACAAGCTCATGAGAGCTGCTACACTACTGGAAACTAGGGTGATTTTAAATTTAGTGGGCCATACTCAAGGATTATCAATGGTGAATATTTTAAAATTTTTAGTAGTTTTCAAGAAGCATTAGCTTTAGATTTTTCTTGAGATGTTTAAGAGGAAGAAGTTTTGTGTCCTCTCTTATATAAGACTTTACCACCCTGAAATCATATGTTGAGGATGTCATAATTGGTTCTGGCTTTTGCATTTTGCTCGATAATCTGGTACAACATCTATGTATACAACTTGGCTGGGCAAAAAGTGAAAAAAAAGAAATATAATTTAGATTAGGTAGGTTAATACAAAATTAGCATGCAAGCTCCTGATATAGAGTGAATTACTAGTTAGACTTTTTTACTATTTTTATTAGCAAGAAAGTCAGGTTAGTAAGATATTTATTTTACTTTATCTTGGAATCAAGTGTGATTTTAAATTTAGCAGGCCATACTCCAGAATTGTGGTGAATAAAATTAACACATTAGACCTTTTTCACTTGGATGGTTTGTTGCCCCATGACAGACCATGCAATGATACTTTTGAGGATTATTGCTTTCAAATTTTCCAATAGTTGTGCGTATTTGTATATGTAATGGGACTACATGCTGTCCAAAATTATTTGAAAATAATTGGATGAGAAAAAATTTTGAGGACTGCAAAGTTGGATGAGGCCATAGGCCGAGTTCATTTTGGCAGTTTGGGGAATTTTTTAAATCCAATTATTTCCAAAATGTTACTTATTAATTATATAGCATCCAAAAATATATGAACATGGCAAATGTTTCGCCCTCCAAACTAGTTTTTCTTGACAATTGATTTGTTTATGGAAGATATCCAGATTTTTCTTAAATTGGACAGTTTGAGCAAAAACTGTCAAGTTTATTTTAAATTTGGACAGTTGGCAAAAATTAATAAAAACTGCATCAGATTCTGTTGACAAGTGAAAAACGTCTATTAGCTTTAGATTTTTGTTGAAATTTTTGAGAGGAAAAATAGTATATTCATGCAAAACAAGCTCATTTTCATATGAATAGTTTTGCACATAGCCTCGTTTTAAAACAGAGGGAAAAGGGAACTTGAAAATGTCCTGTTGAGGAGTCACTGCAAATAAACAGTTGAAAAGTATTAAATTAATAATTATACATACGAAGAAGACAGCAGCATGTTATTGCAATTGCCGTGCTGGTTGGTAGTCTCGTGATTTCAAGTCAGCTGAGCAACCCCATCACTCTTGAATATTGCTCACTTAATTCTACATAGTAATTGTACGTGTACATCATATGGTCTTAATATTGGTATATCTTTCTAACAGCAGGTAAAGAGAGTACCTCTCATAATGAAGGGGAAGCCTCGTGCAATGAAGGTTAATAACATTATTTGTTTAATTAAAATTCATTAGTTTCTCAGACATAGTCCTCATTAGAAGGCAGCCTTGGGTACATTACCAATTCAGCTTCAGTTTCTGTTGTTGCCTGGCTTCTCTCCTATGGCTGCTCTCCTACATCAGGGTGTCCATGGTCAGGGAAAAGTCAGGGAAAATCAATAATTTTTCAAGGTCAGGGAAAAGTCAGGGAATTTTGTAAAAGGTCAGGGAAAATGTTAGATGTTTGGTTAAGTCAGAAAAAAGTCAAAAAGTGGGAGGCGCAGTGGCCTAATGTTAGTGCGCTGGACTCCGGATCGGACAGTCTGGGTTCGATCCTATAGCCGGGGCACTGCATTGTGTTCTTGGGCAAGGCACTGCTCTCACCTTGCATCTCTTCACCCAGATGTATAAATGGGTACCAGCGAATTTACTGCTGGGGGGGGGGTAACCCTGCGATGGACTAGCATCCCATCCAGGGGGGAGTAGAAATACTCTCTGTCGCTTCATGCTACAGAAACCGGGATAAGCTCCGGCCTGATGGGCCACTAGGCCCGACTGCAGACTTACCTTACACCAAATAGTAGATTTCCACTTCCTGGTTAGCCTGCCATGCAGATGTCCCCAGGGCTTCGTCTCGCATTCCAGCGTATGGGAGGCTACTTCCTACAGGCGACATGGCAGAGTAGTTAGTTCCTTTTTTCAGCTCTCCATCTTGTTACAAGCTTGATATGCTATTGGTCGCCCCCTATGAGTTTAATTCTTGGCCCTGTGATACATGTCGATGAGTGCATGTAATAATAATAATAATAATAATAATAATAATAATGATAATAAAGACTTTATTAATGTGTCAGTTACATGTAGCAGTGGAAAATCCCCACTGCTAATGGGGGACACCTAACTAGAAACTATCTAAACTATCTGAAAAACTATGTAAACTATCTAATAACTATGTAATATACAAAAAAGTCCAATAAAAGAGATTATGTACTTTGCATTCATTTGTTTTGCTTCATGCTGAGGTTATCAAGACACCTTTTTTTTTATTTTTCACAATTGTTTCAGACAGAGAGAGAGAGAGTTGTTTATGATTAATGGAGATTTTGATGATTAAATGCAGAATGGTTGAAGAAGTTCCCACACTTGCTTACATAATGTGGTATAAATTTTTATTTATTTTCACTTTGCAGACACTAAGAGCAAGTCCCAGAAACGCAAGAGCGAAGGAAAGTCTTCTGGCAAGAAGAAAAGGAAGCGCTAGACAAGGACTTGTGAAAAAACGTGGAAACTTAAGTTAGAAATTGCTCTACATGTAGTATGCCATATCGTCATTCATCAAATTCTTGCAAGTTCAATGTGAATTTATGTAAATTTTCACTACAGAAGTCAAACAACTCTGCAGCATGTTATGCTTCACTGTGGATGGATGCACTGATCACCTTTTAAAACCAGTTTCTCAAAATACAAATTCTCTTTACTGATTATTCCGCTACATTTCTTATTAAGTTAGTTTGGAGAATTTGGTTTTATATCAAAGCAATTATATTTCTATTCTCTTGCTGTCTGCTTGACAATGCAAACAGATTTTGATGAACGCTGACTTACATACTGTCTACTTGACAATGCAAAGAGATTTTGATGAATGCTCGAAACGCTCGAAATGTCAGCTCTTGAATCTCTTTACGGTGGCCAATTGACATTATCAACCCAGTTGATATAACCAAATTATATCGTTATACTTCCCACCGACGCAGCACCACAGTTTCTTTAGAAACTTACCCCCTCTATTGATTTATATATACACAGTAATTATTTTGTAAAGCCAAGTAGACCTATTTGATTTCACAGGTGCTCACAAAAGTTGTGCAAAAAGTCTCCTTTGTTTATTATCCAATCAGAAAACAGCCCAAGCGCATCCCGGAAGTTAATTCCGGAAGTTGTCTGCTTCCCTGCGCAAGCGTATGGAGGTTACGCCACGTTAGCGTTGACCAACGAGGCGACACCAGAGGGTCAAGTAGAGTAGCGGTTAATTACAGGAATGGCTCCGGGCTCGGAATGCACTGGTTACGAGTTTGGTTATCTAAATTAGACTACAAAATCACCCTGGTTAGCCTATTATAACACTGCGATTAGCCTACTAAGCAATCCAGTTAGCCTACTGAGCACTGCGGTTAGCCCATTAAGCAATCCGGTTAGCCTACTAAGCACTGCGGTTAGCCTACTAAGCACTGCAGTTAACACGATAAATTCTTAAAATTTTCGGTGTTCGGCAGCCGGGCCTCGGTAGCGTAGTGGTTAGTGGGAAAAGCTCGTGATCTGAGTGACCCGGGATCGATTCCATCTGGATTGACTATTTTCGCATTGCCCATAATACACCTTGTTTGTCCCCCAAAATTTTGCATAAGCATTATCTTCAGATTGGGAAACAAAGGTTTTGCAAAATTTTGGGGGTAAACAAGGTGTATTCTGGGCAATGCGAAAATGGTCAATGCTTTTAGAATTGACTTTGTTTTTCTATTTATTAGACGAAAAAATAAAAGTCTAAAAAAATAATAGTGTTCCATTCCAGCGTTTAACGCCATGTGTCAAGTAGCACCTTGATGAAGCGGCAATAACATTGGGCGTGGAAACAATAAAGAACACTCCTAAACGAAGCCTCTAGCCCTGATAACAATGAAGTCCATTGTGCTGGACTACTCACACCAGAATACAGACGGCGTGTTCGCGATATATGAAACCACGACGGTGACTCTAAAGACAACGTCGACAAAAAAAAATGCATTTAAATTTTACGAAAAAATCTCGCAACTATCAAAATTTGTTCAGCGCTTATTTGTACTTGGATTTTTAAGCGCTTATTTAAATCACACTAGAAACATGAAAAACTCGCCGTTGTGGCTCACGTTCTCAACACCACGCAGAATTTAGTCATTTCACGTCGTTGTTTTGCGTCGGACGACAAAGCAATGAACAAAGATGGGTAACGCACGTGCAGGACTATTGTCGCTCATTAAATCTTTTGTTTGGCGACGTTCTCGTTGACGTGGCCGTCGTGGTTTCGTAATAGGGAGCTTAAGCAATGACGACGGCGACGGCTAGGACGACGTCTGCTTAAAAATGAATTTATATTTTACGCACGAATTCGCAATTGTCTTGTTGTATTTGGTGCATTTATCGCTTTCAAACATAGTTCTTGTAGAAAATATAAGGACGGCGTTTATTTTCAAACAGAAAACCGAAAATTTAGCCGTCGAGGTTCACGTTCTCCAAAGTACTCAGAAATTGGTCATTTCACGTTGTTGTTTTGCAGAGGACGGCAAAGAAATGTACATAGAATTATAACGCACGTGCCGAGCTATTGTACTGCTCATTAAATCTTTTGTTTAGCGACGTTCTCGTTGACGTTGCCGTCGTTGTTTGCTTAAGCTCCCTAATGTCCTTATTCAGTGACTGTTGTAGACGTGGCAATTGTTATGCTTGATTCTCGGTAAAGGATGTTTATGCAATCCAGGTTCTGCCCATTAAATGATCATTCTTTCTGTGAATTGTACTAATCGGTTGTATAATTCGTTTTATTTTTCCATCAAGAAATTTTATTTAGAATTTCAATGTTCGTTCCTGACATGCATGATTTGTTGATTGTAACATGTTTTACTTAAACAATGGTATCGTGTCTATCTGCATTGTGAATAGCTAAAACGAAAAAAAGGTTGAATAAACATTTTGTAAAACCCCAGATCTTTTAACTTCAGTATTTCTAGTAGAATGGCCATTGCAATGTTCTGACCATGCTTTGGGTTGACTGGCGTCTTTTAGAGAAGACATGCTGAAGGAGGAAAAACCCAGGTAGGGCAGAATATAATCCAATCAACCACAGTAAGCCTTTCAGCCTTTTGTCTAATTAATACTTTGGAAGAGATTTTTTCTGCCTCTGCGATTCAAGCAATCTAATTCTCCATATCACACAACCCGGGTCACACAACGTTCTACTTCACCAATAAAGCTCTATTAGTTAACGGGAATCCTGGTTTGGTTCTGTCGTGTTTGGGGAAAGAGCCTAAATTTGAAACGAGAGTCTGATTGTGCTTGACTGCTCAAATTGAAATTAACATTTATGCATGATTTAATAGAATATTAAGAGAAATTAGGTACAAACTATTATCCGCTATATTTCAACCTTTGGGCTAGGTGCGTTAAAGTTTTCTGGCATTTTATATTTTCAGAAAAGGTGTTCAAATTCATTGTCACACAAGATACGAGGTACTTAATGTAATTGCGTCGCGTTGAATTAATCGCGCGAAAGCTGATATATGGGGGGAGGGGAAGGGTGGTCAGAGGGTTATGTCAAGTTTTCAGGCCGAACAGGCAGGACAAATTATGCACTTTAACTTGCAATTGTACACAAAAACAACGATTAAAAATATAAACCGAGACATAGTTAAGTGCGCATCACACTTTTTTTGTACAACGGAGGTCATGGATTGAAAATTATAATAGCAACGCTTGGAATATTTATAAACAAATAACGTTGTGGAGAATCATGATTGGTTGAGAGCTACTGGCAGGAAAATTTATCGTGTTTAGTGAGGGTACACCATCTAGTGTAAATATTAGAAAACAGAAAACGAACACTTCATAGTAACTCACAACTGATCAGCAATCGGACTTTTATAGCAGGTACGTAACTTTTAAAAGATTGCTCAACAAGATGCAGTCAACGCTGAACGCTCGGTTAATTGTGCGGTTTTGCTGTGTAATCGTCATCCTAACCGCAACTGTTGGTGGTAACAACACTTCACCCGGCTCGAAAACTACTCCGGCTCCCGCTAAAAAGAACGACAACACAATTATTGTAAACGTGAATCAAGATTCGCACAGCACCGAGAAAGCCATCAAGTCTCTTGAAACAACTCTGGAGAAGAACTTTCAGCAGCTTATACGCGTTGTCAACGCTTCATCTCGTGTAAAACCCGGTAAAATAAATGTGCCTTTCGCTTGATGTTGTTTATTTTCGTTGTTTTGTTCTTCGCTTAACTTTATTGCATTTTATCTTGGACAGGTTCGTCCTTTGCGTCGTGTAGAGACATTTACGTGAAACACAAGTAAGTTGTTAGGTTACAACATAATTTTGTATCACGGACATCCAGTAGGTAAATAAAGAAAAACAGCACTGGCAGTTTCGGTAATTCAGTCTTTTAAGATTTTTACGCCTTAAGAAACTTTTCGTGCAGAAAAAAATATTGTTCTTTGTCTTTTTACACGAGGGGGGGGGGGGGGGGGGTGTGAATAAGTTCTCGGATCAACGGATTTAGCCTTAAAAAGCATATGGATTGTGGACTTCAGCGAAAAATGAAGCGGATTCGCGGATTTTGAAAATGCAGTGGATCACGGATTAGCTGACAATTTTAGCTCGGATTCCGGACTCTCCATGCTATGATGTTCGGATCGTGGCCTTGGTGTATCTTCAGTCTTGGTCCATTTTCTGTTTGGACGAGAACCAAACCACCGCTTTACATTAGAACTATGAATTATTCCATATACTTTACATCATTGCATTAGAATTACCGGAAAAAGACGCAATGAAAGGAAGCTCTTGAAAAATTGCCATCAGAAACAACATGTACCATCCTTTCAGTGAAACTATTACACATAAAGTAAAGGAATGTGGCGTGGATTTGAACGAAAATAGTGGCGGATTGACGGATTTGGGCAAAAAATAGTACGGATTAGCGGATTCGCGTATCCCTACTCACCCCCTCTTACACAATGGGGAGCCTCTCTATGGGTATTTCCGAAGAAATCGAAGACGCGAAGATCACCGCGGAAAAAAACGAAGATCTCAAGATTAAAGCGAAGGTCTGAAAATTGATCAAAATTTGCGTGATCAAATTGAACACAGTCGCTTGCCGCGAAACCACATGATGCCATTGCAAGGCTGAAAACGAGAAAAATAGACCACTGATAAATGGCATAGAACACTCACTCTGTCAACACTGAACAAACAGAACGTGGCCAAAGAATTAGCCACCCACGCAGACGTCCTTTGGGCTTCGTCACGCGTTCAAAGCCCAAAGGACGTCTGCGTGAGAGGCTACCAAAGAACCCAACAGTCCTTTTTATCATTGTTTCAATAACTGTTTATATTGCTTTTCGTGGATTTTTAAAAACTGTGAGTTTATATGCAGTTTGATTTTGAAGTGAAATATATCAACTGTGAATAACACTGAATAAACGTTGAGACCATTTCAATCCCAAAAACGAAGATATTCCTATAAAAAACGAAGATTTACAAAAAAAGTGCGAAGAAAACGAAGACCGTGGGTACCCAAAGAGAGCCGGCTCAATGGGGCT